>JYDV01000005.1:0-622446 GCA_001447645.1 Trichinella pseudospiralis | reverse complement strand
AACAGCCGATGTAACATTTTCTCATTGCAAAGTGCCAGCCTTCGAAATAGCTGTCTGTGCGTATCTGTCATCCGTAAATCGGTACAGTAGAGCCCTCTGATGGCAGCTCATAATAGCAGCCAGCATCTTGCTTCGCCCTCACCGTGAGGAACCTGTAGTTCTCAACAGGGGACGTAATATTTTCTCAGTCTGAATTTCCAGGCTTCCAAGTAGCTGCTTGCGCGCATCTGTTATCTGTAAATCGGTGCAATAGCGTAATCTGATGCCGGCTTATAATTGCAGTAGAATAATATTTCATGCTCCTCTTTGAGCATACCGCAATTCATAACAGCCGATGTAACATTTTCTCATTGCAAAGTGCCAGCCTTCGAAATAGCTGTCTGTGCGTATCTGTCATCCGTAAATCGGTACAGTAGAGCCCTCTGATGGCAGCTCATAATAGCAGCCAGCATCTTGCTTCGCCCTCACCGTGAGGAACCTGTAGTTCTCAACAGGGGACGTAATATTTTCTCAGTCTGAATTTCCAGGCTTCCAAGTAGCTGCTTGCGCGCATCTGTTATCTGTAAATCGGTGCAATAGCGTAATCTGATGCTGGCTTATAATTGCAGTAGAATAATATTTCATGCTCCTCTTTGAGCATACCGCAATTCATAACAGCCGATGTAACATTTTCTCAGTCCGAAGTGCCAGCCTTCGAAATAGCTGTCTGTGCGTATCTGTCATCCGTAAATCGGTACAGTAGAGCCCTCTGATGGCAGCTCATAATAGCAGCCAGCATCTTGCTTCGCCCTCACCGTGAGGAACCTGTAGTTCTCAACAGGGGACGTAATATTTTCTCAGTCTGAATTTCCAGGCTTCCAAGTAGCTGCTTGCGCGCATCTGTTATCTGTAAATCGGTGCAACAGCGCAACCTGATGCCGGCTTATAATTGCAGTAGAATAATATTTCATGCTCCTCTTTGAGCATACCGCAGTTCATAACAGCCGATGTAACATTTTCTCAGTCCGAAGTGCCAGCCTTCGAATCCTAGACTCCGAAGTGCGTATCTGTCATGTGTAAAGCGGTGCAGTTCAGCGCTCTGATGGCAGCTTATAACTGCTGCATGGTTGTGGTTCCGGCTCCTCCGTGAGGAACTCGCAGTTCATAACGGCCAATGTAACATTTTCTCATACTGAATGTTTAGTCTCTCTAGGTAAAATTTTCCGGTCTAATGTTGTATTAGTTGGCAAAAAAACTAGTTTTCATTGTAGCTAATCAAAGCAAAACAATTTTATTGAATTTAAAGGTTAGGCGAGAGAAGTAATGCTATTTTTGATGACGCCACAATTTTTTAATGAGCCCATTATTATAAATAATGCCATTAAAAATGGAAACTTTCCATTTTTTGCCAACCAATTACCCTGAAAACTTTACCTATAGAGACTGTCCCTAGTTCAGCTCAGCTTTTTTTGTTAGATGAATAATTGCTGAATCATGTGTTTTGTGAGATCTTGTAAATGGAGACAGTCTTCATCCGTTTTGATCAGCTGAGCAGTTTTCTTCGAGTTTTGGAGAATAACCTGAAATAAAATAGAAAAGTTCATTAGCTTTGTTTTCTTACAATTTATATCTTTAGATTTCCTTTTTCAATTAATGTACATGTAGCTTCTTACCTTTACAAATTTACAAATTCAATAAAATATGGATAAAGAGTGATTATTCCAAAAGGATAATGAATAAATGATGATTAATTTAGCAAAAAAGCGGGCAAATTTTGTGGAATAGTTTCATCACCGTCATTATTCATAACACCTTCAATGCTACAATGACTGAGTTTCAGCCTAAAGCCAAACAATTTTTCACAACAATTCCAACAATACAAGTGGTTGAATATCTACATATTTGTCCCAAAGCTATTCAAACTTGATTTCTATTTTTTATTCTTGTAAAATTCTTGAGTGCATAAGGGTAAATTGTCGTATTTTACTGATATTCAAATATATAATTGAAATTATTACGAAATAAACCACAGACTAAAACTCTCCTGTATATACATGTCGTAGACAAAACGCAAATCTTAAGCGAATCGCAGCTTAGCTGTGAATCAATCGTGAATTCAATTAACTCGCCCTGTCGTCGCCATTTACGCAAAGAAATAAATTTTCCGTAACAAGAGGGCGTTGAAATAGCTACAAGAGGACGTTCCAGTTAATCAAAGTCACGTTTGATTGATGGCTTCGGCGCGGTATGCCTAATGACGCATTTTGCTCACGACATATACGAATGCACGAACTTATTTTACTAATTCTACAATTTAAGCAGATATAAAAAGAGGCAGTTGAAATAGAATTATCCTTCCAACGTGCAGTTTTATTCCCAAATTCAATTTTGAAAATGCATAATTATGAAGTAGAAATTCTTGTTCGAATTCAAAATTCAGTTTATAATACTTAACTATGAGGATGACAATTCTCACCATCAATCACTGTTTTTATGTAGTGATAAATGAGTAGGAATTACAATCGCTAACTCACGTAACCGCTAAAACTACTGGTTTCATGCTCATTTGTTCAATTAACAGATAAGCATTGAGAAATTGTTCAACTATATTTAGGCTCGTTTGGCTCGATTTATTTCAAAAGGTTTTTTATTATACTACAAAAACTTTTAAATATTTTAAATTCAATCTTAATGCATTAATATACCAATTGAATTTCAACAATTCAACTCTTTATCATGAAAAGTGGTCGTTGGAAAATGAAATTAAACGTTGTTTATCGTAAAACGATATAAAAGGAAAATTGCATTTCTTACCCTGAAATACAGCGGAGTTGTCCACTTTTGGCTTTTCTAATTCAAGCATGAAACATGTAGTAGTGATCATCGTTACAAAAATTGCAGCATAATCAAATAGCAAACGCCAACCATCTTACATAATAAACACGATCATTCATACTGTAAATTGCATCATCACTGCGTGACTTGGCTGGCAAAAATGTTACCTGATTATCATTTTACCGGTGGAAAATCTCCATGTAATGATTAAAAAATATTTTTCTTAATAAAATGAATGCACAATAGGGATAGAAAATAAGATGTGGAATTTATTTGTTTGAGGTGATTTTTTTAATTTGTAATGCGGAAATGGGATGCCAATTGATGTTTTTTCTGAAAAATTTATTCTTTATTTTATTTTTTATTAAAATTTTTAAATATGAAGAGTTATGCGATGAATGAAAGTTCAATTTTGTTTCTGTTGCTTATTTCGCGTTGATCATTGTGCATGATGCTCAAGTTATTGATAAATTTTACTACAGTCAAGTACTTAGTTTATAAAATAACGTATATGAAATTTAATGACAACCAAGTAGCAACGTTATTATTGTCAAAAAATGAGTTGATAATGTGATTTTGTGGTCTGCATTATGATGAGCTTGAAAAAGTGCAAAATGATTGTTAAAGTTGTCCTGTAGACACGTATTCAGTATTGCTATTAATAGTCATTTGGTCAGTTTTGGACAGTAGTGAAAATGCGCATTTGTGTGATTGGCGCCGGAGCAGCTGGCCTGTGTGCTTGTAAGTATGCACGTTTAATAAAAAATGCAACGGTAGTGGTTTATGAAATACTGGATCGTGTTGGTGGAACCTGGAATTATACTGATCAAGTGGGTGAAGATTTTCGAAATGAAACTCGCTATCCGGTTCTGTACAAAAATTTGAAGTAAGTTTGCAGGTCAATTATAATCAATTTATATATATGTCTGTATTTAAATTTTAAGCTTTGTAGAATTTTATTTTTTTGTACAGTCATGTGCACCCTGTCGACCATTTCACTTCAAAATTTAGTCTTAAAATTTATTTATCTTTATCTTATTTAAATTTTCTGGACTATCTTAAAAAGATATTTAGAAAGAGAAAGTATGAAAAGAATTAGTTCATTAATTTTTGCATTAACAAGCAAAACTAATTTATTTTTTCAGTGTACTTTTTGCGGTTCACTACATTTTTAATTATTTTAAAATATATGCATAACTATGTTTAATTCACTTACTGGCTGCATTAATCATCATGACTGATCAGTTAGTTTATAATTGGTAATTTATTATTAGACAGGTTACTTAGGTTAACTTTCTTAACTTTATATTTCTATTACAGTATAAAGTTAATTATAAATTTAAAAAATTTAAAGCATTTTTATAATCTGATGATTTTCTTTGTTATAAAAGTGTGGAATATTTGTAGACTTTGCAATACTATTCTCTAGAACTAATCTTCCAAAAGAGATAATGGGTTTCCCAGATTTTCCATTCAAAAATACGATCAAGGAATCTTTCATTTGCCATCAGTTAGTTTGTGACTATTTGCAAGCTTATGCAAAGCATTTCAACTTAATGCAACACATAAAGGTTCTTTTATTTTCATCTCTTTTTCAATTTGCTAACCTTTATTTATTTGTTAGTTTGGCTACAAAGTAACTGACGTGCATGTACATCCCAATGGTGAATATCGTTGGCAATTAGAAGTGAAAAATGTAAAAACGAAACTTTTTGAAACTCACTTTTTTGATGCGCTTTTTGTTTGCAATGGGTAAGTGAAACAATGTTTGTTATATATATTTTTTTGATTTTGAATAACTAGGCATTACGCATTGCCTCACATTCCTGAAATCAAAGGAATGGATCAATTTCAAGGTGAACTTCTGCATGCATCAACATATCGAGTTCCGGAAAATTTTCAGGGGCGTACAGTTGCATGCTTAGGCGCAGGACCAAGTGGTATTGACCTTGCATTCGAGCTGAGTCACTTTGCACAAAAGGTATATCCCAGTCAGTGTACTGCAGATATTGATCTCAGTAGTGAAATTCGATTGTAAGAAAAAAAGGTTTTTTACAGGTATATTTATGCCATAATGATTTTCGTTTGCAATCTGCTCTTCCTGAACATTTGGAGGAAAAAGTCGGCATAGAAAGTTGTGAAAAAGAGGGTGTAATATTAAAAGATGGACAACATCTAACTGTAGATACGATAATTTTTTGCACTGGCTATGAATATGAATTTCCATTTCTAAAGCACTGCACACCGTTGTATGTGAAATCGAATTCCGTTTCACCATTGTATTATCACATGATTCATGCTAATTTGAAAAATTTATTTTTCATCGGTCTCAATTATACCGTATTACCGTTTCCGTTTTTCGATGTACAAGTTCGTTTCTGCGTTGAACTGCTCAAAGGGAAGTTTGACATGCCAAGTGAAGAGCGAATACGTGAGGATGAGTTGTTAGAAAGCAAGATGCGTCAGAAGATGAAACTGGGAAAAGCACTTCCTCCTCATTATATGGGTCCGTTGCAGTGGGAATATTTGCACCGATTGATCGATTTGGCAAAATTGAATCCACTGCCACCTTATTTGGAGCATGTTTATACACGCCTGTCTGAAATTCGACCAAGACATCTGTCCGACTACAGGACGTTTCAATTCAAAATACTTAACGATGCCGATTTTGAAATTTACCAACCTTTACAGAATCAACGAACAGTTTACCGTTGTCATACTGTATAATTTGTACCTAACTTGCTTATCTTAAATGAATTCACTATCAACATATGAAAATCTGCGTTTAATTTATATTCCCATTTCAAAGTGTTAGCCAATATCACAACTTAAAAAAATGTTAAAATGAACATTAATGAAAGAGAATAATAACCTTTTTTCGGCTAGGCTAACTTTCTTTCACAACGATCGCTTCTTTTTCAATAATATCCCGTGCAATGTGAAACGTAGCAATCAGTGCACTCAGTTGCAGCTTATCGCTTGCCCCTCTGGTTAAACTTTCTTCAATTTCTGCCAAACGATCGATTAAATACATTCTCACGAGAGTCGGAATTTCCACTGAAAATATGCACATTACCAAAATTTGAAAACAAACAACATCAGCCAACCTTTGTGAACAAATAAATGTACTTCTTCCAAAATGTCTTGCAACGCGAGACCTTTTTTCAATTTCAAAAATGTTATTCCTAAAATAAATCAACTGAAAAATGTATTAAATTAAACAAAAAACCTTAAATTCATGAAAATATGAAAAAAAGTCGGTACAATAATACTTTCACATTTATTTCTATTTATTTTTTCTAAACTGAATCTATAGATCGCAAATAAAAGAAAACTTTAAACTAAAAAACAAAGAGAGATCAAATTTTACAAAATATTTATAATTACTTTTATATGTTTCTGAAAAGTCTTTGTTAAACAGCCATTCCACAATTGCCTTTATATCATCAGGCTTCGGTTTTCCAACACAAGCGTAGACGTTTTCCATGTTCACCAAATCAAACGCCATAGTTGTACTCTGAAAAATATATTGTAAACAAAAAAGCATTACTTAAATAACATAATGAAAAACATATAGTGTAAAATAATATTAATCAATATTTAGATAACGAAGGATGAATTTGAGAAAAGTGTTCACTTGTAATATGTTCAGTGCTCTTCTCATATCTCCACCAGACAAAACAACAAGATGTTGCAAGCCTTCTTCTGTAAATTTTACTCTGCAAGTGAAAAATAAAAATTAATTTTTCATTCAAACAAATTTCAACCTATTTCTACTTCTCTGCTTCAATCACATGCATCAACCGAGGTATAATTTGATTTGATTTCAGTGGGGCAAATCGAAAACGCGTACACCTGGACTGCAATGGCGGTATAATTTTAGATAAGTAATTGCAAATCAAGCAAAATCGAACATTGTCAGTGTACTTTTTAATAACTAAAATAACAACAGAACAATTAAAAAGGATCAGAATTCATTTTAAATTAATGAAAGATAACAGCTGTTCACTTTAAGCTTCAACATAAATAAATTAATAAATGAAATAATCAAATTCATAATTCAGCTGTGTTCTAAAAATAAAAACGCAGCTTCTATGATACCCGTGTTGAATAAATGATAAATAACTTGCTTCTACGCAAAGCATTTTGCGCATCGCGAGTCATGGCATCCGCTTCGTCCAAAATGATCATTTTAAAACGACCACCAAAGATCGTTTTTGTACTAGCAAAATTCAATATCTGCTCTCGAACAACACCAATACCACGATCATCGGACGCATTCAACTAAATTCAATGTCAATTTCTCTTTTCCAACACAATTTGAATAGCAATTAATTTTATTTTTCAAATCATACTTCAAGAACCATCGATTTTAACTGATTTTTCTCATACAATTGCCTTGCACAGGCTAAAATGGTGCTGGTTTTCCCGGTTCCAGGAGGACCGTAAAACAAGAGATGCGGTAAACGGTCCTCATTGATAAAGCGACCAACTGAAATATTGAAAAAATAAAAAGAACATCATATAGTTCATGGAAAAAGTTGAAAAACATTATTTATACTCGTTTCGAGAATATCTTTGTGAGAAATTAGCTCTTCTAATTTTGATGGACGGTATTTTTCAACCCTAAACAACATTTATTCGCATAAAATTCTGTTCAAAGCAAATAGTTGAATTCAAAGTTGAATTTCATTTAAAACAGAAATCAATTTGACGAACTGAAAAAACAAGCAAAACAAAACACAAAGCAACAAATGCTTCATGTACATAATTAAAATAAAGCTTGAAATAACAGCATACACAAAATAAAGCACATCATACTAAAAATGTTAAAATGATTTACCAAGGAAGTATTTCTGTACGACATTTATCAACCATTTCGCTGCACAAGTTCAAATTCTTAAAATAATCTCGTGAAAATCGTTTTGGAATACAGTAATTGTTTTTCAAGTAAATTATGGAAGTTTTCATAAATTAATTATTCAAATTCATCTGTCGTTTATTTCATTAAAAAAAACAAAATTTTCATATAAAAATACCAAATTATTAAGAAGCAGAGGATAGGATATGCTGAATGAAATGGTGCTACAAAATGCGATTCATTACAGTATATGTAAATGCAAGATTTTTAAAAGGCTTTTTAAATTGGTGACAGTAATTGTTGAAATTTGGACGCTTATAATGAAATGAAAACTGAAATAAATATACAATGCTTTTTATGATTTAATGCATATATAAATGCTTTTTTGTTAATGCATTTATCAATTCATTAATTTTAAAAATTGAATCAACTTTTTAAAATTTTTACCAATTTCGACTTCGCAGAAGCAGAATGCAATTACTTTACTTTCAGTTGACTGAAAAATCTGATTTTCAAATTACACCAGCTCATTTAAAATTCTTTGATCAGCTATATTAATATTTTATTGATCGCCATACTGTTTTGCCAAAATAATATTTGTCAGTAATATTTGGTAAGGAATTTTGGTTTTGTAAAAATTCGTTTGGTCAGAAATGGATCCTAAAAATTTAGTCGTGTTTATTTCGTCACTTTTTCGCATGCGAGTGATTTACTTTGCTTGGATGCCTTGAAATCCCTCACATAAGCTAAAGTTTTTGAGCATTATCTTAAATTTATTACTCAATTCAAACTGTGATTTACAATCTATAACATGTTTTCTCACTAAATACATGATGTGCAATGTTAAACATTTCCTCATCTAATGGCATTATTTGTTAATGCATACAAAAATACGCTGCTTGTCATATTTATAAAAATTCATTCACTTTGATTAAAATATCTTATCTAAAAGTAGATGGTTTGTGTGACCAAAATTTGTTTTTCTAGGAAATACAAAAGATTTGAAAATACCTCAACCGCTCAACAATGCTGAATAAATTTGTTTAAAATCACGCTTAGATGAATGAGCACATATCAGCTACGCAATAAAGTGGACAATTTATGACTGATTTTTCAAAGCTGCTATACGCCGTTTTATTGCTTCGAAATTTTCCTTGATCACTTCCATGTTTTTACCAAATACGTTTTGAACCTACAGTAAACTTTTGCAAATAAATTCGTCAACAAAAAAAATACTGTTAATACTTCTGTTAACAGAGTTGAACAGTTGCCAACAGATTTTGAAATATCTTGTTGCACTCCATCCAGATACGTCAAATACTGACTAAACTGCACTGCTAAAAGCAATAAAAAAAGTGAACAATTTTTACTCACAACTTTATACTTCACCATATGCAGCATAAGAATATTATTTATAAAAATTTTTTTATTTGCTAAAATTTCAAATGTCAAACCTTGTTCATGCAAAACTTGTAAAGACTGCAATCTGTCCACTATTAAAGGAAGTGAATCACATGTACTATCCCACTTTTTCATCATATCGTACAGCTCTTCAATCTAAAATATGCGTCTGTATTTTTGAACTAAAAAATAACAAAATAAATCAGATACTTTTTTTTCCTGTTCAGAGTCGAGACTAGGTTTCTTTTCCTTGATTACAGACATTTTCGAACTTATCGCCGACAAACGTGCCTCAATTGTATCCAAGTGATTTGTATCCAGCATCTCCACTTGCAATTTCAGTTCATCCAACGCATCCTAATGATCAACAGAAATTATTTTCATCTATCCATCCAACAAAGCTAACTTTCTCACTGCTATCAATACCTTGAAATTTTTTCCATTTAATTCGGATAAAACTGTTTGCTAAAACACAAGTCTCGTAATTCAACAAAACTCAACAAGCAGATGTGTAAAAAATTAATTATAACCGCAGACCATATTTTTTTTGTCAACTCCAAGCAGAGCTTCAAACTGCGCAATTCGAGATTCTAGCTGCGAAATCTAAATTAAAATTTAAAAAAAAGGCAAAATTTAATGCGCTCAATTTTGAATAAATTCAACTTACACGCGCTTGATCATTGAATGCATGTTGCTCTTTGTTAGGATAAAACTCGAACGTTATTTTGTTTCTAGCAGTTTCCTCTTCTGGCTGAACAGCTTTGCCATCCTTTTTAGGAGGTGATATTTTTTTCAAATTTTCAAATGCTTCAGTAATCAACCTGAAAATCAGAATTGAAAAAAAACATATCCATTTACTGATTGTAAATTACATCAAACGATTTTCTTGTTCATTTGCGATTGAAGTCGAAGATGCCCCTATAACTTGTTCCACTTGAAGTTTCTTCAACATGTGCTGCATAGCATCCGCTTCTTCCAATGTCAACTTTTCATTGTTCAACATTTCTGCAGTATTTGCACTTTGGGATGATTCCTGAAAAATAGATATATTTTTTTTCTTTCTTACTAGAAAAAATTCTACTAAACCCATTCTTTACTATACTATACTATACTATACTATACTATACTATACAAACACCCACTACTTTTATATGCAATATTTTTGAGAAATTTATAACTCTTCGTCTTACTTTGACAGAGGATATGCTTTTAACAAGTTCATCCACTTCACGTTTCAAACGATGGTATTTTTCACTAATCGATTCCTCAGTAACCTGAATTAAATTGAAATTTAATTTTCAAAACCAACAACGCTCATTTCAACAAATTTTACCTGCGATTTATGATCATATCCTCTATAATATTCGCCCAGTTCTAAAAAGCAAAACCTCTTCCATTCTGTCAGTGTCAAAAAATAAATTAACATTAATCTGCCATCAAACCGGCTTGATCTGATTCCAACGTTTTTGCTTTGAACACTTCGTATGCGGCCAATGGACTAATACTAATCGAATCGATATGTTCACTTTCGAATACTTCCTGAAGAAAATACAGAAGAAAAGAAAATATATCAAAATGCCTTCCGTAAATTAAAAAAGTGGCCATCATTTACCTCAGTTTTGATGTGCTGTTCACATTCCGGAAGATCACTGGTCTCATAAACGTCTTCTTCCTTCATGTTTCGACTGTTCGACAAAATAATTACAATAGACAATATTACAACATGCAATAGTTTAAATATTGCAGTACTGCAAAGAAACTGTTTAAATGCAAAAAGAACTCATCACTAGAAAAGAATAATTTACTGATATTTTATTCCAACTAGACAAACAGAATCTTTTTGGAACAGATTATATATACAGTTAATGCAACAAACATTGTATATTGAGAAATATGCTTCTATCATATATATTTTTTGTATTAAAAATAAATACTTATAAAATGAAATATGCAGTAAGCTCATTGCAATGAAGAGATCACTGCCTGTTTCAAAGGCGGTTGAAAGTATTTTATCCGTTCCGCTGGTACAGTGTCGTTGAAGTCGCCAAATCGCAAATATTTACAGATGACACCAAAAATGCATCCATTCAAAATCTGAAACACTCTTATTCGTTCAACCATTCGTGTTAGCTGCTATAAAATAGAATAAAACAAAATTCAATAAAATCCAACAAAATTATGTAAAGTAAAAACACATTACACCAACGCCAGGTACAATGTCATCACAACCATCCACTCTTTGCACACGGAGTATGTGATAGCAAAAGTCGACAATTTCGAATCTTCTTCTCTGATCAAGCAAAACAATTAATGCACAACCACACCAATTCAACCCTTCACCAAACAATTCCCTGAAATACAATACAAACTATATATATATATATAAGACAAGATTTAGAAAAAAATACAACTCATACTCGACAGTAATTTCATTTTCACGTGGTGGCATGCAAAACAAAAACTGCAAAGCTGACCAAAGACGATGAAATTCACTACATTCGTCAATTGTCATTACAGAATTGGCTGGCAACATGGAGCCAGACCAAATTGGATCAGTAAGAAAACTCTTTATGCGCATCAATATTACCTCAAATATGGACAAACCGCAGCAGAGACGCTCTTTGGTCAACAAATCGCAATCCTGAGCAATGGATGCTTGCTGAAGTAAACGTTTTAGATTAAGAAAAACAAGCATCTTGAAATACAATAAATACCTTTTCTGAACCATAACGTTCCATTATATTTGAAACATGCAAATTTGCATACTTTTGTTCTAATCGTTTAATCTTCATTTCTGGTTTCTCGTTTTCTATTTCCAGAAAAATATGAATTGTTGAATAAAAATTTGGAAAAAAAAGCAAAGAAAAAAATTACCTTTACAATACGGTCTGGGGATAATATTTTGAAAAGGAGCCGCATGAAGCAAATCGGACACTTCCTCTTGACTCTAAAATTCTTTTCTTTCATTTATTATAAAAATTAATTGAAAAGTTTATCCTTTAACAAACAACATACAAGTGATTTTTCTAGCCACAGGCAGAACAACATCAAATTACCCATTTCACGACAAGCTTGGAATATTTCCATTTTCAAGTCATTATTGTGAATTAAATTTTTCAACTGCGCATAATAGAACGCTAGTACGCCTGTTTTAAATTTTGAAATTTGAATATTTCCATTAAATTATGCAAAATTAATCGCTTTCCAACCTGGAGAACCGTAATCGTACAAAGGCAAGCGACACACTTTTGGAATCAGTTTAGCAACACTCTTCAACGGTTGAAGAATCGAATTTTGAAGCTAATAAATATAAATTTTTCATAACAATAAGTTCAACAAAATAAAATAAACAAAAAAAAGTCAAGTTAACTGCTCTTACCAAATTTTCGCTCACTTTGAGCAATTCTTCTAAAATAACTGCTATGCCATTGTATTTGAGCAGTTTGGCCATTGCGCTGATAATAATTATTTTTTATATAATGCGTGGCAATTTACTTCAATACGAAAAACAAAACTACAAATTAGCTTACTGAAAATGCGGTACGCCAACAAAACCACAATACATTGTATATATGTTGCTGAATGCTGTATTAAATGCCTGAAAACAATCTCAACTTGTGTGAAACATTCAAATTTCTAAAAAAAATTCTTCACCTTGCTTCCCCAGAAGAAGTAAGCTGAAGCTTGCGGTGGTTTGTCACGTTGGGCAGCGGAAGCAGAATTTGACGAAGCCCTGCTTCGTACAAATCTAAAAAAAGCAACAAAGAAAATACAAGAACACTTATACAAGAAATGTATTTAAATTCTCAAACTGCTAACTAAAATAAAAAATTAATCATCAAAAAAAAAATTAAAAATGAATATACTTTACCGATTAGTGGATCCATTGTAACAATAATTTGTCAGAAAATCGTAATTCAATTCCCAGAATACGTGCAACGTAATACGACCATACGGAGCCGATATGCTGTGATTTGCTTCTTGATATAAATCATCAAAATCTGTCAAACCTTGCAAGTGATTTTTCAGCAATTTATGACAAAGTCGGTTCACGTGAATCAAACCGTCCAATTCCTGATAAAATAATTCATGAGAAAAAAGAAAACCATTATTAAAACATGATGTTGTTATTATAATTATTTTTTTTTTCATTACCACAATGCCAGTCAAAGCCGTGGCTTCAAATCTGTTAATAGCCAAATCGAGCGATTTAAGAAAGAATGCATTTATTCGTTGTGTCAACAGTCGATTCAAATCAATCGATCTACCGAGAAGCTGAAAAATGAAATTAATAATAATAAAAACATTTTTCAAAAAATACCACAAAACAAAAGCCATTCAATTTGATTGAAAATTACTTGAAAATGTCTTTGCTTCATCAGTGTTTCATAACGTGTGCTGAATACAAAAGGCACGTTGATTCCATGCATGCTACAGTCGGATTTGAACCGCTTGTCCAACAGCATGCTTAAAATTGTATTAATAAAAAAAGCATAATTTGAAAGTTCACTTCAAAAAATAAAAATAAAAATACCTAGCAGCAAGCTGCTTGTAATGAGAAAATATTTGCACAGACAAGCGATAAACAAACTGATCAAAACAGAGATTGACTTCTGCTTCAACTTCATCATACAAAAATTGCTTCTCAAATCTTGTCATCGCACATTCTGCACTGTCGTTGTAGAGATCCAACTGATAAAGAATGCATCTGAAAATATTTTTTTCTAAATATAAAATAATAATAATATTTTCACTTAAGTTCAACAATACTCAATATAAGATGGATTTTTCGTCTGCAAAACGTGATCAGTCAAAATCCACGGCATGGACATCTCTATTGGAAACTGCAATAATAACGATCAATTTTAAAAAATTTGAATGAATCAATAAAGCAAATAAACAAAAATACTTGAATACGCTGACCCATGGTCATTTCCAAGTAAAACTCTCGGAACCACAATTGCGACATGTCGCAACACATGCTCAACATTTCTACAAATAAAAATTGAAAAAAGAAATCACAAGACAGGTAGCTACAAAAAAATAATACCATTAAAATTAAGTAACGCGTTCCAGTAGTGTGAATTGCGCAAAAATTCCGAAATTATACTCAAGTGTTGACCATCAATATCTTTGCGAATTGTTTTGCGACCGCTGCTCCTATCTGACACCAATGATTCGAGCATTGTTCTCATCATATAAAGCTGCAATGCAAGTAATTAATTATATGCAATTATACATTAAAAGAATACTTGTGTATAGGATGGTGGAACGGCACGTGGTTCAATGTGAAATTCTACAGAATTGCTTCCAGTATCACGCCGTGAACGTGTGCCGTATATATCCTCATACAATTCTGGTGCATTTGACGAATCAATAACTGTATCTCTGACAGATTGCAAAATACTAGAAGATTTTTTAAAAAAAAGATGTTTCAAATAATAAACAAACAATTAATATTATTTACGTTCGTATTAGTTCTTTTTTATTTTTCGTCGCTTTTCGTAGCGGTTCTCGCAGAGTAATTTGCACAAATTCCTGAGTATCATAGTAGACAGATTTCCTAATAGCTAACTGAAATTCGGCTTCCATTTTTCCCATTAGAGATTGCAATCCCTTTACCATAGAAATTATCTGCAGAAATGTGGCAAAATTATACTTTTTCTTTAAAGGTAAAAATTTGTAAAATAAAAAATTTCAAACTTCAATAACGGCAAACTTTTCTTCGGAAGAATAATTGTATCGAGTTGCCTAAAAAATTTTAAATGCTTAAATGTTGAACAAAAGAAAAAGATTATAAATTACTCTTTCGTATTCTTCAGCAGTTGGTGGACAGTCGGCACTTTGATGAGGATCAGTTGGATGAAGCAATTTCCAAGAATACTATAATCAAAAAAGCAATAACAATTAAAAATTATCATCGTTCAATCATATAAATATGCAAAATACCAATTCTAAAACAGTCGACGTCCAATTGGACAACAATTGCAAGCCTTGTAGTGCCATTTCAGTCAAATGACGATTTTCATCTACACTTCTAACAACATTCTTGTCATAAACTGCAATCTGTAAAATTTGACATTAAATTTTTCTTTTCTACACATATCAATTGTTTAATAATAACTTTGTTGTGAATTCGAGCCAATCGAGTGACGAATTCGTCATGCTCTTCGCGAAAAGTGCGCAACAATTCAATAATGTTTATTGGACATTGCGTCGATTCCACATTAGCCAATGGCCATCTGGATGCTTCATAAGATGCGCATCGTTTGATGAAAGCAAACGGCATCACTTGCATATCTCCAAACAGTGGAACAACTTCGAGTTGCTGCAAATTAATCAAACAATACTGAACAAATAGTGAAATAAAATTTCAAAGTTTCACTTTAAAAGTACGATCCAATTTTGACAAATTAATCAATCGTTTCTTCTGGTCTAATTTTATCAAATTGCCTTGATTGTCATCAATAAGACAAATTCCAAATCCCATGATCTACGCGTAAAATATACTTTTATCAAATGAAAATCATAAAACACAGAATATTTCTTACTTTGATAAGCATGTGCTTCTCCGCTGGTGTCACATATAAACGATTGTCATAAAAATGCATGCAAATGTTGACCACGTCAGCCAACAGTTCATCATAACCTTCAATAGCTTGAAGTTGACTCCTGAGACTATCTTTGATTTTATTCTGAGTAGCCAAAAACATTGACAAATTCTGAGACTCTTGCAAAGTTTGACTGTCAGACATAACCTGTAGAAATTGTGCAGCTCTAAAAAAAAATCACATTGGTCGATATAACACAAAACCTCCTGAATAATTCAACATATATTTTTTTTACTGTAAATCCCGCTTTTATGGCAAACTGTTAGCAAAAAAAGTGATGCAATTGTTTCTGAATTGCACAAATTAACTAAACTCCATGTTATAGAAAACTGATTTACAATTTTCGCAGAAATTTCAAAATTTTACGCTATTTATTCTGAAAATTAATTATTGATTTAAATTCTGTAGGAATAAAATAAATAAATTAAGTAAAATTTATTAACAACATATATTACTGCAACAAGTAACCATCAAATGTTCCCTTAGCAAAGGTAATGCAATATAAACTAATAAGAATTTCATGACAAAAAGTAAAATTTGAATAACAAAACAGTATTCATTTACCTCCTATATGTAGAATAATCATTTTTTATAGACGCCTTCATATTTTTAAGTTCATCCAATACAGCGAACATGTTGATCAATTTTCCCAGTGAAAGCAAATAAGCTTCACTAACAAAATCTTTTCGTTTTTCTGAATGGCTCAATCTTTTCACTTCTTCACAGAAACGTTTTGTAGCGCGATCCTGTAATAATTACAAACAATAACTGCAACAGTTGAAACAAAGTTACCAATGCATACCTGAAAATACATCAGCTGAAGCAATTTTTTAACTTCAGGTTGAAGAACTTCCACAATTTTGTCATAAATTTCAGCACGATTTGGCTGTTCATTTGATTTTGCCTTTAATTTTTAAAATTAAAGCAAACTAAGAATTAAAAAGAAATGAGACTCACCATCGGTACAGCTCGTGAACAACAACGCCATGTGTACAGATTAATAGCATGACGTTCCCCTTCTAATAGAATTTCATTCTAAAACTCTTTTGATTTTAAATTTTGATGAAAAAATATATTTAAAAAAATTTACAAGTTCAGCGTGTCTTGTCGCTTCTTCAATATATTTAGATATACCGGTTATGAACGCAGATCGATCTTCAAAGTTAGTATCAAAATTTGCTCTGTAGCGCAAAGTTTGCGGCAAAGCTTCAACAACTGGTTGACAATCTGGAAGAGGAATTTCATCCAGCAATTCAACATTGCCGATCGCATCCGCAAATGATACTACCTCTCCAGACATGTCACGTGTTTCTATACAAAAATAAAATTACAAACTTTAAAATAGCGCTACACAAACGAATTGTGTTATCTATTTCAATTCAATAAAAAATTACATAATAAAATTATCTCAAAAATATGTAAAGCAATCAACAAGTTCACTTGATTCAAATATTACTTTGACAATCTGCGACAAAACTTCTAAGCTTTACAGTAATCTTTAAAAAATCAAGCAATAGTTATTAATCACGGTGCAGTATCAGTAAAACATCAAATAAAATTAATGTGATTCTGAAAATTAATAATATTTTAATTAAATTTTATAATACAAAGGCAAAATTATTACATTGTTTATTAAATAATTTTTTGGAAATATTACTGTAAATACAGTATATTGAGTGCATTCACTTTTTATCGTATTGGTTACGTGCTTCATCTTTTTGGGGTTTGTGAAGTTTTTCTTTTATTGCGATTAACATCCATTATTTTATCTACTATTTAGGGCATAATGGACGCAAAGTGTTTATTGGAAGTTTACCAACATATTTGGATTGATCGAAACAAATGCGAAGCAACACTAATTTCACAGGTTTGTTTCATATAATTTAATTATCAGAATAAATAGAGGGTGAGAGGATTTGAAACTTATTTTGGAATTTAATTTATGAACTGCATGCTTTTGTAATGACGTCATTATTTTTTTTATATTTTGGTGATTTGGGAAAATTTGTAGAAAAAAGATTCAGTAAAAAAGTTACAGGATAATTCATCTGTCAATGAAATGGTAAAAGATATTCGTGAATGGCGTAAAAAAATGTCCAATTTCGTTGAAGCTGTGAAAGTAATTGTCTTCTGTTTTGCGTGTTTTGTTTTAATTTTCATGATTTTATTTTATTTTTTTTACTTTAATATGCCCGATATAGTAAATTTCTTATAGTCTTACGATGTGAAGTTGATCGAATTTGATGAAATTCTTCGTCGTTTCAATCATTTTGAAACTGTGCAGGCAGAGTTGTTGAAACGTGTGTTTGTCTGTTTTTTATTCTATTTTTATTTTTAAAAAAAATAATGCATTTTATTTTGAAGGTGTTGAGAATTTAGAGTTGAGCTTCAATGAATTTCTGAAATCAAAACGTGGTGAATCGAATGCTCAATCTTCAGCTGTTGAAAAAGTTGAAGATGATGAAAGCATTGATCTTTTTGGCTCGTCAGATGAAGAAGAAGTTCAATTTGATGAAATATAAATTAACTTTACGTTTAAAGTTGTTTTCCACTTTTTAAGGATGATGAGAAGCAGCGAATTCGTCAAGAAGTATTAAAAGCTTATGAAGCGAAGAAATCTAAAAGTTTGCTAATTGTTTATTATTTTTTTTTAATTAAAGCTGTCATATTTATTTTATTTTTAGAACCAGCAGCGGTGGCTAAAAGTTGCGTTGTGTTAGATGTGAAGCCCTGGAGTGATGAAACTGACATGAACGAGTTGGAGAAATGTGTTCGAAGTATTAAGATGGATGGCCTTCTTTGGGGAGAATGTTTGTTCACTGTGCATTTAAAAATATGCTTGATTAAAATTAATTAAATTACTTTTTAGCTAAATTTGTTCCAGTTGGATATGGCATTAAAAAGTTGCAAATTGCTTGTGTTGTCCATGATGAAAAAGTTTCTATTGACCTTCTATCAGCGGACATACAAAATTTTGCTAAGTGGGTAAGTTTAGTATAAAAAAACACGTAGCATTTTACAATTAGAAATGAATGTATTTATGCTGTACTAACAGAATGTGGCATATTATTTTCAGCATATTCTGTTATACAGTGATTTGTACAAATTTAATTTTTTAGTTGTTTTATTTTAGGTGCAGAGCGTGGACGTTGCCTCATTCAACAAAATATGAATTGAATAATTTTACTGCTTGTTGGCACAACTTTGATGATATGCAAATAAAAGCAGTACTGATTTTTTGTCTGTTTGTTTTAAATTGTTTTTTAATATTTTTTACCAAAATAATCATTAATTAACAATAAATAAATGGAAATTTTTTTCTTTTGTATTTATTTACTCTAAAAGATTCAATAGTAAAGTTTTTATATGAAAATTTAAAGAGATTTGCTAATAGTGATAATGATTTTGTGCTTATTGCTCATTTATAATGCTTTTCATAATTAATGGATTTTCTAACAAATTAAAAGCTTAAATTTTACCAGAAATATTCAAAAAGTTATTTGATTCAAAGTTTAATATCAGTTTGTTTGTATTTTGTTCAACTTTGGTGATGTAGCATAGTGGGATGTTTATGTTAAATTATTACATGCCAATGTAATTCTTAATAATGTAAGTGTTCACTCTTCTACATGTCCTCGGTAGTATAGTGGTGAGTATTCCCGCCTGTCACGCGGGCGACCCGGGTTCGATTCCCGGCCGGGGAGGATGTTTTCCCGATTGAAAGTTTTGTTTATTAACTGAAATTAATGGAATTCATATACTGACTTTAAATGGAATTTACTTTTTGCAAACTGTTAAGAGACAATGAGGTCGGTTTAATGATCCATTATTCCTTCCATGTGAATGGTGGAAAATGTTGTCAACCATGTGCATTAAGAATAGATTTTTTTAATATTGTGCTTACAAACAAGAGAGAAAGATAACAGCAGCTATTACATAAGCTTCAACCATAAAAGTTGTACATTTAGACCGAAGAATGAAGAATCCGTAGTTCTTGCGGATTTATGCACAATATTTTTTGTAAGTTTAGCATACTTTGTAAATGTCATAAATTCATATTTGCATCTTTTACACATTATAAATGTACAGATATTATATATTTACATATTTATTTGAAATATGTATTGACCTTAACTAATATTTAATTTGAGAACAGAATGAATACTGTTGTTCTTGAATATCGGATATGGTAGTATGATTTGGTGATTTTTGATTTCAGACATAATGCGTTATTTGACAGACTGTACTGGCAAATTTGCATTACCAACCATCTGTATGTACTTGTAGGTGTGTTGATCTTGTTGTCTAAGACTGTTTGCAATTGATGTTGTTTTTTCGTTTTTATTGTTTATTGTCTGTTGTTTTGAGAACTGAAAGACTGTACATTCTTACAGATACAGCGAATACAGACAGATGGAGTTAAAGAATTGAAATACAAAGAAAGTTGAATACGAAACAAATTTTAAACTGTTCTCTGACTCAGAGAATATTTTAAAGACGATTAGTTTATTGCCCTGAATGCAGAATAAATTAAACTTTTTACGCAATATCATAACAATGTAACGTGAATTACAATTAATTATTAGTTGCTCAGTGTTTAAATTATAAATTTCATTTTTTCATAATACATTATTTAAATATAGCAATTTTGTAATTTAATGTTTTTTTGAAATAAAATGCAACTTTCAAATACAGCAAATACAGTTTCGAACTTGCACTCCAAATTTATTTTGTCACAGTAAGTCATGTGAATGTGGTCTCTATTTGGTGTGTTGCCAAATATACAACTTATTTGTCGTAGATTTACTGTACAGGAGAAATTTAGTAGAAAACGACAAGTACTTTTATCATTAAGAATAAAAAACATGCAAAATCCATCATTTGAGGAAGTATTGGCACCACTTCGTAAACTTGTTAAAGAACAGGTGAATTTTAATACAGGATAATATTTTCTTTTTTTATTGAATTTTTTGAAGTTTATGACATTAACAACCATTAATAATTAGACAAATTAGTACCATTTGTAAGCTTTTTAAATAAACTGAATCGAAAAGAAATTAGTAGTAAATGCATTGATATGTAATTTGAGATCACTAAAGTAGCATCTGTAAAGAGGGAAGGTCTTTTAAAAGCAGAGACAAGATGATTATAATAAAGTTGAAAAATATAGTTGTATTCTGTTTGTTTAATGATAAAAATATAAATGTCAGAATTCCGTTAGCAGCTATTGTTATTGTTAACTCTGTGGTATAAAAGAAAGTTCATCATTTCAGTTCATATTATTTTATTTTAATTGAAATACGTTAATCATAGGGTAATACGGTGCAAAAGTTGAAAGATACAAATGCTCCTGCCGCAGAAATTCAAAAGGCAATACAAGCACTTAAGCTAACAAAAGAAAGCATTGCGGAAAAAGTATGATATTTTTCGTCCAGCACTTTTAATTTAATTTTCCATTAAGGAGCAAGAATTTGCGTCGAATATCATGAAAGTAGACAGATTTAAGATGGAAGATTTGCTGAAAAGAAGATTTTTCTACGATCAGTCTTTTGCCATTTATGGAGGTTTGTACTGCATTCTTGTACCTCTGGTAAACACTGGCAACATTTAATATTTATATGACAATGAGTTTATTTTTACAGTATTATTTCTTTCTGAAAGTTTAATTTTAAACTGCATGTTTGTCACAAATACATTATATATATAATTTTCTAATTTTTCTTATTAAATCGTACATTTCAGTGCTAAGATTCTTGTTATTTTCGTTGACAGTATAAGGCACTCAGGTTTGATTTACTGTAAATCTAAAAAATAAAAAATTTTTTACAATTTGGCAAACTTTGCATTCTTGCAGAAGATTAGCTTATTGTAAATGGAAATTTGATTGAACAGTTTTATTTATGAGCATGTTTTTTAATACTATCCATACATATGATAAAATAGTTGATTGAAAGTTTAACTGGAAATTTGGTTTATAGAATAGCAATAGGTTTTTCTGCAATAACTTCAGTATTGTAATTTATAATTCGACGGAGTTTTATTTTTTTTTAATGCAGGTGTAACGGGACTTTATGATTATGGTCCTGTTGGATGTGCCATGAAAGCAAATTTGTTACAAATTTGGAGAAATCACTTTATAATTGAAGAAAATATGCTAGAGGTTGATTGTTCAATGCTTACTCCGGAACAAGTTTTGATGTAATATTTATTTGTTTCAATGTCGAAATTATTACAAAAGTTTGATTTTTCACTTCAGGGCTTCAGGTCATGTGGATCGTTTTTGTGACTACATGGTGAAAGATGTGATAAATGGCGAGTGTTTTCGTGCGGATCATTTGATCAAAGGTATGTTGTGATTGAAATTCATTTTAAATTTAATTTCATGGCCTATATTTTTTTCAGCTCACGTGGAGAAGGTGTTGAACAGTAAAAAGAGCCTGGAAACTTGTCAAGAGCTAACCGACATATTAGCTAGAGTTTGTTGATGCATTGGTAAAGTTTTGCATTTGTATTTTGAATGATTGACTGTGCTTTTCAGCTTGATGGCTTCTCAGGGGATGATATTGCTGACGTTATCAAGAAATTTCAAATAAAATCTCCGACAACTGGAAATAATCTTTCCGAACCTGTACCGTTCAACTTGATGTTTGGGATACAGATTGGACCTACTGGTCTTAGCCGAGGGTGATTTGAAGCTCAGCTGTTGTTCAGCATGAATATATTGAAGTGAGGCATAATTTGCTTTCAGGTTTCTGAGACCTGAAACTGCGCAAGGAATTTTTGTAAATTTCAAACGTTTGCTGCAGTTTAACCAAGGTAAGCTTCCTTTTGCAGCTGCTCAAATTGGTAACAGTTTCAGAAACGAAATTTCCCCCAGGCAAGGTTTAATTCGCGTTAGGTAGGCAAGTTTTAAAATTTAAAAAAGAAGTGTATTATGTGCATTACATTGCAGTATTTCAGAGAATTTACCATGGCAGAGATTGAACATTTTGTCGATCCGTCGGAAAAATCTCACCCAAAATTTCATCGTGTTGCCAACGAGAGGATGGTATTTTTTTCCGCATGTAATCAAGTGAACGGCGAACCACCGTCGTGCTTAACAATTGGTGAAGCTGTTTGTGATGTAATGAACCATTTGTAATTTATTGCTTAAAAACGTGTTTGCATGTTTTTGATTTGCATATTACAGAAGCTGGTTGCCAATGAAACTTTGGGTTATTATATTGCTCGAGTGTACCAATTTCTGCTGAAAGTAGGCGTGGATCCGAATAAACTTCGATTCAGGCAACACTTGTCTAACGAAATGGCCCATTACGCAACCGACTGCTGGGATGCGGAATGCTATACAACACACGTGATGATTTAATTTTTTTTGTCCACTGATTTCGTGATTGAATTTTGTCTTCTTTCTCCTTCATCCAGGGATGGATTGAATGTGTTGGCATTGCGGATCGATCGTGCTATGATCTAACTCAGCACAGCAAAGCTACAGGAGTACGACTGGTGGCTGAGAAACGTTTGCCAGAACCAAGACAAGTGGAAATGGTACGCTGTGTGCCGGATAAGCGTTCGATTTGGTTGAAGTTTAAAGCTGACGGTGCGAATATAATCAAAACCTTGGAGAATCTCGACAAAGAAGCATGCTTACATTTGCAGAAGCAATTTGAAAGCACTGGGTAAGGTTATTTATTTTTTTTTGAAATTGCTCACAATAAGTTTTTGTGAATAGAGAAAGTTTTTTTTTTGTTTTTCAGACAAGCCATTGTCGACATAGGTGACAAATGTTTTGAACTGGAAAGTAATATTTGTAAAATAGAGAAGTACATGAAAGCTGAACACGTGGAAGAGATTGTACCTTCGGTCGTTGAACCGTCATTTGGAATAGGCCGCGTTTTGTATGCAATTTTTGAGCACAGTTTTCGTGTGCGTGACAATGATGAACAACGAACCGTACGTAAAAGCGAATTTGTCAAGATGTAGATAATTTTTCAAATTTTTCATTTTCAGTATTTTTCTGTTCCCGCAATCATGGCACCGTATAAATGCTGCATTTTACCATTGAGTGCAAATGTTAAATTCGATTCACTTGTTGAGCATTTGTGTATGTTATCTAAGATATTGCTACTTTTTTTTTATTTTAAAATGTTTTTGGATAAATTTTGGTTTTTTTGCATTAGCGGATGCTCTTCGAAGTAAGAACATCAGTCATAAAGTGGACGATTCAAGTGGATCAATTGGTAGACGTTATGCAAGAACTGATGAAATTGCAATACCATTCGCAATAACTGTCGACTTTGACTCCTTGTTGGAACCTCACACAGCTACGTTGCGTGAACGAGATACGATGCATCAAGTTCGAGTTCCGGTAATTAAAACTGTAACCTTATTATTATTATTTTGTCATTTTGGATATTTTCTACTTTTTAATAGCTTTCTGAATTACCAACTGTAGTGGAAGATTTGTCGTCAGGCAAAGTTGTTTGGTCAGATGTAATGAAAATATATCCAATATTTGAGCAACAGGAAGCGACCATTAAAAAATAACTCACGCTGATTGTAATTTCAACGTGCATGCTGTGCGTTTGATTATCTCACTCGTAATAAGCAAAAATAAATAAATAAACATTTCGTTGTTTTTTTTAATTGAATGTGCAATTTAAAGAAAAAATCGATTCCAATGCAATGCATGCATGATATCATTTATGTATGATATATGCAGAATTATATATGGTGTGGGCTTCAGTTTTCAGCTTTTCAGCGTAGATGATGATAAATTTTGTAATTTATTAAATTTATTATAAATTTACCAAAATTCACCACAAACACATGCACTAAATGAAAATATAAATGATTTTACACTTAAATAAAATTTAAAATAAGATTTAAAGAACTGTGAGTTGAATTGATCATTTAAGATCAATAGGTGAGTAGTTTTCGAATGTGACGATGAGAAAAGCAGGCTACTTTTTCTTGTATTCTGGCTTTACTGATACGTCAGGACGTAGAATTTCAAAATGACACTGCAAAATTTCATCAACAACCAAAATAGCCCCTGAATTGTAAGACTCGCCACAGTAGTTTGGGGCGGTGAAAATTGTCACTAAGCGCTTGTCAGCGAAAAATTCAAATCCGTTCGGGACTACCTGAAAATTAAAATACATTAAACATACGTATTAAAATACAATAATATAAATTAAACTTTAAATAATACAAATCGTTACTTCAATTTAAAATGAATTAAAAAGTTAAAATTTGTACTGCTTAAATTTGAAAAAATAAATTGTGATGATAATGGTTCAGATTACAGTTATTTAAGATCATTTACTTACTTGATGAGCCCGAACAATCAAATCAATGTTAAATTTTTCTACACAGTCTTTTACAACATCTTCACCAAATGTGAAAGACACACCACGCGCATTTTCTGCCCATCCGTTAAGGCCTTGCTCTGGGTCAGACCATAACAAATCACAGCACAAACCATAGTCCAGACATGGCAATGGACGCTTCAAACTACTGATCTATAGATATTTTGAAAAAATTTTATCCGGCTAACTGAAGCATTAAAAATTATTTTTTTGACTGATCAAAATTAACTGTTCAGTTTTAAAGTGTTTATTTAATTACATTTTACAGTAGAATGCAATCACAATTTCTTCATTAAATAGCTTGATTATTATTTTCAAAAAATTAAGTCTTTTCAATTTATGCAGTGTAAAAAATAAAAATTAAGCAATTGTTTTAAAAGCTTTTTTTGAAAAAGATAACTTACCTGATTCAGATTTTTCAAATCAGGTGACAAACCTCCATGCATGCACAAAATTTTTCCGCTGATTAATGCTGACACTGGCATCCAGCTAAACGCTTCTTGAAACCAATTAAAAATTTCAGCCCCATCTTTAATACCAAAGCGAATTGACAGCTCGTCAAAAAATCCGTAAACTAAATTCAGAGCTTTACATTCATGGTTACCTCGTAGCAAAAAAATGCTGTGAGGGTGCAGAATTTTATAAGTAAACAACAAGGTGATGACTTCCAATGAATTCACACCTCTATCAACGTAATCACCAAGAAAAAGATATTTGGTATTTGGTGGATATCCTGAATGGTCGAATGTTCTTAAAAGATCCAAATACTGGCCATGTATGTCGCCAGCTACTTTAATTGGCGCTTTCACCTCCAGCAGCATCGGCTGAGATTTGAAGACCTGAATGGCGTTACCAATCAGACGAATTAACTCATCTTTCTTAAATGACACTCTTGTCCCAGGTGGAGAGAGACGAATGGCTAGCAGACAGTTTTGCACCATTCTCACCTCTGCAGCAGAAAGTGGCTGTGGAAGTTTACCACATGACGGTAAATCGGAAGGCATTTTCACACAAACAGAGCGGGTGCTTGTTGAAAGACAAAATGAACAACTGAATTAACTTTGCCAGTACTCACTATATAAGTATTGGAATTTTAAAGTAATCTATAGTTTAATGTGACGGACTTCTCATTTGACCAATAGAAAAGCAACACGTCTGTCTATTAATGTCATCATAATTGTACCTGAGCATCAAAATTTGATATTTATGAAAAATAATTATCCAATCAATAAGCAGAGTAAAGTAGCTAATCAACTGTTACTAGCTACTCGTCCAATTGCTGATCAGAATTGCGAGTATCTAATAAAATTGCTCAATTCATTAGCCAATTACGGACGTATGAATGTTATACAACCTATCAGCGAACAGCCAATAACATACATGATTGTAAACGAATTTTTGCATGATAATTATGAAAAAATCAATGCCATGATCAACTTTTTAATAAATTTATACTATATAAGGATTCAGAAAAAGATGAAATTGCCATTGGAATTGCAATAAAAGTGGACTGATACAAATGAATTCAGTGAGTGATTTTCAAAAAACTCCATGCATAAATGATCAATTAATTTATTTCGGATGATCGAAATAATTTCTAAACTGCTAAATTTAATTCAGGAATAGTATATCAAACAAAATCAAGCATCAAGTTCCATAAATAAATGAATTTAAAGCCCGAAAATGTTCATTTTTTACCCTGGTCAAAATTGGGCCGGGCACTGGCCATTGGCGGGACAAAAAATACTTTGGTTGGTCATCCGAAGGTTAGCAAATATCATATTTTTCCATATATTTACCGAGAATTTTGATAAACATAATATTTTTCACATTTTAAAAATTGTATTGTTCGTTTTTAATTAATAATAAATAATGTTGTACTGTATATAATCGTTGAATTTATAGTTAACAATTTTCACTTAAAATAAAATAAAAACAAAAAACTGATTATAAAACAAAAAAAAATTTATTAAAAGTCACCGTATAAAAAAACAAATGGAAAAAATCGCTGAAAAAAGACAAAGAGAGAGAGAGAGAGAGAGAGAGAGAGAAATAAAAAGATTCATCAAGGTGATCTGCGACGGTATAGCGGATTGGTGATGATAAGGTTCCGCTTGCTTGCACGTTGGGCAGTTTGTCGACAGCCATGCCAGTCGACTGTGGTCAACTCGTCAGATTCAGTAGTGCTTATTGAAGAGCGGGTCATTTCCATCGTGTTCACATCAACAATTGCAGCAGCATTGCTCAGCCGCTGACCGACAGCCAGCTTTGGTTCTAATGCGACGTGGATGAGACGTTGTTGAGCTTGTTCAAGTTGCTGCTCTTCTCCGTCGTCAGTAGAATTCTGTTCGTCAAACAGTGAAAAAGCAGAAAAGCTGCCCATGTCGAACAGATGCGGAGCTGAACAACTGTTGCTGTTGTTGTCGTTGTCGTTGTTGTTGTCGTTGTTGTTGTTGTTGTTGTTGTTGTTGTTGTCGTCGTCGTCGTCGTCGTCGTCGTCGTTGTTGGAGGAATCATAGTGGACCGGGACTGTGGCCACGGTTCGAGCCAATGACTGATAGCCGCTGCTAGATTTAGATTCCGCAGATTTTTTCGAACTACCACTCAAAGTGGTTCCCAGTCTGATGTTGTCAGCAGAAGCTTCCTCGAGCCAGCCAGCTATTTTCTCATGACCCTGCAGACGGGCGACGTCTGCCGCTGACCTGCCGTATGAATCTTTCAGTTCCATATCAACATTGTGGCGTAGCAGCAAAGCTACCAAAGAATCAGTGCCTTGTTGGGCGGCCACGCTCAGTGCGGTGGCTCCTTCGGCGCAACGGGCGTTTGGATCAGCGCCGCTTTCTAGCAGACGTTCAGCAACGTTAGTGTGTGATCTCCAAGCGGAGACCATCAACGCTGTTCGACCGTCTCTGTCACGTCGGTCGACCAAGGCGCCGGATTCGAGCAACAACTGCACAGTGTACTCATCACCCACCCAAGCGGCCACATGCAACGGACTCCGGCCCTGCGTGTCGACGACATCGACGTCAGCATTGTATTGAAGCAGTGTACTGATACAGCCGACTTGTCCAGCCAACGCGGCGTAGTACAAACTGGTGCGACCATCGACATCGACTGCGTCGACCAGCGCCCCGGCTTGCAGCAACACTCGACACAGGTCTGCTGATCCGCGTCCGCTGGCTGCGTGCAGAGCTGTTCTGCCGTCCAGTGCCGGTGCTGTTACCACGGCTCCGCATTGCAAGAGCACGTCGACCACGTCGGCGTGGCCTTCTTCGACGGCCAGCAGCAACGGATGTCGACCCTCCTTGTCAGTGGCGTTGACCGTGTCCAGATTGTGCTCACAGAGCAACGAGCAGGCGGCGGCGTGGCCTTCACTAGCTGCATAATGTATCGGCATCCAACCGCTGTGATCTTTGTGCCACTCATCCAAACCTACTTCAACCAATAACTGCACCGTGCCCGGGTCCCCGTGGGCGGCCGCTAAAGACAGAGCCGTTTTGCCGGTGGAATCGATTGAATCCAAAGCAGCGCCAGCATCGATCAGTCTCCTGAGGAGATCTCGACGTCCGAAAGAGGCTGCCAACATCAGTGGCGTCAGACCGTTGTCGTCTTCACGATCAGTGTCAGCTCCGTGGTCGAGCAACAGATCGGCCGCTTTGAGCAGACCTTCCCTGGCAGCGTAGTGAAGCGCGCCACGACCGCGGCGGTCCTGCGAATCAACCTCTGAACCAAGACTAAGCAACAGCTGGACAACGGCCAGATGCGGTGCTGAGAATTGGGCGTTGATCATAAGCACGCTCAACGCGTTTCGGCCGTCGCGATCCCTGTGGTTCAGATCTGCACCGGCTGATGCCAAAGCTTCGACCGCCTTAAAGTGACCATTGTAAGCGGCGGTGATGAGCGGCGTTCGACCGTCACTGTCGGCCAAGTTAGGATCCGCCCCAGCTTTCAGCAACAATCTGCAGCACTGTTCATGACCTGCCCACGCGGCGGCACGCAACGCTGTCCGACCGTCCGCCGGTCTGGCATCGACCACAGCGCCCCGGCGTAACAACAAGCTGACTGTGTTGACGTGTCCACCCAGGGCCGCTACTCTCAACGGTGTCCAACCGTCGCGATTTGGCTGATCGACCGCGGCACCGGCATCCAGTAGCGCTTCGCAAACCCTAGTCCGGCCGTACTTGGCCGCCAGAAACATTGGCGAATCAGTGCCCTCGCCTTGGCCAGCGACGGTCAACGTGGCGCCTGCTTGTTCCAACAGTCGTTCAGTCTGCGAATCGGATATTCGACTAGCGAGCACCAGTCGATCTACCTTGGCACCGCATTGAAGCATCCACAATGCCAGCTGTTCAAACGACAAACCGGAAGAGGCCAGTCGACTCAGATGATAGGCAAAATTGACCAATTCGCCGGCACCTAGACGAGCTGCCCTGTACGAATAATACATCGCCAGACAACCGTGTCCAATTAACGGTTGACAGTGGTATTTTGGAGTTGCGTGTTTCACATCCGTCAACCAGTCGGCAAAACTGCTGTGGAACAACAAGCACATGCTTTCGTCGGTCCACAGAAGCCGAGCTACTCGTTTCACCGCGACCAAGAACTGTGCCCAACTCAAGCTCGTGTCGGCTGTGCAGACGCACTGGTAAAGCTGACGCAGGCTTATAGGCTGTCGGCTGGCCAAAAGCACACTGAAAATTGTCCGCACTGTCGTATACGGTTGCTCATTGTCGAATAGCCGGTCGCACATCCATAAGTAGAGTCCATTCAACGTGCCCGGCACTTGACAAACATCACGTAACAAAAGGAAACGATCCGCCGCCGCGTCCAGCACCATTTCCAAGTATAAAAAGCAGCCATCACTTTTGATGGTTAACAATTTCACCAAATCGTCCATTTGTCCACTGAAATCCACCGGCATTTGTTGCAAACGATGCAGAATGTAGCGTTGAATGTCGCTGGCAATCTGCGGCCGTTCCACGTCGTCCAACGTGATTCGTCGAAAGCCAGACAACTTTCTAGCCAAACATTTGCACTGACGACGTGACGTGCATACAATCAACAACCACTTTGGCAGAATTTCCTTTAAAATGAAATTGGTTATTGAAAAAAGTTATTGGGAAAAAGCATAAAAAAGTAACTGCAAATAATAACGGCATTCAGTTGATTTGCGCGCTTTTTTACATGAGAAAAACACATTACAACTATTGAGCAATTCATTCAATTTCAATTTTTAATCCAATTAATTAATTGTTGAAATATGTCAAAAAATTAATTTTCATCATTATACATTATCATGCAGCACATATGGAATACTGTTGAAAGCAAACAGTACTGCATGCATCCAATTAATTAATTGGCATAGAGATTATGAATGCTTTAATTGTAAAACATTTTCTAAATTTACCAAACCTTTTAATTTACTTGTAATTAATAGCACTAAATTATTTCTCTACACTTCACTTGAAGTTAACAAGAACATGTGGTAACTTTTGCTCAAAGGAAGGAAGCTTTTGAATAACTAGAAAAGTGCAGACGATTTCAATATTTTCAATAATACCAGACAAAAAATAATTCAATATAAAAAATTGCACTTGAAAAATATGCAATTCAATCCTTAAAAATGAAAATATGGTGACAAAAATAAATGCAAATTCTTAAGTAAATAATTATATAGGTATTTTTTAAATTTGGATTTAGCAGATATTGCAAAAAAAAAAATTGCCAATTGTTACTCAATGAAATGAAAAATTCTGAGAAAAAAGCAGCTGATTGTCATTTATCAAGAATAAAACACGCCACAATCGACTGCTTCAATTTTGCCGTTTTTGAATTCAAGACGCGCGAAAGTATCAAATGTCGAACATTTCCTATTTTACTAGATGGGTGGAAAGCGTTATTTCATTGACGTCATTAATTCCAAGTCATCAAAATATGCTTATATTGCTAGGAAAGAATTGTTTTTCAAATTATTTAGCTGCAAATTGCTCAGCTGATAAACAGAAAAACTACAAAAGTCGTTCTTACGGAAATATTTCAAAAAAATTACAAACTTATATATATATATAACAGTTTATACCAAAAGCTCACATATTATCCATGCAATGTTCAACAGTTTGCAATATGAAAACAAATATGAAATGTTTTGCATTCAATCAGTATTTGCAAAATATTTTCAAACTTCTACAAACTTAATAATTGCACAATGCAATCTCACAAATTATATAAAAACTATAATAAAACAGAAATAATGATTAATAAAGAAATACTTTTTTTTTATAAATGAATGTCAACAAAATTCAATTTTTAATATAATCTACTGCAATAATTCTCTTTTTACAATATTCAAATATAAATAAATAATAATGTAAATTCAAATTTTTAGTTGAAGAATTTTAATAAGCTTGCATATTATTTATATTTATTCATATTGAAAAAACTTCTGATACCTGAAATTCTGCAATGCAATCCAAAATGGTGACCGTTTCCGATGCGGTGGTTCCTGTGGCACTTCGATCACACTGGTCATGCATGGAATCAATGAGAAGAAAAAGTGAACTGTCTGCAGGCTCTCGAAGATTTTTCAACTTTGCCAACGGTTCCGCAATCAAAGCACCAAAAGCTTGCAACGGCGACGCTTCGCATGCAGCAACATCTTGGAGCCAGACCGCTTTGCGTTCGTCGGTAGTAACGATTTGTCTGTATTCGTCCATGACTGGATGTTGTTTGGCGTTGAGAAGCTGTGATGCCAGTGAAAGCACAAATTGACCAGCCGACGAGCTGCTTGCTTCGAATGCGTTGCAAAAGTGATAAGCAAGCAGGCGTTCGTTGAGAATTCTCTGGACGGTATCGGCTCGGCTGGGCCATACCAGTTCGCAGCAGACAGCCGTTTTGCCGCATCCAGATTCTCCAACAATTGCTACCCCTCTAACGTTGCCTTCCAAGCAGTGCAAAAGTCGTTTGAAAAGCCACTCTCGACCATTGAAACGCTTCCTTTCCAACGGACACTTCATCCTTGCACTACTGAATATCTGCCAAAAAGCACACATTAATAAGTAAATCGGTCTATCTGTCGCTATATATATATATATATATATATATATAAGCTAGTGGAATAAAAGAATGAAAAGAAAACAAAAAAGAGAAAAACACAAGATAGCGGACAAATTGTGGGAAAGACGTCGGCAAGCATGTCTGATGACAGCAGTATGATTGTAACGCGGGGTGCGAAAAGCCAATCGTTATGAACAAAGCTCGCAGCTGGAGGCGACCCAGTCTGACCTCAGCTCGGCTCCCACACTGACCGCTGGTCAGTGAATTGTCCTCGGCCGCGCACGTGCCAAGACTACGTTTCGTGCATAAACAATTCTACCTGCTTTTGTCCGCTTACGGTCGATGCCCTTGGACTCTAACCCAGGTGCACATACGCGATTGCTTCAACGTTAAGCAGGTCATCCAGTTTTCCCACACCTACCCGCTTTATTTTTCAATCAACTTTCTCTTGTTCTTTTTTTTTTAAGCAATCAGAGCTGACTTACAACATAAAATAGAATACAGAAATGCATCAATTCACTAAATTAAAGATAATTATTAAAAAAGACACAACAATACCATTTTTACACTGACCTGAGCATTTGTCCTTATTTTGTTGTTGATCATACAATATTCTGATTAAAATTACTTTTTCAGTACAAATTTATCGTGCTTTTTCATTTAACAGAATTGTGCATCAACTTGTAAAGTAAATTCGTAAAAGCTATATCAACCAATGTTGCACACAAAATGAGAATCTTCATTACAATTGATAAAGATGTAAGCAAAACAAGCAACATTCAAATTACACAGTAAGAAACCAAGATATATTTATTGTATCTTGTCCAAGCCACCTGTAAGCAGACGGAAACAGCTGCTTTTGAACAGTATTTGATTGCAAGCTGAATACAACGCTCGGCTAAATTTCTATTCACAATACACTTGTTGTATAAAACTAAACAACTGCCATTGACAATAAAAACAATCTCTAATAACTGTAATCAATACTGCTGCAGCTCTTGAACCTGAACATTTCCATATGGACATAATGAAGCTGCTGTCAAAAAAAAACTAAGATGTTGTATTTATCAACAATATTAATAAACCCAAGGGATGCTTGTGCTCATGGATAAAATCTAGAACTATTAGTCTTTGGTAAATTCATGCTAGTGGTTGAGAAGCGATCAGTTTCTGTTACTGTGATTAGATTTAATTTTTTGTTTTTTCATCACAGAATTTTCAATTTTAATATAAAATATCTTGTCAGTTTGTTGAATTCCAAGACAGATAAAGTTCCAGCTAGAATAAAGAAAAATATGAACCTTGGAAAACAGATAAAGAACATTTGGCAAGTGCAAATCTAAAGCCTCAACAAAAATAAGCAGAACGTTAAACAGCCGTTATTTGCAATTGTTGGTGAGTGCAGCGATTTGAAAATGCGCCTAACACAGGCAAATCTTTATTTTACAAACAACTTTGTGCAGCAGTGTGCACAAATACGAAAACTCCTTTTGTTGAAACTATGCACATATTTAAACAGCACAGACTGTACATCAGACGCAAGCAATATTTAAAATTTTTGAAAATCAAATGAAAATTAATCAACTAATTTAGAAATTGAATTTCATAATCATAGCTGTCAGTATTGCGTAAATAATAAACAATAAATTCTCTCACGAAGTGTCGTCCTCAAAGTTGAACAGCTGCCATTGAGAAGACCATGCAACTGGCATGCATTTTTGATCCTAACACTCTGCTTAAAAGATCACCAGAAATCTTTGTAAAATTGTGTGTAAAAAAATTATCAAACAGACAAATTAAGATGACCACATTTTAATATTTTGCATTTCAAGCTGAAAAAAGCCAAGAAACTATTAAAACTGAAGCTTGACTGAAGCAAAAAAAAAAAAGATATTCACAATAAATCAATAACAAAAAATCGAAAAATCAATGTTGAGAAAAAAAATTTTCTCCTCGACAAGCTAGCAAAGCATTTTAATTGTATGTTATTAGACATTGGACATTAATCAATGAAAAACATTAACACTAACATTGACAATTATGCACGTTTGTCATTTCAAAATTTTCAGACAAAAAGTGCAATGGCAGGCAGGATAATGAATCATATTTAAACAAAATACTTATAAAAGAATTTATCATGTTTATGATTCTTTCGCATCATTCTTTAAACAATCAATAATTGGTAATACTCTGATTTGGGTTGCTTAATGCAAAAAGGAAAAATGCGGTCGATTAAAAACTTTTCCATCATTTCAGCTAGTCGATTTTCTTCTCTTTTCTGAGAATTATACAGAAGAAGCAGATGAAAAAGTAATGAAAAAAAAAAAAAGAAATACAAGTTTAAAGCAAACTTCTGAATAGTAAAAGATATTGTTTTGTGTATTTGACTTAGAATATTTTTTCAAAATTAAATTTAAATTTAAAATTGAACCTAACAAAAATGATATCAACATGTGGTAGTAATAAGTGACCAATTTTGCAAAATTCAAGCAATAAAATTTATTTATTATCATGAAATAATTAATAGTTTGAAACAAGCTTACTTGTTGAACATTGAAAGCAAGTCAAGAAAATGGTTGAAGCAAAAAATATTATTATTATTATTATTATTATTCATGAAAGTTATAAAATCAAGAGAATTGAATCCGAACATGACACCAACGAAGAAGACCAAAGTCAGTGGCATAGCTGGCACGTTGCTAGAAGATTGGGCAACGTTTCCGTGCATGACAGCTGCTATTTAGCCACGCTGAGCGTCCGCCTAGCGCACGTCGTCAGCCCTAACTTCAATTCAAATATTGTTTCTTTCAACAAAGCCCAGCTGATTAAGGCTTCTTAAACATGATGAAGTAACAATTCTGAAATCACCACCCACTCTGCCAGTCTTAAAACCAAGCAACCAAGATCAGTAAATTAATATTATTGGCCATTTTGTCTGATTTTATTAACGAAACAATCCACGCCCGTCTGGACATAGAAATTATAATTTTCCTCTGGTGCTTTGGTGTTGCTGTTGCACTTTGCACGGAGATTAAACAACATTAAAATCTGGCATCTCGTCTCTTTTTTTTTCTTTTAAATTTATTTCATACATGAATTTACCGACTGAATAGTAGTACAATTTGCATTATAGATGGTAAAAGTGTTTGAAAAAATTGAAAAATATCTACATGTTAAAGAAAAAATTAATGCAAAAATTGCTGAGAATTGAAAAAGCAAATTAATTGTTATAAAGCATGTTGCACTTTTGCACTTACCACAGCTACTGCTATATTGCTACTTCTACTGCTATTTAATTTACTTCAATAAATGCGATGAAAGCTGACAAAGCGTTAACAAGCTTAAAGCATTAACAACAAAATTAATTGTGAAAAAAAAACACTTTTTTAAAGTTAAAAAACACACATTTGACATTTTTTACATCGTACAGCTCTTGTGTTTCACACCATCTTCAGATTTTTCAAAATTAGATGTTGCCAATAGAGCAAAATTGCTTTTCCATTCTCATTTTTCTTTTTTTAATTAAATTCTCTTCCCTTGAAATAAATTCAAAAGCAACACACTCTCAGTAATAATTATTTCACCAACAACAGTTGCATATGGACATATTAAACAATGAATTTGCATTTTCAAAAAAAAAAAAACAACAACAACTCACATTTCAAAGAAAGAAAAATAAAACCATTTCATGCACAATACACACATATCAAGAAAGCTTTGCATAGAAAAGAAAAAAAAGCACTTCCTATTGACATCAACTTATTAAAATGAAGCTTTCAAACAATGACGTCGGAACATCAATATAACTTTTTATAAAAAGAAAAACAACATTCAGAAGCGTAATTTATTTATTATATTCTTTTTTTTTTATAAAAATGTTGTAAAACTTATCTATCATATGTTTACTGTTATGGTTGTCTTGATGAGTAAATATTATTTCATTTTAGCACTTGCAAATTCGGCAATGCTTTTCGATGGAACAATTTTCAAATTTTATTCAAAATTGCTTCAAGTAGATAAATAATCTAGTCAGTTTAAATGCTAATAACTTTATTAATTTAAATAAGATTAATAAAAGCAAATTTAAAGCTATCTATGGATAAAAAGTCAATTTCAAAAGATTTTAAACTTTAATAATAATTTCCTTGTAACTCAATTACTGACATTTTATTATTTTTTTTTCTTACATAATTAACTAAGTTACTTTTAAAATTGGTTAATTTTGAAATTTTAATTTAACAATTTTAAATTATTAATTTGAGCATTCTTTTTGTAAATTTATAAATGAAAATTTTGGAAAACTTTTTCAAATGTAGAATTTCTATTCTACTAGATGTAGTAAAGATTCATAGCTTTTTGATAATAAATTGAGAAAGAAATTTTAAAATGCAATCTAGCAACAGTAAGCAGTTCATTTATTTCTTTATGAAATTAACCAAAAGCTACAAATTTTCATTTTCCTCATTAGTTCATCCGGAAAATTAATAATGCACTACTGCACTACTGCTACTACCATTGGGAAGTAATTATTCTTTATAGTGTAGTGAAACGTTAAGCGAACGTTCAGCTCTTGTTCTTCAGCGTTGAGCAGAACCAAGAAGCACCATGCAATAAAATATGCTCTTCAGTTTCAATTTATTTATTCTTCAGGGAAAATACTTTATTAATAACTATGAAGTGGAGAAGAGAAAAAATTCATTTAACGCTTTAATGAGAAAAGAATTCAGCTATGCTGAGCAATTTTTAAAATTGCAATCTTTTTAATGATCAATCATTAATTCTTTTTCAGGAATCAACACGATCCTCATTTCATTCTTTATCAACTCTTACAGTATTTACTGTACTGTGATGAACTGGGGGAAAAAATTGCTTTGAATGCTGTTTTGACAGCAACCAGAAAGATACTGAATTAGATTACTTAAATGAAATTTGCAAAAGAACTTACAAAGCAACCAGTGAACGGCTTACTATTTCATATTGAGAAAAAGTTGAAAATCATGAATAAAGTAAAGCACATAATTTAAATATTTCACAGTTTCAGAATAGTTGGATGTTGAGTTTCAAACATGACACAATCAAATGAGAAAAGGACCGGCTGTTGACAATCTTATTGCTAATCTCTTTATTATTGCCACAAGCGCAAATATATTCTCTCCAATTTGTACTTACCGGACGCAGCAGCAGTATATGAAGAATATATATATATATATATATATATATATATATATATAGTGGTGAATCGATCAGACACAGCTGCAAACTGAACGTCCGGCTCTTCTCTTGTAGACTGCCCGAAGGTCAGGTATAATCAACTTACTACGTTCGCTTCACGCTCAGCTTATTATCGATTGGGAACCACACCGATTATTGCACAGCATTTTCGTAATGCTTTTACTTTGCCTGCATGGTGCTGGCTGGAATAGAGGATGAATAATATAATACCACCAGACGTGCCTTTCTCTGGACATGATTTTCATCAAGCAAAAAACGGATATAAATTTTAACATTTTCGATTAATCAAATTAAACTGCAAACGGACGACGATTTCATAAATTGTTTCTTTCAAAAAAATTTTCCCAGCAGGACAATTACTGCTCTGAACTTGGCACTTTTCGGGAATTGCAATCATGAAGTGAAATAAAAATTTGAAAATGGAAAAAAATTTTTTTTTCTTTTGAAACTAGACAAACAATTCGCCTTGAATTTGTCGTCTTGGTTAAAACATTTTCAATTTCCAAGCTACTGTCAAAAAAGAAATCAGTCTAATTAAAATTGCACAGTCTGAAAATTGAAAGTGAAGCAGAAAAGTCTTATAAAAATTTAATCGCATCAAATAGCAAAAAAAAAACAATCACTGACCATGCCTCTTCATAAATAATAACTTGGACATCATTTCTGTGACTTGTTTAAAATTTAAACTAAGCAGTGGTTTATTGATGATCAATTTTATACATTTTAATGAAAAATATATAATCAAAACTTTTCACGTTAAAATCCAAGCAAAAAAAATTCAACTAAAAGTAGATTGAAAATATATTTAACAGTGTTGTATTAGAAACAGATGAAGCAACCCGCTGTGATGAGGCAGGTGATGTCAGTTGAAAATTACATCTAAGATCAACTCCTCTAAGCAAATGGTGAACAACTGAATTTAAATTTAAATGAAGATTCATTTCTTTTTATTACTGATGTCCCCATGGAGACATTCAGCACAAACAAATCTGTCATTTATTCAACTTTTTATATATAAACCGCTAATCTTCAATGCATGCAGATGTATTTATCATTTATGTACGTTTGACAGAATAAAATTTCATACTATTTTTAAAAATATAATAAGTGTCTTCGAGTTCAGCTTTTTGAATAATTTTTGCCACAATAAAATCCACTGTTCAACTTAATTCAAAAGTCCATTTTTATCTGTACCTTATAACAAGTGAATATGTGTCCACATTTTTATAACATTAATGTATACTACTAAATTGAATATCAGTTAATAAAGAGGCACTATTTTCAAACTGTCAACATAAAAATAAACACTAAAAAATTGTTTTTATGGCAATATTTTGTATTTTGTCAAATATGATAAAAGCATTGTTGTAACTACAGCTGCAGTAGCTATTTTGAAAATAACAAAACAGATTTTGTAGGAAAACAGAAAGAACAATTTTAATAATAATAATAATTTTTAATAATTATCATGTAGAGCAAGTTTTATGCCATTAAATAATTTTTTATTTAATATTAATTGAAAAGCATATTCATTAACAAGTAACTACCCAGCAATGATTTATAAATCATTGATTGCGCTCATTGGAAAATATAGACATTAGTATTTTCAAACGACACAGAAATGTATGTTTGCATGCGCTATTGAGAAGAGCTGCCAAGCAGAATAATTTATGTTATCAAAATGAAAAAGAAAAGCCACTAAGAGAAGCTGAGCCGAAAAGGATAAAACTTTTTAAATAATGTTCAAACTAAATTTAATTCAAGTAAATAAAATATTTCAGATTTCATTAGCAAATAAAAGAATAAAAAGTTTCAATGTAACCAAAAAGAAAAAGCAAGAAATTCTTACTTTTATTCGAAGCTGTATATATTTAGCAGCTGCTTATGCTTTCCAACTTGCACTGCAACAAATAATCTGAAAAGAAAATTTCATATTCAAAAATAATAAAAACAAAATAGAATAAACCAACTGTATTTAAATAAATAAATACATAAATATGTAATACAAAGACTAGATATTGAGGAAAAAATATAATTTAAGTTGCAAAATTAGAGATGCTTTCTAGTGAAAAGTGGCTGCCCAGTGCATTTCGAGTACACAACCTTTTCTGATGAATGATAAACCTGTGTTCAATTTGGCAATGCTCAGTTTTCAAAAACTGCCTTGTGCGTGACACCAGAAACAGACATGTATTAATGAGCTTGTTCAGAAATGTATATATATTACTTTTTTGACGTTGATCATTCATTTTCAAAATCAATCAACGCCACTTTGTAACAAATCTTTTTTAATCAAATTTATCTTCAGCTTACATTGCTGTTGCCATATTCCGCATATGAAGAATACTTTTATATGAAAAGCTTTGTTTGCAATTGCTATTTCACAATGTTTCATTCTGATTAACACAACTGGACAAATTTTCCAAATCATTTCTTAAATATTTTCTTATCAAGCATGAACATCACTACAATAACAAGTGAAACAATACAGCGTTTAGTAATTTGGCTTTACGAACTGAACAACTTTGAAAACAATTTTATTAAAATTAAAAAAATTTTTTGGAATCAATCAATACGTTGTTTGATTATTATGTCAAGAAGATTGACTAATTTTACGTTTATCCAAAATGATTTTCAACGCGACAACGTAATCTTAAATGTATTATTATTTTATGCATGGTTAAATTAAGAAAAGGTTCCATTCACAGAATATGCCAGGCTTAAAGCTGATGATGTGATGAAAAGTGTTACCACAATATTACGTTTGTTCAATAAAATTCTGATCTTCGATCACGGAGATACAACTTTCTGTACTTTGACATATGCTCATTTAAACGAAATTGAAATCGACTTGAATGTCATTACTTTTCAATCAATAACTATTAATTAATTAAATTTTTAATTTGCCTTTTCAGAAAAATAAAGAAAATTTTTGTTACTAGCATTATTCAACAAAAATATTCAGAACACAAATATGGTTTCTTCAACGTTTGAAATAAACATGCATTGGAAAAATTCAGATTATTGACTGAAAGATATCAGTCCTATTATCAAACGGAACTGCTGCATTATGTAAATAATTCGGCAGATAAACCACTGAAGCCATGTTGCATACATACAAGAGATAATAATACACAGTAGTGTAGCAAAAGAATAATATCCTTTTATGAAGTGATCACAATCTTAAAACACCTGCTTAAATAGAGAAACTTTACAAATCAACATTATAGATTTTATTTACTTCTTCTGCAACATTTACTACAAAAAGACACTATAATTCACATTATTCAATATTATGAATATTTATAACTGAAATAACTTCAAATCTGAGTATCAGTTTTAATTCCACATATTTAACTAAAATGCTTTATACTTAAATAATTTATCATTATGCAAAACTCATGCAAAATATTTTCTACAATATGAACGAATTATAACAATACAATTATAAATTGTCGTTCAAAATGTCAAAAATAATTATTTAATAGAAGTTAATTACAAAAGAAAACTATCACAAATTTATTTATCTGTCCAGAGAATTATTATTTATCCACTGTGTTTCAAAATTAATAAATAATCATTTTATTAAAAGAGGTCTGAGTTTAACCTCTGTTCTACTAGATACAATGTGCTTTTGTGCACAAAAAGGTAGTAAAGAAAAAATACTATAAATGGACTCTCTTTTGAAAAGGCTCCTACTTGAAGTACCAGTCAGACAAGAAATGCATCACCTGAAATAAAAGTCTGAATTACTGTAACCGTGAACAAATAAAAATTTCCAGTCACGTAAAACCTTCGACAATTACTAAGTTTAAAATTAAGATTCACTAACCAGACATGTCACCTTGCATTTCTATTTCAATTTTAAGCATGCTTAAATTAACATATGTACAATTACTAATCATTATATTTCGTATAGCTATCCGTGTGACGCTGTTAATTTTTTTACCAACAACAGCAACATGGAAAAATATTCAACTGCATAATCTACATTTACAAGTATAGCAGAAAATGACATTTATAATTTACAAAATATTAATGAATAAATATTTATTTATGTCATTTTATTAATCATATTATTATTATTATTATTATTATTATTATTATTATTATCATAGTTGATGAAAGGTAGCAAATGTAAAAAGTGTAGAACATTTCAGAAAAAGCGATCATTGTAAGCAATGACAATATTCATATGTTTGTTTATGTTAAATATTACTCTGCTATTCATTATTATTATTATTATTATTATTATTATCATTTATTAAATATTTATTATTCAATTTGTGTGATTTCAACTTGAGGCAAATTAAAGAATATAACACGTGTCCGTTTAATGCATTTTAACATAATATAATTTAGCAAGAAAAGTTAACAATAAAAATAAAATCTCATATATCGAATCTCAATATACATAATCAACAAAATATATGCATGATGATAAAAGCAAACTTACAATAATTTAAAAAGTGTTGAGATTGTGATCTACTTGCCAACGTGAAAACAGCGTTGTCACTGTTCACACGACACATCCGGTTTGGTGCAGGTTGTAATGAAACGTTGATCATCAAGCCGGAAGAGCAATTTCAAGCAATGCTAATTTGATACCGGTTGAATGATAGAGTATAATCTTTTAACCGTGCGAATCAGATCAGCAATAGAAATAGCGGTGAAGGTCGAAACTGACGCAGCCCACCGGTGAGATGAAGACATGTAATAGTTCGTCACTCAAAGAAGAAATGTAATCGGTCTAGTTTGGGATGTTAAAATTTCCGCTGGGCAGCAATTTTTCTCTCACAGACAATTGGCAAATTTTTCTCTTAACAACAACACCAACACAATTACAATTTGATCAACGATAGTTCGCCCCCTGAACCATGCGTTGACAGCATGTCAACCTGTTGTTATCAGAATCTGAATCAGCAAAAATGAATATTATTTCTTTCTTATTAAACTTATTCTTATTCTAATGGAGAAGTTGAATTTCATAATTTCATTTAAACCAACCACTACATTTCAAACGTATTCATTTGTTCAGTTATTATATAAAATGTCATGCATAACTTTTTTTTTAAAGCTCAAATGTAGAAAAATTGTGAAGAGTTTCGTCTGCTTTTGTCGTTTCTTGCCCCTCACAGAGGAAATTAATGCGTTCTGCATCGAAGCAATTGATCCACTTCGAACAGAAACGAGCATGTTTATATAAATTAGATTAAGTTGCGTTAAATTAATTTTATTCACACCTCAAACTGATCTTCAAATCTCCAACTGCTTGACAAGCACCACACATGCGGCAGACAAGCCAATTACCAAGAGAGTAAATAAGAAATAGATTCTTCCAACCAAACAAACTCAGCAAGGAATATTTGATGTTGTTCATCGCATTGATTTTATTTCTGTACAACTCAGGCAACTTTCATGACTGAATTTCAACATTCAAACACAAGCCAATATAAATGAGCATTCAAACAAATATATGGTTAATTGCAATTCACATAAAGTCACTTTTATAATAAGCTTTTCAACAGTAGATGTTATCATTCAAAATTTACCTTCAATATAAATATGAAAACAAAATTCAAAGTAAAACATATCATCCATGCAATACAACATCAAACTGCATTAAAAATTTAAGCAATTATTATTGTTCATTATTTACTTAATAATATTTCATTCAAATTTAATTTATAATATTATCATTGTACTAAAAAAAAATGTGAAAAATTGCAATATTCATTATATGAATAAGCACCAAGTTTTCACGACCGAATTATTTCACGAGTTTTTAGATTTAGCACCTAGCTTATGGCATCATTCACTGACCTTGATCTGAACACTGATAAAGCAATTGTCACACCTGCAGAGCTGAACGATTTGGCAAATTACACAATTTTAAGTTTCAGCTGTGCTCATTAAAGCTGTTATCATAAATTTTCTCCTATTCACATTTCTTTGTGCTCAGTAGATTTCTCTTATATATCTTTTCTTATTTTCAAGCCTATTTTAAAGTTAACAAAAAATAATTGACTAAAATAAATTTAAAAAAAAGTATTTCTTAAGAAATTGAGAATGAGAATTATTGAATTATTCTTAATGGCAAAAATGCTGATCTTCTGATATAAATTATGGTCATAAATTTTGCAAAATATACTAATGATGAGAAAATTTCCGTTCAAACAGGTATTAATTTTTAGATAAAATTCATTTGTCTTATCTTCCATGTGTAAGTGTTGATAGTTTGAATAATATTTTACATGTATTCCATGTTTCTTGAAAAAGAGAGCAATAAATGTACATCAAATATATCCTGTTCTTTGTTGTCAACACCTTTCACAAAGCAGTTGGTCCCCCACCCCCTTGCACGTAGTTTAAAAATAGAAAGTATAGAAAACAAAACTACTCTTTGCAAAACTATATATATAATATTTAATGGCAGCATTCTGTTGACCTTTAGCTAAGTCAGAATAGTTGGCCTCTGACTTTGTTGAAATTACCATGTCAAGGTTCCTCTATTGGTCACTTAAGATTTTACCTCTTACTGAAATATTATTGAACGTTTCAGTAAACGTAAACAAAATTCTGTATCATGAACTCTAACAATGCTGTTCACTTCAAAGACATGAATTTATTATAATTTTCAGTTTTCTAGTAAAAGTTTTATTCTCTCCAAAAAGTATAATTCATACTAATACATAAATTTACGTCATTTCACCGTAGTACCAGTAGATGCAAAATTATGTTCATATGCACAAAGTATTGATTTCTGAATATTACAACAAACAATACATTCAATAAATTCTTTTGACATCTGTCACTTAATTACATATACGTTAATAGCATATTTTTTCATCATTAAAGCAACAGTTATCTTTTGAAAATAACCATAATCTACTTTAATAATATTTTTTCATAAATGATGCATTTTTTAAACATTTAAAGATTTTGCAGTCTAGATGAACGTTTTTTTCTAAACTGAAATGTAAAACATCGCTTACCAGAAACAAAAAATAAACCGCTGCAATTCTGAGACATACAGTTGCAGAGAGCAGCTGATATTAATAATATATGTGGTTACAATAGCAATACCACACATGCGTCAGCGGCTTTCACCAAAGAATAAAATGTGTAATTGGGGATAATCTATCTAGTTGAAGTGGAAAACGGAAGCTTGATAAAGAGTCTTAGCTCAGCTTTTAGCTGGAAAATAACGCCATTACAGAATGCGGGAGGGCTCATTGTGCAAACAAAGGCGTCGACTGCCATCGACTGATTTTGGCTTCGACAATGCTATTGACACAACTACAGTTCGACACTAGAGCTCATTATCTGCCTCTGATTGGCATCCTTTGGCTATTTGGACTATTTGCAGAAGAACAAACTACAATCCAAGCCGAGACCAAGCGAATCAAAAGCAAATTATTGTTTGGTAGCAGAATAGAATATGCCCATGCAGACAAGCATTGTCCACCAACAAATGACCGGTCAAGCATTGCAAAAGACTTGTTTGAAAGCGTCCGCTGTTGACAGTTCTGTGTTATCTGTCTATATAACGGGCAGCTATTTTGGACAGCAGGTCGCGGGAGTGTTTCTTGAACGTGGACAATTTAAAACTGGCTAAAACTGTTCCGTTCCAAAATGCCCATCTTACTCAATCAACCTGCATTACTTTGACAGTTACGGTAGTGATCAGCAAAAGTGAGCAGTGTTCATTAAGAGAAAAATGTCGATGAAATTTGTCGACTATAGTTTAACAAAATAGAAAATTTATAAAGTACTTTGAATGTAAACTTGAAAGTATGACAAGGGTGCTCTTGAAATTTCAGAATGAAAATCTTTCTTTACATTTGGAAATTTATTTCCATTAACAATATCAACAACAATGTTATAAAGATTATGTTTCTAAAGGCATACTTTAAAATTATTGCAAAGAGAGATGCTGTACGACAAACGTTCCAAAGTTGTAGGATGCATATGTGCGAATTACAAAAGGTTATTATTGCCAACTAACTAAAGGTACATTTCACAAATAAAAGCGTAATGAATTAAATTATCAGAAAAGAAAACCACATAAAATGTGTAGTAAACTTCTTTTCATCACCACAAGTAAGAAGGACAAAAATGTGATTGTACGAAGATAATGATAAAGCAGACTAAATTCCTTTTAAAAAATAGATGAAGCATCAAATTTAATAGCAAGTGAAAAAAAGGCATAAATAATTTTGTTCTTTAAAATCAATTTTGTTGAGAATTCAACACAGTTCCAGTAAGGAAAAATTTACAAAGGTGTAATGAAATTTCTGAACCAAAAGTAATAAAAAAAAACATGCAAAACAAATTGTAAATAATTTCAATTGATAATTTAAGACAGTTATCACCGAAATCATTCGATTCTGTTGAAAATTCAATTAAATCATTTAATGAAAAATTCTAAATTCAAGTAAACGGAAATGAGAAGAACTTTAAATTTTTAATGATTGCATTAAATGAGATTATGAACAAAATTCTTGAACAGAACTGCACTAATCCTATTACAAGCATTAGATAGCATGACGAACAGTATTAGTTGAAATGTTTTCTACAATTTCTATTGAATTTTATCACATTTAAAAATGAAAATTTTTAAAAGTATACAATTTCCTGCTAATAGAAATACATTATTAAATGACCGTAACAGTTGAACTAAATTTATTTTACCTTTTAAATTTATATTTATTAAGAGTGATGTAGCATCAAGATTGGAATTGGGCTTTTGGAAAATTTAATATGATCACTAAAAGCGTTAATTTTACAAATTCCTTTTAATAAAAAATCAATGAATGCTTAAATTTCATTACTGATGCTCAGCGTCACAAATTCTCTTCTTAACAAAGAAATTAATATTTTTCATCAAAAAACATAAGAACAAATCATTGAAGCTTGCTTGTGCAATAATATATTTAAATTTCATACAAAGTACATCTTGATTATTTTTTAGCATTTACCTAAATAGCAATTAGTTTGAAAATTTGTTATTTATCAACCAATAAATAATTAGATGTGTTTAATAGCATTTGTTATTCAAATAAATATATAAAATGCACAACAGAAATATATATATATATATATGGAAACTTGCCAAATACGTAATTGCTGTTGTTGTTGTTTGTTAGCTTGCTTGAATATCAATCGGATAAAACAGGCGTCGTTTGTAATAGATTTGCTTCGATTAAAATTGGAACTCTTTGACGGACTGAATGCAAAGCTGAAATAGAAAAATTAATTAATATCAAACAAGAATGCTGGCTAAAGGCGTTCTTTGATTAGCAATGGCTTGACAAGAAAAATCAAATAGCATTTGATGAATTTATAAAACTCTGGCTAAAAAAAGAGCAAAACAACACTAATCATAATGAAAATGCATATTGAAAATAATGTGGCAAGTAAAAAATTTGGGTCATATATGATCTGCGTGGCAAATAAAGTTGAAATTGAATCTGATAGCAGGCGTTTGATTTATTTTTACATTAGCATTTTACATTTTCTAATAATCAAGCTAAATGTCACAATAACACTAGCAATTGTTTAATTTTTGCATGGAAACTAGTTATAAGCTTGATCGACTGGTTCGGTCATGTCAACGGCAGAATCATGCCATCACTTGCAGCTAGCTAGCTAACTGGAATCAACGAACGCCGTTGGCTTCTTATTGTACAAGTTCAAAAATTCAATTACAAAGTTGCAGTTGGAAATACGCGTTCAGCTAATCAACAAAGCTCTTAAATCTCGAACGTGATGAGTTTTGTCGGCTACTAATCAATTAAATTTGATTGAATTCACACCATGCGCATAAACTTACAATTATAATGCAACATTATATAGCACAGATATGTATGCATATATATATATATATATATTTATTTATTTATTATTTGATTTTTACATTTAAACTGGTAAATTTATGAAGCAGCTAAAATTTAACCAATCCTACATTAATAAGCATTGAATTCTTATTTAACTTTAGCCATAAATTCCAGCTACTACTTCATGAAAACAAAGGATATAAATGTGCACTTAAATTTTTTAAAAATGATTCTTTGAAATTTCAATTATTAGTGCAATGAACAGGCTACACAATTCTTCAATGCCAACTATATAAAATATTTATTAAATTTTACATTCACGTTTCTAATTCACGCTTTAATGACTTTTTTAATAAACTACAAACTTACAAAGTGCTTCCATAGTCTTGCTTATTATATAGAGAAATATTATAATATAAAATATTTGCAGCTACAACAAATTTTCCAAAATACAAAAACTGTTCAACATGGTTTTCAGCGTTGAACATCGGCAGAAAAAGAATTCATTGGTAATGATTAAACTGCTTAAAATGCAAAACTATTTATATTGTTCACTAAACTGATTTACTAATATAAATGAGTCATAGGAATTTGAAAATACAATTGCTAAAACTGGTGACCAGTTTAGCATCAAAAATTATTGGATCATGCTAATGTAAAAACTGTTTAAAATTGTAAACTGTTTTGATGTTTTGTTTTTTGAAGCAGATTTGTTTCATGAATCATAAAATTGAAAATCACTATCGACAAAATTTTCATCTTCTACGATAGTTTTTAAATGGAAATTTTCTTACTTAAAGAGATAAAATCGTGAAATGAATGCAATATTTAGAATAGATTATTGAAAAAAATGTTTAAAATGAAACAACTATATTTATTTTTGCTTTGATTTATAAAAATGATACATTGTTCATTCAGATGATGCTTGAAAATATAAATTTCGATTAATAAAATGAATAATAATGATAGGATTGTGTTCAATTCAATTTAACAGTTTTAAAATACAATCAAAATGCCAATATGTGTTGAAAACATAATGTGACTCTTACTTGTGATATAGAATATTATTGTAAAAATGTGGATCTAAAAAGCTTTGCAAAGAACGCTTTCCGCCAATGCTGCTGCTTTAGTGCAAAAGTGACCAGTTTTTATGTGAAATTAAAACAATTATTCATCAGATTTTAAACAGCAGATGGCAGGCAGCTTGCAAACAGACAACAAACAACAAAGGCCAGCTAGAGATAGGTTGGTGAATGCTAGCGTTCATGTTTAGCATTCATGACAAATTCACTTGCTCATTCGTTTTAGCCGACAGTCATTTATGTCACAGTGACGTGCGGTAAAATAGACAGACAGATAGATAAATAGATAAATAAATGAATGAATGAATGACATCAATGTATATACGTTCCAATCATGGCAGTTTGGAACAAATATGCAAAGTGCGGAAGGAGATCGGTTTCTCTCAGAAATCTGAACATCTGACACGCTATGTTCTTCAAGGACGGCAACGTGTCACAAGGAAAATTAACAGATGCCAGCCAAGTGAACGAACGTTTAAGCAATTTTCTTGAAATGCTTTTCAAAAACAAGCACGCAAAACTATGCATACAGTTGATTCTGAAAATGTTTATTAAAACTACTAATAAACAAACAAACAAATAAATTAATTAATTAATTAATAAATACATAAATATAGCGTGTATATTTTGGTTCCAGTATCCGTTCCAACTTGCCAAATTAGATGATAATTACAAATAGAAATTTACATCAAAAAGCAAAATCACTTTTAAAATTCAATTTTTTTTTTAATTAATAATAATACATATATTATAAGTGTGTGCATGTGTGTTCATCATATATAAATATGCAACAGAATGAATGGAATACCGTATGTAATAAATGAGCAATTGAAAATTGAAAATGGACAGAAAACATCGTGGTGAAAATGGCCTATTGATGAAAAAAAATGCGGCAGAAAACCGATAAATAAATTTTAGGATAGAAAAAGAATTTAAGCACCGCAATGAAATCTTCTACTTTTTTTCGACCGAGACTGGCATCGCTCGATATTTTCCAATCGCGATTTCAGACAAAGAACTAAAAACTATTTTTAAAAAAAAGAGCATATGGCAGTTATTGAATATTGCATTGGTTCCAGACCCATTTCATCTATCATTCCCAAATTTCCAATCACGGTTTTGTTGTGTACTCCTGAATGAAAAATACGTTGTAATTGTGTTATGTTATGATAAAGAAATTAAAATTTATGCGACAAATTAACACGTACTTCTTTATAAGAAGTTGAATACGACTCGGTTATTGTTTCTTTCACCGGCCCCCCATGACCTCGACTACTACCAGGTTCTTAAAGTACAAAGCAAAAAAATTTTAAATTTTACACGCAAAATACATCATACAACAATCATCACCTTTACTACTGCTGCTAGGGTAGACAACTGGACTTGGTGGCAGTTGGCTTAGCGAAGTGCTGTACTTTTTCATACGATCCAGAGTCTCTGGCATTGGCTCTTTCACAATTTTCATCAGCTCATCTGTCCATGAAACTTGCGCATGCTCCTCTGAACCGCTACTTTCATCAGACAATCCAACCAAATCGTACGCCTGGGCAAGACTGGAACGTAGAACTTTCGGCTTTTTGTAACTGGTAGAAGGCTGTTTCTGCACATCCGACGATCCAGGAGATGTCATACTTCCAGGTGAAGTGAGTCCTGTAAAGTTGAATAAATTAATTCATCGATTGAAAAAATTTTTTTAAATTAATATTTACAATTAGGGCAATAAATAATAATAAACAATCTCAAATTGTGATAAGTCATAAAATAATATGTTTTACTTAGATAAATAAAAGGGGTATAACTAATTTTTCTTTAATTGAAGCTACATTGAAAACGCATAGCATTCTACAAGAAGCTGAAGTAATCCTAGAAATGATAAATGTCATCCTAGCACGTGCATTTCAAAGACACATATTTCAAATTTAAAATATAGCTAGCCTAAAGCGTGCTTTGATCAATTTTAGACTTCGCAATTTACGCAGATTGAATTGCAGCCTCGAGCCACCTAGTGATTGTTGAGCTGTATGCAACAATTTTCATTTCTCCCTTCAGAGTAGAAGAGTGCATCTAACGTTATAAATAAATAGCCAAACCTGCTGCAGATCACATGCGACAACTTGTATTCATTTCAAAAATTGCATTCAGCTGTATGAAAATTATGTGGAATTTTGTGTACAGACATAAACAATAAATTATATAAACTATTTGTTCTCTCTTCAACATTTACCATTCACCAAATACTGATACTTTGAATTTTAGATAAGTCATAAGTGATCTGATATGCTGTACCAGGGATAGGCAAACTTTTTGTATCATCGACCCCAATGGTTTTCCTTGGCGCCTCATCGACCCCCAAGCTCATGAAATAAATATTATTAATAATAAATTTCTTTATTATAAGGTATCCTTTACCCTTTTCAACCTTACTGATTCTCGATTACATGCATTTCACCTTTACTTTTAATTATCGGCCGTTGTTACGCAGACGCCCACTCCAAGCAGCTGTGCACAATTTATCATTTAGCTTTGTACTACAATCGCTTTTACAAATGCATCTGATGTAACAAAAGTCGCGAAAAATATCTGACAAAGGCCTATGCAACACATTTATCAAACTCATAAAAGAAAACCATATTTTGTCTAACTGGAGGAAACAAGCATTAAACGACCTGTAGCAAGAGGTGGTGAAGATTTAGCCTGAAGTCGAAAATTCTCTTAGCATCGCGCAGTTCGGCCGTGCAAAATTAATTTTTGGTGGGTCTGTTGATAGTTCAGAAAAGTATAAATTATTGTTACAAAATAGTTCTCATATAAATTATAAAATTAAAATAAATCAGTATATAAATTCCTCAGATGGAATTTCAAAGTTCATATTTGATCCCGGAGTTCATCGACCCCTAAGCCTCTGTCGACCCTTTAAATAGTCCCACTTTGGCTATCCCTGTCCTTATGCAATAATAGGAAAAATTAAATAACTAAACAACAACTAACAAACAACAAGCATACCTTGTCTGGCTTCAGGTGAAGATACGCCAGTAGTGCTTCCGGATGTTTTCGTGCTAATTCGAACTGGTCTTGTGGTTGGTCTAGACTGCCGACCTGTGGGACTGGTGATTTCCGTTCTGATCAGTCTTTCTGTTTCAGTACGAGATTGTGATGTCCGTGAACGATAAGAATCTCAAAAAAACATCAAAATATATCCAATACAATATAATAAAAAATATTGATCATGCAATGAACAAAAAGGGAAATTCAGGTAAGTGAACAACAATGGCCATGCAAGCTTACCATACGCATCATCAGCTCGACGTGAACTAGACAAAGGGGTGTAGATTTGCTTGCGACGCAACGAGTCCATAAATGCTGAATCACTAGCGTATCCCTGGCCACGTTCACTATCAAGACGACTTCTGCCCAATTCAGTTCCGGTCATTTTCTTTCTATCTGATACTCCTGACTTGTACGCAGAGCTCAATTCCTTTTGCAGTGTTTCCACTGCTTCACGGCGCGATCCTGGAGCAGTCGGCCCTGGTCGCACGCCATCCAATATAGTCTGACTTGGATAGCGTCTCGGCATTGCGTAACCGTAGGAACTCAAATCTGACTTTGATCTGTATTGGTATCGGCGTGAAAAAGTGTCGTTATATTGCTGAATGCCTGTGTAACGGGAACGCTCTCGGTCGCCAGACAACGTGCGACGACCTGACAGCGGAGTAGAAGCATCTGAAAGCATTCACCTCCTATATACAGCATCTACATTTCCTATCCAACATTGTGTATAAGCCTCTGACATTTCTGCATTCATCATTGCAAGTGACAACATGAAAACTCAAAAGTACATTCGCATCAATAAGATTGCATGCATTGCTCAGAAGGACAAGTCAATAACAAGCTAACAAATAGTGACTTTCGAAGTATGCAAGATAATAATCATTCATACTATTCAACACTTACCTCGTCTGAGACTGCTAGCCGATAAAGTTCTGCGGTAAGGACGTTGACCGCTAGTTGGATATACAGTGGCTCCTTCAGTATCACTAGCGTATTTCAAATAATCACCAGGCTGAAATTTTACAAGTAAAAAGTTACTCATGGATTTGAAAATTCATCGCAGTCATCTAAACATAAATACAGTGTAATGACGACGCAGGGTGCTGCGTTTGAAAGAATCATTTCGCGTAAACTCGTCCAACTCTTGCGCAAGATACTGACCACTGCTCGTCATGCCCACACCTTCTGGCAATTGATTATCTAAATTGATATAAATATCAAAAAGTGGCTTGCAGTGTAACTTAGGAATACGTTGCCGGAAAATCTTACAAACGTGGTATATTTTTGTGGAGTGAATTTCATCTCCTTTTTCCCTCGTCTGACGCTCCAGCGTTGATAATTTTTCTGTTAGCTTGTTCAACGTTTCCGACACTACTCTAGTAGAGTCCTGGAAGAAATACCATTTTCAGTGGAAGCACACTGAAGCAGAAAATGCTTTACTTACGTCATCTTTCTGACGACTTTCAGAAACTCGGCTGCTCACTCCATCTTTGAAGCCTTCAACATAACCTTGTCTGAACTCATCCTGATTTGGATACTGATCTTCCAAACGTCGTAAAAGTGTCGTCGTTATTCGATCACCAAAAATGCCAGAATTACCATCACGAAAACCCTGTTCAAGTGTAAAATTATAAAAAATTATTCACTTCAACTTAAAAAATTTTAATCCCCTACTTGCATATAACCAGATGAGTAACCGCCTTGGCCAGCACGATTTGCCAAATTATGCATCGACTGGGTCATACCTTGCATCCCGGCGTCACGCAAACCTTGCACATAACCGGCGTGAAAATCCATTTTCATACTGCCGTAATCTTCATCCATCCGTTGGCGGGCCATCGAAGGTCCAGAAAGTTTGTTAGCGTCACGAAAACCGCGCACGTAACCATCTTCAAACTCCCCTTTACCTGTCAGTTAACAGAAAATACATAAAACATCGAAAATTAACACACACACATGCGCATTAATAAAAAGACTATTGAAGCAGCCAAAACATTACAGTTAAGAAATAATGCTGAGTTCCAAGTCATGTCGTACATTTTTCTACAACTGATACAGAATTTCCCACTTACTGAGCGCATATATTGCTTACTGCAGTGTTAGCAATTAACAGTTATTAGTAAATAATTGTAAATTGCTCTTTATCAGTGTAACAGATAAGCATGCAATAATTAAAATGATCTCTGAAAGCTGATTGCACTGATCACGCCAACATACCTTGAGGAGAACGAACTTTCGATTCAAGCTGAGTGCGAATGTTGTCTATTCTACTTTCAAGAGCTTTCAAATTCTGTGCCATGTCAGATTTCAGCTTCTAAATGTATATATATATATATATATATATTAGCAGTTCTGAGTAAGTAATGCAAAAATATGAAATCATACTTCATCGCCTAACAGTGGTTGTCGTGCTTCCAATGAAGTAATTATTCGTTTCCGACGCCTCAATCGACTATAAGAACAAATAAACAATAAACAATTGAAAAGTGTATATATAATCAGTGCAATGATGAAAAACATTTAAGAATTAAGTAAATTATCTATTACCTGGCACAACACCAGAACAAACAACAAATGAGTAGAATCAGAAGTAGCAAACACAGTAGGAAAAGCAACAGCCACCACCATGGCCAACCTCCGATATATCTGCTGGAAACACTTGACTTATCTAAAAGAAATGGACAATTAGTTTTTAAAAGACTGTGAATTATTTACAGAAAATGTTTTTATAAAAATTTTCAAAAAACCACAACAAATAGAGAAAATTATGACTCTAATTCATACAAATTTCACAAAATTAAACATACTGCGGCAGGTCACACTGACTTGCTGCTAGCTGAGTTTATATTTCATAACATTCCTCTCAAAATGTGAAAATACAGATGGAGAAGAGAATAACTATTGTTTACTCAAATGAGCTACAATGCTATGTAAAGAATGTACATAATTAATTTTTAAAAAAATCTGTCTATTCTCACCTCGATACATTCCCACAACTGGCTTTCCATCTACCATCCACATGGTTACAAACGCCCAGTTGTATTTTTTGCCCTTTATCAGTGGATAATTCAAGTATCCACCGTGCACCTCCCCATTTCCAATTACAAACTCTCGCTCTGCTGTCAAAGTATTTCGATCGAATGAGCCAGCTACATAATAAGGTATGCCCATCCTTCGAGCAGTGAGTTTATCAGTGAGCATAGTTTCGTTGATTGGACCAGATGGATCACGTTCGTCAACCACAACAAAATATCGTCTTAAAAATACAGAACTAAGCAACATTTCTGTAAAAAAACGCTGCTTACTGCACGTAAGTATCGTTCGGTACTGGCTTGATAATAACAGGCATCAAAGTATCCATATCGCCAATGTTTTCAACGTAGTAATTTGGTGGAACAATGCAGCACAGTTTCGCAGCTGATGATGATGATGTCATGAAAGTTGTTGGAACAACAGCCGTCTTCCACTGATTCCATGCACCTTCGACAAAGGCACGAACCTATTGATGAAATAACAGAATTTGTTTCCAATTTCTTAAAGCAGATTAGTTCTGTACCTGTATGGTATATTGGTGAGGTTTGCCGTCTAAATTGTAAATCAAATAGCACATATTTTCACATGGATCACCAGGACAGCGCAAATCATATTGACTCTTCTGTGGATGTTCATACCATTCTTGAACGCCGTCGACCAGGTAACGTACCTGAAAATTTGTGATTATAAATAAGAACTGAAATTGTACAAAAAATTCACAAATAAAACCTACCTGATAGTGCGTTGCAATTGGATCTTCAACGGCGTTCCAAGTCAACGAAAATGCATACGGACTGTGAGCACAGATTTTCAGATTGTTTACCAGAAAAGCACCTGAAGAAATGGAAATCAACTGTACGTTTAATGTAAAAAGTGACATGATTTGCTCTACCTGGTGGCAAGGTAGCGTATACACCCCAAGTTTCACCAGTACGGTTTATCGGTGAAAGTGAAACATTGTAAACAGTGGATGGGGTGAGTCCTCGAATCACGTGATCTACTTTGTTCGGCTCAACACGCTGCACAATTTCATCTGCATCAATCAGCCGATGACCAGACCAAAGCGGTTTTGCTTTCAGCTAAAATATTAATGCAAGTCACATTTTCAGCATCAACAATGAAATTCAGCATACATTGTATCCTGCTAAACGAGTGCCCCAGAATGGAATCCACATAACATGCAGTGACGTAGGTGTTCTGTTTTTCAGTTTCAAAATGTGATTCGTTCCTAGAAGAAGAATGTCGAAAAATGCTATTCTGTGGAGCACGGACTAATTTTGAGCAAAACCTGGCGGTGGAAGAGTGGAGTAAACACCCCACAGAGTTTCACCGTAGCCACGTTTGGTCGCTGCTTGCACAGTAACATTATAAATTGTTTCAGGTCGCAAACCGTCAAATTTAATCCGGTTGCCAGGGCGAGGCACAGTATATTGACTGCCGATGCCTGTCGTTCCAAAAGTTGGATCAAAAGGTGCTACTGTTATCTGAAGAAAATTTAAAACAATTATTAAACAAACACAAAATTCTACAGTAGACAAAAGCAACTGAAATTAATTAATTCAGCATCGGTGAAGTCAAATCAGTTTATTGCAACTAATTATGTATGTATATATATATGTATATATATATATATATATATATATATATTTATTTATTTATATTTGCTTATCAAATTATGCTTTTCACATTTCAATAAGTTCCGCTTTTAAAAATTGATCACTGAATAATAAGTTATACAAAGAGAAAAAAATAGATTCGTACTCTGTAATGGGTAACTTGTTCAGACAGAGAAGGCAGTAGTATTTCCGGTGGTCTCCATGATACGTGCAACATGGTATCAGATTTTTCGATCAGTTGTAAATCAGTAGGAGCTGGTAACCAATCCAAAAAGCCTTCCTCTGTAAGAAGAAAACAGTTTAAAATAGCTCGCAACTAATGCAACTGCGACATTGTTTACGTTTGCTGCTTGTAGAAAATGCTTTCGAAATAAACCAAACTGGCCGTCCCCGCGATATGCCTTTAACAGTAATGTTGTACATCAAATTAGGATGTAGGTTTTTAAAGTGATAGCTAGTTGTGGAACTGGAAACATCGTCAAAAGTTACAGGCGTGGAATCAGCGCTTTCATGCGGATATAGAAATACCTAAATAAAATAAATCAATTTGCCTGACTAATAATATGCTTTATTGATCAAGTCCATTTGATCAGTATAAACTTACAAGGTAATTTGTTATTTCATTTCTGCGGTCGTGCGGTGCATCCCAACGTACTTTAATACTGTCAGCATCTGCGTAGAGCAAAGTCAGATCACCGCTTTGAGAGTCAACCAATCCTTAACAATAACATATTGAAATGCAGAATGAAAATCACTATTTGCATATTCGCCTACTGTCTTTAGTAGTGACATATACGCTCGGTGACCAAACTCCTTGAGAGCCGTCCTGAGAAACGGCAGTCACTTCAAACTGATACGATGTCATTGGATTTAATGGTTCAACAGTGTAGCAAACGCTGTCCTCAGTGATGAGAGGATTTTTTATGTTTTGACAAGATAAATCGTTGCGATTAAGTAAAATATCTTTAGTTAGCTTGCCATCACGTGTTCGGTATCGCATGCGATAACTGTTAATCGCACCGCGAGATGGATACGGTGGCAACCATGTCAGTGTAACATGACGATCAGAAATACTAACTGGATGCACTTCCCGTGGCATTCCCAGTTCTGAAATAATAAAACGATCGTTAGCAGAAGAGCAGCAAAAAATAACCATTTATTCTAACCGCTTCCAAGAGTTTCTATTTCGAAAGGTGCGCTCCATGGTCCATGACCGTGACTGGTGTAGGCTCTGGCTTGGAATTTATACTTTGTACCTGGAAGTAAGTCGTGCAACGATGCTCTGGTTCGAGCGGTAGTCGCCTGCCGATGAACTGACTACACAAGTAATAAATTATACGTTATGGGCTGTCTGATAAAGTAATACTGTCTACTTGAACCCATTCGTCGATTCCAGTCAACAAATATTCGTATTGAGTAATTTCGCCGTTCTGCAGTTCACAGTTTGGTGGATCCCAGGTAAGCAAAGCTGAGTTCTCAGTTATATCTTTTGCTCTTATTTCCCTTGGTGCACTTTCAGGAGCTAAAATGATGCGCATGCATACCAAATAAAGCGCTACGGCAGAGCAGGCGCAAAAACCAACATTCAAACAGATTACCTTTTTCACCCGTGCGTACCGTCTTGCTTGCTTTCGGCAGTTTCACTTCCTTTGAATCTGAATGCAATGGATTTCGAGGTGAAACTGTAACTTCATACAGTGAATAAGATTCCAAATTCTGAAAAATGACAATAATTAAATAAACCAGTTCTCCATTCATCCATACTTCAAAGGATTAAAATTACAAGTATGAATAAAATTTTGCTTCACAAATCCAATAATTCATCATATACTTTTTCAGAACAATTTGCGAACTATATTGTCAAGGACCAACTGCAAATTTTCATTAAATTAAGAACTAACTTTAAACTTCACAACACAACTTTTATTGTTCAGTAACAAGTCAAACTAAATATTACGTCAATTTACACTTCAATTTTAATACTTTCAACATCATAAGCTATATCAGTAATTTACATACTCAAATGCTTAAATGAAATTTCAAAAAAGTATTATTTTGTTAAAAAAGTTTTTCTTCAAAATTGGTACTTATATGTAGAGTACAAAATTGTATTAATGAATTTTAATCAACTAAACTTTATTAAAAGAGAAATTGTAAACGTCGCACCTGAAGCAGCATGTTCTTTTCATACAAATTGTATTCCGTTATTGGAGTTAGCTGAGATTCAGTTAAAGGTGGACAGTTGCCCTTTTGTCGCATAACGTAAGTAACGTCAACTCCGTGCGGCCAGTCTTCAATGTCTGCTGCTACATGCCAGTTCAGTTGCAATGAGTCAGGACCACGTTTTTTCAGATCAATGAAAATCAACTCTTAAACAATTTTTCATTTTCTTCTTTCAAGAATACAACAAATTTTAAAGAAATTTTTTTTTAAAAAAGAAACCATACCCGGAATGCCTGGCATGGTGAAAACCTTTTCTGGTGACCAGTCGCTGAACTGACTCCGTGATCCACTGCGATCATAGGCCTGGGTTCGCACTTGGAAACTCCAACGTACACCAGGCTCAGAGTGAGTTTTATATTCAGTTTTGGTTGAACTCAAATCCGCATAGCCGGAATGAGTAGAATTGTGGAACTTTATCACATAGCTCACGTTCGAACAGTGCCAAGCTTGCCTAGGCACAGCCTGCAAAGAATTGCATTAAGAAAGTTTTACAAATAAAGACCATCCATATTCCAATATAACAAACAGTCTACCTCCCATTTTAAGTGAACGTTGTTGGTTCTGTCTGCCTCGACGTGCACATTCTGTGGTGCCATTGACGGTTCTAAACGGCAACGTTGACAAACGAATACGACTAGAAAATAGAAAATGAAAAATTGAATTCTCACTTCCGCATAAAGTATGCGTTTGTAGCTCCGGTCCGCTGAGTCCTTTTCTGTTGTTTCGATCCACTACGTGAAGGCGAAAATAATATGTTGTGTCAGGCACTAATTTGTCGACCTGAATGAAAATTAAACAACAATTACAACAACAAATGGTTACGCTTAGAAATGTTTTTCAAGCGTACGGTTTCAGTATAAATTTGTCCAGCGTCAGCAGCTTTGTTCAAGATAACGTCATTGTGCTGGATCCAGTCAGAACGTCCACCGACGTTGTATTCCAATACGTATCCTTTGACGTGACGTGCAGCGTTTGCACCGACACCTTCCCACATCAGTGTCAACGACGTGGGACCCTGGTTCGACACGCGAAGTGGTGCCTCAATGACTGGTATTTCTGTGTTGAAAAGATAAGAATAAGAGAAATGCAAAATATACAGGCAGAAAATTCCTTACCAGCTTCTTTAGTTTGAGCATACAGAGATTTACTCCAATCACCCCATCCACCACTTTCTGTATGCGCAGATGCTTGCACAACGTGCTCTTTTTCCGGATCTAGACCGACAATACGATAGCATAGACGCTGTTCACCGTGATCTGCCCTAGCACAGGAAAGTTCTTTCGGAGTCTTTCGAACTTCATGCCAACTGATTCGATCAATCGGCGTGTAGCGAATTCGATATTCATCCAAAATGCCGTACGGTGGCGACGGAGGCAAGAATGAAATAGAAATGGCAGACGGAAACTCACCGTCTGTCCGCAAGTCCACCGGAGGTAGAGGTGCTTGAAAGACAAAAGGCAAGTTGCAAGTTAAAACAAAAATTAACATTTTGAATACACTCGTTGCTTGTAGATTAGCAGAAAAATCAAAAAGTCAAAACATCTTTTAAAAATCCACTAGACGACTGCATTTTGTTTTGCAACTTTTCAAACAAAATATGCACAGCTGAATAAAATATGTGCAATAAGAGAAATCAAAGTAGGGAAATTAGCAACACAACGAGAGAAACTTTAAAAATAAATATCAAAATAAACGTTGAAGTTTGATAAAGTTGATGAAAATCAACAAATCCAAAAGTCAGTATTTGTTGATTACAAAGCTAATATAATAAATGCCTATATCATCATGTTTATTGAAAAAGAAAACAATTTCTAAATGTAATAGTGAAAAAAACGTTAACTATAAATAAATTATTAAACTAAGAGATATTGAACTTGCGTTGTGCGTGTCGGTGCATTTTAATAAAAATACTCAAAAATCTTACCTTCAGATCTGGTCAAAAATTTAACTGGTTCCGAAGAAGGTCCTTTTCCTTTGGAGTTCACTGCTCTGACAACAAAAGAATACTGAGTAAATGGAACCAAGTCAACCACTTGCACTCGTTCAGAGTTTGTAGTTGCCGTCTGGACATCAGTCACCCACGGATCTTCACTTTTCACCGTATATTCATACTCAATAATTTCACCATGCTGCTTAGTACAAGGCGGCTCTTCCCACGTCAGTGCAGCAGCTGTTTTTAGAACGTTTCCAACGTTCACGCTTTGTGGTGCAGCACTGGGTGCTAAAATTGAACCAATCAGAAACTTGATTACAGATTAAAATAAAAAACCACCAACCAATCTCTTCAGTTGTTACATAAATGGGCTTGGAATTTTCTCCATCGTGAGTGGTTTTCGCTCTCACGGTTATTTCATAAGTGGATGCCGGTTCAAGTCCTTTCAAAATAGTTTTCTCACCAATCAGCTGCTTTTCCTCTTGTCGACTAACAGGAGATGGACATGAGCCAATCGATTTCAGTTTGTAGCTGACAACGTAACCCGTTATCACGCCGTTCGGCTGTTCCGGTGGAGTCCACGACACCTTAATTCGGTCATACCCTTGTGGCTCACCGACCACATTTCCGACAACGCCCGGAGCTGATTCAGGTGTCACCACAGAAACTTCTTCACTCCAATGAGAACTACCGGCAATGTTTTCAGTTCGAATTTGAGCTGTCCATTTTGTGTGCGGCTCAGATTGTAGTGTGTGATCTGTAGCACTGCTCACTAGCTCGACGTCATGCTTGCGATGCGTTCCATTACTGAGCATCAGCCGGTAATTCACTGAAGAGCACAGCCATGCGTCGGGTGGTGTCGGCTGCCACATGATACGCACTTCGGTTGCCGACAAAGCGCTGATGCGTACATTCGACGGTGGGGAAGTTGGAGCTGTGCAAGTGAACAAAGAGAAATGTGAAATTTAATAAAATTTGCACTTGCAAACGTTCATCAAAACACCACTTTCTTCTCACCTAGACATCCTGAGCGACTTTCCAGATGAGGGCTTGGCTCGCTGACTTTGCTTTTCATGTCGATTACTTTCACGCGAAACAGATATGAAGTGTCCGGTTGCAGACCGCATACTTGTTCCGTATAAATGGCTTTGTTCGAATCATGCTTGATGACGCCATCATATTCACGCCAAAGATGTTCATTGTATTTCCTGTATTCAATTATGTAGCCAAGCAATTTTTCTTTCGCATATGAAGATGGAGTCCATGAAACTGTAATACAGTTTGGCTTCTGCTCAACCATAGTAGGTGGAACATTTAAGGCTGGCACGACTGAAAATAATATGCACACAATTAAAAATTCTATAACACTTTCTCAACAGCCATGAATGCACATATCATGCAACAAAAACAAACAATTTTTTTCTTAATTGCGAAAGTTATTGACATTGATGTAACTGAAATTAAAATTTCTTTTATACTTCCAAATTCTTCAAACTCTTACAATTCATCTGTGATACATTTTGTAAACAATAATTTAACTTTATAAGCAAATACAAATCATCTATTTTAGCATTAAAAAACATACAGAAACAATAAAAACTGGCTAAATTATCAAATAATAAACAATACCAGCAGGATCAGTCGAATAAACAGTCGATGTTCCAGGACCATAGCCGCGACTAGTCGCCGCTTGAACGGTCACATTGTACGGTGTATCCGGTTCCAAATCTGCTATTGTAAACTCTCGCTTGGATGCATGCACAGGGTAAGTTTTGCTGATAGTTCCAACAGCTGCATTTTGTGACACAACATCAACGATAATCTAATAAGCAAACAAATGAAGAAATAACTAAACAATAAAACAATGCTTTCAATGCATATATAAATTACTTTAAAGCCGGTTATTCTTCCGTGAGGATCTTCTGGTGGAAGCCAAGAGATGCTCAAACTGGAATCAGTTTTTCCAATCAGCGTGATAGCTCTCGGAGCATCTGGCAACGCTACTAAAGTATTCGCTATTGCATGACTACTCCAAACACCATAGTCACCGTCGACAATTTTTGCAGCAATCTTAAACATATTTTTATGCGATAAGAAAAATTATAAACAAACAGAAGAACTTTATTCAAAAGACAATTGAATAATTATTTACACTGACAAGCAGTGCAATCGCAATAAGCATAGTTTCAAAGAAAAATAGAAAACTGAATTGAACAATTCTTTTTCAGACCAACCTATCAGTTTAAATATTTAAAGTTAAAAAAAAGTATTAAACGGTAAAACTATATCATAAGTTTACTTTAAAATTAAATTCTAAAAAAAAAAAGTTTTTTGATTCATCACATCACAAAAACTGCCCAGGAAAATCAAAACAGCTACCTGTATTCGGTATTGAGTGCTGACGTCCAAATTTGTAATATTGTAACACATCCTTGCGAGTTCAAACACCGTGCCACCAGTGCATTTCAAGCTTGGATCTGATTTCAGCAATTCAATAATTTTCCATTCTCCTTCGCCACGTTTCAAATCAATAACCCGGTAGCGCAGTTTGTAAGAATCAATCGGGCCATACGGTGGGTATGGAGGCAACCAAGATACCGCTACAAAATCTAACCCCTCTGACATGACTGTCAAATCTTGTGGCGGCAATGGTGCAGCTTAATTTAAACAAAAAAGAATTAAACAAATTACAAATCAAATTAAATCGACACTTGATACCAGCTTTGGAAGTCATCACTTCCAAGTCTGTGGTAGAAGGTCCACCGCCGACGTTGTTGTACGCTTTCACACGCAGCACATATTTTGTAAACGGTGTTAATCCGTCAATGTCAACCTAAAATTTGTCAAAATAAATCAATTGCAAAAATCATTTCCCTACTGTCAGCGTACTTTCTGATCAGTGGTGTTTGCAATTCTGACATCCAATTTGGCCCAGTCATCCATTCCAATAAGTTCATACTCGTAATTCATGATGTAACCGTGTCTTTGGCTACACTCTACCTGCTCCCAGACAAAACTCAAGCTGCGCTCAAGTTGAAACGTTGTTTTCAAATCCAACGGTGGTGCACTTGGAGCTAAACAATAGGAAAAGCAAACATGATAGGGCATGATTTGATTTGACTTGCATTAATGGAAAGCTAGATTAATTACGTTGTGGCTGCGTTTGGACAATTTTCAGTTCTTCAGGACCAAGTTCCGTAGTACGTGCACGAACTTTTACTTCGTACTCTGCATACGGAAGGAGACCAGTCAATGTATAATCAAGGCCTTTGACATTGTAAACAGTGATCCACGCTCGACTGACGTCTTTGGGCTCTTCATCAGGACAGGCAAGTCGATGTTTCAGTCTGTAGGAGACATCGTAGCCAACAATCACGCCGTGCTTCTCACTTGGCATTGCCCAGCATGCTTTAACTTCATTCGGTGAAATCGATGTCAATGTGAAACCTCGCACTCTTCCAGGGGCTAAAATATGCGTACAGATTTGTTTAATTTATTATTTGAACAACTCGTTTGTTTCATCGCTTATTTCAAATGAATTATAAATGAATGAATATAAATAAATAAATACAGCAAAACGAGTGTCAATTCAAAATTAGCACACCTCCTTGTTTCGTAGTGATATCCCTTTCTTCAGACCAAGCACTTGATCCAACTTTGTTTGTCGTTCGCATTTTAATTTGCCATTGTGTGTGAGGTGCTGAGGGCAATAAGTACTCAGACGACTGTCCGCTTGCATGCAACACTTTTTCAACAGGATCTACACCAGTACTGTATGCAATCTCATAATTGATAACATCACATTGCCAGGTCGATTTTGGTGGAGCCTGAACAAAATTAAGGCTTTAACTTTTACTCAAATGTCAAATGCGCAGCGTCAGCTTACGGCCCAGTTCAAACGTATTTGAGATGGACTGAGTGAATCCAAGCGGATGTTTTGCGGTGGTGAACTTGGAGCTTGAATAAAAAATATATTTAAAAAATAACAAAGAATGCTTTTAAAATTTAACGTTGATTTCACGCATGAAAATATGTTCACTTTTACACTCCACCAGACAATGAAGAAAAATGCATTTCAGATGTAAAATGACAAACCTGCGCAAAATGTTCTTTCTGAAACTTCTTTGCTGGGTATACCGAATCTTTGACCAGAACCAACAGTAACAATTCGAACAGTTACATCAGTATTCGGAGTCAATTTATCAATCAGTGTCTCAAAAGTAGTTTTCCTTTGACTTTGAGGTATAATATCACCGTGCTGTCGCCAATCAGGCAAAGCAGCCGTTTTGTATTCCACTTTATAGCCAGTAATAGAATGGCTTTCTATGGGAGCGATCCAACGAACTCTTATTGAATCAGAACCTTGAGCTGACAAAACCGGTGGAACAACAACATGAGCTAATTCTAAATAAATTGCAAATGATCAAGCTAAATTCTGCAAGAAAACCAGCTAAAACTACAAACCTGATTCACCGGTTTTCACTAAAATCGAGGGTCCTGCGTGATAGCCAGAGTCTGTCCTGGCTTGGACGGTAATGTTGTACATCGTATTGCCACTCAGACCGTCAATTCGGTATTGGTTGATGATGTTATCGACAGTATATTCTTGTACCATGCGTTCTCTGGATACCGGAACGGCAACAATCTAACAAATATTAAATTAGAAACGCTAGAAAATTTACTTCTAACTTACTTTAAATCCTCGAATTCTACCCTGGTCGTGCGAAGCAACATCCCACTGTATGCCAATGCTGTTCTGCGTAACGTCGGTTTTTTCCAAATTTAAAATTTGAACAGGACCTTAACGATAAAGTTTTTCAAACAATCAACTTTAACAAAAAAATTTTCAAATTTTTCAAATAACTTACCACTTCCAGTTTTGGCTGTTTGCAAATTGCTCCAAGGTCCCCAACTTCCAAATTCACCTAAAGCGCTCACCTGAAAAATAAAAAAAAGCAAAAATGAAAAAATGCAGACGTAAAAAATGAATAAATGCTGAACAAGAAAAAGCTGCGAATAATATAAAACCTGAAAATCATAAGCTTGCTCAGGGGAAAGGTTGCCAATTCGAGCACAGTAGGCTTGCCCGCTGATTGTGGACTGCGTTTTCAAACGGCGTACCACCTCTCCAGGGCAAACTGCCCTTTCTAAAGGAAATTCTTCAATATTCCATCTTCCGGAACCGCCGGGTGCGTATTGAACCTAAACAGCAAAGACAGACGCACACCAATAGCATCACACACTTGTACGACATGCACGTGCATTCACATACCCTGTAGCGGGTGATCCGCCCTAAAGGAGGATAAGGGGCCAACCACATCAGCATTACACTATCAGACTGAGCATCCACAATGCGTACCATCGGTACAGCAGCTGGTGAATCTAAAAATTAAAGTTAAAAAAAAAGAAACAAACAATGCCAAAAGTAATTATGACCTGCAGAGCGAGTAGTAATAATGACATATTCAGACCATGGCCCAGCGCCTTTGTTTGTATAAGCTCGAACGCGACCCTTGTACTTTGTCATGCCAGTAAGTCCAGTCACTTCAGCTGAATTAGAAGTGGTCTTCTGACGGTAATATTGACCAGCTGCCCAGTTATCAGCACCGGTGAGTTCATACTCAAAGCTAGTGATGTCACCGTTAGTCATAAGACACGCCGGCGCTTGCCAGCTAAGATGTACGCGGTCAGAACGAATGTCAGTAGCTTGAAATGCTCTCGGTGCACCTGATGGGACTGAAATGCACAAATTGATAAGCGTTTATTTGTTCATCAATTTCTTCACTTAATAAAAGTAAATATGTTTAATTTAAAAAAGCATACTTGATTCATCAGTGACAAATTCATACGATGTCGCTTCGCCAGGAACGGTAGTTTCAGCAGTGACTGTTGCTTTGTAACGAGAATTCGGATGCAAACCTTGCAACGTGATGCGAGGCTCTTTCGATGATAAAGTTACAACCCTTCCAGGTGAGTCTTCACACTGACCTCTGTTTAATGTCACAAATATAATTTACATTGCCTTGTAACATGAGCACTAAGTAATATGTACTTGGATAGAAGTTGATAACTTATTTTGTAACCACTGATAACACCGTTTGGCTGTGCAGGAGGCATCCAAGTTAATTGTACTGAGTTAGCTCCAACGCTGCTTGAACGCACGTTAAAAACTGGGCCAGGTACTGAAAATAAATAAAATAAATATAAAGCAATTTACTTACAAAAATGTACAAATCATTTATCATAGTAGAAAAAGTATATTAAATTTAAAATTTCTATTCAGTCAATTTAATCGTGAAAATATTTCATTTTATAAAACAGCTAAAACTGTTATTATTTAAGAATACACTAAAATAAATGTTTGCAGCTGCACACAACTAAACGCGGACACAAATTACTTGAAGATTGCGTTCTTCCAGTCACAACAGATGACCATGGTGACTTGCCAGCTTCGTTAGCCGCTTGGAGCTGAAATTCCCACGATGTATGAGCTGATGATTCAAGCTCCGCAAAACTGTTGTGGGCACTGTAGTTGCGAAAACCTTGCTCAGCAGAATTGCTGTACTTTAAAATATACCAACCCTGCTTCTCACAGTTCCATTCAGCTCTGGTTAACGGCTTTAAGAGAAAAATGTTTTAAATACGCCGTATTCAACGATTTTCAATAGAACAAAAAAACTCACTTTCCAAGAAACTCGAATTTTAAAAGATCCAATTGGTTCAACGTTGATGTCACCAGGATAGCTGCGCGGTGGTTTACAATCATCGCTCTTTTGAACTCGAATAGCCGGGCTAGTGTACTGAATGTCGTTGTTGTGATCAATGACTAACACGCGAACTTGAGCTTTTTCATTGGGTCTCAAGTCAGTTAGCTGCACACTGTAAGGTCGCTGCGAACCCGCATATTTCACCTGCAGGCAAAAAATTCACTTCAGGCACTGACCAGTAAAATTACAACTACGAGAAAGCTTACATCACCGTGGCTTATTGGTGTCCACCTCTGATCACCGTCACGTTGAAGTTCCACCCGGTAAAAAGCAACCAATTCTTGTACACCATCAACACTGTACCAAGTTAAAGTTGGAATGTTTTGCTGATCGAAAACTATCGGTGTTGTTATTAGTTCATTGGCAGCGGGTGTTCTAACATGAGAGCTCGGTGACCATGCACTGCTTCCACCTTTGCTGACTGTTCGCATTTGTACTACCCATCTTTGATTCGGTTCAGAATCCAACACGTGAGTACTTGCCCGACTGTTCAATCGAATAGGTCTAACATGCACTGGCTCTAAGACTTGTATCTCATATTCGACTTCACCGCATTGCCATGTTTCCCTGTTCGGAGCCTATAAGCAAGTTGATGCCAGTCTGTAGTGATAATGTATTAACAACAATATGAATGTATGAAGCAATCGCCTTTGCCAGAATTATAACTTCCGTTGCACAGAAATACGTATCAATCATTAATATCCCAATGCTAAACTTTCGACAAGGACAAATCATTCAATCGTACAAGTACACTTATTGATTGTCACCACTATAAATGATTATTGAACAAGAGCTAATATAAAAAATTATGGAATTCACTAATATTTTTTAAGCAAACTTGATCTTAAAAGCGGTTGTGAAAATACAACAAGGGTAAACTCACCTGCCAAGAAATTCGAACATGCTTAGGATCTGGGGCAGTAAGAACAATTTCAGAAGGCGCTTCTTGTGGAGCTATAAAACAATAACAAACAATAGCAAGTAGTTAGCAAACGATTTTAAGTGTAATAAAGAAAGTCGTCTATTATAGTTAGAAATAAATCAGTAGCATATGAATAAAAGCAGACGATTGACAAAAGGTTAAAAAACATACGCAAACAATGCGTTTCCGCAGATACTTCTGGTGAGGAATATATGACTTTTTGATTTTTATCAATTACGCTGACCCGGATCAAAGTACATCGGTTTAGTGGAACTTCGACTCTATATGGCATGTTGTCACCACGAAATGGAACAATCGCTCTGCACAAATACAATATTAAATATATGATTTAAAAATTTATATATAAAAAAATCCCTTTACCCTTCTTGCTTCCATCCTCTTTCACCAGAACTACATTCTACTACATAGCCGTACACTTTGCCAGAACCAGCACCTTGAGAATACCAGGTTATCTGATTTCGACCACCTTGAATTTGCACTTGTGGCATAGAGCTCAGAGCTACAAAAAAGCCATTCCCTATGCTATCAGCACACAAGTAACACTGTTACTCACTTTCAGTTTCACAGTACACAGTGTGATAATCAGTCCAAGGTGAAACACCATAGGAATTTGCCGTCTGAATTCTGAATCTCCATTCCTTGCCACCCTGAGACTGCACGCGGTGTTCCACACGGAAACCTCTTGGATCAGCTCGAACTTGATACTGCTGAGGAGGCTGTCTATCAACTACCCCTTCAACTATGTAATAAATATCTGGACAACCCCATGTAGACCTATCAGGATGCTGGAAAGAAGAATATTAAATTAAACGTTAAGATAATAGAAATTTTAAAATAAATACTATTGTTAACATACATTCCAACTCAAAAGCATCGTATTCTGATCAACCGCCTTCACACGCACGTCGTCTGGTGGAGCACTAGGTGCCTGACATTGTGTAGCCACTGCTACGGCAGGACTTGTAGCAACGGTCGCGTAATTATCAAAGCTTATGGCACGAACTCGAATATGATAACGTGCAGTGCTACGCAATCCAGACAAATCTTGACTGTACATACGCTGACCTGCTTGATGATTGACTGGGCCAGATACGGCATGCCATTCATGTTCATGCTCTTGTCGAGCGTCGATCTGCAAATAACGTTTCACAATATACAACTATGTGCTACTGTGGATGCTTGCTTATCATTGAATTATATACCTGATAGCAGCACAGATTCTGTTCACGACCAGCTACTTCCCATAATACCATGAAAGTGTCACCCTTTTGTCTCACCTTGGGCTCTTTTATTTCAAAAGTTGGTGGAGCTGAAGAGATAAAAGCAAAGATAAAATGCAACAAATCACACACACTGTAGTAAATGATGCTGATTCAAAATGAATCTCTTGATGTAAACTTTGATGCCGCTATAACGAATACAAATGCTATTAAATCACAGCTGACTGCGTGAATTCAATAAATTGAATTTCCGCATGTTAAATTGCTAAACAAATTGTTTTCCAATTTCAGGTATGGATCATTGGCATTGCTGACTACACGTATAATATGAAGCAAAAAGTATTTTCCACGGATGCAAACAGGTAACAGGCAAATAACAATGCACCCATATTCATTATCACGTGTCAGAATTAAAATTTGTAAAAAAAAAAGAACAATCCCTTTGAACTCAACTTTTAGATTGCCTGTTCGCAAAGTTGCGTTGTCGATTGAATCTAAGATGTGTTACGGTACTATGTAAATCAATAAAAATATTTTTGTACTTCTTCCAACTATTTCCCATATGGCACGACCATGATTTCCTCGACTGTTAGCAGTAACAGAGACATTGTAAACGGTGTCCGGATGAAATTTGTCAATCGTCTGACTATACGTTGTTCCAGGAGTTCGTAGTGAGAATGCATTTCCAGGGGAAACGCCAGCATGAGAAGAACTTATTACTGCTAAGTTGATCTACAATTATAATTACTAAACTAAATACAAATTGAAAAGAAGATAACAAGCAAGCACAACTTAAAAATAAATAAAAGAAAAGAAAAACAGAAGTAAACAAATAAATATGTAAATGATCAAATGAGAGAATAAACAAATGAAACAGAACAGATTAAGATGCAAGTGATGTATATCTTAAAAGTCGATATAATAAATATAAAGCGGAAATTCACAGAATAATAAATTTTGAAATAATAATAGCAGATAGCAAACAAAAAGTTGTTTTTGCATTTTTATGCATAAAAAAGTCTAAGCTATACAAACAAAAGACTGCCTTTCACTGTAGAATCAGCTGTTACCTCATATTCGTCAATTTTTACATCAGACAATGGAGGAAGCCATGAAATTTCAGCTGTGTTTTCAGTAATAAACCGAACAGTCAGTCGAGCAGGAGCTTCAGGAATCTTTGGTACTCCTGTGACGATGCATAAATGTAGTTTATTTTTTGTTTTTAATTTCATCTTCTACACTTGCTACATTGTTAGTGACGCAGTGTTTCCACGTTAGAAGCAGATGAAGTAATTCAGTAAGGTTTTTAGCGTAAAAAGTTGTATTCCCGCCTTCACAGCCAGAGTTTAAAATTAGCAGCAATCGGTCAGTCAGTCAGCAGTTAAGGTTATGCGTGTTAGAGGTTAGCGTTCAGCTTAATTTTGAAAGTTAGTTTAGTTGACAAAAGTTAGCAGCGTATAATTTGTTAAAAGCAACTTGATCGCAGTGCTACGTTATTTGCTGTTTTCCAAATTAAATAAATAAATAAACACTTACCTGCTTCGACTAAGATGAAAAATAATGGATTTCCTTTTTTGGACCATTCACCATTTTTCAGTTGATATGCAATCTAGAAAATTTTCAAATAAATTTCATATATATAAGAAAAGTTTTCAATTTTTTAATTTTCAACTCACATCTGCCGTATATTGGACCCCAAATTGCAAAGAAGACAAATCATAGCAATAATTGAGCTCGTCGGCAATGCCGGGTGGACATTCAAATTCTTCAGGAAAATCTTCAAATTTTTGCCACTGATCACTTGTGCTCAGTTTGTAAGAAAGTCTGTGCAAGAATGGACATGATAATAAAAATCAAAGCACAACAATGTGAAATTTTTAATTTATATAAAATTACCTGAAACGACGAACTTGATCCCTGTGCTCTGGCAGTGGAGTCCAAGCTAAAAACGATCTCGGAGGGGCAAGAATTATTCTGAGATTAAAAATATTGCCCATTTCTAAAAAATAAAAAAAAGACATTGCCAACAAAAGTAATCATGCATGTAAATGAGAAAAGAATTTTTTTTTTATTCAATGCTACCTCGTTCCGCGGCAGGTTTTGTCTGAGCATGAATAACTTCTGACCATGGACTGTGACCAGAACGACTCTTAGAGCGAACTTTGAAAGCGTAACTTTCAGCCGGCTGCAGACGATCAATTGACACCTTGTCCTTTTTTACAAAGGATGGAAATTTCGGTTCACCATTTCGACTTTTTCTGTTCCAAAACTAAACACGGTTGATGATTATGAATTTTGAAATTTCAAAATCTGTCCATGGGAGAATGTAAAAAAAAAAATGAAGTGACTTGTCTCACTTTGTATTCAAATCCTTCAATTGGACCAAAGTTTTCATCGCAGGTCGGTCGGCTCCAGGTGAAAGTTATACTGTTTTGTGTTAAAATGTAAGTTCTCAAATCCAAAGGTACCCCGGCAGCACCTGAATCATCAAATAATGCTTTAAGGATGTGAACAAAGATAAAAGATTTTTGACAACTATAATACCGTTGCATGATGTGGCACTTTCACTACCAACGTTGAATTCGTCAGTAACTGCTACAACTTCTCCAGCATCATCGACTAAATATACACGTATAGCATAAATGATCTTCTCTGAAAAGCCAGTTATTTCAGTGTTGTAATCTTTTTGGCCTGGTAAATAAGGAATGAAGTCGCCGTATGGTTTCCAACTGCAAATGAAAGGCAATAAATACTTTGAAAATTTTAAAACTGCAAACACGAATTTCAACTTACGTGCTTTCATTGCGAAGACGGTATTCAACAAAGAAACCTTTGAGCGTTCGATCTTGAAATTCAGTAGGTTGAGACCATTGGACGCTAAATTTACCAAGGGTTTTGCTGTGCACTGAAGGTAGAATTGGCCAAAGCTTGGCTTCATTTTTCGAAGTACGAATCTGCAGTCTGTAGACAAGTCTGGGCTCATGCTGAGCAAAAGCGATCACACCAATATTATATTCAGTGAACGGTTTTAAATCGCTGAACAAATATGTCGTTTCGTTGGACGCGATTTGGTCACGAAATACATGCACAGCTTCGTGGTCACCGGTCCGTTCTGATATCAATACCTATGATTGTTTCACTTTGTACATGCGAGTGTGATTTAAGAAATAAAATTAATTTATACACTTTTTCATGCAAATAATTATCATAATAAAATGGTAATAGAACTATTCGACAAAGAAAAGCAATAGTATTATAAATTTATCTACAGTAAATAATAAAAAAAGAAAATTATAAATTACCTTAAACAGAAAGTTGCTAATCATTATGCAATTAATAGGTCTTAATAAAACAGGTATAATATAAACTTTGAATAATTTCATCATTAACAACCAAGTTCAAAATAATTTTATCACAAGCAATAATATAAAATTATAATGTAAATTTTGAAAAAATTTAACTGAAATAAATAAATTAAAAAAAAAAAAGTAATAAATTAAGTAATAATATATTTTTGTGAAAATTTAAAGAACACGTTTCACAATGATTCACAGAGGTTGGTTCATTTTTGAAAAGAAACTGAAACTGGTCGTTAAATTTAAAATCAAAGAAGCTGTCAAAGCAGCTGCAATTTTTAAAATAGTTCCAACAACTGCCACCACGGCAGTCGATTTCCAATCAGGTGAAGCTTTGTTTTCTGGTCAGAGGAACCTGTGAAGCAATTGTGCATATAACAAAAATGGGCCATTTAACAGGCATTTAACAAAAGTGAAGAGAAACAAACACACTTTTCTTTATGAAAATTTATCAAAGCAACTTTCACATTTGCCAATGGCGCATCGCATAATGAATGCTCTTCTCTCACTCTTTAAACTTTGCTGTTCTTGTTGTGTGCAATTTTTCTCTGAGTAAACATTATTGAAATGTGAAATTTTCTCTCTATTTCTTTCTCCTTCCATCTGTTTTTTTTTTCTATCTCATACTTCTAATACAATTAAGAAATTAATTATTATCAAAATCAATTTTCTATTTATTAATTTATTATAATGAAACAAAACAACTAAACTGAGTGAGTAAAATTCAACTTCTGAATTTAAATTCTATTATTATTCAATAATAATAAGTGATGCAACACAATATTGTTGAATCAATTTGAAAATGTTCATTCTATTATAAGAAAAAATTTAAATTTTTACTAAACTATGCATTCTATTTCGAAAATTCATATCAAAATTTTCAAATTTTAAACATTCTTCACACACGTTCATGTATTAATTTGCATCAAGCTCAATTCCAAAAACATTCTATACAAATTTTTATTTCTTTTTCAACACTGACTAAAAGTAATATTTTATCAATAGCATGAATAATAGAAGAAAAAAGCATAATAATAATTTATGTGTCAAGAGTCAACACTAGAGCAAAAAAGTTATTCCGTCTTGTCAATGACTAGAATATTTCTTTTATTTAAAAAAAAAAATATATATATATAAATAAATAAATAAAATGGGCACTTTAAACTTTGATAAGCTGAAAGATGGTAATTGAAATTTTCCAAGTTTTAATTTAAAAAAAAAAAGAAGAAGAAAAATTTGTAATACTTTCTCATTCACCACAATGGCTGGATTATTTTGCAGGTTGGAAGAAAAAAAGTGAAAAATTACTTTATGACTTTATGACAGTACCTTGAGTGCAATGAAATAATAATAATAATAATAATCGAGTTTGAATGAAAAGAATTTTTAAAATTTATTTTTCACCCAAGTGAATGAAATCTCAAACTTTTTGAACAACAACCATCTTATTTATTACTGAATAAAAATTGAAAATCAGTACAATGACATTTATGTGTTTAAAAAAAAGTGACAAAGCGCCCTTCAAAGCAAACAAACGCTTCGGCTGATACAGATAATGGAGAAAATAAAATTTAAAATTAACATTTTCAATTTATAATTACATGTTATCTTTATTGTAATGTGAAAAAAAACATAAAAACCACAACAACATCACGAGTAAATAAAATAAATCAAAATCAAATAAACACTCACCTCGTAATGTTGAATTCGATATTCTGAATAAGGTTTCCATTCGAGGCGAATTTCTTTGTCTGATTTGTATATAACATGGATTTCATTGGATACAGCCGGTGCTATAAACAACAATAACAGCGTGCTGGTGAAGAACCGTAACACGAGAACAGCTAATGGGCAGTAAACGTTTGCAATTTGCATAGTGTTTTAAAACGGCCAAACGTTTTCACTCAACGCCAACTAAGAAGCGTCATCTGAGAGTGCTATAACTGCTTTGAGAAAAAGACAGATCCAAAAATAAAAAGAAGAAAGAAAAAAGAGAATCAAAGATTTCTCGTTCTTCCTACCCCTCTCTCTCTCTCTCTCTAGATGTATATATGTGTGCGTGAGTGTAGGCACTTTAATGTTTAAAGATTTTAAATTGCTCTTCTGAAACCGTTGGTTAATGTGTTCAATGAAAACTTAAAAAAAATAATAATAAGATGAAAGGAGAAGAAGAAGAAGAAAAAAAAAAGATTAACACTTTCAAGCTTATTGGTTCGATGAAAAGTTTCGGGGGACCCCCTGGTGGAACGTGGCCAACTAGCCCAAAAACGGTCTGTACAAAAGAGTGAAAAGTGAAGCCTATTCGTTTGGTAATCAAAACGGCCGCCTACAGGCCAGTCCATGGCTGGCCGCTTTATGCAGAAACTTTTATTTCGAGAGCGTGCTCGTAAACCTGGACAACAAGTACACTAAACTAAAACTGAAACGGCGTCAATGGACCGCTTTTACGACACCTCGGAAAATTGCATAAAATTCCAAACGGCAAAGGCATTCAACATGCATACCTCGTCCTTCTGTGGCGGCGTGTACGGAATGTTCAGACCACGGCCCGACACGATTTGTCAAATCCACCGCCCTCACTTTAATCGAATACGTCGTTCCAGGCAGTAAGTTTCTTATCGTTGTCTCTGTATCAGCCACCGCATCTTGGTGCACGTCGAACAATGCCCACTCATCCACGCCTTTCAGCAGATATTCATATTTGGCAACATTTCCACATTCCGGCGGATCCCAAACAAACGTCAACGAATGCTTGCCACTGGACAAGATTCGGATATTCCTTGGGGCAGTGATATCATCTGAAACAAACAATTTCCCATGAACAAATTTCCAATTTTCCAATCACACTCGGCCTCATAAACTGTCCCAACAAACACAGACCGAACAGTCATTAGTCACGTTCAGGTCAATGCAATCGTAAAGCAAAACCGCCTGAAACTGAACGACCAACACCGTTGTAAAAGCCTTATCATCATCAAACAACACCACTGTTCTTGCCAGTCAAATGAACTACTGCAATTTCACTTCCCAATTGCACATTATTAATATAACTGCACTGCACTTTGAGCATTTATTCCCCTCATGCTTGAATTCCCCTTTGCAAATTGTACAATTTATTTATTCGTTGCAAAATTGATAAACAATATTTCAAAAATTATCAAATCAACAACTGTCATCAATTTGCACATTTATACGTGCTTGAAAAAAGTTGGCTAAAAATGACCACACACATGATCATCTGAAGTTTACATTTCAATGGAAAATGATAACAATTCAAATCGCATAAGTTTATCTTGACCCTTCAGAATGGCATTTTCCATAATTTATATTCTATTACAAATATTACTTTTGCAAATATCATCTTCTGCAGTTTGTAATTAAACACTTATGCATACTGAATAATAACTTATTTCAACCGTTTAATAGACTATTTCATAAAAAATCAAAAAAAGAAATGACATCTCAAAAAAGAATAAATTGTATAAAATAATTTTTCAAGAGACAACTTTCCATTTAATAAAACTTTTTACAATAAAAATTAGTTTTATCGAAAGCTTCAGTTAAATTTTTACATAAATTTATAAATGTAAAAATAAAAAAAACATTTATGCATTTTTTTGCATATATCCATTAATTACAGTATTCTTTTATTTACAGTATGTAGCCTGCGTGTAGTTAGTTAAGAATTATTTTTTAAATTGAAGTGAAATTTTGATCCGTTTGTTAATGATAGAAATGGGAACAGTGCAATGCTCAGACGCTAGAAACTTTGCCTCAAATGTGATTAAATTCAATTTACAAATCTGTCTTTCTTCCATGTGAAAATGAGGGGGAAGGTGTGTGGCTAGTGAAAACTAGCCCTGCCGATGGCTGACACGAACGAAAGCTTTCAAGTGTGTGTGACTGCATTGAAGAAGTGTGCAAAATGACTGGACAATCTACTGCATTTGGGATCAAACAAAAGAGCATAATAGTCATCTGATGAATCGTATGAAAATCAGTAATGTTGAAATTGACATTGACAACAATTGAAATAAAATAAGTTTAAAAGCAAAAGCTCTGCTTGAATGAATTATACATGTGAAAAAAAATTTGTTTCAAAATCGATTACTGATGCTGTAGTTTCAATTTTTTCCTGCAAATTGTACACGCAACTGATTCATTCTCATGAAAAGCTATCAAGAAAAGCTTGCGTCTAACAAACTTGATTTGCTTAAATAAGAATAAACTAGAAGAAACAGGATTTCACTAAAGAAAAAGCTAAAATTTGACTTCTGCTTGCATGTGTTTTGACAAGCAACCTAAACAGAGTTCAGCAATAAGCTGTCGTCATACAATAAGCAAACAGCTGACTAGACTGAAAGCAGCAGCTGATTTGAGAAAGTGCAATCGAATGCACAATAAAGTATGAGGAATGAGATAATGAAATATTGATTTAAAAAAATTTGTTAACATTTACCGTTGCAGACTATCTTGACTGTCTCAGATTGAGCTTTGATTTCAGGCGTTTGTACAAGCACTTCACCATTTCGAGCGAGGACTTTGATTCTCACAAAATAAACAATACCGCTCGGTAGATCTTTAATCCGAACACGGTATTGATAATGTGGACCTTGATAGGGTATGACACCATCGTGCTGAATCCAGTTTTCATCATTTTCTGGACGATATTCAATCGTAAAGCCGCTAATAGCGCTGTCGTCCGGAACGCCTGAGTGAATGCCTTCCCATTCAACTGTCAAAATGCTTCCTCCAGCTGGAACCGTTTGACGTCGAACACGAACCAAATTTTGGCCATTCCCTACAATAAAAGCAATATCTCATAAGTTTTCTATGTAAAGTTCAAATTAGTTTGTGTAAACATTTTAGTAATTTTAAAATCATCGAATTATATGAAGATATTTTTTGCTTGTAAATATGTTGTTGTTCCATAAGAAGAAAGAAAAATAGCTATTATTGTAGTCTAACTAGCTTTAGTTTAAAAATTTGCATGTAACGTGATATAAATGAATATTTTAAACAAACAATAATAAAAAAACTGGTGCATCCAAATAGAATTTATGAAATATTCTTTTAATAACAATAATGTAATAAAAAAATTTCAACACTATATAAAGTAAAAACTTCTATTGTGAATTAAGTTATTTTTTTCATAACTTTCAGAGATTAATAAGTTGTAAATATTCAACCAATGAAAGAAATATTATTTAACAATAAATTTCATGCTTGATGTAGCTCAGGAAAAGCAAACATAAAATGCAAATTTAGCTCATCTGATATATGCAAAATACATGCAGTGCAGCTGCACTGTATACGTAACAAAGCAGTACATAAAATACAAGCATCTGACTAGGACAAATCTTAAGCAAAATAAAATAATAAGAAATTGAAAAATTAACACAAAGTATGAATAATAGTTTTTGTTAATGATGCATACCAACAATTGTAAATTTATAAATGCGTCTTTACAACAGCAATTCAGTTGTCATTCTGCATAAACAAAAAAGAAGATTACCATTGAAATCAAAAAATATATACTATGACTTTTCCGTTAAGCATGAAAAGTATATTTATAATGATGGACAAAACAAGAAATTTTATTTTTTACACATACAGTTCTTCACTGCATGAAAAAATAAAGCAGTACAATAAAAACAAATTCATTTTCAATTTTTTAAAGTAATAATTCTAATAAGTAATTGCTATAATTGTTTTGTATAATAACATTATGCTTAAAAAAGTTGCTTCTCGTATGCAATGAAAAATATTTAATTAAGTTAGAAAGTGCTTATAAGCTTCTCCATGTCAAAACCAGTTGAAACATCTTACTAACCATAAATTAAACAACAAAGAGACAAGTGAAGGAAAATACTAATTTCACTAACATAAAGTACAAACATTTGTTATTTGCTTTTGTCAAACAACTGTGATCATTATATTATATTATATAGCTTGATGAATATTTGAATTTTTTAAAGAAATTGATGAAATTTCTTCTTGGTCATCCAATATATTCATAACCGATCTATTTCAAGGTTAGAAGAACATTGTTACAAATATATAGACATGCAACAGTGTTATTTGAAGTGTTCTTTTTCATTTTTGAAATTCTGGTTAACCAACAACATACTTCAATTTTCACATTGATGTCAGCGGTTTGTTTTGTTCAATGCAACCAGTGTAAAGCAGTTGCAAAATTCTGCTTTCCCACATTTATCAAAACAATTAATATACATCAAATTGAACAAGTACAAATAAATAAATAAACAGTAGGACAAGAAAAATCACAACAGATTGACAACAGCATTAAATAGCATAAACAGTGATGCTAATCCCTAATGCACTGGGTTGAGAAGGGTCAAAGAATTGAAAGTGGACATTCGTCAAAAGATGTTCTTTACACTGTACTACCAGGGTGTGATTTCAAAGCTGACCTCCCCAGAACCGGGCTTATTTCTTGTTAATCGTTCAATTTCTCATTGTTGCTTCAAACCAGCATCACGTGAAAACCATTGTGCAAAAGGCATGTTGTCCATGCATCAACATCTAACGCATGTTGAACTGAACTACCTTGTTGACTAAGTGATTAATCAAGAATTTCAATAGAAGCGAAAACAGCTACCGACGTTAAAATAGAATCAAGTCAATTCATCAAATTGACATCCTCTTATTCTATTATATCAAACAACACGGCTGTTGTTCTGCTGTGATTGTGGTTGCTCTTGGTGCTGGTTGGGGAAATTATCCAAAATTTGTCACAAAATATAAATCGTAGCAATTATAAGTGACATTTAATTTGCAAATTTTGTCAGAGGGAAATGTTCATTTTGTTCCATAGGCAAATTTTGTTGTGTCGTTGCGCTGATTTGCATTGTAAAATTCGCAGAAGAGGAAAAAGCGCTTTTACAAGGTTGCTTAATGGAATACTCTCCAAGTTTGGCTCCACTAAAGATTGCATTCAACTCACAACTAGAAAGGTCAACAAAGCAAGGTTAAGGTCGTTGAATTCCGGATAGCTTGAAAAATTGCTTTTCAGCCAACTTACTACTGGAGAACTTGCGTTTTATGAGAACTGAGTTAATTTCTGCCTCCCCCTCCCACACCTTCTCTATTTTTCTTTTACAACATTTTACTTGCTAATCAAAGCTTATTAATTGAAAAAAAAATTTTTAATAAAAAGTAATGTAAATAATATTAAATGAGCAATAAAGAAATTAAAAATTGAAATTAAACATCATTAACAAAATATATATTCAAAAAATGCAAAATTATTTTGTTTTCAAATTGCAAAATTTATATTTTTCACTAACCATATATATATATATATATATATAGTGTGTGTGTGTGTGAGAGAGAGAGAGAAAGAATTTTTAAAATTTTCCTCTCATGTTCAAAAGACAGTTCAAAAGAAAACTGCGCCATGTAAAAACGCTTAAATCTTAAGTACAGTTACAGTAATTGAGCTGTTTACCTTAATTGAATTGACATTTCAACAACGCTGAATGCCAAACATGATTGCTTCCACTCCATTTCTGTGAAGGCTCTGTTTATCAATTTCAACAATTTTAAACCAGTCGAACAGATTGCTGAGTGTATTGAGCAATTGCTGAGATTCATTATTACAATTATAACATCACAAAAATATGCAGTAAATTCTACCCAACAATTGGAAAGAAACATCTTGCAATTCAATCTTTCACATACTATTTCACATTATTATTTATTATAAATTTTCACATTGCAAGTATGCAAAAAAAACTATGCTTTATAAAATTCAAATCAATAAACCACATCATAAATATAAACTGATTCGTATAATTGAAAAGAACAATATTTTTTCCTATCAAGTGCAGATGAATATATTCATAATATCATTATTCACAAAAAATAAATTTTAACTAAGAAAAAATTTTTTAAAGTATGCAATCTGAACTAACATCAAGCAGAGATTATTTTTCAGGAAATTGTTGTAAAATGATATATTTAATAACAGAAAATGCTGATTCAAGTAAAATTTCAAAATTTATGAAACAAAGCTATGTATATTATGTTAAGCGATATTTTTTCAATGTTCAAACTATTGACTGTGTATCATGTGGACACATGTTGTATTTTTACTAAGTTTCCAGAACAGATTATATGTTTGCTATAGATGAAATTCAATCAACTGTAGTTTGAGCTGTTGCAATAGAGAAAAAGTAGTAAAACGTATTGAACTGAATTATCTTCTATGAATAGCATTAAAAACAAACTAATAAACATCATGAATATTTAACTTCGATCTTTGCAACTGGTAATAGCTTTTTAATTGCTTCATAAAAATTTTTTCAATAATTTCAAATATTTCATATTTGTTTATAGAATAAATATATAATAAATAAATAAAAATGCGGAATCATCTTTAATGATGCAGCATGACGAGTAATAATAAAAGATAGCAATGAAACCGGCACATCCTCAGGCATGTCATCGCTGAAATTGGTAAACGTACGAATCATAAACGCATTCCATTTCTGATTTGTTAATCTGACTCATCATAACCTGAGGCAATAAAATTAAATTAAAGGAAAAAATGGATACATTTAAGAAGTGTACATTTGATACATTTGTCTTTGACAACAACTACCAACTAGCATTGAATTTTGTGCTACAGAAAAAGCATACAGTGATTTTGATTTTTGATTTCCATCTTTCTCTCATTTGTTTTTTTTAATAATAATAATAATAATTCATCTATTTATGTTTTCTGTTATCCTCTACTCTTTTGCTGAAAGGAGAAGTAGAGCAAATTCCATGACGATTTTGAAGCATGATAGCAAGAAGCGTCAGTGAAAGAAGTCGGTCGCGCGTGGCGGCCAAATTTATACATCAAACATGGCACGTAAATAATGACCGTAGTTTTACAATTTGCCACGAGTGAAAAAATTTTTCAATAATAGAGATGTAAATATTTCAATTGTAATAATTGAAATTAAAGAATCAATCATTCATCTACCTCGTATATCTGAATCATTCATCTACCTGATAAATTCAACTGACCAATTGACAAGAACTTTTTGTTAATTAATTGTATTTATTGAAAAGCTTTTGTTCAATGAATAAATCCAATCAAGCAATTGTAAATTATAAAATTATTTCTTCAACATTGAACAAATAGCAGAAAGAAATTTCAAAAAACCAACAAAAATAATGATTCATTTGTAAAATGCAATTTGAGACAAATGGACAGTATGCCGATGTTGTTGTTGTCCTTGGAAAGCCGAAATTGATAAACGTGTTTTGAGCAGATTTCAAAATTGAACCCCATTTGAAATTTAACTATTTTCCAAATTTCGACTCGACCGGAATCTGAGCTCAGCTTCAGGGTGTGCCGTTATCGGTCAGTCAACTTGCTTGCATTCCAAACTGTAATATGGACAATCCGTGCAAATTTTCCATTGAAATATGAATATAATTTTTGTAAAAGTGAAAAAAAAACAAAATTATAGAACAAAAAAATTCAACAGACAAATAAAGTGGGCAATAAGAAGAGAAGTTGAAGGCAAAGAAGTCTGGTTTGAAGCAGAAATGTCTGGCATAATTGCCTTCTGTAATGCCGACATGAAACCAATCAACTGAACAAAACTAACATCAATTGAATGTGCAAAATATTTTACAAATTGACCAATTTTCTCACGCTGCGGTAAACAACAAAAAAAATAAATAAAAAAGTTGTGCTTCACAAAATTAAAGAAGCGTTGGAGATGGATGGAATGGATGTCCATCGTCGATATTGAAATGCAATGGAGAAGAATAGAATTTCAAAAAAAAAAGCAAAAATGCCTTTATGTTGGTTGCTCTGTTTCGATTGATTGCTTTTTTCAAAGCATATAAAAGCAATATTGCAAAGAATATTTGAAAACAACAACCCTCTACAATTACCTAAAATCCTAGTTTTACAAAAATTCAAATATCCAGGACAAAGAGAAGAAGAAAAAAAAATAAGCACTTTCACACTGCATATATGCATAGATTGTATTTTGAAAAAAAATACAAATTTACAGTTTTGAAAGCTAAAGAAACATTATACAAAGGTGGCTGTTGAATAAAACTGTGCATCTATTCATAGCAGAAAGGTAACAAAGCAGAGCAAAGTTGTCAAGTCGACTTAGTTGCTCACTTTTATCAGTTTGCATTTCAACAAAAACTGATCGTCGTATCTTTTTCAGTGTACACAATTACTGTATATATAGGTAAAGCTGAAAACAATAACCACAAAATATATCTACCCTTCTGAAATGTGATTATCCGAAGCAAAAAAATATATTATCAACTTTATTTATTCATTTAAATGCTAATGTAATTAATTAATTTAATTTTAATTATTTCATATATATATATATATATGTACAAAGTGTCATTTTTAGGTAGAACATTCTTGCTATAGCAGTCAGTAGTGACAGAAGTTGAATAAACCATTTTCATATCGAGAAGCTCTTGACGCTCGCGACCTTACACTTCAACGTCTTGCAAGTGCAACCGCGACAAAAAGTGACATCTTTCTTTTGCAGATGAACGCGACAGAAGTTTAGAAACACGCTAAAGTGGAAGAAGCAAATGTAAAACAAATGTTTTAAGATTGTATACGTTGGCATGGTAGAAACCTTGGCCTGACCAAATTTACATGACTCTGCAACAAACCTTTACAGCTGCATTCCAAAATTGTCATATCGATGATTTATATATATATATATATATATATATATATATATATATATATTATAATCAACTTTATGAATGATTATTTAAAATAAATAAATTATCAGTTAATTAATTAATTAATTAATTAAGTGAAAACTTGAAAAAAAAACAAAATTACTAATTTACCTGAATAGAAAAGTAGAAGAAGAAGGCAAAGTTGGCCAAAGCAATGGCAAACGGTGTGATGGAAGCGCATTGAAGCGCCGGATGGTTAAAGATGCACTGGATGTTCAGACGTCGGTTGTAGTTGAGTCAAAAAGTAGCGTCAGCTTGCAGCGGGACAGAGTAAACAGAAACCAAACAGTGCAAATTGGAATTTACGACAACCGACGTTGACCAACGTTGAACAACTGTGCTGGCAGTGTGCAAGCGGAAGAGAAGAAATGAAGAGATCTAAATTGAAACTGGCCTAGATGCGTCTTATCCTATCGTTGGTAGCAAGCGTTGATGACACAAGTTGACAGTCGTCCAAGTCTGCCACCACACGATATATATATATATATATATATACTTCTATTTCTATATTTATATACTCAAGCACAGATACAGACAAACTCACTCACACACACACACACACATACACACCACAGACACATGCATATATACTACACATGAATAAAGACTTACGTACATACATACATACATACATGCATGCATGCATGCATACATACATACATATAGATGCACAGCCAGTTAGTTAGTCAGTCAACCGGACAGCCAGTCAGCCGGCTGCTATGCGTCACAATGACAAGACGTCTAACAACGACATCTGTCGTGCTTCTTTTGAAATTAAATTACAATGAAGCTGTTTCATACCTATTCGTAAACGGAGAAAATTGTTTGTACAGATGAAGCGCAGCGGTAGTTTTGGTCAGTCAAGTAACAAGTCTGAGAGTAGATTTCTATTTAATAATAAATTTAATAATAATCATAATCATAATGAACATAAGTTAAGAACAATTTTTCACACCAGCCAATAATAAATGAATCATTCCCTTGCAAACCAACCAGTTTCTTCTATACTCGTATACTGCTGGCATAAACGACTTGCGGTGGTCAAATTGAAAAACAAAAAGCAAAAGTATCCATCCACAATTAACCACTTCACTAGCCACCAATGCCCTACATGATAAATCGGTCAACAAATCACTATTATATTGTTTTTTTATTTATTTATTTAAATGTAATTTTTTTAATACATTATTCATTTTCTGAACAATGCATGTCTCAAAAGTAATGATTAAAAATTTTATTTAAATACACACATATGTTGTATAAATTTACCTGTTATATCAGCTTTTGATATTCTCTTCAAATCAACTAGTTCAATTTAACCAATTTTCCAATTTAGATATTTAAATAATAAAAAGACATTAAATTTACCAGAACTGCCAATAAAGTGCAATACAATAGAAAAAAAATCTGGGAAGTTAAATTTCATTTTAAACAAAAAATTAAATCACGTGAATCACTTCATTTTTCGCTGTATCTTGGTATTGCAATATCACACTGAAAGAAATTATAAAATAAAAAGAAATTCACATACAGTAGTAATGTTTTTTTGAAAGCACAACATCAGCATTTTAAAAATATTTTTTATCAGTTTTTAAAAATCATCATATTCACAGACGATGAAAGAGAAAATTAAATTAAATTTTCACATGTAAAATATTTTATAGATTTAGAAAATTCATTTACAAGAAAAAGAACAAAATTACAAAAAATAAACAAATTCATGCTTCATCATTGATACATGGCAAATGCAAATCCTGAATATCATTTTGCATGCATCAAAATTAAAATATCAAATTCACATCCAAATGCTTTTTAATTTGAAGTGATACAAAGAAATTATTCAATTTTTAAAATTTCCAATTAAAATAAAGATGTAAATTTATGTATAGCAAAAGCATGTTTTACAAAAAAAAATATTAAAAAATGAAATAATAAACGAATGATGTATAGTTTTATTTCAAAGTGGTATAGTTAAAATTTTCATAATAACAGAGTATATAAAGTATAGAATATATATATTTTTTTTCATAAAATTGCTTTTGAAGTATTAGTTTGCAAAATTTGAAAATTGTTTGCTATTCAACTGAATAAGCAAAGCATATCCAACTGAAATAACTGAAGCTGAAATTAAAATTCTACACTTCCATAATAAAATGGACAAAAATTTTGATAAATGAATTTTTCAAAACAAATAAATAAATTTAAGAAAAAAGTTTTTTCCCAACAATTTTTTCCCACTGAAATTTGTCAAATTTCTTTGTCGACAGTTGTAACAAGCATGACCGCATTTTATGACGATGAATAAACGGGAAAACCTTAGCCAAAGAATGTACAAAAATAAGTCAACAAACATCTTCGTCAGCATTTCAGCATGATTATGAAACGAGCATGAAAGATTCATTAGCAAAAGATGAAATTATTACCATTTCAACGTTAGCTTTTCCAAGCTTTTGCAAACATTCTATATTTGAATTGAACATTTTCTTGTTGTTTTCAAAATTTCCCCTATTCATGTACAACATTCGAATTGCAAGAGAAAATTTTTGCAACAAATAAATTTTTAAGAAAAGAAAATTAAAATTTTTTAAAGATATTTTAAAATCATATTTGGAAAGAATATCCAATTTTCAAGTCAATTTAACTTTTATACGGATAACTGAAATGAAGATAATTTATTAGACATCAGTTATGGAAAAAATGCAATTAATGCTGCATTCATATTCATTAAAATGGAAAAATATTTCATCAACTTATGACAAATAGGTCACGGATGACACATCGTCGTGAAGGCTAAACAGAAAATGTGATCTAAATTAACAATGGTAAAGTTTTGTCCAAAGTTGCATGGCATCAGAAAATTATAATAAAATTTGCAATTCAACATTTAGAATTTAGAAATGGATAATTATATAAAACGCTTCATTATTATTTTTATTACAAAACAAATTATGACAAGCAGTTAGCAAATTTTCATATCAAAATAACTTGATTTTAAAATAAAACCTATTCATAATAGATTTCATAAAACTTATAAACATGTGTGCAGTATAAATAGCACAGTAATTAAAAATAAATATTATTCTTTAAAGCTATTAATTAATGAAATTCATTCTTTGGCAATAATTAGTTTAACTTTTAATGTGCATTCAGTTAAAATATAATAATCAATTTTTTTTTTAATTTATTCCTTTACTTATAAATTTTATGTTGAAAATGCACTGTTAAATTTATTAATTTATTTTTCAATAGCATATTAATTTAATTTTATTTTATTTTATATTTTCTCATGTCTATTTATAATTTTTTTTCATCAATAAGTAGTTCAACGAAAATTAAGTATTATAGATTTCAAATATTACAGTATACTGCTCATAAATTTGCAATTGCTTGTTCAACTTAAAACACAAAAAATAGCAGGTATTGTCTTATTTTTTTATACTGAAGAATTTTATGAATTTAATGTAGCTTTATTTATTTATTTTTATTAACATTTTGAGAACGCTGCAATTATTCGCATTTGTTTAAGAAACTTGCAACGAATGACCAGAATTTATTCGAAACGTGTGTTTTCCAATAATACTTTTTACCTTCTTTGTATTATAAAATTTTTAGCTATCTGCAATATGGCATAATATTTTACTAAGTTATATATCAATGTAATTTTTTAGTTCATAAAGAAAAGTAGATGAGAAACAAAATTCTAACTTTACTAATATTGCTCTATTTCGTGGCCTTGATGACTGAATTAATCTCCCCTATGTGTTGTAATTGTTCATTTTCTGCAACTTATGCTCTCTTTCCGGCAGTTACATTTAAATGACAGCTAAAGTACATCATTAGCTTGGCAAATATTTGAAGCAAAACTTTTAAATAGAAAGTATACATTTTAAAAAATAGGTTGGATTAGTTCTTTTTTTAAAAAGATACTGTTTAATTTTCGAAATGAAAATTTTCATTTACACAATGTTCATTTGTCAGTGTGTTTTTTACTGAGGAATTTAAGAAGCTATGGAAATATTTGCTCTGTTTTTCAATAAAAATAGAAAATATAAATAATTTGAACATGCTTATGTTCATGTGTTTATGTATTTGCACAATTTTTAATTAAATGCGTGCAGTATATTTGAATATAAGTGAAATTGTATGTGTTTGAATTTAAGAATTTTAATTTTCATATAAAATATTATTCAATTATAAAAAGTTTTCTCTCAAAATTCAATCTATTTATAATTGCTTTTGATGTAGAGTTTAATGTTATTTTGTTATTCTGATAAAAGAATTTAGAGTTTTGAATTGAAATTTTAAATTTAATGCATGATTTTATTTGAATTAGTTAAATGGGTGCAATTTTAACCAAATACTGGAAATTGTTGGACGAATGTCCTGACAAGTCATTGACACCAAATAATGTGAAATCAGATTCGATTGCTCGTCTGCTTGAAAATGACCCACGTTCACCAAGCACTGGAATTGTTCGAACTCCGATCGAGGTGAATCAGACTCCACAGGAAAATGCTGATGAAAGTCCCACCACTTTGGGAACATGTGAATCCACGTCAACTACACCAGTGTTTTCAGCACGAAAACTCAAAACTGAAAAGCTTCATCGACGACTCATTGAAAGCAAATTATTTAGAAAGAAAAACATGGATAGCAGTTTTCAGAAAAATTCTATTATTGAATCTGAGTTTACTTAATTTCCAATTTTATTACTGTAACTTGTTTTCAAATTGCTGATTGTTTAACTTTTTTACATTTGAAATTATCAAAATGAAATGACATTTTATTTTACCATATTTTAATATGAATAAAATTAAGTTGCATTTTATGTAATTATCAAAATAAAACAAAGATCAATATACGGTTGTTGTTAGCAAGTTTGCTTGTCATCATACGATGAAATAGAAATTTAGTTTTATTTGTATCGACTGTAAGTGGAATTTTTCGAAGAACATTTCCAAAAAATGAAATTTTTTTTAAAGGCATTCACTTATGATCTTAGCACATCGAAGTATGAACTGGTTGGTGAATTGCTATTTCACTGGCAATTTTCATTAGCTGTGCCGTTCCAAGCAAGCACAAATGAATAAGCACTGCTAAACTGATGGTGCTGGTGGTTTTTCTTGGTCATTTTTTGTTTCCAAAGTTTTGAACGCGGCAACCAACCATTCTTGCATTTTTGCTTCCATATGCTTGCAAACATTCTCTGCAATGCTGGTTTTCAGCTCTTCCACGCTATGACGGTCCGGCGACCGTCCCAACCGCAAGTGATGACGCATTCTTGTCTCATCAGTTGTGGGATTTTCTGCAGAATCATTCTCCGGAACTGCTATCCTCAACGGAAGATTTGTATTCGCACGTTCTATGCCATTTCGACCACGTTCTTGGGCAGTTCGGGGTTGATAGACTCGATCAGCACTGGAAAGAGTTCTCAAAATTTCCCTTTTTATTCCATCGAAATTGCTTGACGTTCTTGCCAGTTCTTTGCGTCGTTCTTCTCTCAATTCATATCTGGAACATTTAAAATAATAAGCATAATAGCATAGAATAATAATAATAACAATAATAACAATAAGCAATGCATGTACCTCAGACTGGATATGTCTTGCTTGATTTCTAACAGTTCGTCTTCGTTGATACCTTCCATTTGTGATTTCTTTTTTGTCTGATGGATATAGCGCGATACCAGTCGTTGCATTATTGTCTGCAATTTAAAATCTAAGCTACAGATAATGGATGTCAATGATTTCAATTTTCAAACTTCATAAGTTAGCTTTGGTTCTGGCATCTCGTTGGCTTCTTCCACTTCTCGCATACGCTGCAAATAGCGTGGCCGCTAAGGAAACAAATTCACCAATGAATAAATACAATTTTGCTTAATTTGATTACTATTTTAATATGAATTAAATTGCTTTTTACAAATTAGATTTTGTATCAATTTTGCATTTCATTCAAATGATCAACTTTCGCTTTAACCGAAGCAGTTATCGGTTTATAATTCACTGATTAATGAAATGGATTAATGAATTAATAAAATAATTACCTTAATTGTTGGCCTACGTTTTGCTTTCGGCCATTCCGACTTTCCAAGACTCCATTTAAAAATGCAGTATGATTTTCGAAGAAAATTTAAACCTGATTTAGGAGTAATGATAATGTTGAATGGTGCAGTCAGTGTTGAGCCTTCGTCAAAGAAGCCCATCCAAAGCTGCGTTCTGTGGAATTTCCATTCCAGATCAGCATGATCCTACGTGCAAAGGAAAATATTAATTTTAGCAAAATTTGAAAATCAGTTTTACATTAATTCGCTGAAACGAGTGGCTCATCATTGCAATCAGCATGTTCAAAAGTACAATAATAGAAGTGACATGGTATGCAATGTAAAGTGCACGTCCGGTCCATTGAGTAATCTCGTGCCTTTCACCTACATCTGTACTTTTTGTATTTGTTATGCTGAACAACGACCAAATTAACGTTATATAAGAATCAGCCATTCTAAAAAAAATGATAAAACGACAATTATTCTGAATAGTATCCAATATGTGAATATGTGATCACATACGATGTAAATGTGGATATGCTTTCCAAGCAAACATGATCTGTTTGTTCACACATTCTTGCTAATGGACTATAATACCAATACAGTTGAACTAAACCAATTGCAAAGGAGGAGAGTATGAGAAAGAACAAGAAGAAAAATTTGGCAATGTCTATTAGCATGCACCCTAAAGAAATTTGCAACGGTCCAAGATATGGATTCATCTGAAACAAGTATATGATTCTTGCAAAACTGAACACGTTGGCTACAGCGAATAAGCTTTCTGAAACCAGCACTGGTTCGTCTGATTTCCAATAAGTTCGTACAAGAGTTTCCGGTCCAAAATTTCCATTTCGCACCATGTAATAAGCGACAGTTCTCAATGCAAACGTGGCCAAATACAATGACAACATGATAAAGTCGAGCCAATTCCACCACTGATGAATGTACTTTTTGTACCCTTCATCCCAAAGTTGTTTCACCTCAGACCATGTCATTCCTAGTGCAGCAGATGAAAATTATATTATATTTTATTTATTATTACATATATTATTTAAATTAATATTAAATAAATATTCGTTTAATGTATTTTAATTAATTGTATAAATTTAACTTTTAATAAGGCCATGAAGATTTTAAATTCGAGTAAATTAAACAAAAAAAGAATACCAATGACCCAAGTGACGATCAACGTTTCAATGATGGACAATGGCGGACCTCGTTCAGCGCCTCTTGAATCCAACGAATCTCCTTTCACGTGCCTGTACGATTCAAAAGTAGCAAATGTGAGAAAAAACAGGAAGAAACCAAAAGAAGTAGAATAGTAGAGGAATTTCATAAACGGAGCACGGACGACTTGGCCAAGACGACTTTTTGGAAGAATAATATAACTCAGAGATAGCAATGGCCATGCCAAGATTAGCATCAAGCAGACAAATGCATTCATTATTAAGCCGCTTTGTCTGCGACCAGGGAAACCTTCGTACCATATAGATGTCAGCAATTGCTGACAATGTGGATGAGCTACAAACTGAAAAAGTCTCATTTATTTCAATAATATAAATTTTAATTGTACATTTTGTTTTGGAAAATATTTCAAAAAACTGAAATTCATTACTTTTCATCACAAATTCCTTCCGTATGAAAAGGAAAAGGAATATATATATATATATATATGCATTTTTGTTTTAATTAAAAAACTTTTAATTCAGAGTAAATTTTGCATTTATTTTCTGTTAATATTTCAATATCTGCTAGATTATGGAGAGTTATTTGAATTTTCATGCTTTATAATAAATAAGAAATCTATATGATTGTAAAATTGAACTCTTAGTTTATAGGGATGAATATGGTCTGATTTCTGAGTGTATTATTATTTGTCTGAAGGTTTGTGGTCAGTCCTAGAGCAAGCAGAATCGATTAGCAACTGATATCCAATCGTTGCTCTCAGATGACCCTTTGGCAAAAGTATTCAGAAGAGAGCTAAAATTGTTGATCCACATTTTAAATATTGTTCCGAAAGATTACAAACGAAACAGCTTGCTCCCCATAAGCGTTTCAGAAGCTCCTGCAGAGCAAACAAATGTCAGCTTTAAAAGGACGATTAGCAAATACTACAAAGCTCAATCAATGCCGAGAATAAATCAATGCACGAGCATATTGCTTCTTGGCCAGTATAAATTCTGGCTGAGAGTTGAATTTACTATGCAAAATTATGATCACTTATGTTGCAGTTTTATAATTTCAAATGTAAAGTTCATCAAATAAGTTAATATACTGATAATATCAACTAATTAATATTCCATTCCCGCTAGTCCTGCTTCAGTAATTATTATTTTGTGCTTTAAATACTCTTTTGCAGAATTTATGCTAAATTTTTAAATCCACTAAACTCAAATAAATACAATATAAAACGTCTGACGTGAGAAATATTTTTCTGAAAAATGTTGCAAATCAATAAACAAATAATCATGCAAAATGATGACAAGAAGTATTATCAATTTGTTAAAAATTGTTGCTCAGCAGCAACAGCCATTAAACAATTATTAATATTTCTAATTTAAAATATAGAAATAAAAACAAACCATCTGAAAAAATGCATTCCATTTTGTATATTTGTGAAATAAGTGAAATAATGATTAATGAATTAACATTTGGCAAAATATTTCAACATTTAAATTTGTTATTTTTTTGTTCAACAAATGTTGCTCATTGCTGCTGATAATGTTTTGCAAAAATTATGACATACAACAAGAAAATCAAATTCGTAGCAAATTAATTACATCCTCCACAAATGGAATATCCTTTGAAATTGCTCAGCAGCGACGTCAGTGAAACGCCAGTTGCTCGAAGAAAAAGCCAAAACATGGGCAAACAGACGAGAATAAAAAGCAACAGCTGCTTGTTGTTAAAAACAACAACATCACTGCTAATTTTGCAACTTAAAATATTTCACGTTGAAAATATACCACATTTTAAGCAATTCATATATCAAAAGATGAAAATGAACGTTTTTGTCGGTTTAAGTTTACAAGTACAATTGAAATATATGCATCATTGATGAATTGCAATGAAGATGGATATCCTGTATCACTATGACAATATTTTTTAAAAGTAGCAGAAGAACTTCAAGATTGTATTAAGTTTGATTTAATTGAATCTGATGATTTATCATAACAGCTGTTGTTATTTTTAATAATTTCATGCTAAAAATAATTGTATTTTTAATTTAAAAATGCATGGTTATTATAAGTATATATACATGTATTACAAATGGTGAATTTTTTTTAATTTTAAAGCTACCACTTCTGCTGAAAGCAAAAGTGTGAAGAGTGTAACCTTTTGTAGTTTAAAGAAAAAAAATATATTATTCAGTTTTAAAATGGATTGAAGAATCGCATGAAAATTATGATTCTGATGCTTCAGGAAACAGAAGCATTGATTACACTAGAGTAATTAACTGTACGTATCAAATTGACATACGTTTAACTGCAATTAGAATTAAACTTACCTAATAATGTACCGTAAATATAGAAAAGAATAAATTACATATTTTATGTAAATTTTTATTTTTATAAAAAAATTATTTATAATAACATGAAATTAAGAGTATATTCATCAACTGATCATTACAATATCATTGATTGATTAAATGTTCAAAAACAAAATTTCAATATAAGAAGTGTATTTGATTTTCAAATATAAAGTTAGCCATCACAATGCATATATTTCTTTTTTGAAGTGACTAAAAACACGAGGAATTGAGGATTAAAATAATAAATTGATTTTCTTCAGAAAAGAAAAAAACAAATTATAAAACCTCTTGGCTTATGTAAATTCAATTGTGCTGTGCTTTTTATTGCACTATAAATCAGGCTGATTGAATAGTCCCTTGTCGTTTATTTACAAAAACTGCCACAGCATGCTGAAAAGATGATCTTTTGAGATTTGGAAATTTTTCACAAAATAAACAATTTAAACAGAAACATTTCCTTTTTTCACTTTAATGTAACAGAAATTTTTGATTGATCATTTTTCTTTATGAAAATTACATTTATGAATTTTCTGTTTTGTAAATAAATAAATAAATAAATAAATAAATTTAATGTCAAAGTACATTTTATTATCAGCATAGTTGTTTCACGTGAAGGAAAATTACGTGAATTAAAAATATAAATTGCATATTTCAAGTAAACATTAAATCAACATTAGTAAACATTATTCCAGTTGTAGTCTTATAGCAGTGTTATCAAATTCAAATTCAAATGAGCATACGGTTGAAGTTTTATTCTGAGTCTAGCTTTAGCTTTTCAGTTTGCAAAGCAACAAAAGCATTTTATACAAATGAGTACTATTCAAGAGAATTAAGTCATTTCCTGCTGCGTTCATCTCTTGATCGATTTCGGTTGAATAGATTCTTAAAATCAAGGCTTTTCAAACGCTGTCTACACCACAGGGTAATAAAAGAAGTGCTATCATTTACAGAAAATTATAACATGTACCCCTGATGACAGATTTTATTAAGAAACGGAACTAAAACTGTCATTTAAAAGTTCATATTATAACGTGCTGTTGCATTTCAAAATTTCAGTTCAGCATTTGTAAACTGAAAAATTATCAATAATTACACTTTCTATATGCAAAAGCAGTTGTTTGTAAAAATTTATGAGAAATTTTTCCAATAATAAAAGTTTACAATGATTCTGCTATGATCAATTTAACACTATCTTTTGTACATCTGCAATTTTTGAAAAAGAAAAACATTGCTTGTAAAATTCTATTTTATACCGTGCTTTACATACAGAGAGCACAAAGCTAATAAATTTTACAATTTTTTACAATTTACACAAATAACTGGAACATTTGGAAGTGATTTGCAACTAATATATGCAAGTAATTAAAGGGATTTTTTAAATTTTAAATTATTATTATTTCTTAATAATCATTTTTATAAAATAGTTTTTACAACTATAACAGCTTTTACTGAATTGCTTTAATCGAAAAGTTTTAATCTGAAGATCAAAAACAGTGCAATGCATTAAATTTATTTTAAACGGTTTTAAATTCTAAAAGCTGTTATTAAAAATTACGTTCCACAAATACAAAGTGAATGCATCAAATCTCTTCTAATATACCGCAGAAGATTCATGAACCACAATATCCGTTATAGTATAAAATATTTGATGTTTTTTCAAATAAAACTGTTAAATTTAATATAAAATTTATAGTATAGAATAAAATATAAAATATTAAAATGAAAAGAAATCTTACTTGTTTGATTTCATATTTGAGGGCTAGTCGAAGACGTGCCAGGCTTAGTTTAGATGACCAAATATCAATTGGATCATCAGATACATCTTTGTTTAAAACGGCAATCACTTCTTCACTACTTCTGCATTGACTGAGAAGATCGCATGCAAATTTTTTACATTGCTCGCTCAATTCCCAGTAAAGTTCTTTGAATTCGCATTCTTGGTAAGATAGTTTCTGCAATTCCCAGCTTAATTTGAATGCCGTCAACACAGGATCCGACGACGTGAAGCTAATCCATGCAGGGCTAGCTAACGCACGATAAGTATTAATGCGACGCAAGGAATGTTGCAGACTGTCGTTGAGCCGATCTTCGTAACAGCTTCGACAAGAACAGCTCAATGAATGTGGTCGCTTGATCACCGCACCACGACTAAGCAATAATTGCAATATTTCAAATTGATTCAAATGGGCGGCTAGGATAATTGGAGATATGTCGGATGCGTATTCGAAATTTTCATCGTTTTCCACCACAAGTCGTCTACTCCAACCGTCACCAAGAGTGTCGGCAGTGATCGTGTGATGGTTGATGATCATCTCGACCATTTTGAAAACGCCTTCTCGAATTGCATACAACAATGCATTGCAAACTTTGACACCAGGCTGTTTCAAAAGCAGTTCGACAATTTCCACATTTTCATTGTCAACGGATATTTCTAAAGCGGTTCGACCAAGCAGATCAGTGCAGTTGATATCCACCGGATCTTTTGGATCTAGAAGCGTTTCCACGGTTGCTTTGTCGCCTTTGTAAGCCGCTTCTAGAAAAAGACGCTCTTTTTGTTTCAGCATTACATCCACATCGCTGCTAGACCGATTTTCTTCTCGACCAGCAGTCGGTATTTTCCATTTTACCTGAAATTCATTGAATGTCGCTGAATAAAAGTTCCCATTGAAATTATCATTTACTGCATTATTTCCAGATGGCAAAGCTGATTGCGCAATAAAGGTCCATTGTCGGCCAATTTTGTGTTTCACCGGCCGCATATTTCAGACCCGAATGAATAATTTGTTAATTTATTTTTTGTTCCCCAACAACAAACAACAAGCGCAGCAGAAGCAGTAAACCGAGGTGACCAAATAGAACAACACACCAACCCGCTTCTAACCGCTCTCATGCAGAGTGAACATCGATCTTTTTTGCCTCTCCAAGTGACGCTGATGAGCTAGACGGCGCCAGGAGCTTGTTCAGCTAACCAGCTTTGAAATGTTTCCTTTTACGAACGCGTAAAGCTCAATATTAATGAACATGCCCTTGTTGGAATATACCTCAGTATGGTGTTTGGTGCTATTCAATTAAGCCATTAGAAAATGAAAGGCAATTTTACCACATTCTGCGTGCACGTGAAATCTGTGTACCGGCCGGATATCATCGAAGCATTCACTATTTCTTAAAGTTTAATCACGTACAAAGAAGCTGAGAAGGTAAAACTCGACAAGCTATATGTTGTGTTCAACAAAACGGAAAGCCCCACTAAACAATGCATTGCTACATTGAGCATTATTGAACAGCTCGACTTGGACAAACTGCATGAAATTTAAATTATCAAACAAGAAAGTATTGAAAATTATTCAAAATTTTATTGCATTTTATTCAAATAACATTGCCAACTTTTTATTTATTTGCATTAATTGACATCCTATTTTCAATAATCTCAGCATTTATCTTCCACGTTGACACCTTATTGAAATTATTACGAAATTTCCAGTAAGAATCTTTCGTATGTTTATGCTTTTAAAATTTGTGATAATTTTTATTATATCAGCACTGCTTTTATAAATTAATTATAATCGCTGTTTTTCATTTGAAAAGCACAACAACAAAGTAAATATTTGATCAAATGTAAAATTTATCAATATACGAAAAAAGAAGGGATTCTGATAACTTTGAAAAAAAAGTTGATTAGTTTTATATTTTAATGAAATGCTTTGTAGAAAGTGGCGCCATTTGTTGCATTATGAATTATTTATTTATCTTGCACATGAGTGCTGATGAAGTCAAATTCTATTTTTTTAATAAAAAACGACATCTTTAAATTATTTTTGAAAGAATTCAGTTTTTCAACAATACTTGGTTAATTTGGTTAATTTTTTGTTCAATAACTTCCCCTTAGAAATGTATGATAGTTTCTGTGTTTCAGTAGTTAGTTTTACAACACTGACTATTATTATAATTAATTGTTACATTAATGAAGTTATAATCATTAAAACCATCTGCAAAATTTACCACTCTTTTATAACTTAATATGCTGAAAATAAAAGTCAATTTAAACAATTCAGTTTAAAATTGCGTTTAAATTAATTTCCTATTACTATACATCAATTTCTGTTTAAACAACTAATTATAGTAACTTCTGATATTTAACATAAAAATGAAAAAATTACATCTTACTGTTTTTTAGGCAGCTACTAAAAACCTCTTTTTAAATCAAAAATTTTCAAAGTTGTACAACAGTACAACAATGAACAGTTAAAAAAAATTATTTGTCATTTTGATTTATTAATTTATTTTTGATTGATTCATTTTACTTCTTCATTTGATATGTTTTTTAAGTAAATTTATTAGAAATCTCTGACAAAAGTTTATAAATGAATTTATCAATACGTAATTTATTTTCAAAGTTGTATTCTCAACAGGCATGAATTTATTTAGTGTTAAGTCCTGAACTTTCCGCTTGAAACATTTCAAATAATAAATTATGATAAGGCAATTTATTTATTGTTTATTATCGAGTAAAATTTTGAAATTTAGAGGATGCAATGTTTAAAAATAAGAAAGAAACCTCATTCTCCTATAATGACCATTATCGTTTAACGTTTTTTTAAATTAAAATCGGCTTAATAAACAATCATAGGGATCTTACTTCTATCGCTTTGAACTTGCTTAAACGCATCGCCGGCAGAACAATATCAGAATGCGTAGCTAAGCTGCTCATTGAAATAAATCTACGTTGCCTTAAAACAAAATTAACAAAATTTGTTCAACTAATGGTGCTGAAAAAAAAAGTTGCATTTATATTTAAAGCAAGCGCCTTTCTTTTGTTCTATGAAGCAACTATGCCTCTTTTAACTGCTAAATGACATCTTTTTAAAGTTTAATTGCTCAAAGAATAGAATTAGCTTTAGCAAATAAAAATTCTTTTTTTTCTCTTAAAAGATTTTATGGAAAATAAAAAACTGTAAAAAATTAAAGTCAAACATTTAATCATTAAACACAATAAACATTTGCTTTTTGAACAAGAAATATCAGCTTTTCAGCTGAAAAATATTTGCAGAAAAAGTATTGTACTTAATTATTCATAACACATTACGATACGTTTTACTACAAAGTACTGTGATTGTTTTATTTGTTAATTACTCATTTTGAGAATTAAAGATTTTCTCTTCACGCATATGCAATTAAAATTCTGGAAATTTATTTTTCATTTTTTTATATTTAAAAATACATTCTTACATAATTTTATAATTTTTACATTTAGCTAATAATAGGTAAAAAAAATTAGAAACACATTATGATAAGAATAATAGTAATGAAATAAGAAATAGCAGTATATATAAATAGGTGTAAAAAGGTTTATATCTTGTAAAATGTGTTCAAGAAAACGTACGTGATTTAATATTTCACTTCCATAAATTGATCATGTTATGGAAGAAGCTCACATATTAAGATGAACTGCCAGTTAAATATCTTGCCAAACAATTACTCTGAGGCAAAGCATATTTCGCGACAAACAGCAGCTGCACAAAATTATTACCGAAAGCAAAACTTCAAATACACAACTTCAAGTAACTGCTGTCAATAATACATTAACTATTGTTACATGTTAATAATAAATTAATATAAATTTAAACTAATATAGCAAACCGTTATTTTATATACAGTTTGCACATCTTTGTTATTTTTATTTATTCCATTACTTCAATTTTCAGTCTTTTTTTCCAACATTCATATATGGAAATAATTATTTTCATCAGAATATCAATACTGTTTTAAATGTAACATGTTTTTGGTTTTGTAAATTTTTTAATTTTGTAAGTATTTTGTAAGTAATTTCTATTTATGTATCTATTTTCCCCTGTTGTACATAAAACAGATCGTTGTTTTTGTTTGTTATTTCATTTCTAAGCAAAATCAGATAACATAATATTTTAATTTGAAGATTTGAAGATTTTTAAGTTTGAATTTCAATCGCAATTATATTTCAATTATTAAATTAAAGCAAGCAATTATATTCATTTTCCAAAATAATGGAACAATAAAAGTTTCAATTTTCTGTTATGAAATTTATTTCTATGGAAACTTCACCTATAATATATATATACATATGGTTTTACATTTCAACAAACAATCTGCTTGTTTTTGCAAAAAATTAAACATTCACATTAGCAAATAATGCATAATTAGTTTGCTTTCATTACATTTGTTGTTGCTCAATTAACTTCACCTGAAAGTAGACATCGCTTGAATATGTAGCAGTTGTACATATTCTTTGACATGCTATCTTGCATTTCATAATTTTTGATGAATATCTTATTTAATGAGATAATCTACAAAATATCACAAAAGTTGATGCACAACAGGTGCATTTGCAGGATAAAATAAAAAAAAGTCTTGTTTTACAATTTTTGCTATGAACTACAAATTAGAACAATCAAAAAATTCAACAACATTGAAAATTTTTTTTAGACATTTGAGCAGCTTTGAAGCTAAATTTAAATAAAATCAGATGTTCATGTTTCATAATAAAGACTATATATTGCAAACGCAAAAATTTTTTCATAAGAACAACCGCTCTGGGATAAGAAAGAAAATGACTTGATTCTGCTTTTATTGTGCAGTAGATGAATATATCCTGCTAAAACTGAAGATTGTTGTCATTAGTATTCAATCATATGTTCAACGGGCGTTAAAAATTAATGCCCATTTCCCCTTTGAACATTACAACGTATAAAATCAATGAAAATCAAAATGAATAAGCATTGCATATATATACATTTATTTATTTACTATCTTACAAACATTTGAATTTTTAAAATCTCAGCGGAAATATATTTTTTATTTTGAAAATATTACTACAATATCAAAATATGAATAATTCCTTGTCAAGATCACAGCAGTTCATTGGAATGTTTAACTTTATAATACGTTTTCTTACAATTTTTATAAAAAAAGCTAAATGCTTATAAATAGCAACTAGTATTTTTTAATAGATGCTATTCATGATTAAAATATTAAATTTCTATTTATTGATGCATCATATTAAAAGGTTAAAGTTTAAACTATCATATTAAAAATATATATAATTTTTCACGTAGGCTTTTTTTAATAAAAAAGAAAGTGAGCCAAACAGACATGAAAAATTACAATTTTAAAGATTTCAGAAATTGAAACAAATTAAATAATTTTCACATGTGAAGTTTAAAATGGCCTAGCGTAACTTTTTGAAAATACAAATAACTTCATCACGCATGTGAAGCATATAAAAATTCTTATTAAATATCATATTTCTAATATAAAAACGTTTAGCATGAAATAATGAAAAAATAAGAATAAAAAATCGAAGAATTCATCATTCAGCATTGCTGTTGGTTGAGATGAAACTTATAAACCATGTTGCTATGAAATTAAATTTTCAATAATCAGAATTTCACGGAATTTATTGAATACTACGTTGCTTCTCGAAATATCTTATTATATCTAAAGGACAAACTAACATGAATTGTAACTTTTGCTATTTTTTAATGTGCTAATTTTTGCTAAATTAAACGCACTTTAACTTGTCTTTTAGAAAAAAAGCATATTCTCAGCTGTGCAACTTTTCTTAATGTTCTACCTGATATTTTTTACTTGATATAAAAAAATAAACAGGCTAGAACATTCCACATGCTAGAAAGATTTATTATATAATAACATTTTTATATGCATTTAATATGCAAAATGTTTAAATTTAGAAAGTTTGCATAGTGAGATGCTTAAAGTGAGCATTGTGCATAATATCTGAAATACTGAACAAAATATCTGTTAAACAATACTGAAAAATACGAATAATGTGAAAAAAGAATAGCACTATTAAAATTTAATTAAATACTTTAACATTATTGCACTGGAAACGAATGAAACATTTTACCGTCCACTATTAAGATGCTTATTTGAAATAAACTTATTCATTTATAGCTAAAGAGTTATATTTTAATATGTAATCAAGTAAAATCTATTTTTAATCATTCACATCATTAACAGCTTATTAATAACAACATTTTTCTGAACACAAAGTTATCCATACATGATGATTCAAATAACAGCTCACAAAAAGTTGCTCGTCAATTTAGAGTAAAAGAAAGAGATCGTATGTGCACCATTGAAAAAGCACAAACGATAACAATAGCAGCGAGCAGTTTGTTATTAGAAAAATGTTTAAACTCAAAAATAATATACATAATTACTAAAGTTAGAGATAAACTTTTCATATTTACAAAATCAAAATTATTTTTATTATATGTTAAAAACATAAAACAATAATATTAAATTTTACACTTTTAGTAATCTTAAATCCAACACTAGTTGTTTTAAATTTTATCGATTTTCTCCATTCATTTTTGATAGATGGTTGTTTAATAACATTTTGTGAGCAAAACTTTGAGAAATAGATGTAAAACAATCTTAGTGCAGATAAAAATGTTGGAAGTTTCTGATGCAACAAAAATATTAAATTTATATAACATTTATGAACAAAATTGAATGTTTTCACAATTGGGATTCAATAAATTCGAATTAAACAAACTTTTCTTTTGGAAATTATCATTATGCTAATGCTACTTCTCACTTCAAATGTGCATTTGCAAAATATTTTTTGCATAAAAGTGAAATTTAAATGGCATTTATACAATGACAAAAGCGATTATTGATAAAACCACCCCTCTAAGCTGTACGAATCATTTCGTAAAAGTATAACTTAGTATATTAAAGAGCTATGGATTTTTTAAAAGGTTAAAATGTGCAAATAACTTAAACATTTAATGTGCATTTCTGATTTAATTTTTGCACTTATTCTAAAAATTGTTTCTTATTTCAAACAAAAATTACCATGACTGCTGGGTAAATTTTTCATGCACTATTAAATTTAGGCTTAATATTTTACGATCAACTGACAAACTGAAGTAGCAAATTTTTCAAAAATTGATGTAAAGTTTACTAGTTTTAAAGATGTAAACAACAATGAAAATATAAGTTTTTAAATAATTATTCGTGCAACATGTGGCATGGTTAGCAGATTATAAGCATTTTGAAAAAAGCATATATTGTGTTTGATTTAAAAAGAAAAAAAAACTCATTGTAATTCACATAATCAGAGATGAATATTTTTCATATCAGTATGAATAATTGAATGTGAAATGAATATCACAGAGGAAAAAGTTTAGAAATTGAGCAACATCTTACATTGAATTCGTCAGGGAAAACGGATTGCCTGCGAATTTTTTCACGATTCAAAAGTCTTGATGAACTTCTGCAATTGCGTTGCATTCGGTCGGTGGACATTGTGTTAGAAAAAAAAATTGTGAAAATAATTGCAACGCTGAAAGTGACCACCAAAAGTTTGAACCGCAATTCTCAGATGTTCCGCCTGAGCGCTAGTGTCAGAAATGAGTTTTCCGTGCTTTCTTGAAAATCGATTCAAAAAGTGTCCGCTGGCTTTAAAATTTGAATTCTACCAAGGCAAAAAGCTTTCCACGTCCACATCCACGTTTTACGTTCATTGGAAGTTTGGTCAACCAATAGGAGGGACGTGTGTTTTTGAAGCACTTACAGATACCACTACTACTACCACTACTACTATTACTATTACTAATTATTGAAAAAATAACTTCTGATCTATTGGTGATCAACAAAATAAGAATTGGTTCCGTGGTCATAAACTGAAATTTGGAAGCAATAATAATAATAATAAAACTAGAAGAATGGCATGTTAACTTTGAAACATTCAATTTAAAACTGTTGAAAATTGAATATTAAAAGAAAAAATTATTAAATATTAACAATAAAAAATTGCTTCTATATTTGCGTTGTTCTTGTGCATGAAAATTTAAATTCACACATTTTTATTATCACTGGTGAATATTTATTATTTCGAGCAAGATTCATCACAGCCGTTCACGGAAAAGAAAAAAACCCCATTATTGAAAATGATGATGCATTTTCCAACTCGTGTCATTCCAAGAACAGGCACTTTTTGCAGCACTTATTTTTAAATAATATTCAAAAAATTATATCCATTGGATAGGATTTTGTTGCAGTTTTATTTAAATTGTCAAAATTTATTTATAAGCTATTTTAGCAGAGTTGAAAACATTTTTTATAAACTTTCATCATTTGTTTTCTATTCATATTATCTCTTCTCTCTCTCTCTCTCTCTCTCTCTCTCTCTCTCTCTCTCTCTCTCTCTCTCAATCTGTTATTTCATTGATTTATTCAACTCTCTACCATGACATAGCGTAAATTTGAAATGAATTTATTTTTTTTGATAAATGGCAAAAATTCAAAAAATGCCATGCTAAAATTTTATCCTCTTTTTTTTCTTTTCTCACAAATTTATTAAAAATCTTTTTCAAGTTTAACTTTTTTTCATACAAGTTCAGATGTTCAAAATTGCCAGATATAAATAAATTGCTTTGCTTTATTTATAAACATATTATGATGATTGAAGTGAAATTTTTCAAGAGAAAAAAAATAAATAGACTGCACATTCTATTATTAGAAAAAAATATGCTTTTTGAAAAATGTTCACTTCACTTATGTCAACGCATTGTTGCATCAGTTTATCAAAAAATATTCAATTTAAAAATCGAAGAAAAAATACATTTGATACAACTTAAACGACAAAAATGTGCTTAATTTATTTCAACAATTTAAAAAAAATCAACACATTAACATTATGTTCATTTTTCTTATTACCATTTCTGCATTGTAGATTTTAGCTTTTATTTTTTTTTTGTAAAAATTAAAATTTATCTGCATTTACATAACAATCTTCAACAAAAATTTCTTCATAAACTGTTTTCCTAAAATTAAAAATTGCATATAGAATAAACTGATTTAATAAAAAATTAGTGATTGCCATGAAAGATATCACTTATTGTTATAATCAACCACATTTTTGCAAAAAATGAAGCCGAATATCTTTTTTCAGCAGATTTTTCAAAAACAAGAAATCTTGACACTGATATTGGTTTTAAAATTATTTTTTCTAACTTTAAATTTAGTTTTTTCATTGGCTGTAACGTGAAACAGGAAATCAAAAAAATTTTGCCTCTGCATCAGTATGCAATAAATGTAATTTCTCTTCGTCGTTTCTTAAACATTATTATGTTATTTAATCATAAATATTGCATTGAAATTAAACAAAAATGACATAGAAGATTGCAACTGTTTAATGTAATTGCGCTACTGTATTTTATAATTAAAAAGAAAACAATTTTATTGAAAAGTTTCATTTAAGTCGAATTTGTTTAGCAATTTAAAAAAATTAGAAAAACAAAAATAGTAGCTTGGAAAAATAAAATTTAATTAAATAAAATATTTCCTTTTAATTAAGTAATTCAACTGATAAAATAAATTAAATGATAAAATGCTATCTTCCTGCTGCTTGATATAACTTAAATTTACTTTTATTACAGTATTCTTAATCTGTCAATTGTAAAATCTATTCCTCCAACTTTAAATTTTATTGCATCAAACTATTATTTTGTCTAAGTGTATTATACAATTTTTTTATCTTTTGGAATACGAAATTCTATCATCAATTAATGACTTTATGCTTTTTTGTCTTATTTATTTTATTTATATTTTTTCAGGACTTATGAATCTTATTTGAATTTCATCGAAACTTTAGCATGAACTAATGGAATCTTCGAAACTGAAAGTATGTCGAATTATTTTATTTTCATTAATTAATTTCTGATCTTTCTTTATTTATCTTAACAAGAATATCATATACAGTGCTCATTGTTTTAGTTTTGCAATTTTTAAAAATAGCATAATATTATTTTTTAAATTATTGTCAACATGAAAAAAGTTTGTTTTAAAGTTTCAAATATTATCATGCAACGCCATTTACACTGTTAGGTTGTGAATTTATATTTATTTCACTAATTTGTTCTTGTTGTTCAGATTGAACATATTCTTCAATTGAAAACTTAACTTAAAAGTTGAATAGCTCTTTTTGATTTACAGTAAAAGTTTGCATTTTAGATCTTATGCCTGCATGGTTACAGGTAAGATAAAGGTTCAACAGATAATTGTATTAAAAAAGATTTGTTTTTCAAAAATATCCATTGTGTAGACAGAATGCGAATGCTTTCCGTGCAAAGACAGGCTCTATGCGTAAGCCATTGACTAAAGTTGTTGAATTTTGTATGATTATGGTTTTCGAATAGTTATTTATTTGGATATTGTTTTATTTTGTTTTCATTTCAGACTACGTAGATGCTCCACATTTTTCAAATCATTCAGACAATGATGCAGAGATCGAAGCCCGTTCGTGGTGGTTTAGCCAAGAAAATAATCGTTTTAGCTCGAAAGATATCACTGATCTGTGTACAGGTTTCCAAGAATCTGTAGATGCAATTGACAACGCTTTTCAGCAGGTTAATTAATTTATTTTTTCTCATTTAATTAATTATCTCATTGCAATCTTTCTTATCTAGCACAAATTTGATGGTATTCTTGGCTTTAGTCAAGGCGCCTGTATGGCTTCGCTGATTTGTTCTTTGTCCTTACAAGGAAGTGAGCTTTTTAATATTGAAAAATGAAATAGCTTAAATTAAAAATGCTTAAATTTATCTTTATTGAAAAAAAAGTTTGAAGTGATTTATAAAATAATAAAACGGATATTAATAACTGTTGACAGTATATTTTTTTTCTTGAAGTTATATTTTCCAGTTCTGCATAATTGATTGCAGTTACCCTGATTGTTTTCCATTTGTAAAAAGTACTTGTTGTTTTCTTGACATTATGTATTGTATTGAATATTGTTTCAGAATTTCAGCACAGAATTCGATTTGCCATCCTTATATCAGGATTTGTTAGCAAATCGAGTGGTCATATTACTTTGCAACAGCAAGAATTGAACATTCCAAGCTTGCATATTGTTGGTCAAGCTGATGAAATTGTACCGAAAGGTGAGAAGCACTTTCACATTGTAAATAAGAGCACTGTAGTTTTTGGAATACTTGTTTTCCGCAGCTTTTTATAAATATTTATTTTCATTTTTCTTATTTCTTGAATGACTATGACGAAATTTAGGAACTTAATTTAGGAACGAAATAAATAATTTTCATCTCCATATTTAATATCATATCTAGTTTTTTATTTATTGCAGTTATTTACATAATGTGGTGTCGTATTTTAGAAGTGAGCCTTGCATTAGCGAAAAGATTCGTGTCTCCTCATGTGGTAGAGCATGATGGAGGTCATTACGTACCATCCAAAGGACCAACAAAAGAAGCTTTGAAATCGTTTATACAGCAGTTTATTGTTTAAAAGCGTAATCACATTTTTGTTCATCCTTTGTTCCGTTTTTAATTAATTTATTTGATTTATTGTTAGTCACTTTATTTAAGGTATTGAATCATTCAAATATAATAATCATTTCGACTGTGGCTGCACTTTAACTTTGTTGCTGAAATGCTCTTGAATTTTAATTTTTATATTAAATTAAATTTTTATTACATATTTCAAAGCAAATTTAATGTAAATATTATAATTTAAATAATAAATATTTTAGAATTTTGAAATACATTATTAATGATGTTCCAATGTAGTGCAAGATTGGTGCTGTAAATAGAGCAGAAAATTAAAATTATGCTTTCTGAACGTTAAAGCACCTCAAGTAGTTTGCTTTAATGTAGAACACTTAAAAGATCATCATTTTTAAAAGATTGTTTAAAATGTACAATTTAATAAATGCCAGTATTTTTTTATTTATGTATATCGATGGCTATGATAAAAGTTACACAGAATAAATATGTATTTATTTTATATATTTATTTAAGCAAGAAAAATGATTTAATTTGTTACAGATGTTAGAAAATGATGAACATGCTTGATAAACATATCTGGTGCTTGCATTTATTTTTTTTACAGTAAGGCAAGATGATAAAATCATTTGCAAATGGGGAATGATTAACGCTATGAGCTTTGTTATTTTCATTTCTTTTGAATAATTTATAAATAAGTTATTGTATTTGCAAATAATTTCCAGTACCACTGCTGTTGTTTTTTTTATTTGAAGAACTTTTGAATTGTTCTTGTCATGTTAGAAAATTTCATCAGAACATGTCAGACATAATTACGCTCAAGAATGAGGTGAATCATTGGAAATCCGTTGCTGAATCATTTAAGAATAAGTAAGTTGTTCTGTTATTTACATTTGTGGTATTTTTCTACTATTTAATAGTTTATGGGAATTTTTTGTATTTTTGCATCTTTTCATGAAATTGAAACCATCGAAGCAATTATAGTAATTGTGTTGAATTTTCTAGTTTATGTTATGTTCTTTATCTTTTGAATTCTGCATACGTTTTTGTTGCATTTGATTTTTTTCTGTTTATGTTTGTGAAAAGATTTTGTTTAGTTTTGCAACACTGAAAGAAGAATATAACGATTTCCAGGCTGAAAGTCGTGAACTTGAAGCTGAACTTGAAGCACAGTTAGACCAAACAGAAAAAAAGAATTCCGATTTAATGCGACATAATCAACAGTTGAAAATGGAATGTAATGGTTTGAGGGTTAGCTGTTTCTTTTATTATTAATAATATTATTATCTGTTTCTATAAAGTGAACTGTGAATTTGCTCATTGTGTAAAAATTCTGAACGTTGTTATTTTGATTCTGTTTAATCAATGTCAGAAGAATAGTTCTAAACATAGAGTCAAAATTTGAAGAATAGAATGTTTGCATAATTTTTGTGTAAATTTTTAAAAGAATAAAAATTGTTTTATTAGGTATTCTATTTATTTGATATTGTGATAATAAATTGTAAGTGAATCTGCTACTTTGGACTGCTTTGAAAACTGTAATTAATTATTATCTGATTGATGTGATTTGAAGTGAAATTATATTTTTAGACAAAACTAGAATGTCTTCAAAATGAAAACCGCAAACAGGTAACCATGCTTGAAGAAGAACTGAATCGCTTGCGAGTTGAAAGAGATGAACTGCATCGTTATGTTCGCGAGTTAGAACAAGTAAATGATCATCTAGAACGTGCTCATAGGTCAGTGATTTTATTATTTATTAGTAATAAATTAATATATATTGTTTAGAGAAGCCGCGGTTTCGCTAGAAGATTATGATCGTCGGCTGAATGAGGTAATTTTTATATTTCAATTACGGAATATTGAAAATATTTTTGGTATCTAAGAAATTTAATAAATTATTACACTGCTATATGTTTCACCAAATATGCGAGTTCAAATGCTTAGTGAAACACCATGTTTGTGAAATTTTTTTTGGTTTTGTTTATTTAAAAATTATTGGAAAATCTTTTATTACTTAGTTCATTATTCGTTAAAAAATTTTTTGTTGCATACTGTATGTAAGACAGTTGTTGTGAGTGTACCTTTGAACAGTATTTTACTGTAATATTTGAACTTCTTTTATTGTGCATTCTGAAAATTTCATTTAACGTGATTGTGGTTTGTTAAATTTTTTTTGTGTTTAATTTTATAGGCTATTGAACGCAATGCTTTATTGGAAAGCGAACTTGATGAAAAAGATGCTTTACGTGCTCATATTCAACGTTTGAAAGAGGAAACTCGAGGTTTTAGTAATGTTTGATTGTATATTATATTTTGCATGCATTGATTTTTTTTTTAGATTTAAAGCAAGAACTAGATGTGAAAGGTCGCATTGAACAAACAGCATACGTTAAAAATTCTCGTATGTCAGAATCTCACATTTCCAATGGAGATGTGAAACGTGTTTCTTTAAGAAAACCTCTGGAGCGTTAGTTTTAATTATAAAATTATTTCAAATGTTTTTGATTTTTCCATTTTATAAATTTGTTTTTTCAGGGTCTACATCAACAGGTGAAGTAAATCGATGTAGTGCCACAACTTCACGACTGACTGCCTTCACCATTTTGACAGATCTGTGGAGAAGGGCTGGGGTAAGGTCTTTTATTTCTTACCTTTGCCAGAAATATATCGATGTTAATTATTTTGTAACTTAAAGAATTTTTCTGTGTTTTATTTCACAGCTTTATATTTTGAGATGTATTTTTGAAGCATAATCTGTAAATTAAGTGAATTGAAAATTTTATTTATAAATAAAGTTTCTTTTAACGGTGGAGTATTAGTAAGAGTATTAGTAGTAGTAGTAGTTCGAGTAAAGTAAGCACACTTTTAGAAATTGTGGTCGCCTGTTTTATTAATCATTAAATTACTTTTTTGGTATTATTTCAAATCTGTTTTTTGTTTCAGAGAACGAAATCAAAGAAGTGATTGCTATACAATTTATCGTTGTTTGTCATGGCTATTGAGCTTTTTACAGTTGAAATTGGCCATATAATGTGCCTGATTTTAAGTTATATTGTCAAATGCACAATTATAAATTATAATAAAATTTTGCGGTAAGAAGATATAACAACTTTACTGTTTTGTTCCTTCAGAAAAATTACCGCTCAAAGATAAATATTACCCTTTTGTGTGTAGTTGTTGCAGTGTGCATCAATGACTGTAACATGAAATATTTGTAAATGGAAAGCATTGATCCCAATGTTATGAAATGTATATTTTAATAATTAGATTTGAAACTGTAATTGAACTTTAACAGGCATTTCAGTTTTAGTTTGCTGATATTTTTAGATTGCGAAAATATTTATGCAATGGTTATAATAGTGAACTTAGGTGACATTAAGAAAAAGGAAGGATTTCTGAATTAAAGGTAATGCGTAGTTATTACAACTTTGTGTGTAGTTTTCTATTATTTTGAACAATTTTGTCAGCTGTTTTTATTCTGACAGTTGTGAGTTTTATGCTTGTAACTGATACTTTTTGTAATGCAGCAGTTGCCAAACAAAATTTTTTTTATTTTATCACATGTTATTTTGAATTTCTGAACTGGTTAAGCATATAAGTATTTCAGTAGCGAAAAAAAGATGAATAAGATGTATAAGCAGACAGTTTAAACATTCCATTCTTGCCAGCTTATTGAGAGTCTTTTATTAATGCTTTTGAAAGTTAGTGATGTGGAAGAATAAAACAATGTAAATAATGCGGTATTATTATACATAAGTTTAATTAACCGGTGATGAATTGCATTTCGTAGACTTTGATGGATACGCTGTAGTGGATACAATTTGCTTAGAATGGGATGATTTTACAATGTCTAAACTTAAAGAAGAAGGAATTGTTGTTTCAACTTTTGGTGTTAATTTTGCGTCAACTTCTCCAGATTGAGTACACGGATACAGTGGAAAAGAATTCACGTTTGATGCATTTGTAAACGGCTGTCCAATTCCAGGCCACAGTATACCTGGTATCGGTGGTTTGTCGATCAGTTGCGGTAGTTGAGACAGCAGGCCTGTAGACTGCAGAAGTGGCTTGGAGAAAGGATTCAAAATAGATGATATACGTTCGTTTGAAGGTGCAGATCTGAAAATGTATTTGTATTTTAATTCATTAAAACAATTCAATACAATATTTACTTTAATGAATTAAAAGCCTCTTGAAACGTTTGTTGTGATAAATTGAATGGTGTTCTCCAAATTGATTCGTAATAAAGCAGCGGATTTGGTTGTATACGTGCCGGTGGGTAAGGTGAAAATTGTGTCGTCGATGCTGAACGACAAGCTGACTGTTGTATCATGTAAGCTGCCAAATGAGAATTAGTTTGAAGCCATGCTAATGTCATTCTTTGACGTTTATCTTTCATTCTTCTATTCTGAAACCAAACCTAAAAAAATTCATAAGAGCGCAGAACAAAGCATCAACAAAATACTTAAGTGAAATTCTGCTCTTTGATTTGATCAACTAATTTAATTAATATATAAGTAATTCTTAAACAGATGTACTGTTTATTAAAATTTAATGTAAATTTCAAAAATAGATGTACATTTCCTGTATGATGCATAAATATGTGTATTATAATTTAATTTTTCATTTTTATTGTTACAGTTTAAACATATTTTCGCTAAATAGTTTATAAAATAATTAAATAAGCACTCAAAAACAATTATGCTAAAATTGAATTATGATGAAGTTACATGTAATAATATGCTAAAATAATTGAAATAAACTGTTATTTGGAGTCAATAATTTAAAACGGGGCACAGCAATGCTTCCTATTTTTAAAAGAAATGTCAATTTTGAATGCATTGTGCTTTTAATGTTCATGATGCCTTTTCAGTGTCGATTTGTCGTACATTCTGTGAAACATTAACTTCATTGGCAAAGCCAAAATCAATGCCAATTAGCTGCACGTTGATCATGTATAAAAATCCCTGGTGAATTTCAGAATGCACTAAAAGATCACTGATATGGTTCAAGTCAGATCTGCATTCATGTTGTAGTTTTGAGAATGACAGATCAGAGTGAAAAAAATACACTGAATTCAATTCAATTACGCACTAAACGACATCTGGGAACAAAGTGAATTCAAAGATCATTATCAAATAATATGCTGCAATCTGGTAAAGTTGTTTCAACTGCTTAAATCAATTACATTTTCTTTAAAATTTTTCTTCGAAAAGGAATAGCAATTTGAAAGAGTAAAATGATCAACCAATGAAAATGTCTGAAGCAAAATTTAAAAAAAAAGCAATGAAATCATATTGCATTCTGATAAATAAGATATAAAAATTTACAACAAATGGCAGAATTTATAGCACATTTACTTCTGCATTGATTCTTTGTATTTCTAATTTTTTATTGTTTGCTCATATTTTAATGCTATTTTTTGTTTGCCATGTTGAACGAAAAATCTCACTTAAAACAGTTTCGCTTGTCAAATAAGATCATATTGTAACCGTTGTTCACAAAGCACGTTGTTAAAAGTAAGTCTTCAGATTTAAAAGTCTTTAACTTTTTAGAAGTCTTCAGATCAAATTATGTTAAAAGTTTTGCAAGAATATAAACTTTTTAGACAGTAATAATTATAATAAAAGTCTAACAAAATTACTGTTGTGATGATAATATTTACTGTTTATAGAATAAGAATATATTTACCTTAATTGTACTTTCAGGTAAATTCAGAACAGTGGAAAGTTCACAACGTCTGGGCCTAGATACATAATTTTCCCGAGCAAATTCAGATTCCAGGCGACAAATTTGTTCTCTTGTGAATGCTGTGCGATAACGTCGGCCATTTTGATCTTCTGCTTTTGGTTCTGTACATTTAAAAGAAGAAGTTATTTTAACTACATTTTAATGTAGACAATAATACAATTTTCATAATAAATATACTTCTTTTTTAAAGGAAAATGACTGTTTGACTTCACTTACTTTTTGTTATAAATTTTGTTTCTCATCCGTTAGTGATTGATTGCATATTTAAAGTAAATCTTTTTTACATGCTGATTCTTTGCTGTACAATTGCATATATTCATTGATATTACTTGTAGTTTACTATTAATAAAGAATTTATTTTGAAAGTTTATTTTTCAAAAATGCAAAATCAACTTTTTTTGAAGTAGAATTATTGATATTTTGCAAACTTATCTAAAGTAATAAGGGTTTAAAAGAATTTTTTATTATCATTGATTGTGCCGCATGCACGTGGTTATTTTCAGTTTTCGCAGTTATCTATTAATTATCTTTGTCAAATGTTTAATATCAGTTAACGTTTGAAATGCTGTTTTAAATGAATTATGAACAGTTCTAAACTGTTTAATGTAGTTGTTTACAGTAAGATTCAGGATTATTTACATTGTGTACAGCAATGAAACGACCACCCGCCTGCAGGGCGTACAAGATTGAAAAGGAATTAGGTGGAGCAGTTGCGCACAATTAAGGCATTAAATGCCATTGACAGCCAGTGAAAAAATCAGAGCCTATCAATCGTCATGTCGTCGGACGCTTGTTAAAGCAATAAAAGTTTTGTATGAACTGGAAAGATGATGAACCTTGACATCACTGTCAATGAGACCATCGTAAAAGTTATTACTGTATGAGGAAAGTTTAAAACTGACTGGCCAGTAAAGTATTTCAGTTATGCTTGTTTAAACATCTTCATATCACTGTGAGAAAATACATCTTTTTGACCTAACATAACATACAACTCACCCAACCTCATCGCAACTATTGTCCTTGAGTTTTTAGTATCAGAATGCTCTGTTATCATCTAATAATACTGCAAAATGCTTTGTATATTTTTACACAGCCATTTAAAGATTTTTCAAATTACCCATAAACAGCTCTAGATATTATACGTATACTGTAATACTATAGTAAAATCAAAAAGTAATTCTAAATTAGCAACATAATTTGCATATACAAATAAATACCAGATTGAATTATGACCATAATTTACTAGTTCTTTTTGCTAAAGAGAAAATAACATACGCTCTGTGTTCTGCTTTTCGATTTTCTATAAGTACTGAATGCATAAAACTAAAGAGCAATAAATTGCTACAGTCTGGTATGCTGTCTAATTTACTGCTCGTCAGTTGGTTAATTTGTTCAAAACGACGTAAATAATGCAACGAAAAACGCTAAACTAAGTATTCATGTATGGCACTGCGCCATCTTTCACTAGTTGTTTTATGACATACTGGAAATGGGCAACCTAAGAGGCCATTTTGGTTAAGTCCAATTAAATGAGACGTTCAGCAATTAGCCAGTTGGTCCCATTGTTCAGTATTCAGCGATAATTTTACCTGCTCGTCATTTAAGTGTGATTCTGATCTAGTGCAATACTCTGTCAAATGTGCAAATAATTTTAGATTGATGAAACACAGCCTTGCACTGCTGAATTGTGTTACCTCATTGTAAAATCACTTAAATTCTGAATATACTTAATTATAAATATTCAAAATATACAATTTAAAAGGTAAAACAGAAACTTTACAAAATTATGTAAATGTCATAACTGAAACTTAAAACTGCACTTTGGTTATCTTCATTGCAAGCGGGCAATTTCATGCTCTCTATTTATTACTTAAATAAAATAATTTAATAAAATATTTCAGCACTAATGTAGCTCAGTTGTTATTACTAAGCCTTTTAATTGCGCATGATTGCACAAATTTTAATTTAAAAATTTTTTTTCTTCAGAACTTATATAACAAATACACATTTATTTAACATATATATATAACAACTGAAAAATTAATACATATAATTATTAAAAGTTTTATTTATCTGACATTTATTATTATTGAAATCATTAAATTAAAAATGCAGTATTTTATTTTATTAATATTGTCATATTTATTTTAACAGCAGTAAGGAAAAGCATACAAAAATGAATTTTTAAGTGCTATATTAAAATTAGCATTAAATTAATATTTTATCTTTTATTCTATTAAAATGATAAGTTTTGCATTATAATTATTGTAACCACTTTTCTGTTTTGTGCTTATTCATGCAGCTGTAACAGGTAGTAATAACTTGCAGTACTTATTCATTCATTTATTAATTATTACTCATCATATGCTTTAAAAGTTTTAAGAATTTAGCACTTGAGGACATCTATTTTTAGATACGTTTAAAGCCGCTTATATATATAAATGGACTTACAATTAACAAACAAATAAAAACAAAAAATAAACATTATTAATGCAGTAAAAACGCAACAGCTTAAAGTAATTTTGTAATATGATTTTTTTATAGCATCAAACGTCATAATTAATTATTATGAAAAGGGCAAATCTCTGTAAATCTTTATTTATATATTTTTCATTTAAAAAGTCATTTCGAAAATTATGTTGAATTCAGCAAATAAATTCAATAATCAGATTTAACGGTTCAAAATACGGTTTTAAATAAAAAGTTTTCAATAATAAATGAGTTTCCTTATTATTACCTGTTGTTCTTGAAGTAGAAAGTTTTCGATTGATCGTTTTATCTGCAGAATTAAAGTGTGATAAATTATCCGCCTCTGTATTTTCTTCATTGATAAACAGTGTATCTGTTGCATCATCAATCGTCGGCTTTGCCTTCTGCGCTTTCTGGTCAATTTTTTGAGAATCCGCAAGAATCAAACTTTCAATATGTGCAAACGGCTGCATCACTCACTGTCATCAGAATGCTAAGAAAATCACTTTCTGATCATTAGTACTCGGAAATGTAGAACATGCATTCCCACAGTAAGAAATAAATTGACCAATGACCAATGAAATTTCAAGGCGGGGCAAAAGCTCTGCCTCCTACGTAGTTTCTCATATCTACATGATTGAGATATTCTCGAATGAATTTATCATAAATTTAGAAATTAAATATTATTTTATTATTAAATATTGCTTATATTTATTTAATAGCAATATTCATAATCAAAACTTTTCTGTACAATATTCATGACTGATAGGTACACGTAGCTGATTATCTAAAATACATTTTACAATAAAATTGCTATATGAAAAATAAACAGTTTTAAAAACTTTTATGTATAATATTTACAGTTATAATATTTTGTTATTAACTTAAATTTTTAAATACAATTTTATTAAATGAAAACTTTGCTCCATATAGATACTGAAATCAAGCCTAATCCGTACTACATTATTAATCTGATTCGCATATGTAAACATATACGTGTAAGCAGTTCTCAGAATGCATAATTTAATTAAAATATTTTATTTGAGAAAACATTTTAAAATAAGTATGACTTTTAAAGAGAACAATTTTAAATTTGTTTTTATTATTTTACATGATGTACATCTGCAATTACTTATGATTGCATTTATTATTTCTGTAATTCATTATTTTGATTATATTGTGCTTTAAAATGCAATTTATTTAATTATTTTTATAATTAAGGGATTAAGAATTGCTCAAGCTATTAGAATGGCCACTTGCTATTTATTTTTTTCTAATTATTACACTAATAAATGAACTAAAACTCTTTACTCTCATGATGTGTCAAATAAAATAAACAACCTCTTTAAAAGCGTCATTTTGCCCATTTTATAGCTCAATTTTCAACTTTTCCAACATAAAAGATTAATTACAAATTAGTCATTTACAATCTAATAGTAATAAGTGAAGACGAAAGTGAGGTATACAGCTTTGTTCTAGTAACTGACCCTGAATTAAGAATTATGACCCCTGACCTCTAAGCATCTTGCCTTAACCGGTAACATCAAAGACGTAACGTTTGTGATGACGTTGAAACGGATAGGTCTAAGATCCAGGTCGGTAAAACATAAAAGGAAACCGACAAGCCATTTGGTCAATTAAATATATATAGCAATAATTATTCTTGGAAATTAACCACAGTGTGTCTGAATTTACATAAATGCTTTTCAGTAAAAGCACAACAACTTGCATTGCATATTTCAAACATACCATGCTAACAAGAATAATTTGTAAGATAGCAAAAAATACATTCAACTTGTGAAATACCTTTTACATATGCTTGATATGTCGTAATCTGAAATAAGATAAATTAATTTCCATTTAAACTTTAAGCATAATATTTTTATAATTTTTTAAGTTTATAACCAATCATAATATTTTTTGTATCACATGTAAAATGAATTGTTAATTCAAATTAAACACTATTTAAGTTAAGATTTAATTTTGCACTTTAAAAAGCTAAAAGAATTAAATACATTACTAAAAATTGCAGCTAATTTGAAGAGAAGTAAAGTATTAATAAAACATCACATTATTTTCTAATATAAATTTTTCCATATCATTTTAACTGTTTTAAATTTAAAAGAACTACAGTAGGGTTTATACTTCAAGTTTTATAGGTAATCTTCAAAACTAAAAAACCAGTGATATTTCATTTACAGTACAGCAGCTATACAGTCATTTTCAGCAGTAGTATGAGAAAATAAATAAAAATTAAATAAATTTGTCTCTGGCATTCTAAATTTTAAAAAATATTAATGCACTTGTAATTTTTCTATATATTACTTTAACACATTCTGCTCAGTTCACCATTTAAATGTAAAATATTACAAGGTTAATTGAAAATCTATAAGATTACATTATTTTTAAATGACTGGAATTTGAAACATGCAAAATTATAAATGCAGTTTTGAATACGCACTTTTACGTAAATATCTTTGGAGACAAATTTGAAGGCGCTTATGACATATGATTTTTCTGAGAATGAACTTCGATTTTTATGCCGGAACAAGAGATTTTTTCATTTTGTCTTTCTTAATTGTTTTTTTAATCTCAGCAGGGCAGTGTTAAAGAGATTCGATTATTTGCCAAAATAAATTGAATACAACAGTCTGATCATCTTCCTATATCTGAAACCTTTTCTTCAAAACTCTGGAAGCAATTTCAGAAATAATGATCAATTATAAACTTTTTACTATAACTGAAATTGAGTAAATACTAGAATGAACTAATCAAATTATAAAAGCGAAACATTTGGACACTTTATTTTAGTTTCCTCAAATGCATATCCATCAACAAAGCCATTTTGGGAATTAAAATATCAAGTAAATTCTCGTGTGTTTTCTCCTTGTTCTTTATTTTTTAGCATATAAATAAAACTGATTATTGCCTTTCACATTATTAAAGTGTAGATGCTCAAAAAAATACTAGAAAACGTTGATGGTTTATTAAATCAGATCAGTTGTCTGCAGATGTCAATAGTTCAAACTATTATGCTTTGACAGATGAATAAATTTATTAATTTTGACTAAAATGAAAAATGAATTGAATTACGCATAATGATGATGAAAACTTAGCAGCTAGAATGTTGATGAACAAATCTTTTTTTATTTAATTACGATTTGGCAGTTTAGCTAGCATTTATTTATTTTATATCTCTTAGTGGTTTAGTAAAGTTTAAATGTTTTTGAAATGCCAAGTCACATTTAAATGCATTATCCTAACAAAAGTACAGTACACTTAAAACTGTATACTATTTCAAAAGATATTTTAAAAGAAAGAAAACTTAAATAAAATGTCCACTTTTTATTTGCACGACATAACTGCATTACTAAGAAGCTGTCTCTTGATTACTTTTTAAATTTCACATTTCACTTCTGAAACAAAATGCGCATGCACAAATATATAAGTAATAATTAAATAAATTAAAATGTAATTATAAATAAATAAATACTTTAACATGGGCATGTACTTTGTCAAAGTTTAAATTACATGGTAAATTTATAACAGTTTGTATATTAAATTTTTGAACTAAATTATATTCAAGGAATTGTGAAAAATCTGCTTAAAATTCATTTGTGTCATGTTTTGCAACACTACAATAAAATGCATTGCATCATAATACAATAAAATTCTTAAAGCTTGCTGCTTTTTAAAAGCAAATTATTTAACTAATCCATGTATTATTACAAGAATTAATTAAATAACTTACAAACCAATATTCATGTCAAAAATTAAGTTAACTTTTTATTTTTTAATTTATATAAAAACTGATAAGCTGTGTAAAGCTGTAATCATAAAGATAAATAAATCTATTTATTTTATGCTTTAAAATTTTAAACATATGCACTTGTATAATTAAGCATTAATTTCATTCATTAAATCAACACCACACTTGTTTTCTAATATGTAAAAGACGCATAACTAAATGTAATTTTGTAAATATGTTTTGCTTGATGTAATGTTTTATTTCTATTAAATCTCTAGTAAACTTGCTTTCCCATCGTTGCTTTTCATTTTTGCTACTTCTATTTTAATATTTGACTTTTATTGTTTAAAAATTAAATTCAAAAACTGCAAATGTATGTTGAATAATTAGTATAATTAAATAAAGTGCTACTTAAAAATTTTTTAGTTGATTATTTTTAATAGGAATTAAATTATTTTAAAAAATTTACGAAAATAATTTAATTTTTACTTATTTAAAACTTTAACAGAGATGTCTCCACATTAAACGTCGGCAAACTTACTGTCAAAAAAATAATTTAGCTATGCTTCATAATTTTTTTCATTTTTAATGCAAATTGTTTCTGAAAGTTATGCATAAGTATAAGATAAAAATAGCGCATCAACTTTTGTATTACTCTAATTACTATTTAAGTTATTTTTATAATATACTTATAAATTTTAATCTTCAGCTTTGATCAATATTTTAAGATGTGCAAGAATTTTTGTCCTTTTGTCAAATTCTATTCCATGTTGCAAACTAAATTGCATCATTTAAATAACATGTTCTGGAAAATTTTTTGCTTGCATCACTTTTTTAAAATTTATTTCTTCATTAATTCATTTATTAATTCATCAATTAATTCTTTATTCATTAAAATTTCATATAATTTATTATGCACTTTTCAAAATAACTGGGCTGTTGCTTTTAATTTTTAGTTATAATAAATAGCATAAATTGCATTTCATGAAGTTTTTAATTAATGCAAATTTTATAAAATATTTTAGTAAAAAGAGAAATATTTTAATATATGCTAATTAATTTAAGTCCTAATTATAACATAATATTGAATTATTTGAATCATAATTTGATAGAAATAACTGATATAATAAATGATTCGTTAAAGTGAACATCAGTTTGCTTGAAAAATCAAATGCTATAATGTTTATAAATTGATTTTCGTTGAACTTTGTTCCAAATTCATTATCTGTAACGCCTCCATATAGGCAGTTCTGTCGATGACCTGTCAGCATTGAAAAATAAGATAAAATCACACACAACTGCTTCATGTTTAGATGATATGATTTTTCAGATAATATTACACACAAGTTTCTATTTATATATATGTATTTATACAATATTATTAATTATAAATAGAATTAATTATCAGATCTTTTCACATACTGTGCAATAGTTTTATTTTATTAATAATTTAAAAATTTTAAAGTTATTTTTAAAATTACCTAATTTATAAATAGAATTGATAACAGAAAATTATTGCTAAAATTAAGCTAATAACAGATAAAATTTAAGTATTAATCAAACATCCTGTAATATAAGTATATAAAAGAGACAACAACTTAAATATTTGTTGATTTTATTATTATTTAGAGAAAAATTTTGAAAAATGAGAAGTTTAATGTCAGGCTATATTGAACTCTGAAGACACAAAATAAATCACTTTCATTCTTTTGAATAATACATTTTTCAGCTCTCACAATTCTGCAGTAGACTAAATTTGTTGTGCTGTGAAATTTTTAGTGCACAAGCGTTAGTGCTTTTTCTTTTGCAAGAATAATGGAAATTATTATTATTTATTTATTGCTTTTTTTATTTATGAAACCTTTCTTTTGTCACTGTTCTTTAAAGCGGCCAAGCAAACAATAATTTCAAAGCGGGTATAATTGCAGGTTAATAGCGGTGATGCTTGAAATATTTTCAAGGCAGAATTTTTGCACAATGCACCAAAACATGAAGAAAAGGAAAATTTTTCAGTGCGTGAATTTAGTCTGAATGGAGAAATGCAAAGTGGATAATAAGAAAAATATATTTAATTTAATTTATTTAAATATTAAAATTTTTTCTTATTTAGACCATTTTTAGACTGATTAAAGCTGAAATCGTTTTATGCATAAAATTTTTTCATTTTTGATAATATTATTTAAGATAGATTGAAAATCAATAATTGTGGAAAATTTTGTTTTAAACAACAAAAATAAATGGGAATTGCTTTAAAATTAACATTCAGAAAGCTAAAGCTCAATATAAACATATATGAATTGAAAACGTGATAAGATTTATAAGATATGTATGTAATTTGATTTAACTTAATTAGCAGCCTTTAATATTTCAATCTTCTCTTCGGTTAATAATTTAATTTAAGATGTTATTTAATTGGTTAAACACCGTATAAAACATGTTTTTTGTATGTTGCTTTTGGAAAATTGTTTTACTGTTTAAGGTTGAATAAACAAATGCAAATAAAAATTTTTTTAAATTAAATTTAGTGGGGATGTTTTCAGAATAATTTAGAAAACTTCTTGTAATAATGCGTTATACTTTAAAATTTTACTAAATAATCATGCATTTATTGGTTTCATTAGCAGTTAGTATAATTTAAAGCGGCGCATATAAACGTAAATGATAAAGCATAATTGAAAATAATTCAAGCAAGAAGTATGATGCATGTCGAAACCTTCGTGTTGATCTTTTAAAATGCACATGACAGGCAATAGTTAATTCAAACATAATGTTGTTGATATATTTCCAAATAAATTTTTTAATACTTTGATTATTTTACATCTTTGTGAAAATTTTAGTTTTAAGAATTTCACACATCAGGATCATATTCATTAGATCCATGTTTGCTTAGATGACAAATAAACGCATGAAGTCTAAAATTGATGCATAACTTTCAAACTAATTTTTGTTCAATTTCAAAAAAGTTGTTCAAAATTTTGCAATGTTATAAACACTGCTGACGAGAAAAGCCTTTTTTTGTGACCCAAAATTTCAAAATATTCTTTATTAACTTTGACAGCAACAAACCAACAGCAGCAATAAATGCAAATGCAAAAAGCATATTATTTTGATCAACGGCGCCAATATTCTTTATCAAACTTGTTGCTGTTTTGTTGATAATAAAAGGAATGTCATTTTCATGCTATATAGCAGACTTTTCATTGCAAAATATATTATTTATAATTTTCAATGTCACTGAAAAATTGATTGCTGACAATTCTGCAAAACAATAAACTTGTTCAAGAATCACATTTGTAATGCGGTTGTGGTGATGGTAATGATGATGATGATGCAAGCAAAATTAATTTATACCAGGAAGGGAGTGACAAGAAAAAGCAAAATTCTAGAATTGCAAACTTGCAGCGGTGCAAATTTCCAATTGCAAGGACAAAAGTGCTAACAATCCTGCAAGACGAGGATTCATAACGACAGTCGACATAAACGATGGCCAGTATTCAATTTTCCCTGAGGGCATCGACCAAGATTTCAACTTGCCAGTCTGCTTTTGTAGAACACCAGACGGCGCATCAGCGCAACCTTGGCATGATTTAGCAACGTCAAAGCATTTACCATCTCAACTTGGCATCATTGCGTCGTTGTCCTAGACGAACATCCTGTCACTGGCTAGTTGCATAATCCAAGTCTGCAAGAATAATACTTGTACTGCATATACTTATAAGCCCACATGCACACGCATATATATATATATATATATACATATTACAATTCTTAATTGAAGTGCTTCTTATTTAACAAGAGCAGCAGATTTTATAAACAAAACACTAGTAAGTAAACATTCATGCTTGAATTTTTAATTTAAAAAATATTGTTAAAATGCAAAAGGTGCAAAAGGTATGTTTTACTTCTTTCGCAGAAAATTTGCAACTTCAGGTTCATTGAACCGTTTTCAACTATACAACTTTGCTAATCAATGGATTTTTTTTAAATGATGCAAACAAATTTTGCAATTTAAATATGTTGCATTTAATTTTATGCAAAACAGAACTTTGAAAATATTCTTATTCGATTTGTTATTGATAATAAATTTTTAAAAATAGAATAAAATATGGAATAGTGTTGAAATTTTGTTACTGTATGGTGCAGTAATGTTAATCAAACATCAAATATGTCGTCATTGTTGTAACTTTGTTGTTCAAATAGTGCTTTTTAGAATTGCATCTCGCGTAATTATGAGTTTCAAATAAAGAAACAATCATGTGATGCAGCACGATCATGTGACGCGTAATTGAACCTTCACTTGAATTATCAAGGTTACTCGTTTATTTAAATAAAAACAACTTAATTTTCAAATCATTAAAAAATTTGTTGGTATATGTTATGCATTTGTAATAGTTATTTTTATTAAATAGAGTTTGCAATAACTTTCAACAGAGTAATAAAATAAAACGTAATTTTTTCATTTTATTTATAAAAGTTTAAGTTTAATTTGCAAATAATGCTTTGCATTCAATGTGCTTATTAAAATGAAATTTATTTTTATGCAGTCTACTTGTAGAAAAATTATTTATATTTGTACTGCATACTTTGAGCTTTTTTTCCAAGTCAGCAAAGTTCAAAAAGCAAATGATGAACTTGCGTTGAACTGAATAATGAATGATAAATAGCAAATAAAATACAGCATCAAAACTACTTTAGAGTAAAATTTATTTTTCTCTGCTATTTTACTTTATTCTGCTCAGTTATTTTGCTTATAGCTTTAAATTTTAATCATCTAATTTAATAGTACTTTTTATTCACTTATATTTAGATGGGAAATTGATTGAAATTATATTTTAAAATTTTGCAAAGCTGAATGCTTAAAAATTAATTAATTAATTAATTGAAAACATTTCAATTATCTTTTGCATATCATCTACAAAAACCCAACTCCAAAATTTGAATTTTATTTTCAAATTTTAAAGAATTGTTTGATGTTGAAATTGATAAATTTTTATTTTTGTAATACCTACACGTCATTTAGATAATTTTTAACTAGACACTGTATTTATTTCATATGTATGATTCATATGTATGTGAAGCAAATGAGAGGAATATTTGCATTATCCATTTGATGGAAAGATGCAATCAATCATATCTAAAAAGAATTAATTGCATAAAAAGGCTACTTAAAATGAATTTGACTAAAATTTCATTTTAAAAATAACTGTAATACATTTGCAGCATGGTAATGTTTATCGTGTTGCAAAACATTAAAACGCATTCTAGAGACTGTTTTTTGTTTATATCATCAAACTGTTACAAATAATAAATGAAAAATATTTCCAAGAAATCATAAGCAGAAACTGTTCACAACGTTGTCTTACAGTAAATCAGTAAGTGTAGATGGTCTTCATTTTTTCTTTAATCTCTTTTTATATTAAATTTTAAGATGATAAATACAAAACGATGCAGATGATAAAAATAGTAATTTCGTAAGTTTCGCATTAACGCATTATTATTATGTTAGCCTTATCATGATTTTGATCAAATTCTGACATGTCAGTTTTACATATTTTCATGAAATAAAAAGATAAAATTGTATTTGGATCAAATTGTAAATGTAATTAAAATTTACGCAACAACCGGTTTAAATTTTATATTTAAAACTAAAAAACCGCAATAGCTTATCTATTAATGAAACAAATAAAATTATGCCGTTAGACGATTTTAAGTTTTTTAAATATAATGCCTTTGCTAGTAATATAAATCAGATTTTTGTGCATTTTGCTTTTTTTATTTAATGCTTATACTGAATTGGTTCTATTAATTTAAATAAACCAAACTACCTCACCATTTGGAACTCTTGTGATTCTTTACTAATTTTCTTGTCATAAAAGACTGGTATAGCTGTAGTTACTCATTCTTTCTGTTCTTTTTTAAATTTCCTGATGCGCAATTTTCTTTGAAGACTTTTATGAATTTTAAGCTTAGCTTTACTCTCATATTGTTTTCTTCAATCTGTTGACCTTTATTCAAAAAGATTTCTATCTCTAATGCATAAAAACACATTTTGCCCTGATTTTTTTTTGAAATACACAGCTGTTAATATTCACTACTTCTAAACCCGTTGGTAGTTATTAGCATTTTGATATGTTTTAAAACAGTAGTAATATTTTGTAATTTTTAGTCAATATCCGCTGAACATGAACATCAATACAATAATTAATTTTATTGATAAGCTTTTACTACATTGCAAAAATTACGTAAGAAATTTTTATTCATCACTTTGCAATTCTTTGGATATGGTTATTATTTCTGAATTTGATTCTAGTAGAAAATTATGATGGCGATTCTTCTGTTTAATGACGCAGTAGAAAACGCAAGATAAAAGCAAGAAACTTTTTCCTTAAACGTTTAATTTTTAGTTTCTGTTATTGATAATAAAACTTTTTGAGCTTTATATTGTATAAGAGTACAGAGATTTAATTTATGATAATTTCAGTATCAAAAACTTGCGTGATCAATCAAAAATTGCAATAGCTACCCAGCAGATAATCATCTTACCTAAAAACAGATAAAAACTACCTTGAACAAAAAGCGACTGGTAAACTTCTTTGTATCCATCACGGTGGAAAGGCTAGGCAGATGTCCAACAGGAATCTATAAAATTTTCAAACCACTGATCAGTGCCATTTATTGAAATCAGTGGAGTAGGCATGTATAAAAGCTGAATGAAAAGACTTTTGAAACTTCCTGATTCTCGTCTGAAGTTGAAATTGAACTGAATGAACTGAGCAGAAGCTGAATTTTGAAAATGACAAAGTCTAAAATAAAACTCTTGCACTACGCACCTATGCATATATATTATTATGCATCGTTGTATTGCATATACAATTGTGTTTTGTACCATTGTTTTCTAAAAGTTTATCAAGATCATACTACTAAATTTATTATTTTTTGAATAAAATTCAAATTAAATGTAAAATGCCTTTCAGTTGTACAGTTGGTAGGCCTTCTATTGTCAAACACTGTCTTTAGGCAGTTGCAGTCGACAGCTTTGAGAGTTTTAAGCGTTGCCTCGTTATGAATGCAAGTTTATGTCGTTCAGTGACAATGAAAGCGCTGATTGCAAGAAGGTCCTTCGAAAATGGGGTCGTTGAAAAGTGCTCCTTTCTATAAAATTAATATTAGAACATTTCAAATGCTTTACACTAAAAATTTTCATTTAAATATTTATGAAGAGTTCTTAAAACTACAACAATAGAAAATAATTTTAATTTAAGAACAGCTAAGCATTTTTAAAATTTTAAATCATTTTAGAAAAGTGATTATTTATCTCTGCAAACAGCAATTTGCAGCCATTCCTTCACACAGTCAGATTATTTTCACAAACGGGTGTTGGCTTTTGCTGAACGTATTCATTACGCTCAGCTCAAGCCAACGCCCGGATGGCACAACCAGGGCACCACCTCCAGCAATTGCTTCAGAAAATGTTGTTAATGAATTGATTAGTCGTTTATTGTCTGGAAATGGCGGAGATATTTCAAGTGATTTGCAGCAAAATTCTATCAACATACCAACAGTAAACGGCGGAACGGTTAATCGTGATGATTCCTATTGGAATGCAAGCGATATTTTGGAGCCGAATTCTGTGAATGATGAAACAGCCGCTTTAAAATTTCTTGTTGATTATAACAAACAAGCAGAGGAAGTATTTTCAAAATCTGCCGAAGCAGGATGGTCTTTCTTAACCAACATGACTGCAAACACCAGAAAAGACTTGGTAAGTGAGAATATGAAAAGTAATTGCATCATTTAAAACTTTATTGCTTTTCCTTAAAGAGTTGTTTAAATTAAGATAACTTCAAAATCTGCTTGAACACTTTGAACTGTTTTCATTCACAATTCATCATTTATTATTTTCATAATTCTCACTTTATCTATTTACAATTATTTTTCTAATGATTAAAAATAACGTTCTTAATGCATTTGAAAACTGATTCTTTATATTTTTATAGAGCACATATAGTTTTTGCATATAGATAATATTGTTTTATTGCAGTTACAGCGCTTAAATTCTTTTTAAATGTAGACCTTAACTGCACAGTTGAAAATTCATTTACTTTTGTTTTTTATGTAAATAAAATAAAGCTTTAAAATAATATTATATATGATTTTGTAAAAGTAACATTTTTTTATATAAAAATAATATTTGTGTGATGCAAGTGATTGTTGATTGAAAGTTTAAAACTTTTATTACTTTTCAAAACAACAACATGGCAAACAACTAAGAGAGAACTATTTTTCATTAAATTATTGTTTTGCTATAAAATGCTATATTTTTGAAAACGAAACTTGTCAACAAAGCAGCTCTAGCTATTTTGAGTTTTGAAAGCATTGCATTTGCATAGCATTAGTTTGCAGCAATATTTTTTTCAAAAATCATACTTGATATTTAATACTGTATATTTAAGGCTGAAATGGATAAAACTGTAGTAGAATTTTTGCACATTAGTGCAAAAAGAGCAAAACAATTCAATTTGAACTCGATTCACAATAAAAAAGCAAAGAAACAAATTAAAAATCTTTCACAAGAGGGTATCTACGTGTTGCCAGAGAAAAAGCTGGAACAAGTAATTCTGATGATAAATTAATTATTTTGAAATGAATGCTTTGTTTTTAGTTTATTTCAGTTCAAGCAAAAATTAACCAAGTATTTGCAGACGGAACTGTTTGTGAGCCGAGTCGTCCACCACCTTGTACAATGCCTCTGGAACCTGGTTAAAAATAAAATATACATTTTGAAAATACACTGTTCAAATAAAATGATGGTTTTTTATTTAGATTTACAGCGTATTATGGCAACAAGCCGTGATGTGAACGAACTGTATTACGTATGGCTAGCCTGGCGTAATGCAGTGGGACCTCCAATGAAGCAAAGTTATTTAGAAATGGTGGACCTATTTAATGAAATTGCAAAACTTAATGGTAAATAAGCTTATATGTTAAAACAATATACGTTATATTTATCTTTAATTATAAAGGCTTGAAACATGGTGGTGAAATATGGCAAAATACTTATGATGAAAAGGTGAATTTGATCCATTTACTAGAAAAAATATATGATGAAGTTAGACCACTGTATGATCAACTACATGCTTATATAAGGAATCAGCTTCGAAAGCAATATGCTTCTTTTATGCATCAAGATGGACAAATTCCAGCTCATTTGCTTGGTAATGAAGCACTGGATTTATATTATTTTTACATTAAGCACTATTTTTTACAGGTGATATGTCTGGAAGCAATTGGATAAATTTGTATCCAGACAGTGTTCCTTATCCTGAACATCATCCTCTGGACGTAAATTATCATTTAAAAAGCCTGGTATATGCTGTAACGATATTTTTTAGTAATTAAACTTCAATCTTAATTTTCAGAATTACACAGTTGAAAAAATGGTTCGAACGGCTGAGAAGTTATTTACTTCTATGGGATTTGGTCGATTGCCCGGAAGTTTTTGGGATTATTCAATATTCGTTCAACCAAATGACAGAGACATGGTTTGCTATCCTGCTGCATTTGATTTCAAAAACCAAAAGGATTTTAGGTAAATGCTAATCTTGTTTTAATTCAATTTGAAATTTAAAAATGTATGCTAAAATGTTCATGAAACCGACTATCATTGATGCTCAATATATTTTTATTTGAAAATATGCAGGCCAGAATTCTTGAATATTAAATAAGAAAGTTTTTTAATTAAAATATAAAACAAAATAAAAAAAAATTTGTTTTATTAAACTTATTTTTTTCATCTAAGTAATATTCATCAATAAAAAGCATGAAATTGCATATTTTTTTCAAAATCAATAATAATTCCAAAATATACTTCTACTCAATTATAGAATTTTAATCAATTAAATTTAGAATTAAAATGTGCGCACAAGTCACGTGGGAGGATTTTATACAAATAGTACGCCAGATGACAAGTACATATTACCAAATCGCTTACAAAGAACAGCCGATAGCATTCAGAGAAGCAGCAAATCCTGCAATTAGTTATGCATTGACTAATGCTTTAGCATTATCAGTCAGTTCTGAAGATTTCATGCATTCTGTTGGTATTCTTCCTGATTTGGAAAATAGTCAAGGTAAACCTGGTATCTGGTAAATATTTATTTTGGAATAAATCAGTAAAGTTTCATTTTAAGAAAAAACAATCAATTATTTGTATAACATTGCTTTACGCGAAGTGGCTTTCATTCCATACGGAGTGTTGGCAGATAAATGGAGATGGAGTTTATTTAGTGGTGATATAGATGCAACAAATATGAATGAAAAATGGTGGGAATATAGGTAGGTGATGCAATTATTAATAACACAAATGCTGTTATTGTAATTAAATCATTACTTATTTGCAATGTTTAATAAAAATGATAAAAAATATTAACACGAGATCTTTCAAATACTGGTGTTTTGTTTGTCATTTACTTTGATTTAAATTGTTAAAACTAAAATAGTACAATCACTAATGAATATTATTTAAACAAATTGGACAAATGCTTTTTTTGCAGTATTTAATTCTAAAATAAGCATATGTGGATTTAAAAAACATGATGCAGTAAAGAAAGTTTTAAACAGTGATGACATTTTAGAATGAAATATCAAGGAGTAAAATCTCCAGCTCGACGAGACAATGATGATTTTGATCCTGGTTCAAATTATCAAATAGCACAAAATCTTCCTTTTTCAAGGCAAGTGTTTAGTTATTATTTTATCATTGAAGTTTATCTAGATTTAGATTATTATTTCATTTAGCAATGTTATTGGTTACGTGATTCAATTCCAAGTTTTGAAAGGATTATGCTCAGCTATTGGTTATCAAGGGCCACTTCACCGCTGTCATTTTTTTGAAGGAAAACTAGCCGGTGAAAAGCTCATGTAAGCTAGCACTTCAAGACTGCAATAATTAAATTTAGATTTAACATATATATAATCACATGAAATGAATATTAAATGTTTCCATAACTAAAAAAACATTCATCAATAATTTTAGATCAGCAATGAAACTGGGTGCTTCAGAGAATTGGACTGATGTCCTTAAAATTATTTCTGGTAGTGAAGAGATTTCCGGCGCTGCAATGATGGAATACATGGAACCATTAATCCAGTGGTTGGTTAAAACAAATGCAGAAACCGGTGAAACGATTGGCTGGAATGAATATCCTGATCAGTTTAACGAAGCAGAGCTAACTTTGGCAAAAAACATTTCTAAAAAACTTCCAGTTGGAGATATAAAGAACAACGCTCACAGCGTGTCAGATTTAGAAGGTTAGTTTAATCATTATAAAAATATCGTAAATTATGTAATTTGATAGTAGGGAATTCTGTTAAAAAAGATTAGTTATTTATGGATGCGTTTATCAAAAAAATGCATTTTTTATATCCAAGCATACTAATTAGCTTCATTATTTAATTTTGCCATTATTTTACTTTATCATGTTTTGTATGAATTATAAATTATTTTAGGAATTGCTTTTCCGGGTGAGGATTGTAGTCAAGGACAGCAATGCTTGGCAGACTCTACTTGCAATGGAACTGTATGCGTCTGTCCACCAAATTCTGTACCATGGTATCAAACTTGCTTGCCAAGTAAGCATAAATAATTGATTATTAAAATTAAAAGAAATAATATATACGTATACAAATCTTTTATGAAATATTTAATAGTTTTCACAAAACTTGCATTCTAAAAAATTTTTTCAAAATAAGTATGGCAAAACATTAAATTTGTGGCAATAATTTTTGTTTCATTAAAAAATTTGACAACAAAAAAGGAATAATTTGACATTACATTAATATCAGCTTAATTTTTTAATAATAAGTTATTTTAATGCTTTTATAAAATTTTGCCAATTTATGTAAATGTAAAACAAATTGTTTTATTGAAGTAATTGTGAAAATGTTACAAGAGTATGAATTTCAGATGATCCAACTATGGTTGGTTTTGGTCCCGGAGGTGAAGGATTTCAATTAGACCTTATTAAAGGAGAATTAGTGACGGAAGAGAGCACTTCATCTCAAGAAGGTAAAATAAAAGAATATTACCATTTTTTCAAACGCTAACATTTATTGTTATGCATGATATTTAAAATATTTCTTAATATTAAAAATTATTTGTTTAATTGATAATTTTTTATATGAATACTTTAGAATCAAACGATATAAATGGTAGCACTTCAATGCAATGGAAATGGTTGTCCATCTTCTCAAGTGTACTGTTTTGTCTTGTGCACTTTAAAATGTACCCAACTTTTTAACGTGTATTTATCATTCACAAAATAAAAAATTTTCAATATTTCTTTTGATGCATCATTGTGCATCTGTCGTTTGCATAAGAATAAAGGCAAACTTATAGACAAACTACGTACTTTTTTGCATTTTAATTAATGCAAAGCTAAATTTTCTTTGGGAAGACTGTCGCAATGCAAAAATGTACATCAAATTATGGAATACAAATATAATTTAGTTTCATGATGAAAAATAACAGCTTCTGTGGCAGAAAAATATTTACCTGCTGCTGCTATGCAGCTGAACAGTTAAGCAATACACTTCTCTTTGTACTACAATCACCAGCAGCATCGCGTATATCTTCTCAGGTATTTTATAAAATATAATAAAAGCAGAGAATTGGATGGAGCTCAATATAAAACATTCATGTTTGAGCTTTGTATGCATAAATGTAACAAATGCTACTTAGTGAATAAACAAATGTTTGCATTTACAAACTGTTTATTCAATAATCCAACAACTGGCAAACAGAAAAGCGTATTTATTCTATGCTACAATGCACAGTTGGTGACGAATACTAACAAAACTATTTTTTCATTATTTTAAACTGAAACGCTTTATAGACATGAGACAAATAAAACAAGAATTTTGAAGATGAACGTAAGATGCTAAAAGAACTTATAACCAATAAAGATAAGTTAACTTTTGAAGCGTACGTTTAAAAAAAGTCAACTCAAAAGATTAATCAGAAAATATAATTCAAAATATTTTGAATTAATTTTCCAAAGTTTTTTGAAATAATCTAAAATGCACATAGCAGGTCTTGCTATAAAATGTTCAACTATAAATTATATGTAAATCATTTGTTCCAAAAGTACAAATTTCTCAATTTAAAACACGTACAAATAATAGTAATTATAAGTTCAATTGTAAATTGTTCGATGACAAAAATTATTTCACTTAAGAAAAACAATCACTTAATAAAATATGTTACTTAAAAATTTCAGACGGTTGGATTCTTTTTTAAAGAAACTGAACTCAGTATAATTTATACCATACAGTATGCAATTTTAATTTCAGATCCGAAATGCTTATATTAAAGGAAAAATAAAGCATAAAATAATGCTTGAATAACATGACATTTTGAACTAATTTTCTTCAGTAACTGATATTCAGAATCATTTCAAATTTTTGACATACAGTAAGTGTAACGTGATTTTCGAAGTAAATATTACTGTAATTTTTCTTAATTATTAATTTTATCGTTATTGCAATTAGTCAATTCGTGCGCAGCGTTTATTGCTGTTATTTTTATAAATTGATTTTCTAGTATATATGTTTTTTTTAAATTAAACTTTATATTTGAAAATTTAAATCGATGCATAATTTAATTATCTTTTATGTGGAATTTTGCTGTTCTGTTTCTGTTCAGTCTGTTCGGGAATTTTCAGTTTATTTTTTTATTATTGTAATAAAAATTTCACATTTGTTCAGTTATAGTTGAGTTTAGTTAAATTTCAAATTTTTCAAAATAATGTTTTGTTTCAGTTTCATCGACAATGAAAATTGATTTTTGTGTTTTTGCATGATGAAAGTGATATGCTGTGATGATGAAATCGAAAAAAACTGTTGCGCCATGATAGTTAAAGTGATCAATTGACGTTTGAAGCAGTTTTGTGTTTGTGGATGCGATTTGTTGCGGCACATTGTAATCAAAGTTGACTTTGGAAGTGAAGTTCAGGTTTGAGATTGTTCGCTAAATTGGTATGTTTGCATTTGGCAGGTTTTCAGAAAATTGCAAAAATCATGCTCTTATAATTTTTCGCTTGAATATTTCAGGTGCAGTGAAGTTTCATTCTGGGCAAGTTCATTATTTCAAGAGTGATAATTTATTCAATCGGTATGTTGAAATGAAAATGTTTTGTCTTTGGTTGTGTTAAATTTGAATCTGTGGATTTTAGAATTTTTTCTTTCATTTGTCAGGTGCTTTTAATACTTGTGAGAGAGTATTTCTTAGGTGTATGTGCGTGCGTGTGTGTGTGTGTGTGTGTGTGTGTGTGTGTGTGTGTTTAATGAAAATATTTCCTCTGAATGACGATAGTTATAGAGTTTTGTTTGCTTGAAAATAAATTATGAAAAAATTTTGTTTTTCAAGGAAGTGAATAGAGATTTGTTGGGCAATATTTCATGACTGTACAACGGAAATGGCCCATTTTTGTTTGTTTGTTTGTTTGTTTTGAGAACAATAGAATTGAACAATACGGGTTTATTTACTGGATGAGTGAGTAAATTGTCGGTGTATTATTTAAAAGTGACTTTGTTGTCGCTAAAAATGTACAAAGCAAAGAAAATGCAACTGTTTGATTGATTCATTTATTTCTTAAAGTTTTGAGTAAAAAGGAAAAGAATTCCAATTCGACAAAGAGTCAAGTTGATTATTGTCGATTGACTGATCGACTGGGATTGAGCGTCATTGATTAAGTGGGTGGAAATGAAATTCGCCGAACACTTGTCCACACATCTGACTCCTGAATGGCGCAAGCAGTACATCCAGTACGAGTTGTTGAAAGCGATGCTTTACGAGATGGTCGAGTCGGCGCCGGCGGCAGAGACCAGCGCCCACAGCCGGGAGCGTTATTTGCATCGGCGGGATGAGGAGTTCTTTGAACTCTGCTTGGAGGAGTTGAAGAAGATCGATCTGTTCTTCAACAGGAAAATGGCCGAAGCCCGAGAACGTCACCGTGAACTGACGTTCGAACTCGAACACTTGCAAACGCTCAGACCTGAACGCGAGGGCCAAGGCTTCAAAGCCGGTGCCAAGAAGCTGCTGTTCAGACCGTCCCTGGCCAAGCTGGTGGCTATCCAACGAGGCCAGGATGACCACGACCACGATGTTCGCACGATGAAGCAACTGCGTGAAGCGTTCAGCGAGTACTACTTGAGTTTGATATTGTTGCAAAATTACCAGCAGCTGAACGCGACCGGCTTCAGGAAAATTTTGAAAAAGCACGACAAAGTGATGCAGAACACCGTCGGCAACGACTGGCGTGCCAACAACGTCGAAACGGCGCCATTTCTGCTCAACAAGGAGATCGACCTGTTGATCCAGCTAACTGAACAAGTGTTCACTGAGCGACTGATGGACGGCGACCGGCAGGCGGCAATGAAACGACTGCGCGTGTTGCCGTTCAGCGAGAAACAGCATGCCTGGACCACATACCGGCTGGGCTTTTACACCGGCTCGTTTTTGGTTCTCTGCTTGGTCATCCTGTTCACCGTCTGCTTGGCCCCACCGCCCAGTGAACCGCGTTGGGTAGCCGTGCGTTTGTTCCGCGGCTTTCTGCTGCTTTTCGTCAACATCTTCCTCGTCGGCATCAACATGTACGGCTGGCAACGCAACGGTGTCAACCACGTGCTGATTTTCGAAGTCGATCCCCGGCGCCACCTCACCTACCAGCAAGTGCTCGAGGTGAGCTCGATGTTCTTGCTGATCACCGCTTTGGCCGTGGTCGGCTATTTGTACGCCGACGTGGTCGGCTTCTTGCCCAAGCTGCTCTTCCCGTTGCTGTTGTTAGTAGTTTGCTTGCTTTGGCTGTTCAACCCGTTTCGGTGCAGCTTTCGCAGTTCCAGAAGCTGGCTGCTCACCCACTTGGCCAAGTGTTTCACCGCACCCATGCACGTGGTCACGTTTCCTGACTTTTGGCTTGGCGATCAAATGAACAGCTTGGTAACTGTATTCTTGGACATGCAGTATTTCGTCTGCTTCTACATCAAGCAAGTCGACTACGGCAACGGCATGCGCATGCTGCTCGCCGAATCGACTCTGATGAATGGCACCAGCTCGTCGCAGCGGAGCTCTCAGCCCTGGGGTGTCTACTTGACCGGGCATCAGTTGGATCGTTGCAGTTCGAACGTCTACGGCATAAGACCGCTGATCGCTGTCCTGCCGGCTTTGATACGCTTCTTGCAATGCTTGAGACGGTACCGCGACTCCAAACAGCCGTTCCCACACTTGTTCAACGCCGGCAAGTACAGTACGACATTTTTTGTCGTCATCTTCGGTGCTTTGAACACTATGCACAAGGCCGCTTACAACATGTCCACACAGCGCATGGGCAGTCCGTTCTTCTACCTGTGGATCGTAGCCAACTGCGTATCCTTCTGTTACACGTACGCTTGGGATGTGAAAATGGACTGGGGTCTGTTCGATCGACGGCACCAGTACCTGCGCGAACAGCTAGTCTACAGCCGACGCGCCTACTACTATCTGGCTGTGTTGGCGGATTTTTTCCTGCGAATCACCTGGGTGCTGAACGTCAGCTTGGGCGACGCTTGGCTAACCGAAGCCGACGTGCTGTTGTCGACCACAGCCGCTTTGGAATGCATGCGCCGGTTCATCTGGAACTATTTTCGCCTGGAGAACGAGCACTTGAACAACTGCGGCCAGTTCCGAGCCGTCCGTGACATCTCGCTGAGACCGTTGACCAAGGGCGAAGTTGAAGACCTGATCCGCATGGTCGAACAAGAGGACGGAGTCTCGCATCGCGACGACCAATTCAAAGCGCTCGTGTCGAGAAGCAAAAATAGACATGGCTCCAAAATGACCACGGCCGGTCTCCGTCAACGGTTCTCACACTTCCGCATCGGCTCAGGGGATAGCAGACAACAGAGATCCGGTGTGAAAACCATGCACGCCTACGCTGGATGCAGAGGTGACAACTGCTTCGTCGACGTGGACGATCCGGCGGCATCTGTGGATCCGGATATTAGGCCATGAATTTTTTTTTTAATTTTTCAATTATAACAATTGTGTAATGTTTATTTACATTTGTGTGCGCGAGTGTACGTACACATGCGAGCACAAAATTGAAGCTACAGCTACAGCTAGCTGGTCTAGCTTGTTTCTTTCCTGGTCGAAAAATTTACACTTTATTTCTGATGATTGCTCACCGTTCATCCTCAATAGCAGTACAGCAATTAATTAACTAACTAATTTACTTTCCTCGTAGAAAATAAAAAATGAACAACAATATTGAAAAGCTCTGTTTTTTCTCAGTGCAATAATATATATGCAAAAAATATTGCATTCGTTCATGCTTCTCAAAGGTGCTTCAACGTACGCGGTATAACGGAAAACGGTATCAACGGTGAACTGTGGTACAAATCCAAAGCAGTAGCGAAACAGTCGGCCGCTTCGGTACTGGCCTGCCTGATGGAAAACAGTTCCGCCAACGAGAACCAATTTTCACAGTTTACCGGCTCGGCGCGAACCACATCCCGCAACAACTTCTCGGCCATGCAGTAATTGCCTTCGGCTTGGTATATCAGGGCGAGATGACGGGTGGCGGCCGTATGTCCGGCGAACAAGCTGAGCGTGGTTTTGTAGCAAGCCTTGGCGTTGTCCAGCTGTTTGAGCACGTGAAACACTCTACCTTTGAGGTAGAGAATTTGGAATGTCTGCGAGCAGCAGCTGTTGCACGCTTCGGCGAGGCACTGTTCCACCTCGTCGACCATACCCAACTGGAGAAGAATTTCCGCCAGTTCGAGCCAAATGCTGCCTTCGCCTCGCAGACGCGCTTGATTGCTCAAAGCGCAAATGCTCAGTTCGCTGAAGTGCAAGCTCAGATCCTCTGAACTGGTGTCACCGGAGTCAGCGGCAACGACGCCAACATCCGTGGCTGCTCCAGTCAGTCCGGTGAACGTGGTTGAATCATGATCACCGTGGTCGGTGTGATCTTGAAAAGAAAGAAACATTTTGAATATGAATAAATAAATACCAATTCAACAAACTGACTCACTTCCAACTCCAGTACAACTTCCAGAACCAGCGGACAAATGAGCAGTAGAATGAGCAAGCAGATGACAGCGTTGTTGTTCTTGACCACCGCCGCCGCTGCTCGGTGCTTTCATCTCGGATGGCGTGGGCGAGCGAAACGGATCTTGCTGCACGGTCCTCCACAGCAGGAGTAGCTCCTTGGCGGCGGTGAACAAAGCCCGCTCAGTGGCCGAGTGAGTGCCGTCTTCTTGGCTGAGCTTGACCAACAGCTTGAGCCTCAAGACCAGCAGGGCGCTGTGGCGCGGGTGCTCGACCACCGCCTCGTCGACCAACTGCAACGCCTCGGCCAACCGATTCTTGGCCGTCAACAACAACGCCAACAGAAAAGCTGTGGTCGGCGAATCTTGGCAAAGGGCAAACGAACGCCGGCAGTGGCATTCGGCTAGCTCCAGGCGACCGTCGAACGCGTACTCCAGAGCCAAATAAAATTCGGCCATGTAGTCCGATGGATCGAGCACGGCGGCGCGTTTCAAAACCGTCACCACTGCCTCCGGACGTCGTCTGGTCATCGACCGGTCCAAGTGGACGGTGCTCGGTCCACTGTCCACTCTCAAACTCATCGCCAGGCCAACCAGCAACAAGCATCGGCTTTTCACGTGCGCATTGTTGCTGCAACGATACGCACTTTCGGCCATTTCAATCGCCTGAGCAAGAGAGAAAGAAAAAAAAAGAAAAGCAGGTACAAATCGACGCTGACGACTGTCATTACTGTCAGTAGAAACATACCTGATCGTAGGCGCCCAAATTTTCGGCAAAAATCCGTGCAGCCAACAGGTACATGTCCGCATCAGAGCCGTTGTTGCAGTCAGTATTGAGCTGCAAACGCAGTCGAATCGCCGACACCGCCTGGTCGAACATCCGGTCCGAGAACAAGCACAACGCGTACTGAAGCCACAGGTAGCGATCCTGCTCCGTCTGACTTCGCAGCACCGAGCAGAGCATGTCGCCGAGCAGGCGAAACTGTCTCAACGAACCCAACAACTGAATCAACAAATTGTGCACACTCCTGGCCGACAGTTGATCTTGCCAACCGTCTCTTTGTCCAATGCTCTCGCTTATTGACAACAGCAAAAATATTTCTTCGAGTCTATTCGACGGGACAAAAACATGCGACTTGGACGGAGATATTGCCAAGAGTTCACCGAAAAATGGCAACGGTGGCAGTGGTAGAAAACTGGCGGCCGTTATTTCACCCAATCTGCTCGACGACACCGGATACGGATGCCGGTAGCGAAAGTCGACAATGCCACGGTAGAGCACTTCGGCCAGTTGACGGCACAACGCCTGTTGCAACTGATGACCGCGGGCGGTGGCGTCCAAAACGCTGATCATCCGCCGGTATTGTTCCACCGCCTGGTCGAGCTGACCGTGCTTGATGAAAACCACAGGCACCCGTTGCAATGCTGTCTCGATGAACACGCTAATCTTCGGCCAATGTTGAGCGTTGTTGGACTGTTGAATCGATTGGAAGAATTGATGCGACGCAACAGATTTTTCATATTCCTGAAGAGAGGCAGCAAGCAAATTTAATGAAAAAACAAAATATCCACCTTCAACTATCAAAACCTGAAAATAGCTGAGTGCCAATTCCAACGATTTGATGTAGCATGAGGCAATTTTTTCCACCCTTGCCATTTTCTGATGCCGGTTTGAAAACTTCTGCGGCGGGATCGTCTCCAAGCACATGCCTTTGATCGCGTAGGCTTCGGTCGCCAAATACAACGAGCGCAGGTTCTGAAATTCCACGTCCGCTTGTTCCAACTTCGACTTGTTCAAGCCGCTCAACGAGTCGTCAAATTTCGCACAACAATAGTTCAACTTGGCCAAAAGGAGATTGGCCTCGAAAATGACCACCGGCTTGACGTCGTCGGAGTCGAACACAGACAACAATTCACTTTTCGCCTTTCGCAAAGCCTGTTCGTGCTGTTCGCCGGGCGTGTTCAAAAATTTCACATTTTCCAAATAGAATTCCAAACTTGCCTCTCCGGAATAGAATTTGCTCAAATTTTCCAAACCGCTTCCTTTGCTGCTGATTGTTGGGTGCAATTCCAAAATTCGCTGCCAATTTCCCTCAACTCTGCACGCGTCGACTTCGTTCATCAACCTGCTGCCTTTCAGCTTGGACATGCTTGCGAGATGATTTTTACAAAATTCAATTAATAATCAATTCGACCTTTGAATTGCCATCGACGATCAAACTAATAACAGACAATAATCACTGATTTATCTGTTCAAACAAATCATATTCACTATGCATACCATTGTGCGTTTGCATTCATATAATAAACGTGACAATTCTTTGCACTCATTGGGAACATTGCCAGATTTCAAGCATTCGCGAGGCGTTTTATTTTCCTAATGTAACTCAAATTTAACATTACTTATTATGCTAAAAATATCTTCACCGGACATTTATTCTATTTGAACAGTTTTAGCAAATCAATCAAACTTTATCAAGTTTATGTGAAAAATTAATATTTTTTAATAAATTAACAAAGCAACAAAACAAATAAACAGCTAAGTGTTATAAATTATTTTCAATTCGACATATATACATCAGTTGCATGCACAACTTAGCACAAAAATCATTAATAATAATAAAAGGTATACCTTCTTGACACAATCACACTGAAGTAAGCAATATTTTAAATCAAATCTGATAGCATCACACGCACGGCTTTTATTATTTGGTACAACAGAATCTTCCGTATATTCAGGTGTCTCGATCATAATAATTATCGAAACAGTGCTTATTTCTCGTACATGCAATACCAATTAAGTACAGAATTTTTAAAAGTATTCAAGTTTAATTAACTGTAAATAGTCAACTGGGAATAAACAACATAAAATCTATGAAATAAATAAGAAAAAATATAAAATATTATATTTATTATCATTATTATTATTACTGTAGCTGAATCATGTTTGACAACTAACACTGTTAATCTTCCTTGCACATCAAAAAGTTACTGTAGAGGTGTACTATAGATTCTATTTTTCGTGTCATTCCGTTACAGTAAACTGACGGCTACGTCTGGTGACGTGGTTGTCTACGGAATACAACGACTGCAGTATAACCGCTGTCTTTACAGTTAATCTGTCCGCGGTTATGGTTCGCCCCAGCAGAAGCCAAACTTTGTTTGGTCGAATTTCAGCATCGTTGACAAAATTCTCTTCCTTGTATTTTCGACTTTAACGGACGCAGTCGCTGCTGACGTTGATAATCCGCTAGAACTTGTCGAGGATGCTAACTGCGAAGTGTTGAAGGCGATTTGCTCGAACGTTACGTCGACTCAGAAGACGACCGTTTTCGCTCGTTGACCGCCGGCGTTTGGAAACCATCTTAAATGCTCCGAGAGATGCACTGGAATTATGGCAACGACATGGATCTAAACCAACATCCGATTTTCACAACGCCTGTCCGCGTTCATATTCAAATGATCCTAAAAGCCAACACATGCGCCAATATAGAAGAAGTGGCCAAAGAAGCTGATCAACTAACTGTTAGCCCTATACACTGTTAGCTCAGTCGACGCCATTACCGAAGGCAGCGCCAACAGAATTCAGTCCAGGCAACAGTAAACTGCAGAGCTACTTCGAATGTGAGCTACTCGCTACTGTTTTGGTTATCCAATCGTTCTAGTCAACATGCTATTCAAACTCATTAGGTGCTTACAATCAACGTGAAGTCAGACAATTGGACTACATCACGTCCTTCACTAACGAAATCCGGCACATCGAAGGTAAAGCAAGTCCAGAGCGACATAATAATCAACGTAGCAAAAACGCGTCGTACGATGGGCTTGTAGTGTTTGACGAATCACTGCTGCGAAACATGAAATCATGCAGCGTCTACATGTGAATTTTCATCACCTCAATTCAGCCTATACCTACGCGAGCTGCAAAAGTGAAAAAACTGCTGATACATGTGGATCAAATGGACCCTAAAGAAAGTCACGAGTGAAGGGAGAAACCATCGGTTTAAATCGAACTAGCATGTAAATAGTTGTCGATTTCCCATAAGCGCCCAACAGATAAAGCTGTTTGGGGCTACATTTCACTTTGCTTCCGGATGATGAAAATCCCCGAAAGAAGAATTAACAAAACGAGAGCAGCTATGGCGGCAAGAAGTGAAGAACCACAAGAGGCTATGTGGGTGGCAATCAGACATGCCTGGAAATAAAAATAAAAAAGATCGTGGATGGAGAAAAACGACACCAAGTATCCCAATGAATGTGGAGCGTTACACAACATCCAGTTTTCATTCTCCACTATACAAACTTTGCCATCGTTGTAGTGTCTCGTTCTTGCCTAAGATCGAAGTCATGCTTGACCACTGATGTTGTCAATTTTCCTTACACATCAAAACATACTGTAGAAGTATACTATATATAGTTTTTTTAGTATCATTGTTTGCTTATTGTTATCTGTTGAATAAGCTGACCACTGTATTATTATTGTTATATGAATAAACAACGTTTATACAGACTTTATTAATGATACTGTACAGATACCAAAAAGTCAAATAAATAAATTGTTTTTCCTTGTATTTTTAAATCGTACTTTGTATTATTCATTTAAAAATTAAAATTTTTGATATAGCTTTGAAAAGTTGTTTGTCACGTGCATTTTTGATGAAATAACTGCAACAATTCTTTCGCCATCTCTGTCAAAATGGTTCCACTACCACAATTGCAAATTATTGCCAGCGCTGACTCTGACGGGCGAAAGAATTTTTTCAAATAGCAGCAAAAATGACGTAGAAAGGTAGCTAAATTTTATGAATGAAATATTTAAATTTTTGTATAAATGAAATTTCAAATATTGAAATAGTTTAAAAACAAGCAATTTTTTACCAGTTTTGATAATAAAATTCTGTATTGCTAGTAAAAAGTATTTTTCATGTAAACAGTTTTAATTAATAAATGATCATCAACAACATTTAACAAGTGCAGAACGCACTGGCAAAAAATCTTCTTATTGCGGGAACAAACTATCTTAATTAGAATAATTTAACTTTGAAATGTGCAGTTGGAATAAAATTTCAATTTTACATGCAGCTGAAATAACTTTATTATTTTAAACTGTGCTCATTATATCATGTTAAAGAGACGAATAATTCAAACAGTTCCATGAGTACTTGAAGTACATTTAACTTTTACCGTATTATTATATGCGCTTTCGATTAAAAGTGAAATAAAATCTGCAACGATAAAATTGATTTTAATATTTTATTATATGTGTTGAAATAAATTAGTAGTACTGAACAAATGGAAAGTCAAAATTTTACGGATGATCAAGGGAAGGTAGGCAGAAACTTTTTAATTTAAAGTACAATCTTTTATTATTAATTAACATTAAATTTATTTTCAGCAGTTTTAAAAATTTTATTAAAGCTTTATAATGTTTAATTAATAAAAAAGTAATAATAATAATGATGTTTAAATTAATAACAGAGCGATATGAGCGTTGAATAAAGTAGTTACAGAGAGCAGTTCGTAATGATTTATGAAATCTTTATTAACTCAACAATTGAAGAAGTATATATATATATATATATATATATATATATATATATATATATATATATATATATTTTTGAAAATTTCTAGTGTAAAGTTAAATAAGTTTTAAATAGCATAAGACGCTTTGTCTTCCATGAAATGTTTATTTAATCTAATGTAAAATTTTTTTTAAATATAAATACATATACATTGTATACATGTTATTTATTAATATTGTTTGCATTGTCATGTTTTGTTTGTTGTTGTAAATATTGAAATATTACATTGAAGCATAAAGCTGTTCTTAAGTTATAGTTACGAAATTTTATAAAGAAAACATTACTTCACAATGAGTTTGTAATTTGCTAGTTAAAAAAAAGTTCAATATAATATTAACGTTTACTTTTAAAATAGTGAGTAAAATGACGAGAAATTGTAAAACGTTTGCGAAAAGGTGTGTAGACTGTCGTGCAAAAATAGGCAGGGCAAAGTTAAATATACTTAATATATAACAATATGAAATAAGTATTCATTCGCATGTTTTTATACAATGATACAATATTAATTCTTATTTTTTTTTTCAAAATTATCCATTCTGTACATCTTTGCATAAGTAATATGCATTCATTTCAGTGTAAATGTACGTATGAAGGAATTTCCAGCTCCATCAAAATGATCAATCACAATCTTGAAAGCACTTTGCTCTTGCTGACAAAAGGGAAAGATATCATACAACAGTTTTGCACTGAAAATGAGAAGGAGACTGCGCACAAGAAATCTGGGAATATTGATTTTGATGCTATTTTGAATCAGTTCGAACAACAGGTGAATTTCACCTTTGATATTCAAAAAGCAGTTGATGCGCAGAGTCATCATTCCCGAATTTGATTCAAATCTATTATTCGAACAGTTTACAAATTTGACAAATTTATTCATCTTTTCTTATTTCATTTTGCATAAATGATTGACTTATTCTTTGTTTTTCTTTTTCAAATTAATACAAAGTAGTCAAATAATTTTTTCTGTAAAACTTAGTTAAATTTCTCTGTTTTCGACATTTCAATAAATGAAATATACATAAGTAAGCAAGTTTAAATTTCATCTAATAAATATTTGTAAGCAAATATTTTTTTGAGCTCATAATTTTGATAAAAAGGAATCATCAAAGGTAACAAAGTAAAATGTTATTCTTTCCAAATAAGTTTTTTCAGTATTTGCATATTAAAATATAAAAGACTATCTTAACATTAATAAAATCATTTCAGCCGAGTTCTAGTCAGTCAACCACAGCCTTAAGTTTTGATGATGAAGAAAGCTGCTTCAATCTTGAAGTATTCATTTTAGTAATTATTTATCTAAATTTATAGTTGAACTAAATTGATTTATAGAACATGGGTAATAAACAGCTAACGTGCGAACAAACCACGTCGGAGGTTATAAATGGAGCTGATGAAGGATGTTTAGACGATAAGCAAGTAAGATTAAATGTACAAAAAGGAGCGTGTGCTCTGTTTTCGTGGTGATATTGATCTTTTCAGTTTTTTTACTTTTTAATGAATTTGAATTTTTTAATGAATGAATTATGAAAGTAATTTTCTTTTTGAAAATATTTAAGCAGTTATTTTTATTTATTGAAGCACTTTATTTATTTATTTCATAAGTGATAATATGCATATCTTCATGTTAATAGTTTGGTTTTTCAAACTTCAAAATCTGTATGAGTAACTTTTTCATTGTTAATCCTATTCCAAAATGAGTGCAGAGTTTTAATTAATTAATTATTTATTTATTCATTTATTTTAACAATATTTTATAATATTGTCAATTTTTCTTTACTTTCAGTTAAATAATGCTGATACATCTCATTGTTGACGAGAATAAGTTGTTTAGAAAATGAATCCCAAAGCCTTGCGTATGTTTTAAATGTTGTATTTTATCCATTTTTACCATTAATTCACTTTATAATAAAAAAATTCAAATTATAAATATTCTTAAAAGGTGAAAATGTTTTTTTGGAAAAAATGATTTACAGTGCTTGAAATGATCATCAAGTATTATGAATGTGTGGAGAGTTGGAAGTGGAAAAAGGAACCGAATGAATTTTGTGTTAATTTACAATAGAAATTTTCGATTGAAAATCGTTATGCTAATGTTTGTGAATGTTTGTAAAGGAATATTTTGATTGTTTATGCAGAAGAAGATATTTTGTGATTTGTTAACTTTAAGAGAAATTTGCTTTCAGATTGAATTTTTTATTATCAAAAGGAATTTTTAATTTTTTGCCATTATTTTGCGTTGAAAAACATGTGAGTGCAAAGGGGAATAGTGCAATAATGGATTGTTTTATGAACATGCGTACAATTTTGAAGCTTAAATTTTTGGGCTAAAAATTTTAATTGAATTCCGTCTATTAAAAAACAACTTTAATACTTTTGATATGAAAAATTTTGAAATTGTTGATTTGATTTTTTTTATTGTCTTTATTGTATTTTCAGCAGTGCTTGTTAAACATACTGTCTCATATTGCCAGGAACTCGATTTTAGTTCAAGAGCAAGTGCGCAAGGTAGTGTAAATTGGTTTTTTTATTTTGTTTGGTGTTTATTTATTAATGTTTAATTTATTATGTTTTATTTATTAATGTGATGGTTTTTTTTCTTATATATGTTTTTTTTAAATAGGCTTTATACAAGCATGAGTTGTTGCAGAAGGAATTATTACTGATGAAAAGGAGACATAGCACGCCTAGTGATTTGAGCAGTACAAGCATTTATGCAAGCATCATCTCAGAGCAAAGTTCAGTAGTGGTGTGTTTCAAATGCTCCTTTGTGCAGATGATAGTTTGTTTAAGCCTTTATTTATTCGATTCATTTACAGCCTAGAGGAACTCCATCGTCCATTTACAAATCAGAGTTGCTCAATTCTGACTATGTGGTGAGTTTTAATGTTATGTTAATAATATTTATTAAACGAAATCTATAATATTATAAAGTGCCATCATAATTCATTTACCAATTTGAAATTTACTTCATTTTTTTTATTTCACTGATGTTTTTTACTGCTTTTTATATGATGAATTTTAAAACAGCTTACTGATAGTAAAACATGATTCCAGGATGTATTTTTAAATCAAGATTCTAACTGATGCAATAATTTGGCATAACATGTATTTGTTATATTGTATTTGAAAATTTTTTTTCAGCGATTGAACCCTGTAAAACCGACATTGTCTCCTTCGTTTAGTAACAAACCTCCTAAAAGACTTCCTGCAGATGTCACATTTCTCAATTCAATTCGTGAGCTACTTTTTCATGACTTAATTTATGAATTATGCTTTTTATTCGATTCGTTTTTCTTATTCCAGAGCACTTATTTTATTTATTTGTAATATTAAACATACGTGGAAATTTCCAGCAAATGATCTTCGATTAATTTTTTAGTGCCCAACGGTGTATGGTCCTCCAAAACTTACAGAAGAACTAAGTGTATGCATATATTTTAATTCTAAAAGTGATTTTGTATTTTCAAATTGTCATTCTGAATTTGTTTCTTTTTATTCTCTACATTGTGAAAAGAAATGCAATTTTATTTTTGAATGGGTGATCACTTTTAGATAATCAATATAACACGGAATCATCGAAACGCCGTCGCTTGAAGATGGATCAAGAAATTACGTGAACAGATTGCTTTTTATGGTCTTATTTTATTTGAAGTCTTCGAAAATGGCCATTGAGATGAACAAAGTTAAACCTACATCTCATTCTCAACAAAGTATCACTTCTGAATTTAAATTTAGTAGGTTAGCATGAAAATTGTTTTATAATGAAAGAAATTATGAAATGAAAATGCTCTTTCTTATATATTATTGTTTCATCATGTTTATATTCTGTTCTATTTACAAATCCCTTTGTAAGTTTTGTTACAATTGTGCAATTATGGGATTGGAATAAATTTGATAACATAACTGTATACTTATCTTTCTATCATTACAGATTTTATATTGAGAGTGTATATTTAAAGAATCAAAACTAAATTAAACAAAATTGAAAAACTGACTACATTTTTTAAAGTAATGAAATGTTTACTTAAAACTACCACTCACAGGTTAAAATCAAATTCTGCATTGAACAATTGGTTTCAAATGTCACTCCATATCGAATTTACTTACTTTTCCAATATAAATACAGATGGAAATAAAAATTACTGCGAAATAAGATGTCATTTAAAAGCACAAATTATAAAAGTAAAATCGAAATGAAGCGAGCGAATTTCCAAGCTGCTAGTTCAAGGCTCGTCTTCTTCACTTTCTTCCGTTGAATCCTCTTCAGGTTCTTCTTCAGCGTCAGAAAATGCCTGCTGCCCAGTATCACCAAATTCGATACCAAAATCTTCGTCATCTCCTCCGCCTTCATTTATTTTCGCCGTTTCTGGTAGTTCACCATAAGTTTTCAAATTGCGCGCTTCGTCCGAATTATACTTCAAAATGACATCCGCTTTTTTGTCTTGAAAATCTCTCAAACCAATCAATATTATGTCCCCGGCATTTATCCAAACTTTTTTACGCAACTTCCCTCGAATGTGACACATCCGGACAACACCATCAAAACAAAATGCCTGCAGACGATTATTTCCCAACATTTTCATTACTTGCGCATATTCTTGGCCATCCTCTTTGAATATCAACTCACGCTTTTCGGCGTCGTTTTCATTTTTGCCACGACGGCGATTTTTTCCTCCTTTACCTTTATTCTTAGGCATTTATAATTCTAAATTAAAAAACACATAACAGTAATAATGACAACTTCTTTTCGATGTAAATAAAACCATGAAATTCTCAACTTGAAAAAATTAATAAACAGCTAAATCGTTGCAAAACAGAAAATTTACAAATCATTGCAAAACATAAAGAAAACTCCGTCCGTGTTTTTATTACACAACAATAAAAATCAACTCAAAAAATTATTAAAAAATCTAAAGTCATGAAAATAAGAAATCAATCAATTTAGCAGCAAATTTTTCTTGATTAAACAGCAGTTAAGCCGAAAAATGAACATAAACAATGTTGCTAAAAATACCCTGATAATAATCAAAAAGTCAACAAAATTGTACAGCAACAACACTTACAACCTTGATATTTATTACGGCACAAAACTGAAATTCAGGAAGAACACAGTGCATTTCCTGGAAATACAGTAATACATATTACAGTATAAAAGCAGTAGGTGTATATATATAAATCTGCATTTAACTATTAATATGTCTTTAAAAAAGCAAATAATATATTCTAAATTTACAATTTTTCAGTTTCATACTTGTTTCAGAAATAATTTAAGCACAACTTTAGCCTCATTTTTACATTGTTACCCGCAAAAGAATGTAAATAATAGTAGACTTTCATGTTTGCAATAACTGTATTCATTTTTGCGAAGAATTCTATAGTTGCTTCAAGAAAATAACTAGATTGCATCGATCAATAACAGACTTAATATGAGTCTACTTTATTAAACTTGGTCGCTCAGGGTCAGGATAATCAGGAAAGTTATTTTTCGAACGTGATGATCAAATAAACTAATACGGTAGATCCATTTATTTGCTACAAATGCGAACACAATACAAAATTCACATGCGTTCGTCTAATAATATTAAACTTTTCACTTCACCATTATGCTTACAACAGTACACATATATTGACAATCAAGGTTTATTCACATGTATACCATCCGTAACAAACATAATTTTTCATTCATAAATAAATGCTAGTAAATGTGAAAATATGTGAATACTCATATCTAAAAATCTCGGCACCGAAGCCAAGTTAAACAAAAGGGGTCATAAATTCATCTTCGTCGTGTTCACCTTCAGCCATTAAAATCTCTTTGTTATCCATATACTTGTATTTTTTCTGTAATGACTCTGCTCTATACAACTGTGCTAAAATTCTTTTCTGCAAATAGATCAAAGCGTCCTTTGAAAGTACTAATGTTTCATGTTTCAGCATGCTGAAGCAATTTAGGCCTAAAAGTAAAGAACAGCTGTATTAAGAAAACAACAAAACAACTATAAATACCATATGCTGGAATAATATTAAACGCTACGTTTTCAGAAGTCGCCATAAATAAATTGACAGGTGCTGTATCATTCCTAAAGGTTTGACATGAATAAATACAAAAAAAGAGTAAATGCCGGCCACTTTTAGTGGTCTGAAATACGAAATTTAATTCTTGCGAAATCGCATAAAACTTTTTATAAAAAAGAGTCATACATGTCAACAAACAGTACAGAGAAACCCCAATTTCTACATTCCGCTAATTCTTCCAAATACTAAAAGAAATTAATATATATTGTTAAATATATCACTCTATTTACTTTGGGTTCTCCGGATGGCAAAGAATCAAATGAATCGACAATAACCAAATCATCCTGTAAATTTCGTATCAGTTTTCAATATTGATGCATGCTTGGATAAGCCATACTTGGATGTGTTTTATTGTCAATGCAACACATAAACCCTGAAGTCTAATTGAGTCAGGCAGCATGTAAAATCGTGTTCTTGGCCCTCTTGCACCATGGCTGATACCACCTAATTAACATTACTTGCTTTAAATCTACATTTTCCTCTTCACAAAATATACCTCTTATCCAAATCGGAGAACGTATGCTACCATGACGTGCTCTTCCTGTACCTTTTTGTGGCCAAGGCTTCCTTCCTCCTCCAGGCATCTCTGCTCTAGTCAGTGCTTTAATAAAAGACTAAATAAACTGTATCGACTTTCGAATAAATTTTTGAAACATTTTAAACAAACGTTTTACCACGGAACGATAGTTCAATTGCCATACGATGTTCTGATGTAAAATATCAATTCTAAATTTACAATTTTGTGAACATTCCAATAAACAATACTAATAAATTTGTGTTATTATTAAAAGTCCAAATAATTATTACCTAGGAAATACTCTAAATATAGTTGGATTTAACGGAATTAAATCAACACGAGTTTCTTCGACTTTATTCAAACTAGTTAGCCAAGCTTCAGGTTGGATACAAAATTTGTTTTTCTTATCAACTCGCCATTCAGCGAGAGATTGCAATGAATTTGGGAGCAAATCTAAATTCATTCCAATTTATTATATTTATTTTAAAAATACCGAGAATACTTATTACAACATGGCTTATGCGAATGATGCAAATTCGATTTAAAATCACTTGTACTGCTCATAAACACCCAATTCGGAAAACAAAAAATGTTTTTGCACATTAAATGTTTTTGTGACAACAAATAAAACCCAATCTTCCACATTTTAACACCACCAGATTCCACCCCCTTTCCAGAACAGTATGATTTTCAAGATTTATTTTTTGTTTCAGTATGCTTCTCAGGTAACGTTGAAATTATTGTTAATATAAATTAGCTTTTAGTTATTATTTGTTTATTTTAAAAATTAAGTTATTTTTTGATATGTATAAAATTATATACTGAACGAATTTATAAGCGTTTACATTCGTCCTAAAACATTTTGCTTTAGGTAACATTAAACCATGTCAAATAAATTCAAAAAATATTCATTAATCTTACTTGATTCATAATGTTATTTTTTAACCTTTGTAAACTGTCATTTAAAACATGGATAAGGTAATAGTGTGCCAATTACAGTACTCCAACTCCCACAAGATTTCCCTGCGTTGATGTAATGATGATTGAGTAACGCGTTGAGCGATACATTGCTACTTTCTCGAAAATTTTTAGTTATAATTTCAAATTACTGGACAAAAAGCTTAGCAAAACTGTTGGCAATTTCTCTGGTCGCTCACAGACTCCTGAGTATCAGTACCTGCGTTCATGGTTACTGTAGCGACCCACGGTAGATGACGCAATAGTGTGGGTATTTTTAGATTGTGATAGTGCGTGTGCGTGTGCATATACTTTTGGTTGTGCGCGGATAGTGTGAATCCTGGTCGTGGCGTTATTTGAGTAATCTCACCCTCGTAGAGTGTGCTTGTGTTGTTGGCACGGTTGCTTATTGTTGAATCTTCAGTAAAGTCTCCCGGTACTACTTTGTTCTCTTGTCACGTTCGGTAACGAACGGAGTTAATCAGCGGTTGAACAATCAAATAGGGTTGGACTTCCGCGTGAATTAATAATACAGTCCACTAGAGCTCAGGTGATCCAGTTTTGTTGATAACATTCTGGTCCTCCGAGCCGGATAGAGTGAGAGACAGCGATCTGTGGATAGTCTATGGTACGCAAAGGGATGTCGAAGGCAAGCTCGATTCCCTCGGAGAAGAAGTTAGCCGAGAGCAAGACGCGATTGAAGATAGTGCTTCAGGATCTCAATCGCATGTGCGATGAGTCGGAGAAAGCAGTTGTGATCCAAGGGCAACTGTCGCTCGTAGAAACGCTCTTCCGAGAGACTGACGCTCTTGAGTCAGCGTATGAAGAAGCCCTCGAGGCGGAGGAACAGGAAGCGAGCATGATAAAGTGGTCAGGATATCGCCTGGACTTTCTCAGGAGTCAGGCGCGGGCGCACGAGGTGACAGGCCAGGGACTGGCAGAACGAGCTGCACCTTAGGAGCCGAAGATAGCGGAAGTCGAACGGAACGTTTGCCTACCTCGTCTCGAACTTCCTAAGTTCGACGGTGATGTCACGAGGTTCCATGAATTCTGGGACCAATTCGAGACCAGTGTACATCGTCAGCATGGGGCGTCGGGTGCAACGAAGTTGGCAACCTGCGAGGATGCTTAACTGGTGCGGCGCGGGACACTATTGAAGGTTTGTCGGCTTCAAACCAAGGCTACGAGCTAGCATTACAGCGGCTCCGTGAGCGATTTGATCGGCCGATGGTGGCCGTCCGGGAGCAGATACTTCGGCTAGTCGACCTGCTTATGACCAAGAATAAGCTATCTACTATTTGTGACGAATTTCATAAGAAAGTATATGCGCTGACTGCGCTTGGGAAGGATCCGCGGACTAGTGATTTGTCAGTCGCGGAAGTTTTGATCGCTCTTTGTCGGGAGCAATCCACGGCCTGTTCAATTTCGCTGGGACGAGCTGGCGCAAGCGAACAATGCAGTGGTCGCTGATTTACCAGCGTTCCTACGATTCTTGCAGCAACAGACCGACTTGATTGGGGCCTCGCGGAAATCTAAGGAGCCCACGCGTGAAGGGACGAAAGCACGTCAGGTGGTGAACGGAAACGGGACAGCCCTGAGAGCCCACCGCGAGGATCAGCCACTTTCCTGCACGTTGCCGTCAAGCGGAGCTGCTACATTTGTCAAAAGCAGCATCTGCCGCAGCAATGTCCAAGCTTGCTTCGAGCAGGTTCCCGTCAGAGACGGGAGTTGGCAAGGCGTGCCCGCTCATGTTTCGCTTGCCTGGAGCCTGGGCACTACGCTTCAGGGTGCAAGCATCGAGGAAAGACAACGGATGGAAAGCCTGTTCCAGCAAGTTCTCCGAGCCCGTCGGCGTCGGAGGGATCGGCCGCTGAGCAGAAGAAGATCGTAAGGTCAGAAGAACCATCTTCGGCTCATGTACACGCCAACGTCGCTACCAGTAGTAGTCAGTGGACCTCTCGGTTGCAGACGCTTCGATCTGTGGCCTATGGCGAGCAAGACCCGGGAAAGCGAGTGACCTGTCTTCTGGACTTCAGAGCGCTCGTTTGTCAGGCAGGATCTCGCTTCCGCCTTGGGTCTCGTCGGACAGACCAGCCCATTGTCTCTCGTCGGGATCGGTGGAATCCTACACGAGATCCCGGAGGCACAGCTCGTGAAACTCTGGCTGGGCCGAGCCGATGGCAGATCGGCAGAACGTCATCCTCTTCAAGCTTTGACGATGCCAAAGCTTTGCAACAATCTCTGCAATATTCGGGAACATCTGCGTCCACTGGGCTTGACAATAGATGACTGCTAAACATGACAAAGTTTTACTTGGAAATTGAAGAGATGGTAAAAGATTGTCAGAGCAATAAAAAATGTCCATCGTCATCTCTGGCGATGTCATGGAGATGGCCGGAATCTTCATGGTCTTGAGTACACATAGATTTTGCAGGGCCATTCCAAAACAGAAACTGTTTACTTGTGGTAGAGACGCACTCCAAGTGACCAGAAGCAAAGGAGGTGAAAACGCAGTTTGTTAAGATTTTGATTAAAAAAAGCTGCGAGAAGTTTTAGCGATACATGGTCTTCCAAGAATGGTGGTTACTGATAATGGGACACCTTTTTCCGAAGAATTTAAAAGTTTTATCAACAGGAATGGAATACGTCACTCACGACAGCATTTTTGTAGCTGCGCGATAGAAATCTTAGAGAAGCGGTTTGGCAGGCCGAAGATGGTGGGTGCACTTCTTGGCCTTGTGGAAGGCATCGACTACGATTATGAATTCGTGACTGGTCGCATTAGAAGAACGACCAGCGGGTCTGTGACTTAGTGTCAGTGACCTACTTTGGCAAGGTTGTCTGAATTTGGACTGACCCGAGATGATCCTCAGGGTCTTCCTGATGAAAGGCGAAGACCCCGACGACATGAGCCTACGGAAATTTTGGGAAATTCAGTTGTTGGGAATAGTGCCGGTCGAAGACATGGCTGCGGATGGAGCCGTGGCGTTGAAGAAGTTTGAGGAAACGCTCTGCCTCGACGGGAGGGGATATCGAGTTAGCCTTCCCTGATCCCTGGACAGCCGGACCTTCCTAACAACTGCCGCAGGCCAGACGCTGACTCCTGACTTCCTGGTCGGCTACTGAATGCGCGCGAGGAAGATCGCGTGCATTACTCCTCCGTCATGAGGCAGTACTTTGGCGAGGATTGGGCGCAACCAGCACCGGCAGCCAGTCCGTCGAGGCGAGCGTGGTATCTTCCTCACCACGCGGTTTATCAGGATTTGGGCGATGAGTGGGTGCCAGGTCGTATTCGATGGAGCCGCACGGTACGACTGGACCTTATTGAACAGACAACTGGAGGCGGGACCGAATCTCCAGATCGATCTACTGAGGCAGCGTTACTGGATTCCTCAGGGCGTAGTCGCGTGAGGCGTGTGATTCGCGACTGCCTCTAATGCGGTTGGGCCAAGGATGGCCGTCCTGCCTGAAGATCGGGCCACACCAGCGCCCGCGTTTACACACGTGGGCATGGATTTCATCGGCCCCGTGTTCCTGAGGGTGGTGAAGAGGGGCACTGCATCGAGGTATGTGTGTCTAATCACGTGCATGGTCTCCCGAGCAGTACATTTGGAGCTCGTCCCGGAGATGTCGACGGTCGGTCTGTTGAAGGCTCTCTGACATTTTATGGCTTAGCAGTGCAGGCCGGCGACCATTCAGAGCGACAAGTTCTTCTCTTTCCAAAGCGCAGAACTCTGTTGGCAGTAGCCGAAATCGACATGAATCAGGTCCAGAGAGATTTGGCAAGGCAAAGGATCCAATGGAAATTTATCCCCCCCCCCCAAAAGAGCGATGGATGGGAGCTATTGGGAGCGTCTAGTCTACACTACGAAGATTCCGAACACTACGAAGTCTTCGGAAGATCCTAGGACAGGCACTGCTAGACGACGAGGAGTTCCGCATCCTCCTGTGTGAAGTCGCGGCTTGCCTCAACACCTGGCCCTTACCACTCTTGGAAGAAGTACCTGACGAGTTTTTTTCCCTCGGCCCGTTCCAGTTGCTGACTGGCCGAACATATGCGGAGGTCGAAGATCGAGATTTGAATTACACCTATCAGAGCGTGGGCCCCGGCGGTAGGGGAGTCGGTGGCGCTACCGGCAGCAGCTAATAGCCAAATGGTGGCGGCGTTGGAAAAGCGGACATCTCGCCACCTTGTTACCGCGCCGGATATAGGCGAGCAGCCCAGAGAAGCCTTAACCGAACAGGCTCATCTTGGTATTGGACAAGAATGCTTTTCGAGCGCGATGCCTTCTCAGAATGATGACTGAACTCTTCCCAGGCAGCGGCAGCGTGGCCCAAGTGGCACGGCTCCGGAATTTAACCGCTGATATCACCAAGCCATCCAGGCTGATACCATGACCTATCGCTGGAGCCAGCATGGATTTGTGATAGGAGAACGAGTCTGCTATTCCTGGGCGCCGACAGCGTACTCCTGATCACTGATGTCAGAAGACTGCGTTCCCGCTGCGACTGGGATCAACGGGCTGATAGAGGAACAATCGACACTGCTGATAACGATCTCCTTGACGAATTATCCGAGGCGGCGGCCTCTAGATCACGGCCGGCTTGGCGGGCGTGGCTGTGATCAAAGGAGTAACGAAATTGTTCGTTGTTTTTGACATTTGCATTAGTGCTCAGTTCGTTGCTGTCGACAAAGTGCGTTTTCCTGGTCTGTACTTGTGTTAAATTAACGAGCGTGTACTTGTTTGAGTTTGCTTGAACGCGCTTGTATTTAACCAACATGACCATCCGATTAAATGGCCCTACCATTGGTTCACCAAGTAGAATGTGAAATATAATAGAGTTTGACAGGCCGTTGAACCTGAGCATCTGACTTTACATTCCCTATCACCCAGATACAAATGGTCAGGTCAGGTCGAACTTTCAAAAATCATTTGAGGAAAATGCCAAAAATGGAAATGGAGACCAAACTGGCGAACGTACTACTGGCATTGCGAACCATACCGTCAGCAGTGATCAACTATCACTACATGAAATGCAGTTGAAAAAGAAATCGAGAAGTGTTATGCATTGTTTGCATACAGATTCTGCTATCGCAAATAACAATATTGCCGGCGGATAAAAGCGGCATTAGAATCAAAAGTTGATGAAGGAAAGGCAGGAAGCTGTCAGTCGGTGATACAGTTCTTTGGTGAAATAACTGATCGGGACCGAGATGACTCCATGGCACTAATTAGTGAAGTTTCAAGTCCTCGAAATTGTGCTGTCAACAGAACAAAGGGAGAAATGCGCCACACTGACCAACTACTGCAGCTTCTAATAGAAAGCACAGTAGCCATCCAACATGCTGAAACACTGACCAAGGACAATGAGTCTACGGAAAAACGGAGACTGAAAATGAAAAAGATGGGAAAGAACCCAATGTTCTTTGAAATATGCCAACAAGAACTCATAAAAGCCGAAATATATGGATGATTTTATAATCACGCATCAGATAATCATGTTCGAAGATACTGTGAATACAGTAAAAACGATGTGAGTTTGTTAGTGAGTGGATACTTGTGTGTATGTGCCTTAATTCCTAGCGTGTGTGTTGTTTGTTTTAAATAAAAGTATAGTTTGTTATTAGTGTTGTTCATTCTACCGTTGCAAAACATTACAGAGGTGAATATGCTTACTTCCTAAAAGATGTTCTTAAATAACCTCTACATACAGAATGTTCATAGTATTATTACGCAAAAGCGTTTGCATGTGTTAAAATTAAATTCGTAAACAATTTCGCCCTGTAAATATAAAATGTTTATCAGAGCAAAGCGCTGAGTCAATAATTGTCAGAATGTTTGGAAAACTGAAAATGCAATTGTCAAAGGCAATTATTATTTTATATGCAAGTGAATTTATATTATTCTTGTTCGAATTTTAGTATGTCATGTAAAAAATGTGTTTCTGTGTTTTAGTTTTAAATTTCTTACGTAGGTTTTACGGGAAATGTATTGTTGCTCGTGTAATAGAAAATATTGACATCCACTGTTAATTATTACGTTTCTTTTTTGGTATGCAGTAATATTTTTGGTACTAAACTTATTAAAACCGTAAACTAGAGGCAAATTATTTTTTTTTAAAGTCTAGAAATTATTGTTCATTAGCAACATTACTAAAATAAAATCATGCCATTATAATTTAAAATTAGCGCCAACAACGAAAATGTAGACTGTTCGTTAAGCCGTGTGATGAGACTAATTATTAATATGTCTTTAACGAAGTGAAATGAACTTTCGTATAGATATTTATTTATTTTTGTGATCAATGTTTGTAAATATAATTAACTGTATATATTAGCTTAGTAATTAGAAGAAAAAGCATAAACAACGCTAACTGTGGCGTGGAAACAGATGATTTACTTGATTCATCTGATGCTCATCCATTTTTCGAAACTGTCATATTATGAATAAAAAATGCTGTGACCGTTAACCATTTCATGCAGTGAGCTCGTTTTATAAGAAAAGTGATGAAACTACAAATTTTACTCCTAATTTTTTTATTTCAAACTGTAAGTACCGTTTATTAATACATCATTACAAAAAATAATGTAAACAGCTAAAAACAGAAGTATTTATTGTTAATCTTTGAAAAATAATTATATCTTTTATTAATATTTTTAAGTAGTTTAAACAAAAATAAATGATGCAATAAACAATCAAAATAGAATGCAACATTTAAATTTTACCTTTGATAATAACGGTTTATAATTTGAAGAAGTTGACTTTCTATTTGAAAAGAAGGACATAAATTTTATTTTAACCAAATCTATTTTAAAATTTAAAACCGTTTAAACCGTTGAGCTTTCAAATTTGTCACAAATATTTTGAAATATTTACAATTTCAGACGTTCACAGAAGAACGCTATACATGCGGTTTGCCATATTTTAAGCCAAATTTGAATTTTCACGCAACTAATCGAATAGTTGGCGGTTCGGAAGCTAAGCCTCATTCACATCCTTGGCAAGTTTTTATTAAAATTTTTCAAACAAACAAAACGTTTTCAACTTGCGGTGGTAGCATCATACAACGGCAAACCGGGTTCAAAAATTCCTCCAACCTTGTTCTCACTGCTGCTCATTGTTTGCATGATCAGTAAGCTTATATTTTTTAAATAATTTCTTATTAATTTATAAGAAAAAAATTCTGAAAGTGCAAAATATGCATATAAATTTGCATGCAAATTTAAAATGGATCGCAATTAAACAATACTGTGTTTTTCAATTAAGTATGTCGATTTAAAACATTTAAATTATCATTTCTCGTTTATGCAAAAGTGGAAGTTGGACTGCTCCAGCGAAGTTTGAAGTTGTTGCCGGCGCTCACAATGTCAAAAATGCGGAAAGAACACAACAAAAATCAAGGGTGAAAGCTTACATCCCTGGTGATTACAGCGTATATACGTTTGTAAATGACATTGCTTTATTAAAATTGGAAAAGCCTTTTGTATTCAACAAATTTGTCCATCCAGTTTGCTTACCAAAATTCAATGAATCTTTACCAATAGGATATAAATGTATGGTCGCTGGCTGGGGTTCACTGCGAGGTTCGCATTTTATTTTTGTAGACATAGTTTCTGATAGTAATTTGATTAAGATAAAGGATGTTTTATTTGGTTATCATTCATTTTTATTGTCATCATTATTTTTGTTATTAACATCAAGAAATTTTTTGATGATTCTGTCATTCGTAGAAAGTGGTAAGCTGAGCAGTCGACTGATACAAATTGAAGCGCCAGTATTGCCAACAAAAAGATGCTGGCAAAATCAAAATCCCAAAAAAATGTTTTGTGCAGGTTATTTAGAAGGAAGGAAAGATGCGTGTCAAGTAAGCCTAATGCATTGCGTTCATAATTTCATTACTAAAAAATAGTAATAATTTTTACTGATCATTATTGATCTTATTCAAAATTTTTATTGTTAAATTAAAATTATTTGCATGGTTGCTTTTATTTTAAATCAGAAATAAAACTGATTTAGGGTGATTCTGGCAGCCCATTAGTTTGTCGAGTTGGAACTAAATTTATTCAATACGGCTTAGTTAGTTTTGGACATGGTTGTGCCAAAAAAGGATATCCTGGTGTTTACACGAGAGTTTCCAGCTTTGTGCAATGGATCGCAAAAGCGGATGTGAAATTACAAAAAGTTTTTGCACGCGTATCTAAACCAACACTTGGTCAGCATGTTAAATAATGAAACATTAAAAATCATATGTTGCATTCTAATTAAATTAAAACAACAATAAATCAGCATCATTAGCGCAACATTTATTGTCAAGCTGAATTTGTGACGTGAAAAATATACACAAATTCAGCAATCATCATTTACATTTGGTATTCACACTGCTCATAGAAAATTACATTCCCAATATATGATTTTTCAAGCAGCTCAAAACAGGTTTGTAATAAAAAACATCAGTTGAATGTTGATAGCAATTTTTATAAATTAAATTTTTATAAAACTTTTGTTCTCTATTTTTCGCAAGGAATATGCGTGAAAATAAAAATGCACAATGCAAGTCATCTTTCATACAGTAATTTTTTGCAATGACCCATTTTATAATTGTCACTTTCTGTAATAAACTGTTGAAAAATTTTTTTAAAGGGTATATAAAAAAACATTATTAAATGGACATCAAAAACTGTTATTTATTAAAATATTGTTTACATAACACAAAAAACAGTTTAATTAATAATTAAATGATTCGCTTTTATGATAAATAGCACTATACAATCAATAAAAAAAACATTTATCGTTATGTGAATTGTCCTTGACATTCATTTAGTCTTACTATAGATTCCGGCAAATTGATTGCTCATCAATTTAAAGTTTTCTGCTTGCCACATGTAGCTACTTAAATATTGTTTCCAATTTGTGTGCATTAAATCTGCTTTAAACTAAATTATTCTTATGTAAGTGAATTATTTACATTATTTATTATCTTGCATTTGAATGATATACTGCACTGTCTTATTATTCTCTGCTTCATTTTTAAATAAGAAATATTCATTATTGAAATAGACAAAAAAATATTTATTTAAATAAGTATTATTTGTCGCAGCAAGAACTAACATTTTTAATTATAAAAAGTTCAATCACCACATATGATATATTGAACTGTGTTACTGAGTTGTTTGTTTTCCACATGAAGGATTGCATTTTATTATTTAATTAAGTTATTTATTTAATTTTAGTATTTTTTGTGACAAGTGAATGAAAATGATTTTTTGAATTGCAAAGTATACTGTTCGTGTGGTCTTATTTTAAGTTGCGTAAAACCTATAAAGTGATGATTTTAATTTTTGCTTGAATTTCAAATTATTTCATGTCGTTTTTTATTTAATTTGTTATAAATATGTTAGAATGAAAAGATTTTAAAGCTTAATTTATATAAACAGATTGTGAATAAACTAGTTGATGCGCTATAGTTGTTCATTGTTTATAACTATGCTTAGTGATGAATGTTTTCATCTGTGTCGACAGATTAATTGCTAATAAAAATTGAATTTTACACTGTGCGTAGTTGTTTTAATTCCAGTTTTGTTTTTGTTGATTTTTTTTGAGTCAGAGTGATGTGCAAGTTTTCAATATGATGTGATTGTTTTTCTTTGCTATTTCTAATATTAAATTTTCAACAATACAGGTGAATAATATTACAAGTCTTGTTAGTTTGTTTTGCATAAAATTATTTTTTATAATTTGTTGTGCTAATGTTTATCAGACCGCAACTTGAATCATAAAACATTGTGCAGAAAAGTTACAGTACTTCAATTTTGTTATAAAGAAAATGAGGTATGTGTCGATTATACAGAATGAGAGAAGTTTTTTCATTTTAGTTTTTGTAAAGTTTGAGCTTATTTATGAGGAAAATAAACAAAGTTGAAAAATGTAAAATTTATTTTCAAAAAAATAAAAGTGAATTATTTCAACGATAGTAAGTGAATATTCAGAAAGGTGAATGTTAAAACTTTCAGACGCTGATAGCTGTCATCTTGTCTGGCTCAGCTGCTGTGAAATATAACAATTGTCGAACATATGCGCATATTTGAAGCATTTTATTGAAAGAAATTTGTTTTTTAATTTAGTTTTCACATTAAAAAATGTTGAAGTTAATTATTAGATGCGTAAGATTTGTCGGTCAGTGGCAAACTAGTCATTTTAAGTAGTTCTTCATATTTGGAGGCATTTTTGCCACCGTGGATAGTTATTTGGGGAACTTGTTCCAGTTGGTTGCAGGGCAAACGATTCATTTTCATCAGAAAATGAGAGAAGTCGAGTTTTGGCAAGCATTTAAATAATACATACAACTTAACAAATAGTAGCCTTGCCATGGAGGTATACAGTGCAAAATTGTTTTGTAAGTGAACTTTGCATTCTTATCCTACTGTATTAAAAATGTCTGTTGACGTTCATAATCAGTGTTAATCTGTGAGCAAATATGTTTATATTAATTCACTTTGAGGTTGTTACTTTTCAAGTGAGTGATTCGGAAATGCCGTTTGAATTTGTCTACTGAATTAATTTAAACACTGAGACGATTTGAATTGCTTACACAAAATTGAAACAATGTTTAATTGTTTTCCAAGATGAAAATATTATTCTTAGTGAAAATAGTTGTAAATTCAGATTGACACTTTTAAATTGATTTTATCTTTTTTTCTAAAAAAAAAGTGAATAATGAATGCATTTGAATATTGATGGAAGTTGTTGTTTGTTGCCAAATGTTCGTGCTTTATTTAACATTTTATTTTTCCTTTGTTGATGTTGTTGTAGTTTGAAATTAGATGATGATTTTTGTTCAATTTCTAGTTTAAAATTGTTTTTTCTTTTCTCAGTTTAAATTACCAATTTCAATTGTAATTGTAATCAGCAAAATGAGAAAAGTACAAATGCAGACAATAATAGCCCGAAAGGATGTTGGAGAAAGTGCTTGGCAATTTTGCAAAAAGTGTTGTTGTTTGCAATAAAATATTGATTTGGACAATTGAATTGAACACACAGCGAAACTTCCTCTACGCATTTGCGTCACTTCTTATGCAAAAAAAAAATTGATAATCTCTGGTTGGTGTTTCTGAACCGTCAACGTTGAAATATAATTCAGAAGAGCAGCAACAGCCGGACGGAATGATGCGTGAAATAAACTAAAACATATTTACAAGAAAAATAAATAAATAAATAAATATCCTGATAATTGAATTATGAAATAATAATTGCTGAACCAATGAAGACGATTCAGCTTGGACGGGCGTAGTCATTTTTCATTTTTAAACAATGTATTCAATTTATGCGCAATTTGGATTCACTGCGCCGTTTGCAATTGATTTATCACATTATCCGTTAGCTTTGAAAAGCATTATATTTGTGTGTGTGTGTGTGTGTGTGTGTGTGTTGCTTTAGAGCAGTTGGGCAGTAGTGTTTCTAGACTGCCAGGAGAGAGTGAATGATGATGTTTGAGATTTTGAATGGCGATCTTCAATAAAGATATGTGTTCAGAGGATGTTTCAACCCTGTTCTAGTCTACAATGTGCGGACAGTTTCATGTACGTTGTAGTATTATTTATTTGTGTATTTTGTTTTTTTAAGAAGAAAATTTTGCATGTTTGTTTTGTATTTTTCGCATCTTACTTTGTGTTCAGATGTGAATTTTCACTCAAGTTGTTCAGTTCAAATTCAGTGCTTTTATCAGACTATCAATGCAGTTCAATCAAATTTAATTTTCTCATATTCAATCAATTGTGATCAGTTTAATAAACAACAAATTTAAATACAACCCTTCACATTGTGTATTTGATTTGATTCTTTTTTTTCTGATTTTTAACAATACCCTGCGATAGTAATCGAAATGAATAATTACAAAGAATGGATGCTGTGTGTAAGCAATGAATCTTTTTTCTGTTTTATTGACAATTTTAAATTCCATTCAATACATATGCGTAGTGGAATCGAGGTGATTTCAGTTTTACGATTTGCAAATTTGAATTGTATCCTTTGCTTTTTTTTTTGAAATATATGTTTTTCTACACGGCAAATGGTGTGATCTGATTTTGATACTTTGACAGTGAGGAAATATAAATTGTTGTTGTTGCGTGAATTTCTTGGTTATTGATTCAATTTTCATATGATAAAAATTTCAAATATGAAACATCATTTCAAATACCACGCTAAATTGTGAATGAAATGACGAAGAAGTGATTGTACAATTGGAATAATTTGCATGCTAATTTCAACATCTCGAACAAGAAGCACAAAAACAAAATATTTTTCATCAATCTGTTGCTTGTTTGTTTATGTTTTTTTTTTCAATTTTCAAATCTTGCAACAAGTTTACAAGTGCAATCTGTGATAAAAAGGTGAAACACAAGTGAACAAGTTGTTGTGGAAATTTTGCATGCAAATTGTTGAAGAAAAACAAAATTGGAAAATCAAGTGTAATTTTTGAATTATCATGTTGTTATGTTTATTTATTTCAATAAAATAAGAAGGTTTTTTTCTTAAAAAAAATGTTTGATTTTCTGCTTAACTTTTCAACTCTTGCGCTTGTGATCATGTTGTTTGTATTTTGTTTGCTTTTTTTTGAAAATTGATAAAATTGTTGTTTGTGGTGTATTTTTACAACAGTAACAGCAGAGCGAATATTTTGAGCTTCATTCCGTTGAAGAAATTTGCTGATTCTTCAATTTCACTTATTCCATGCATACTGTATTTTGGCCATATATTCGTGTGTATGAATAATTTTTTCTTTTCTTTTTCTACCAACATGTGACGTCGTATTTCAAGTGGACTTTGTTTATGTGCGATTTGACTTTCTTGATGTGCTGTTAGTGTTTGCACGACGTTTTGAAGAAAGTTGTTGCTGCATTTTCGCAGAACTTTCCATCCGGACATTGTTGGGTTGCTTTGTCATTAAATCACTTTTCACAAAATAAGCTGTGAAATTGCTTCCAAGTAAACATTCTGTTTTATTAATTATTTCCTGTTCGACCTGTGAAATCAGGTGAGAATACCAATGCTCTTATGGTTTGTAATTGGGATAGTTATACGACGAGTTTGCTTCAATAATGCTTGCATGTTGTAAATATGTATATATATATATTTTTTTTTTTAATTTTCATATTTATTCAAATTCAAATAGTTTCTCTCAAAGTTCACAGTTTTAAGTAGTTTAACAATGATGAATGATTCGGTTTGAAGTTTCAATGCTTCGATATTAAAACGATTCTGGTTTTTTCAACTTTGCGTTGTTATTCGTGAATTAACGTCGGAAACTGTAATAAATAACCCTCGCTTATTTATATCTACTGTTTGTTTTTTTGAGTGGGAGGGGGGAGGGTTATTGAAGATGTATTTATTTTTATGTTTGAATTAATTATTGAATTCAAACAAAACAAAATATATATCGATCTGATCAGAGTCTGGTAAATGCTATTTGAATTCAAATTATTTGAATAAAATTTTAAATAATAATCATTTAATTTAAAAGCAAACAAGTGTTCTCTCAGTAAACGAAGAGAATAATTATAACATCACATGTGTGTGTGTGTGTGTGTGTGTGTGTTATTTTGCTGTTTTCTTTTTGTTGATCAAATTGTAATGAAATGATCGATTGTGATTGGCTTCTTCGTGTTCTACTAGGCTTGAAAATTTGAAATTATTAATTTATTCAAATTGAAATTCCGAATCAAGTGAGAAATATTTCATCTTTTAATCTACGCGAAGTGGCAGATTTTGACCGAGCGATGATTGCAATTGATTGACAAAACTTCTTCAGATTTGCAACCATTCAATGATGCATCATTGAACTTGTCGTTATTTCTACTTCTTTGAATTGTTTACGTTAGCTTGTTTGTTTGTTTTTATTTATTTATTTCTGTTGTCTGATTTTGACATTCAAATTTGCAAAGCGTTGATCACTGAAACAGACGACTGTGTTGGTTGCAGGGGTGAGAGGTATTCTTTTTTATATTCAGTGCTGCTCTTATTTATTTATGAATGGTATTTGTTAATTTTTTCTTTCATGCAGTGTGCATCATATTGTTGTAGAAAATTGATTATATAAATTATAAAATTTTCAAATGTTTATGGATGTTTTAGTTTTTTCATTTTCCTAAATTGAATGTATGATTTGAATATTTATTTCTAATATCAGAGCGCTGACCATATCTATATCTTTCTATATATATATATATACAATAGTGTACAATAGTTGAAGGTGGCATTGTATTGAAATTTACCTCATGCAATATTTGCACGCTATTGTTTGCATTTTAAATTGCGTGTAGAGAGTGTCAGAGCTTGTCTTTTGAGAATAATTGTTTATCATGATTGCCTTTGTTTGAATCAAATTCCATTGGATTTGTTGAGAAATTCTCGAAGCATAAAATTTGTAATAATGCAAACAACCATTTTGTATGTCCATGTAGTATACGTATGTAGATATAGATATATAGATGTATTTTCTTGTGTTTTATTTTCTGTAACATCTGCGAGCAAAATGGCCAGTTGTTGTGTAAGATTTGTTTTTGCTCTCAACGCATAGCAAAAAAAAGCACAGCTGTAATAAATTGTGCAAGCTAGTGATGTGAATTTTTTGTTAAATATGTTTTTTTGTGAAAGAATTTTAACAAACATTTTCTAAAAAGCAAAAAATAAATGTGAAAATTTTAATATTGTTGTATAATACTTTAGTTTGTTATATTTTAAACAATATAAAATTTTATTTATTGTATATATTTTTCTTTTCTTCAGTTATTCTGGTGCTCATTGTTGTTTGATTGTACATATTCATGCTGGAAATGAAAATAATCCGTTGGAAATCTAAAGCGATACCAATTTGCATGTTGGTATTCGTCGGTTGCTTTGGTTTATACATGAGTAAGATTGTTAGCTTCCGGTTGTTGTGGTTGTGGTTCACTTACTTTGCGATATTTCTAGTCAAGCTCAAATTGACCGATGCAGAAGATCCGGCGGACTATCTTGGCTCAGCGGAGGATCGACGCCTCAGATGGCACGAATCGAACGAGCGCTTCTACTACGGGATCGAACGCAGGGTCGCCGGTCGACCCTGGGCACCGCCGTTGACCAAGCCACCGCCCGACCAGTTGGCGCTGTTGGACAAAATTTCCTTCGTGCCCAGGCAGTTGATTGTGCACTTGGATTTGAAAGGCGCGCCACCACGGGTCAACCAATTCCGCGATTTGTTCGAATTTTTCAAAAAAGCCGGCGCCACGGGCTTGTTGATCGAATGGGAAGATATGTTTCCATTTGAAGGCGAATTGCAACCGTTGAAGAACAGAAACGCCTACAGCAAAGCCGAAGTGGAGAGCATACTGCGCTGGGCGAGGGAAGTTGGTCTGGACGTGATCCCGTTGGTTCAAGTGCTCGGCCATTTGGAATGGATGCTCAAGCACGCCAAGATGATCGATCTCAGGGAAAATGCCGTCTTTCCGCAGGCAATTTGCGTTTCCAATCCAAACGCCACCCGCCTGGTCAGAATGATTATTGATCAAGTGCTTGCTTTGCACGGCAATGACGTCGAATATGTGCACATCGGCGCGGATGAAGTTTATCAAGTGAGCGTTCAAATTATTCAAATAAAATATCGATTGCTAAAGAAATAGAATATATGCACGCTGATTATGCTAGAATTTTATGCAAATATTATATTGTTGGCTTGGTTTTGAAAATTTTCCAAATTGCAGTACGGAGAGTGCGCGCGATGTTTGGACAATTTGTACAATCGGCAATTGGAGAGGCAAGATTTGATATTGGAACACATTGCCAACTTGTCCACCTACATCAGAAGTGAATTCAACAAAAGGGTGCTTGTCTGGCACGACATGTTGAACGTGATGGAGGATAGATCGTTGGAAAAGTGGTCGCTTGGAGATTTGGTCGAGCCTGTCGTTTGGGCGTATGCGGAAAATTTGGAAGAGTATCTGCCGTTGGAGTTGTGGAAACGTTTCGAAAAGATTTTCAAGCACGTCTGGGGTGCTTCGGCTTTCAAAGGTGCCGACGGTCCGGCCAGGTGAAAAAGATTTATTTATTTATTTATTTTACTTTTGGACCAAAAATTCTCTCTTTCCTACATCTATATTGCGCTTCTTTTCACAGATATTATTCAAATGTCAACCACTACTTGATGAATCACATTTCTTGGCAGAAGCAGATGAACACACTGGTGAAAGAGAAGGTGAAGCTGGATTTTCGGGGTATCATTTTGACCGGCTGGCAGCGCTATGATCATTTTGCTATTTTGTGCGAACTGTTGCCAGTCGGTATACCGACACTAGCAGTGAGCTTGGCAACGTTGCGTGCCGGCGACTACGACACTCGGGTGGACGAACTGACAGCACGAGTGCTCGGCTGTGACAGTTTCCGGGTGGACATGACGTTGCTCAGTTGCACGTTCCCGGGATTCGGCATCTACTCCAGCGTGGAACAGTTGAAGGCGGTTCTGACGGATTTGGACGAAAGTTTGTACTCCAAGCACGAGTTCCAAGGCTGGATGAACGAGTTCAGCATTCAGAACAACTACAGCTCGGCGCAGAAGTTGGTGGAACTGTGTCCTCAAGTTCGTTGGCGTGTCAACTGGTTCCAAGGGTTCGCCGCACCGTTCAAAACCCAACTGAACGAGATGTTCATCCCGAACACCGCCGCCGAGTTCTTTGCCGTCTACGTCGAGCCGACGGTGGCTCATCTCCACAAGTTGGCCAACTTTTGCAAGCGGATATTTGCCATGTCAAGCTTCCCTCGACGGCCATTTCCAATTCGGCACCATTCGACAACCGACAACACCACAGAAATGAGCCAAGAGGGGGTCGATTACGCCAACGTGCTGCTGCTACGTTCGCAGTAGTAGTAGTAGTCGCTTGATCAACTGACGATCATCAATCATCATTCTTTTTTTTCTGTCTTTTCTTGCTTTTCAACTGTTGTTTTATATATTTGTATTATTTGTTTAAAAACTGAAACTGAACAACATTTGATCATTGAACATGATATTATTTATGTATAGCTGTTGTTGGCTGTTGTTGACCACGCCCACAGATGTGCTTTTATTATATGCATATGCATATACATATACATATATTTTGTCAATTATTCATTTTTGTTGTTAATGTTGGCTTTGCGCATCCAAAGTAATATGCGCCTTTTGATCTTATTATATCATGCGACCGCCACCATTCGACTGATGACGGTTTGTCTGTATCCAAAACACTGTTACCACTTTATATTATTGTATGTTCCGATGTTAACTTGAAATGGTACTGCATTTATTTTTGTTTTCTCTGTTTTTTTCTTTAAATAAAATATATATATATATGTATGTATTTTACTATAGGGAAAGCGAATTGAATTGAATTTGTATTTTTGGAAAATTTGAATTCAGTTGAACAGTAAATCGTTGAAATAAGCAAGCAACGGTGCCAGTGTTGATTGGCAATGGGTACTGCTACGCACCACTGACCCTCGGTCGGCTCTTTCGAAATTCGACCTGACCACTTCACAATATTCACCGTCGGCAATCACCAACGACTGCAACTGCAAGCATTTCATGCGCAGCAGGTCGATAAATTTGGACGACTTGTCCGAAAAGCGAAGCTTGTCCGAATCCCAACGTATTTCCAACACTTTAATTTTGGCAATATTCTGCGAGATGCAGTCGATCACTTGGTCGATGTGAATTTTGGCGGTCACTTTCGGACAACAATCTTCCACAATGCCCATGATCAGGATTCTTTAATTTTTATTGAATTGAATTGAATTTTCAAATCAAAATAATTTCAAAACAGCTTACTGCAGATGAGTCAGTTTTGGCAGCGAACTAACCCAGAATTGTTCGAGCAATTTTTCATTGCCACCCAAATTGAGTCCAAGAAGCTGCTCACCGTATATATTGAGAAACTCAATTAACGATGGCTCTGAAAGTGAGTCGCAGTTATCCAAATCCAAGGCTGTCAATTTGGAACAATTTCCAGATTGGATCCATTTTTCCAATACCTGAAGTGAGAATTATTTGAAAAAATTACTTTAAACTGAAAAACAAATGGTCACTTGATCAGTGAAATGTTCCAAAACAGCGGCACGAAGCCAACGCAAATTTGAAAGCCGACTGAGCAAGTAGATCAGACATTCTGAGGAGATGTCCGTGGCGGCAATGTTCAATTCTTCAATCACGTTGTTATCCCAACAGGCGTTCATCACCGCCTTGGAATCCAGGGCTAAATAAATATCATCCATTTCAATTATTATCTGTTTTTCTTTGTCACTCTTTCTCTTCTTCTACTTTAAAACAATCAATCTCATACTTGTCTGCTCCATGTGCAAGGAACGTAGACGTTTGCAACGTTGCAGCAATGACTTCAAAGAGGAACCGTTGATTGCTTGACAAAAATTCACAGAAAGACATTCCAAGTGTGGTAAACTGGACGAAATGGATTCAATATGTTCATCAGTTACAAATGGAATCTGCAAATATAAATATATGCATGTGCAATTTTATTTAAATCAATCTCAAATTTCTCCTTCTTACCCCCCACAAATTCAGAACTCGTAAATTTGGTGTATGGCTTTTTAGTTTGCTGATGTTGATCGTTTCATAAACTTCTTCTTCATCCTCTTCCCATTTTTCAAAAGTGCCAATTACATGCAAAACTTCCACTGTTCCGATGAAGGAATAAACTTTACGAAGAAAGCCTTCGAGGAATATATTCTCTGACAAGCATATCGTGAGCGAGTGCAACCGAGCCGGAAATGTCTGCAAATCTGCAAAGTCGTGCAGCTGTGTAGCCGTAGAGAAATCTATAATATTGTGTACAAATTTTCATTAAAAGTCATAAAAGTTATGACTGTATTGGCCTGTCATTGTATTTCAAACAAAAAATGATATCAATAAATGAATATCAATAAGATACGACGCTGCTAGATTAAAATATTTTTTACAAATGGATCGTGATATTTTGTTCTCAAATGGTTGGTTGTAATTTGTCAAGACAACATACCCAACGTTAAGTGCTGCAAATTGGGACACTTGGTAGCTAATTCATGCAACACCGGGGCAGTGATCTGATCAGTTTGAAGTTCCATCAGAGTTAACGACGGTCCGAATCTGGCGCTGATCAATGCTAACAACGCTTCCATAGAACTGACCTGAAATTTCAACTGAATTTTGAATTGTTTTTGAAATATCTATCATGTATGTATATGAAAATGAACACAAAGCAAAATGCTTTTTCACTTTAAATACTTTAAAAATAAACAAAATAAATTGAATCTTTAGAAAACAAATTTATAAAAAAATTTAATGAAATGCTAAAAAATTGATGAAACCTTTTTTTCAATTTAAATATAGCAAGCAAAATAACGAAATGTTATTGATAAAAGCTTTTCATTAATGAAAAACTAATGACATATTTCTAATCTTTTCATTCCTAAATGTATTCACTTTTATTTTTTCACAGATGTCATCAGAGAAGGTGCATTCTCTTAGTCAAAAATTCAAATGACGTCAACAAATGAAAGTAAAAAACATTCATTTTTTAAAAAAAACTAGAGTGAATTTTGTTTAGATGAAATTTTGAGAACAATTATCCATGACATAATGAAACACTGCAAATATCTGATCCAAACGATTTATCCACTCTTCAAGAGCATAATTTATTTTTAAAAAAAATTATGATGCAATTGTAAAAATTTACATTAGTTGGAAATGAAATTCTTCAATAAATATAATCATACTGTAATTTAATTTTCTTTTATTTCATATACTTTTGTTCTTCTTTTCTTCGTTCAACATTCAATAAACACTGATCCCAACTGTATTCTAATATTAAAATCTGCGAGTTAACATTATTATTATTGTTATTATTGAAATATAAATTTAGTAACTAAAATTTGTATAAATCAAAAATAAAGAAGAAATATTACCAAAGTTGCTGTTGCAATGCTGTAAAATGTTAATTTGCGATGATTAAATTGAAGAAATTTGAATTTAAATTTATAATTTACCTGCAGACCACCATAGACAGGACGGAGACAGACGCGTTTCCAAAGTCTCGAATCATAGGCAAGGGTGCGCCATTTTTTACAAACTCGGGCAGATTTAAGAATTTCTTTGTGAGACAAATGTGAAAAAATGTGCAAAAGCACTTTATTTGGCAGTTGATCCATTTCCTGAAAAATATTCATTTTTTAATAACCGTTATAACTGTTATATTCTGTTCGTAATGAGAACTGAATTTTTTCCTCTGCGTATTTGCAATATTCAACAAGTAACAAGTTAATGTGATTTCTGTTTGCATGACATAAACCGGAACAAAGCATTTGCTAGTATATATTGTTTGTTTATTTTTATTTATTTATATTCTTTCATATGTATTTACACTTTTAGCTAAGAAATTAGTAGACTAGTTTTGCAAAAACAAACTTGAACTTGATGACAGTGGTTATACGCTTTTCGCTGTTTAAAATTATTTATCATGTTGATAGCTTTGATGACAATATCCTCAGAGGCTCTTCTTTGGGATTATTTCATCTGCTATTAGATTCTATTAGCAAATTTTGACATTTATGCATGTGAATAAATAAAGCACTAATCAAAAGTAATCTAATTGGTGTTTCGCTGGGCAAGCACTGATCTTGCCCTTGGATGATGGAGCAGGTGCGTGACAGCAGTCAATAAATAAAATTCATTTTTCATAAACGACATCATTCTAAAATCCAATGCATTCATCTGATAGCATTGAATAAAAGCTTGTTGAAATAAACATTTTTTTCAGCTTCCTTCATTCAAATATATTTCTTTAATGCAAACTTAAAAAGCACTTTTTTTTAACTTATTTATTACGTTTGAGACAAATGAAATTCGCTACGCAGTGAAGATGCTCTTCTTTTTTGTGAAACAAATATGCAAATGTTTTTAGAGTTTGCCAAGCAATTCACAACAAAAATAAAACACATGGCATTAAGTGAAGATGAAATTTTGACTGTTCATTGTTGGAATATGCTCTTATAAATGCAACTGACTTCCAATGGCAAACAAACATAAGCATAATTTTAAAAAACAGAACTAATTAACCAATTGCAAAGTAATACAAAATTAAAATTCAAAAAACTTTTCCAATTTTTAAATAAATTTAATTATGAACATCCAACGTTTTCTCTGCTCAGTTATAAAACTGCACATAAACTTATTGCAAACATATAAATACATTAATAAATAAAAACATTCTATTAAAATAATAATAAAAGGCAGAAAAAAGAAAAATTCAAATAAAGTAATAATAATTGATTATATAAAGCGAAAACTTTACTTTTATAATTTGATTGTCTGCATCGATGAAAATAATAAAATCGTTTATTCAGATGTATGAGCAATGAATTTTATCATTACATTATGTTCGATTATTAAAATGATGTGTAAATTTCAATAAGGAGCAACAATTTTTTAATTTTTTAGTTTTTAAAAAATTAAACTTACCGTTCTGTCTGCATCGCCATTTCTTTGATACAAGAACAGTGACATTTTAAAAATGTGTTGCTCAAACAATAAGTTTAATCACATTTTTACACAAATGATGAACATCTTTCATTGTGTTTGGAAACGTTCGCATTGCAGAGATGAGAAAATGAATTTCAACAAATTAAGAAGAATGTCAAACCACGATTACTTTGTTGCACTTCAATGAAAAGCATTTTCCAAAGCAACCATCAAAAAGAACAACTTGCAAGCAACTGACGGTTGGAATACGTCGAAATGAAAATCCTCGTAGAACTTGGCAAAACCAAAAATAAAGTGAAAAATTTGTCAACTTAAAGCTTACCTGAATAAGCAATAGTAATATTATTTAGGCAATTAATTGCTTTACATCTAGCTAGCGATGTACTAGCGGATCCTGTTTCAAATATTTCATCAATATCTATTTCATTTTTAAAATTCTTTCTAAACAATTAACACTTAAGAAAATGAACAAGAAATTAATTTTGAATATAAAAACGTTTTTAAACAATTCATCATTCTCCTTACATATTATTTTAAGTAATTTATTAAAGTTAAACATAGGATGTTCATGGAAGTTTCTGTTTAAGCACCGCCTACTTTTTAATTTCACTGTCTGATGCCTTTTATTGAATGTTCTCACATCTGATTGGTGAAAATTATATTAGCTAGAATATTTTTCATTGCCATTAAACTGAGGGAGTATATTTTTAATATTGCATCACTATTTTTTTTACTAATAATAAAAGTAATATCAATAATTTTAGTAGGGTTTCCATCAACAAACCATTGTATTTCGTTTCTAAGCAGATATTTTACATCATATAAAATATTTTCCCTTTGAAATTTCATTTATGATATTGTGATATTATTATTATTTTTAGTATTTTTTATCCATTTTTGTTTCTTTGTTTCAAGCAAGATGCACCAGAATGCTGTTCTCTGAAACTGCCTTCATCAAAGTTATTGCACAATATGAAGCATATTGTTTAAAAACTATGGCCATTGCAAAGCACAAACAATGTAAAGATAAGTTTAATATTAAATAATTTTAAACACTTTAATAAGTTTATTCTAACAAAGAAAGAACAACATCTACAATAACTGGAATATATGAATTTTCAAGGAAATTATCATAAAACGAGACTATATAAAACAGCGTCATAAAAATATTCAAAAAAATTATCAAATGCACTTAAAATATTTATAACGTATGATAAATAAATGAATAAAGACGCAGTAAGACAAACCTGAGCATCAAAATATATTATCATAAATAATAAATGCAACAAATGTAAAACAAATATGGAAAAATGAAATGAAAATTTTATATTTTTATGAAATTGTACGAACAGGAACAGTGCATGCAAAATTTGTCAAAACAAACATTAAAGTAAATTCATTTTAAATAATTTCTGTTTACTAATATAAATAATTCTTAAATTTTTCTAACATTCATACATGTCAGTGACAATTTTAAAATACACCACAGATTCTTGTTTCAGTTTTTTATAAACTAATAAATTTTATTACTATACAGACTATTAATTTATTAGCTGACTTTTATTTGATGACAATTTAAAGTAGATATTTCAATATTAATTATTCATTATTTAATTTATCATATTACCATACAAACACCATACAAATATGACCAAAACATTACTTCAAGGTTAAATGTAGAAATTTTATTTTCGATGTTATTCATAAACTAGTAAATCGAAAAATCTAGTAATTCCAAGATGGATTTGCTACCTATTACTCGACTTTTTTGTAATTGTAATCAACTGAAAATTCTTTTGAATTATAAAAAATATGTATTTAATTTATAATTAAAAACAACAAAGCCCCAAACAACATTTTAGAATTTCAAGTGTAATAGAACTTTGTATTTCATTTACCTTTTGCACTGAATTAATGTCTAGTTAAAACCGTATAATATTTCAGTGTTACTTATTTTTAATTATCATAAATGAAGAAACCTTCCAATAAATCTTCTGTTTTTTGTACAATTTTTATATTTCATTAATTTTCTTCAAGATCAGATAATCATCAACAATAGTGATAATTGTACTGAAGACTGGTGTTAATGAAAGGATTAAAAATAAATAAAATATTGATTTCTATATAAATAGCTATCCATAATTTGATTTTTTAAATTACACATTACAAACAGAAATTTACTTCAAGTAAATGTTGACATTTTCTCGTATCAACATGAAATATAATTAACATCAAATTATCTTTCTTCTCTAAGCATTTTTCCATTTCTGAATAACTTAATTACACAACACGAATTTCTTCAGTTAGAATGAGACAATTAATAATATAATTGAAATGCAAATTTTAATTTTTATTTTAAAATACTTTTATCTTAGATTGTGAAATTGCTGTGCTAACAGTTTTAAACAGCATTTTGTCAGTTTTCATCGATTTCAATGAAACAAAGTGAGCTCCGCAAAAGGCGTTGTCTTTGTACTGAAAACATGTTGCCATATGACAATCAATATGCCATTTACGTATACATGTGTATTTCTAGAGAGATGACATTTATTTTCACTGAACACTTGCTCTGCTTACCATTAAGTTATTAGCAACGGCATATGGATCAAAGTCCTCTCGAATGGTCTGCACTTTAGTCATTTCTTGTGAAATGTCAAAGATTGATGGTCGTTTAATATCCGGCAATTTCTTCGCCATTTTAAAATCTTGATTATAGCTGATGCGCAATGGAAAAAAATATCAACCCTTTGCTAGTCTGTAGGAAAAATGCAACAATCCATTTAACCGAATGTGCAAGTGGAGAAGCTTGCAAACGTCAAGCAGAATGAAGAAGCAAAGCAAACGCATGGAAAATGGAAACGTTCACTTGGCTGAGTCAGCTGTCGCGGTTGGCTAGATTCCATAAAGCTTCTCCTGCCATGGCATATTTCATTTCAGCTTTTTATGAGACAATCTTCTGATTTTAAAGACAGGCTGTCTATCTGATCTACCAGATATAGAATTTCATTGGACAAAAATAGAGAACTGTCAATCTGACAGCAAAAAATAACGACTGACACCGTTCCAATGGTTGTTCATTAAACCGTTTTATTTCAACGTTCACGAAACAGCTGAACATTACGAAAATAATCGATTTTGTTGCTAAACACGCTTTTCTCACAGCAGGCTATTCAATTATGCGTTTCTTCAAACGAAAATATTGTTGCAATCAAAGAAAAACACAAACTGAATTATATTCATGAACAAACAACCCAACAGAATCTTATCTATTTTCGCAATCAACTTTATTGAAAAGCAGCTTCATCTTCTCACGTCTCTTGCAAATCATGACGCAAACAAATTTACTGCCTCGCCATTTTCTATCTCATAATTTATTTTTATAACATCCACTGCAATGTTTGATTTGAATAATATTTTGCAAAAGAGGTCTTTGAATTTATTGTTGTTTATCAAAAATAAGAAACGTCATCATCATTTGATGTTCTATGCAATCACTCAGTTCTTGCAATGCTTGGAAATCCATGCATCTTTTATAATTGATTTTTGAATTGAAATTTAAAATAATATCATCTACGCAACGTCCATTGTATGTATTTATTCAAAATTAATTTTAAAAAAGCTACAACTTTTATGAAAATATCTTTATACGTTTTCTCTTGCAAATTATCTAAGGCAGTCAATATAAAATTCTTATTTCTATTAAAAAATTATTAAATAAACACTTACAGTATCAATTATTTAAATAAATATTTGTGAAAAACACTAACGAAACAGCACTGATAATAAACATGAGTAAATAAAGCTTTGTCAATGCATACTGTCGAATAATTAATTTTTTTAAATATAGATGTAAGTATTGTGCAACAAATTTAATTGCAAACCTGCGTAAACTGAGGCGGACTACATTAAAAGAACAGGGATATAAAACTGCTAATTGAACAGTCTAATCGATCCTCTGCTTACAATGCTGAATCAATTTGTTGAAAAGTGACAGATCATCAAACAAATCTGAACTTTAAAGAAAACTTATTCAATTAAAAATGTCATATTTTGCATTTGTTAAAATTACTAATCGTTATTATTTCATAATTATGAATGCTACGTAAAAATAAACGCTACGTATTAATAAATAAAGAATGGAAAAATAAAGTGTCGATTTTTGTGTTTCTACACAAGTAAACTTTGCATTCATGTTTAAAGAATTATAAAAACAACAATTTAACATATTCAAGTAAAATTTTAAATTAAAAAACAATGCATATAATATGCAAAATGATATATCACAACAATTAACATTCGAAAAATGCGCATAAATAAAAATTCAACTTCGACTGACATCTGAAGACTCAGTTGATATTTTATAATTTACAGATCAGATGCACTTAAACACTACTAATAATTTAAAATTGAAATAAATTTGAAATACCAATTTAACGTGAATTTATAGCTGATAAATTAAACTTATGATATTATTAACATTTACATTAAAAATTGTCAAACGAGGTATTCAGGTTGTACCCTGAAGGTAGTATTTTCACATCAAAGGCGATGGAATTTAGAAAAATGGCAATTTTCGATCGAAATTATTTATATTTGCGAATTATTGAAATTTATTTATACAAAATATGAAAACAAAATTTACTATAGTCAATTTACAACTAACCACTTTTTATAGCACATTATCGCATTATTACGCAATAAGTATTGTTTGAAAACTGCACCTTAAAATCCTTGAACAAAATTTTAAACTCTAGCAAAAAAATGCAAAAAGAGATCTGATTATGACAGTAATTATTTTACTTTTTGCTTTAGATTTAAAAAATAATCATCAAGAAGAAATGTTTAATAATATTTGTTAAAATTTATTTTTGAAAAGTAACTTTATTTATTGGTGGAGATTGTCATATTCTATATCATGCAATAGAATGGAAAAAGCGAAGCAGTTATTCAATTTCTGCTATTTAGAATAGCTTTTAAAAAACTGTAATTTTTTTTAAATTAAATTTTCTGTTTTTTGTAAAATTTATTGTTTTTTATATTTTTTTGAAAAAGCCTATATTACATTTTTATTATAAATTCAAATTACGTATGATTTATCTCAAATGCTTGTCAGATGAAGAACAAACAGAAGATAAAGCTACAATAGTTGTAAATAACTGCATTGTAAAGATCAACAATAAGTAGTAAAAAACTTTCTTCGATGATGAAAAGCTTAAAGTTTGCGTGGATAGCAAAATTAAGTAGTAAAAAAATTGGCAAGAGTAAATTCTTATAAGAAAGATCAATTGGATACTTTAAAAATTGTTTATTTTTATGCATTTGCATGTTTTCGACGAAACGTAGTCAATAATTTAGTGTAAGCAATACAAAAAACAAATAAAAATACATAAATCAATATATAAATTAAATTTTATTCATACAGCAAGCATTAGGTATGATAAAAGGAAAAATGAACAACAAAAAGGAATATATCAATGCAATGTGTTTACCTTGGAATGAACGTCTTCATGCAGATTCTGGCCATTGTCCACTATGATGATGAGCATTGATTTCGTGGTATTGAATGTAAAATCAAAAATATGCCTTTTTTGAACAGATTCATTTTATAAAATAATTTCTACTTTTCATCATTGATTTCAGTTTATAATCAATGAAATAATATGCATCCGTGTTTATCTCGTTGCTTTGTTTTAATATTGTTGTTGTTGCTGTTGTTGAAATGAAGCTTCATTTATTCGAACAAATGATAGTCAGTTGCCAATAAAAGGCCATAAAAGCAAAGATGTTCTGCAGCGCAAGATTTTTACCTCAGCAACGAGCTATTAGAAATGCAAATATTCCTTGAAAAAATGCGTTCCAATGTTGCGGCTAAACAGATAAACACGATGAGCTATTTATTATTAAGTTGGATAATTTTTGGTCAACTTTAATAAAGTTATTTGAAATAATATTTATAAAAGAAATAATAGCTAGTTTAAATTTGTTGAAATATCAGAAATGAAAATGGGAATAGTTTAAGTTTTTTTTTTGCGTGTAGCAATGTGTTCAAAAATGCAGGCATAATTCAGTAATATGCTTTTTGCTCATTTTGTGCTTTTCGTTTGTAATTCCAGCTAATGAAAAATTTTTACTGAAGTTACGCTTGTTTAATTTCAATTTTTGCTTTCTATTGTTTACTTACGGTGAAATAGCGAATATGCATAATGAAGTTCATTGTGTTTGTAGCTGATAATATATAATGAAGAGTATGAAGTTTAGTTTACATAGCGTAATTGCTTTGTCGTCAGCAATCCATATAGATAGATAGAGCAACAGATTTCAGCAAATGTATACCTATTGAAGGTATACGTTGGTATTCATTTATTGTTTGCTTAATGAAGAAAGTTTAACAACAGATTATACCAGTGAAGAATAGAAAGTGTGATGAATGGCACGTCTTTTCTAGCATAAACCTTTCATTTGAAGCAGAAATTTTAATAAACAAATCTTGTATTCTTAAATTTTGTTTCAGTATAAAATATGACAAATTCAAATTACATTCGTCCAGTTTGAAAAAGAATGAAATTCGCAATCGTCTCATTTTTCACCGTCTTATCTTATTGGAGCTATGTGGCCAGTGGTGTTAGTTTGTAATCTAATCTGAAGAATATTTTATGAATTTATAATTTCTACTTTATAGTGTGGAGAAGGTCCCAGTGAGATTAAACTGGAGGGAGTAAAAGGAAACAGAATTGTCAACGGTGCAGTAGCAGTTCCTCACACATTTCCATGGCTAGCTCACATCACCATCGAATCAAAAAGGAAAAATTTATTTCCTGACCTCCGAACATGCACCGGTGCCTTGATTGATACACCAAAAATGACCAACAGTTCAGTATACGTTATTACGGCTGCTCACTGTTTTCGAAACAACAAGTAAGTAAAATTGAATAATAATAATATTATTATTATTAATATTATTACAAAGGTAAAAATTAAAAAAAAATATATATATAGCCATCCCTTTTTTAAGAGGTCCATTTGGAAGCCCTCAAATTGCGCATGTAAGTTTCGCATCGCACGACATGAGCACCGAAGAACCGTTGCGCAAAAAACGCACATCTGCCAAAATTATAACACACGACGGTTATCAAAAGCATCAAGTTAGCATAAACGACATTGCACTGGTTAAATTGAAAAAGCCAATCCCATACAGCAGCTACGTTCGGTCTGTTTGTCTGCCGCAGAGTGGCGACAAAATCCAAGGAAAAGCATGCTATTTCGCGGGCTGGGGGCGAACTGTCAGTAAGCTGACCAAAATGATTCAATTGCAATTTGATGATGAATTTTTAATCAAATTTAAAATTTGCATTACAGAAGGAAGCGCACTCTCTTCTGGAAAAGAGCTTATGTATGCGTCGTTTGTGAAATTTCAAGAAACAGACAACATGATTTACACGTTGGACAAAAATTCAGCGTCCATTGCCAAAGTTGGATCATTTTTTGATTATTAATTATGCATTTTTATATTTCATTTGATGCATGTGTTCAAAATCATTTTCAGGGCGATTCTGGCGGTCCGTTGATGTGCATTCGACCCGGTGAAAAAACTTGGGTTCAACATGGTGTTGCCAGCGTTTCTGTTGGAAGTTTGACGAACGTATTCACGCGTGTTTCAGCTTTCACCAGTTGGATTACATACAAATGGGAAGAGAAATGAAAATCACTCTTCTCTTCTTAATTTTTGCATAATTATAAATATTCGCAAATGGTGAACATCAATTTAGAAAAAAAAGAAATAAAATATGTCGTTTGAAATTTATTCAAATTAAAAATTAAAAATTTTTTCAGTTCATCTGAAATAACAGTTACAAAACAGCAATCCGCATTGAAATTCAACAAAAACAACATTTTCATGCATCACGTAATCAGCAATGCGGATTTGTGACTAAATCAATAGTTAATTAATAATTTTAATTAAAAAAAAAGAAATTCAAATTATGCAAAAGATGACACCAACAAACACACACACACACACACACACACACATAAACGGCCTTAATAAACAGTAGAATGTAGAAAAAGATGAATAAATTGAAAATTTTACACAAATGAGATGTTTCAGCGCATTGCAAAAGCGACATCAAAGAGATACGTGTGCAATGAAAATAGTGCGACCAAGTATTTTGGTGTTAGAAGTTCCTTAAATTTCAATTCAGCGAAAATTCAATTAATGTCAAGCTTAAAATCTTGCTCAAGATCGACTGAATGGCGATCGATAATTTTTCGAATGTACGTGGGATGGATGCACCATGCCAGTATTTAAGACGATCTAGCGTCAGTCAGTCTGTTGTTATTGGCTTTTCCGTATCACGCAGACCGATGGAATCAACTCTTCGGCTTTTAGAAGAAAATGAAAAATTGTCAAACGAGGTATGTTGTAGCCTGAAGGTTGTATTTTCACATCAAAGTCGATGGAATTTAGAAAAATGGCAATTTTCAATTGAAATTATTCAAATTTAATACCTTAAGTATATGTGATCAATAAAAAACCTTGACATTCAGCTGAGGTTTCACTGGTCTGTCATTTTCTTCCTTTTATTTAGCTCATTTAGAACTTGATTACTCAATGTCACATCTGTTGAAAAGTAATAATTTTTAATTGTAATAATCATCGACATAATGTAACCGGACAATCAACTGCTTACTTTAATAAACTGTATAATTATGCATTTGTCCAGTGATTAAATTGATTCAAAAACTTAGAAACGCTTCTTCATACTTTTCAGATAATCACCCAGACATGAATAAGAGTGAACTGAAATTATTCATTTAAATTACTTTGAAACAAATACATATTATTGAAATTTCAAAAGCTTAAATATCAAATCAAAGTGTTATCAAATTGATGTAGAGTGGAAATTGTTCAATCCACCTTATCTATCTATCAGCACCTTTATTGTTTTTACCTACCGTTATAATAGACAGCTAATCGTTTTGAAGTGTTTATTTATTCCATGAAATTTATTGATCTTAGAATACATTCGACGTGTTTTACATTTCCTGGTATATTTTGTAACAAAATCATCATTTAGCATCCAAACTTTGTCCATTATAAATAAGATTCTTATTTATTTATTATACTAGTACTAGTTTTTTTTTTCATTGTAAAATTAGCATTGTAAATTTAAACTGAACAAAGCTAAAATTTACAACTGATTAGTGTGTAACAGATTCGATACGTGTATTCAGTGTGTACGTCATTTTGGTCTGTAGATTTATAGCAAATTCTGAAATATTGACTTACGCATTATTGCCAATGCAAATGCTGAATTAATAATAAGAGATATTTTAAAATTACAAATAATCTAAAATATGTACTTAGCTTGGAACATTAATTTGGTATAATACTTTAAATGAATTCAGAGAAACAAATTACAAAAATTACAAAAGTATACAAAAGGAAATTGATTTTCAAGTATTATTTTTTTAATCAAATGAATAAATGATTATTGGTTTGTATGAAATTAAATATTGTCCAGTGTAATTGTGAAAAAGAGTTGCAATTTTCAGTATAAACTTGCGCAGTTGAAACTCGATCGAAAAGCCGAAGCGTTGCTCATAATAAGCCAAGAGCTTGCCAGTTGTCAAGACGAGAGGGACAATTTGCAGCGCAAATGCGCGGAACTTGTGCTCAAGTGTCGAGAGCAGAGACGCTTGTTGAAAGCGCAAAAAATTAGAGAACAACAAGCGGAACAGACTAGCCGTAAAGATCAGGCGGATATTTTGCAGACGCTGAATCGCGTCAACGAGGAAAACCGTGCACTGAGTGCGGAAATTGAGCATCTGAACGCTGAACTAGCCGAAGCCCAAGGAGATGCGAAAGTAAGCATCTGAGGATTTGATTGTTGTTGAATTTAAAAAAAAAATCTTTTTCAATTGTTGCTTGTTTAGTGCTTGCGACAAAAGTTAGCCAGCTTGGAGACGGCAAAAAATGAGAAAGAAAAGTACAATCAAAGTGGTTGCGCTTGTTCAGAAGCGGAAATGTTAAAAAATCTTGAAATATTAGCAACAAAGGTTTGTATTTATTTTCAGAAAAAAAACCAATAATGAAAGAATGTTGAATTGCTATCAACTTTAATATATTTTTTCATTGCTATCAAATCAGTGAATGATTATTATTCAAACAGAACAGTCAATTGACGAAAGATTTGAAAATGGTTTTGTGTGAAAAAGAGGAATTAACAATAGAACGAGACGGTTATCAGAGCAAATTCAACAAAGTGAATCAAGAACTGTACGCGTTGTTGAACGGCAGTGGTAACAATATCCCGGATGTGGAAGATTTGTTAAGCGAAAATCGTTTTCTCAAACAACAAGTGGAAAGTTTGAAAGAGGAAAATTTAACAAGCCAAACAATACTATCCAAATACAAGGCAATTCATGTTCGAACAATGTAAAATTGTTGTGCTTAATTTTTTTGATTTCAGAAAGCTATAGAGAAAAGAAAAGGTGTAGTGATGAAATTTGGACTCTCAACTGGCGGTGACTCATCTTCAAATGACAAAGCCGGCGTTGCTCTGTTGACCACGCCCACCGTGAAACAAGCAACCGTCGCTAATTCAAACGACGTTCCATTGTACACAATTAAGCAGAGTAATTTCTTTTTTTTTTTTTGAATTATTCAATAATGGAAAGTTTTTTTTTGGTTCAATGCTAAAATCAATCCACTGCAGTTGTTCAAGCAATTGAGAAAGATCGAAACACAAACTGCCTCAACTTGGACTATAGACAAATTTCACACATGCTTCTCGACGCCATTAACGACAAAACTGTAGCAGTGATGCACCTACGCAAAGCAAACAAGTAAGCTCTTGTTCTTTTATTTTGCTTGCTTAATTAATGCAAAATTCTTTCCAACTTCAACTTCAATTGCAAATTAAAATTGCACACTTCAATTAATCAATGTATGATTTTCAGAATTCTTGCCGAAAGACTGCACCACGTCGAAAGCAAGTATTCCAAAAATGGAAACAATAAAATAATTGGTATGTTATGCAAATTACTGCAAATTATTAATTGATTTCATTTTTCATTTCATTCTCAATTTCAGAATCTCCGGACAAAGATTGCCAGTGATGATCGATCACAGCTGGATAAATGCGTGCCTATATGAAAATGTCAAGCCGATACTTGTGAATCTGAAACAGATTTCAATTTTATTAGAGAACTCGTCGCCCAACGTATGAAAAAACAAAATGCACAAAAGAATATTGAAAATGAAAAAATCGAGCCAACAGATTCTGGCATTGAAACAAATTTAAATTAATTTAAAGTGGGCCTCTTTTCTACGCTACAAGAAAAAAAAGAAGAAAAATGCTGAATGAATGAATGAATGAATACTGTGGTTACTTTTTTTCATACATACTGGCTCTTATAACACTGCTTAAAAAAAAAAAAGAAATACGACAATAAGAATATATGATAACACACATGCAGTGAAATGATGCTGTCCATTGTTGGATGTTATTCACGGCCACCACGAGTACCGTTGCCCCCACGATATCGACCCCGCCCGCGACCGACACGTCGACCACCGGATGAACCACGATCAGACGACCATTCTTTGCCCCTTTCTGCAGAAAACTCCTTATTGTCAGCGTTAAATTCGCCCATGGGAGCTGCAGATTTTCGATGATGTTCGTCCCTTTGCGCGTCCCTGTTGTCCCATCTCCCAAAATGGTGGCCGCCTCCGCCGCCACCACCACCAAAACCTCGATCATCTCCAACAAAATTGGATCCTCCATTTGGATCGAAATTATTGTGCTTTCCACGCGCTTGAAAAATATCAATAATAATAATAATTATAATTATTATTGTTGTTGTTGTTAAACAATAAGTCAACTTGAGCAAAAGATAATGATTCAATACCTCTGGAGTATCCTCCGCCTGTTCGCCCTGCACGACCACGACCTCGTCCTCCTCGAAAACCGTCAGCCGTACGAACGGCATTATTGTAACGAGCTCTGGAACGAGATCCACGAACATTCTGAAAGCCTGTCATGTCATCTTCGGATTGCTCCATCCGATTAACTAAAAACAGCCAGGAATAAATGTTTAAAATTTATTCAAATGTCCAACTGCATAAAAAACTTCAAGCAGTATGTTTTGTTGTGCATCTAATTAAGTTATGCCTGGGTGCAAAGTCAACGAATCATTGAAACATACCATGCTGATCTTCTGACACATCCGGTGAGGTAGCATAAGCCGGAAGTTCAACAGATGAATCCGTGTGCCCTAATTCACTAATAAAGTGAAACAAACTACTACAGTTACAACTGAGCGTGGTTACCTTTATCGCAAAATTGTGCAACCTGCGAAGGACACTCTGGATTACTTGGATAACAATGATCTTGAGATGATGAAATTTGATTTTCATAAGAGGATATAATGCCCCCGTCGTGTGTCTGCACTGACGGTTCGTTTGTAGGAACAACAAAATCTTTAAAAATTCAAATAAAATTATAGAAGTAACAATCAAAATTCTCTAACATGCATATAAAATTATTGTGAAAAAAGATTCAACTATAATCATCTACTGAAAAGTCGGATGATAACTCTGAAGAAGAAAATTACCAATTAAACAAAAAATGCATTATTAAAATAATGCTCCTATTTAACCTTACATTTCAATTAACTGAAATATAATCTCAATTTTTTTGATTACAGTTTTTCATATAAGCTTTATCTTGAAATAAGTCATGCAAATTAGGACAGTTAAGAAGCATAAAAGAAAATAATAATAATAATGAAACATTGTAAATAATGCAATTTAAAACATTACCATTAACCGCTGGAAATGCAGCAGTGCCAGTCTGAAGTAAAGCATTCTGTGAATAAAACGTAGCACCTCCTCCGATGGACATGGCATAAAATTTGTTTATATTTTCTGCAATTTGTGCATCTGAAATCACAAAAGTATTTAATAAAAACAATACATTTCTCATTTATATATACATATATAGTTTCACAGTTATATACATATATATAACGTACTTTCTTTGTTAACTGAATGAACTTCGTTGAAATATCCATATTGTTGCCCCTTCTGCTGCGGTAGCGGTAGTTGCTGCTGCTGCTGTTGTGGTTGTTGAGGAACAACATTTTGCAACTGTTGACTAGCTGACATTAACTGGTCCACGTTACCATTTGCAACATTCGAACCCTCAAAACCGCTTTCTTCAGTGTCTTTCTTAGATTTTTCGTCACTCGAGGACCCTATAATATGTCCAATATTTAATCATAAAATAATTAATAATAATATTAAATCCATAATGCTGCGAAAACAAAAAAATTACTCACTTCTTTCACTGGAATTGTGCTGATCATTAGTGCGACGTTTATAATATTCACATTCCAAAATGCCGTCAATCACTGTTCGAACTGCCCGAACTAAAAGGTTTTAACCACTTACTATAGATAAAAACTTGGAATAAAATAATCTAAAACAGACAAAATTTTCATCTCATTTTTTTCAATTAGCTTTAAACGGAAAGTATATTAAAATATTAATGCAAAAGAAATTCTTCTTCTACTAGACTCTCTTATCCAATGCATGACGATCAACCTTTAAAAAACGCAGTTCAATTGACCTTGAACATTTTTAATACAGTAAACATTTATTACGAATAACCTTATTTTTAAAATAAATCGCATGTTAGTCAAAATAAATGCAAACAGTTCAAATTAACAAAAGCTTGCCCACTGATTAAGACTGAATTGTTTACACATGCAAATACTTACAACTAACGTTAAACGTCGGCACAAGCTTCTGTGAGGCAGAAAGAAGCATACAAACGCAGTCTGCGGCTTCATCCAAAACGCCGGCCCATGTTTCATCTTGGTGAACATCATCATACGAAGGGCATATTTTCTGATATAAAAAATCCAACAAGTGTAAATCTTCTGGCGACAATTTCTGAAACAAATATAATTCATATATAAAATCAACAGTTTTTAAGTGAAATTATATGGCTTTACCACTGCGCCTTCGGTGCCTTCGGCGAAGTGTACGCGCACATCGTTATTTCCCAGAACATTAAGCAGTTCCTGCATGTTTAACAAATTTCTAAATCGTGCGTGTTCCGCCTGCATACGATCACGATGTTCTTTCTTCTGTAATAGCTTTTGCTGACGATTATGCTAAAGGAATTACAAAGTCATGTTAGTTAAATGTTTTAACATGTACAAAGTACATGTTAAAACAAAAAATTAAAAAAAAACAGAAATTAAAAATTACTTCATTAATCATCGTATTGACGTTCTTTAATATTTCACGACTCATTTCTAACTGTTGATTCAATTCAGAAACCTTTTCTGTAGCTTTCTAAAAAAAAATTCAACTTTTCAGTTTAATATGTGCAAAAAATCCACACACAAATTTCTAAAAAAAAACAAGACAATTACTTCCTGTTCCGGATGAAGTGTTTTTCCAGTCTGTAAAGCTTCTTTCAAATTTTCCAACTTTGCCTGAACAAATATGATATAACATACGTTGCGGCAAAAACAAAAAAAACATGAACCGCTTACTTTCCTTTTTTCCATATTTCTTATCTTTTTTTCCAACATCTGCCTGATTTGAAAACCCAAATCCATCACAGTGTTATTGTTAGAATTTTGCGACGTTTTGATGGACTCCGATCCATCTTCAGTGCTAGTATGCTCGGAAACTGAATCAACTGTTGGCATATTAAACCGTCTGACTTAGCAAAGAAAAATTGAACTGGCAAGTCAACACACGGGAATGAATAAAGAAGAATACGTTCAAGACTACAGTATGATTGACAATTTGGAAAACATTCTTCCTGTGAATCGTTTTCATTAAAAAAAAAACTGCAGCAGTTCATTGAAATAAAATTCGTTAAAAAATATTTTAAATTACGTATAAATTATTTCTCAAATGATACTGTGGATAATACTATTAACGAGGAAAAACTGTTACGAACAAAAGTTCTCGTAAAAGCAAAATTTATTAAGTTAAAAAAAATTATAAATATTCATTTAATTAGCCCATAATATTAATATTTAACTAACAATGTTCAATTCTTTCTCGTTCAACGCTTTATTTTGTATTTTTTGTCTAGCATTAATTATGCAAGTTTACAACAGTTTTTGCAAGCTTTTAATTGATTGAACATTTTTAATTTGAAGTTAAAATCTGATTTATGAAATGTTAAATTCGAATAAATGTAATTCGGTCAAAATATTTAAAATTCCAATATTCAGACAAGAAAGTAATAAATGAAATTCAAGATCAAATTTATTATAAAAGCAAATTATTACATAATATGCAAATTTTTTAATTAAAAAACGTAAAATAACAAATAAATAAATTATTAATTTATTAAAGCAATAGTATTCATTTTTAAATCACAATATACATACTGTTTCAAAAGTTGTAAAACTGTTGACTTTCCATTTTAAAAAGTAATAAGCCAAACGGAAATGAAAAAGCACTTTAGGATAACAGCAGGGGAGCACTTGTTTTGTTTTTTTTTAGTGTATAGATGTATTTCATTATTAAATTGCAACAATCAAGTGACAGTAAATTTTTAAACTTGCCACTGATTGCACAATTGTAATTTCCTTTTTAAGCTTTTGTGAGTTTTTTCATAAGTGAAACTTAAAAAATGTTGAAAATAAAAAAATGCCATTTTCAGATTTACAACATGTAGTTCTAAATTAAAAAATAAGTTCTATCAATTTTCATCAACTTTAAAAGAATTATCATTTTGATGTTTACATCACTGATTATTGTTTTATTGATTACTAAACTTTTAACATTCGACATTTAAAGTGGAATTTTTATATAAAAACTGCATTGCTTTCAAATTGTAACATATTTTTTTTTTTCTTCTATTCGAAATAAAATATTTCTAAGGATATGAAGATTAAAATATGTTTTCTTCAACACAATATATACCACATGAGAACTAGTATAACATGACCTCGTAAGCAGTAGCCAAGCGAGAATAACATATCCTTGGTTTCGTGCTGTTAAAAATGAACAAAAAACTAGATCAGCATGACAGATGTCGAAAGAAGCCAATCTACAATATTGTAATGTTATAAATTATTCAACAGCATGGTAAATCCATTATTGTTCATAAATTTTTATGTTATAACAAAATAAAATATTCATACATACAAATGAAATATCTTTCATTTGAAAATTCGCAAAAATTATTAAAAAGTTCATGAAAATTTGCGTATGTTTATTTCAAGTATTTGTAAATAATTCTGAAAAATATCTGATTGCGATGAACAATAATATTGTAATTATTATATTAACTTTGATTACTTCAAAAATGTAAAAATATTTGACTTTTGCATTTTTAATGTTTGCAAAATTGAATATCTGCAATAAAATTTTATTTGCATTCTATTAATCTAAAATAATTCAGCTAACATTCGTAATATTCAATAGCAAAAAAGGTTTTTAATTAAGAAACATCATCATTACAGACATTTTTATTAATCAGTTGGGTATCTTTATTTTTAAGATAAATTGTCTGCGAAATCAAAATTATTGTTGGGTGAAAAAATAATGATCTGCCTTGAAATAAGAATTATTTGGTAGATTTTGACAAGCAGCTGCAACGATTACACAGCAATTTTGCAGAATTAGATATTGATTTTAACTATTTTCTTTTTCTTGATCAAATTTCAACATATTCTGCACAATTTTTATTAAAATAGTTACATGCTTGAAAATTGAACAATTTCCTTCCTTTTACCTTAATATATCATTTCAATTTTTTTGAATTCATTTTATTCTAATCAAAGTGGATTCAAATTACAAATTGCATTTCATTATATAATTTGTAAGTTATGTTTTTCATGAAATCTCAATTGTTCGATTAAACGTTTCTCCCAGAATAAGAAATATATTTCAAATCACTTCAAAATTTTCGATATTAAAAATCAGTAATAAAATTTAACCTCATTTACAGTGCCAAAATTCATCTTACTGAATTAACAGCAGAAAGTTTCAAGTGTACATTATTCAGAAACTCCATTCATTATTTACTGATTTACTGGTGATTATTTACTTTTACCAAATTGTATTATCATTGAAAAAAGTACAACTATAATATATTAATAAATTGTCGGTCAAGATCTGAATAAACGAGAGGCTTGAAATCATAAATCCTGTTTCACTAATCTTACCCCTATTTTTCGACATAGCTACCTCCTCTACACTTCACGAAAATGTTGCAAAAATTGTTTCAGCAGCAACTAGCCTTAATTTTTACTAGACTGAATTTTCATTTTCAAAATTTACGCAGTGATGTAAAATAATATTATTCTCATTAAAAAATAAAATGAAAAGCAATACATAAATTTCTTGCATGTTACATTATAATTAATGATTTACATTATTCTCAAAAATTACATTTGACCCTTCTTACACTGCATATAATTTAATATTTAAAAATTCATTTAGAACTGTTTTCCTTATTTCTGTTACACATAGAACTATAAAGCAGTGTTGAAAAGTTATTTAACATTTGATTCTAGATGTGAACTATTAGAATAAAGCACAGAATAAAATCAAGTGAACCGCACTTTCACAATTTAAGTAAGTAATGCCACAAATATTATTGCCCTAAACTTTAACTTCATAGCACAGAGATAACACGTTTAACTTCTAGCAAATTTTGACCAAGCAGTATGACATGGATGAATATGCAAATTACAGAAAAATTCATATTTTAAATTAGTTGCGCAGATATATCAATAACAAACGGAAATTGCTAAAAATCGCATATTCATAACTTAGACACCAAATTAATAAACGGGTTTGACAGGGATAAAACCACTCCGCATATTCAAAAATACGCAGCAAACTTCAGCCAATAAAACCGTAAGAAAAGAAAAATCGGTATGACGATTAACGAAACTAGATAAACTAATGATGACAAAAACTTAATACACACAAGCATATGCTTCTTTATTTTAATAAAAAAAGACGCATTCTAACAATGTAATACGTATATATTACTATGATTATACTATAATATATATCTGAGGAGTTGCAATGCAGCATACCTAAGTAAAAATACAAAAGCAACACAATTCACTTTACCACAGTTAGTTTACATAAACGACACTAAAATATATTCAGCTAATATATATTGCAATTAATATTCTTCATTGTCTCCACCATCTTCATCAGTTCCATCTATGCCAACCTTAAAATAAAAAAATTAACAAATACACCTAAAAAGGACAAATACAAACCTCTTCGTAATCTTTCTCTAATGCCGCAAGATCTTCTCTAGCTTCTGAAAATTCTCCTTCTTCCATACCTTCTCCAACATACCAATGTACGAATGCTCGCTTCGCGTACATCAAATCAAATTTATGATCCAAACGAGCCCAAGCCTCAGATATTGCTGTTGTATTGGAAAGCATGCATAGAGCTCGCGGAACTTTAGCCAAATCTCCGCCTGGAACAACAGTTGGAGGCTGGTAATTTATGCCAACCTAAAAATGTTATTTGTTAATAAAATATTCGATTATAAACACTAATTACAATACAAACCTTAAATCCGGTTGGACACCAATCAACAAACTGAATAGTTCTTTTAGTTTTAATGTTACCGATAGCTGCGTTCACATCTTTCGGAACAACATCTCCTCGGTACAATAAACAAACGGCCATGTACTTGCCGTGTCTAGGATCACATTTCACCATCTGATTAGCTGGATCAAAACACTGATTGGTAATATCTGCCACTGATAACTGTTCATGGTACGCCTTTTCCACACTAATCACAGGAGCATATGTGACCAATGGAAAATGAATGCGAGGATAAGGGACTAAGTTTGTTTGGAATTCAGTTAGATCAACATTCAAAGCACCATCAAAACGCAATGATGCCGTTATAGACGAGACTATTTGACCAATCAAACGATTCAAATTTCGATAAGATGGGCGTCCGATGTCCAAGTTACGGCTAAAAAATTCAATTTTAAAGGTTTTACAAAAAATTAAACATTTACCGGCAGATGTCATATATTGCTTCATTATCTACCATGAATGCACAGTCACTGTGTTCCAAAGTAGTGTGAGTCGTCAAAACAGAATTGTACGGTTCAACAACAGCAGTGGACACCTCAATAAGCATTCTTCGATAAAAAATAATTTATAATTCATTAACTATTCTTAAGTACTTGTGGAGCTGGATATATAGCAAATTCCAATTTACTCTTCTTCCCATAGTCAACGGAAAGTCTTTCCATAAGTAGAGATGTAAAGCCACTGCCAGTTCCGCCACCAAAAGAATGGAAGATAAGAAATCCTTGCAAACCAGTGCAATTTTCTGCCAATCGTCGAATGCGATCCAATACCAAGTCGATGATCTCTTTCCCAATGGTATAATGACCTCTGGCATAGTTGTTCGCCGCATCCTCTTTGCCAGTAATCAACTGCTCCGGATGGAAGAGCTTTCCATGAGATCCAGTACGAATCTCATCTTAAAATATATAATTCACCTTTTATCTTAGAAAAAAATTATTTACCAATGACTGTTGGTTCAAGATCGACAAAGATTGCCCGAGGGACGTGACGACCAGAGCCAGATTCGCTAAAAAATGTTGTAAATGAATCATCTGCTACGGATGATTCTGTATTCATTGGAAATTTTCCGTCGGGCTGAATGCCATGTTCCAGGCAGTATAATTCCCAGCAAGCACTGCCAATCTGTGCCCCAGCTTGACCAATGTGAACACTTACAACCTCACGCTAAAACAATTAACATGATATTAAAAGAATGCTAATTTTTAGTATTGCAGAAAAAATAAATTCTAAAAAGTTAGCTGCATAAAATTTTGAGAGTAATTTCAAAAATAAATTTTTATTTAATCTTGCTAATACAACATCAGAATTAAATTAAATAAAAATAAAATCAAAATAAAAACAGATATACCTTATCAATAAAAGCTTCTTATAATATTCAAAAAAACGGTGTAAAATAAAATAAAAATGCCACTAACTACTGTTTCCGAACTAATTATATACTTATCATTAAAATAAAAAGTTAACAAAAAATACAACTGCAAATAAAAATATTTACAAAAATTAAACATGACAAGCCTTACCATTATTCGTTAAATCAACGCAGCACACTCTCACAGCAAACGAAAAGAAACGAATGAAGACACCAGGAGCAGTATTGCCTACTTCACTGTGAGTCATCAAAATTGAAAATTAGGACACAGAGACATTTCAAATGAAAATTTAAACATATTATTTCGTTGTATTCTAACATTTGCAAAACAATATTTATGTTTTCACGTGTTAGTTAAAGAATTTTGAAACCACTATTTCAAATTATTAAAAGAAATTTAATCTAAATTATTTTTTTTCGAATTTATTGCATACAGTAAACCAAGTTACAGTAAGATTACCGATTTTTAAATATTGAATTCATAAATTGATATAACAGCCATTTAATTATTTAAGAGAAGAACTGCAGAATGACTGATACTTATATTTAAATTTATTTATCCTATCATTAACGGTTATTTTTTTAAATAATTTGAACTTGATTTAAAACAAATGTCACTAAAAAGCAATAAACATTAATACTAAATTTTAAAATGTTCTACTCATTTACTCTAAAAAGCATTGCAAATAAAATTTTAAATAACTGTTAAGTTTCAACGCATTTCATAAATGAAAGCCAGATATATGAATATTTGAATATGAATAATAAGTATTTCCTACTTTTCATTATTACTGTTTTGAGCGTTGCTTGTATTCATAAAATCATAAGACCTTCAAATTTTGCATAGGTAAAAATAAAATTAATTATTTTTAAAGTAAAAAATTTCATTATAGCTTTTCATTAAGGTGTTTATCTTCTATTTATGAAACAAGCCATTTAATGAATGATCTGCATGTTCCTTTTTTTCTAGGTCACTGGGGCGTGTTACGGTAATACCTGAGTTTCAGTGAATCTTCCGCTAAATTAGAGTGGTGTTGTCGCTGTTATTTATCGAAATTTTGCATTGTTGAAAAATGGTATGTATATTTGTATTAATTTTTTTAAAGGAATTGCAATAACATTATTGTATATTGATCTAAAGTTGTTTTAATAGTGTTGATGTCTCAAAATAAAATTTAAAAGTATTTTATAATAACTGCAGAATTTCGGAATCTTTAGCTTTGTAATGTTTGTTTGTTATTCTGTGACTGGAATAAAATTATATTTAATTTTATTCTTATATTCTTGATATAATTTGGCCTCCGATTATATGATCAATTGTTTCTTGTGAGATAGCTTTGAAAAGTAATGCGAATGTTAAAATAATTTATTAAACATTCTCAAATTATATAATAATTATGTTAAATTAGATAATAAAGAACGACTTTCACCAAAATATTTTGTATTATCTTTCTCTACCTATTGGTCTTGATTTAAAATCCCTTGTAGTTTTACAAATAACTTATATGCAGTTTTCTATTTGTTTTTTATTTGAAGTTTTAAAGATATTAAAGCTATTTGATTTATTTTAATTAGGAATTTGTTATCAGTATTCGGCTGGACAATTAACGGCATTGATTTATTAATCAGAAACTATTGTCAAATTTCTGTGTTCTTTGAATTATATATTTATAGCCTTCTTTTAACGAAATGTTTGTCTGATTTCAAAATTTTTAAAAGAATGAAAATTTTAGCGTGAAGTGGTGAGCATTCATGTTGGCCAAGCAGGTGCCCAAATTGGTGATGCTTGCTGGGAGTTGTACTGTTTGGAACATGGAATTCAACCCGATGGTTCATTTAAATTAGACAAAGAGTCGCTTGCTGTAGATGATTCGTTCACAACATTTTTCAGCGAAGCTGGCTCTGGCCGTCATGTTCCTCGGGCCATTTTTGTCGATCTTGAACCTACAGTGATTGGTGAATAATTCTTTTTCTTTATTAAAAAAAATTTATTGATTTTTTTAAGATGAGATTCGTACTGGATCTCATGGAAAGCTCTTCCACCCGGAGCAGTTGATTACTGGCAAAGAGGATGCGGCGAACAACTATGCCAGAGGTCATTATACCATTGGGAAAGAGATCATCGACTTGGTATTGGATCGCATTCGACGATTGGCAGAAAATTGCACTGGTTTGCAAGGATTTCTTATTTTCCATTCTTTTGGTGGCGGAACTGGCAGTGGCTTTACATCTCTACTTATGGAAAAGTTGTCCTCGGATTATGGGAAGAAGAGTAAATTGGAATTTGCTATATATCCAGCTCCACAAGTACTTAAGAATAGTTAATGAATTATAAATTATTTTTTATCGAAGAATGCTTATTGAGGTGTCCACTGCTGTTGTTGAACCGTACAATTCTGTTTTGACGACTCACACTACTTTGGAACACAGTGACTGTGCATTCATGGTAGATAATGAAGCAATATATGACATCTGCCGGTAAATGTTTAATTTTTTGTAAAACCTTTAAAATTGAATTTTTTAGCCGTAACTTGGACATCGGACGCCCATCTTATCGAAATTTGAATCGTTTGATTGGTCAAATAGTCTCGTCTATAACGGCATCATTGCGTTTTGATGGTGCTTTGAATGTTGATCTAACTGAATTCCAAACAAACTTAGTCCCTTATCCTCGCATTCATTTTCCATTGGTCACATATGCTCCTGTGATTAGTGTGGAAAAGGCGTACCATGAACAGTTATCAGTGGCAGATATTACCAATCAGTGTTTTGATCCAGCTAATCAGATGGTGAAATGTGATCCTAGACACGGCAAGTACATGGCCGTTTGTTTATTGTACCGAGGAGATGTTGTTCCGAAAGATGTGAACGCAGCTATCGGTAACATTAAAACTAAAAGAACTATTCAGTTTGTTGATTGGTGTCCAACCGGATTTAAGGTTTGTATTGTAATTAGTGTTTATAATCGAATATTTTATTAACAAATAACATTTTTAGGTTGGCATAAATTACCAGCCTCCAACTGTTGTTCCAGGCGGAGATTTGGCTCAGGTTCCGCGAGCTTTATGCATGCTTTCCAATACAACAGCAATATCTGAGGCTTGGGCTCGTTTGGATCATAAATTTGATTTGATGTACGCGAAGCGAGCATTCGTACATTGGTATGTTGGAGAAGGTATGGAAGAAGGAGAATTTTCAGAAGCTAGAGAAGATCTTGCGGCATTAGAGAAAGATTATGAAGAGGTGCTATAAGGTTTGTTGTATAGGAAAACTCTAATTGTTGTGAATTTTAGGTTGGTATTGATAGCCTTGATGAAAGTAATGAGTATTAGAAAGTCTATTTGATGCGAAAATGTCGATATTTATGATGACTTTTTTTATAAACTTGGTAACTGATTGAATAGTAATATTTTAATTTTTTGAAACATCAATGGTGAAAAATTAGAGATGGAGGTTTTCATTTGTTTTGAAAAAATAAAAGCTTCCTGCGAATACGTTGATTTGTGTTCCATTGCATTAAGAAATGCTGAATATGTGTATTCGAGTAAGGTGTTTTTCATCAATAAGCATAAAAGAACATTCACTTGTGATTTTGTTAATTATTTTAATAAATACGCCATGCAAAGCGCAGTAAACTTTAACCCATATTGAATAAATTGTTAAAGCGCAGGTGTTTGGCTTCAAGTTGATGAAAAATACGTGTAATGTCAAATTTTTCTTGTATCATCATCGTGTAGTGTTTCCTTGAAATCAATTGGACCTGCAAAGTTGAAAATATTTGAAGGAAAATTATAATATTCAAATGGAACTTTTGTCATTCTGAACAGTTAGCATTGTTTATTTATTCAGTTAGTAGTCGTGGCTTACCGAAATCCAAATTACTGGAACTGTCGAGTGACCAATCGCAGAATCCATCCAAATGTGCTTTCTGACGTTGCATAACTGTAAAAATGATACTTCTGACATTTTCATTAAAATATTTGAAATCAGATTAACTATACAATTTAGCATTTATTTCAATTCAGCAGTGGGTTAAATTTGAAATGTAAAACTGTATAGCTTACGTAGTTTAGGAATATCATCATTTTGAACAAGTGACTGATTTACGTCACTAGTATCTTTTGTTTCAGTGATATCCACCGATATGGGAGTTTCTTTTGAAAGAACTAGCGTGTTTTGATCCTTAAGTGAAATGATAACTAATTCAAGTGTATTAATGTATACATTATTGTGTATATTTGTAAATATATACAAACCATATGATCAGCAAATTGCAGACTGGTTGACGGAAATGCATGCAGCGGTGTATTAGTTTCAAGAGCTAGAAGCTCATTAGAAAACATTGCTGAAGTTAAATCATTTCCTGAGAAAGAAGAATCCATTGCATGTCGTTGCTGATGTTCTTGTTCTTGTTGCTGTTTTTGTTGTGGTTGAATTACTTCCACTTGCTGACAATAATGAGTATAAGAAATTGTTGAAGCAACTGATTTCTCTCGCACTGATGCTTCTTCTGACGCTGTTGTGACTTTCGGAGCCATATATGGCATATGACGAAAATTGCTTGAGCCAATTTGAGCTTCACAATCAACAACAACACGCTGACTCTGAGTAGGTGCTTGAGCAGCTTTGGAAGTATGCGGTACTTTTTTTGACAAATCAGATTTTTTTCTAAAGCTAATCAATTTTTTTGATGTAGTAGCACACGATGTAGAAGGCAGAGATGCTGAAAAAAGAGGAAAAATATGTAAGCAATCCAAAGAAAATTTTTTACAACAGGATAACGTTAACAATTATTCAAATTGGATTAAAACAATTCACCACAAACGCCAGCTACATTTCATTGCTTAGCTTGAAGTTTAAATCATTCCATCTGAATGAATGTTTAAAAATTAAAACGAAATTTTCATTTCACAAAAATGTAATGAAATATTTAACAAAAGTGCAAACTCAACTGGATTCAGTCAATCTGCCGGGCAACAATTTACGCACATCTTCTGCAACTTCAATGTACTTTTTTGAGAACAAAGACTAAAAAGAAACAAAATAAAACAAAATAGAATAATTGTTGGTTAAAATATATAATACAGAATAGAATTTAAGAGAAATAATTTTTTACCGGTCGATTCAATGCCAACGTATCTCCAGCAAAAAATGAAAACGCCGAATTACCTTTGATATAAAACTACAAACATGCATTTTAAAAAATAACTACAAACCAATGAACAGACAATCCTATACTTGTTCTGGATGGTTTTCTTCGAATTTGTACCTTAAACGAATGGTTTCCTTTTGACCAGCCTGATAAAAATTGAATTAATAAAACTCAATTTTTGCCTGTACCCTATTCAAAAAACCAAAAAAGAAAAAAACTAAAAGCAAAACATTACCATCTCAAAAAGATGGCATATTAATATCGACGGGCATATTTCGCAACTGATTCCATCGTTGTAAATGCTCAATTCTTGATTGCCGTCATCACCAAATTCAGGCTCTGTACTGTCGCTTGACGGAAAACAGCCCATTAAACTGTACTTGCGTTTCTTCTTAATTTTCGTCTCCACTTTAGGCCCAGTAGGCAGGTTATGGAAGAAAAATCCATCAGGAATAAGAATAATTCTTCTCTTAGACGCTTGTTCGCAGTCCTGTTCCAGACAGAGGACTTTTTTCACAACAACTACAGTAATAGCATTTCAATAATCATACCTGACGATCAAGTAACCACTTCTTTTGCAAATAACGAAAAACCGATACTACTGGCAATTTCGAATTGATCCGCAAAGATAAATGTGACCTTTGATGACAGTGAAAATTAACATATCCATCGTCTTTGTGTGAATGTGGAACAAATTGGATAGTCACAATTTCCCGTACTTCCATCAAATGTCGATTAGCTGAAATGATAAAAATATTTTTTGTGTTAATTTTTTAAATGCTCGTTAAAATTAAATTTCTTTCTTCTTACCAGCAACAAACTTATCCAACGCAGCACAAGCTGGGGTACGAATCTTCACTTTACTTTTGCCCAATTTACGACCCATATTAACTTTCAATTCAACTACCCTGCAGATTGAAAGCTCGCATTGTAATGAATGTTATGTAATAAGCAATGATAAATTCCCTTTCACCCTGTTAAAACTAGCTTTGTAAATATTTCTTTGGATGTATGGTCCACTTTGCACTGAGTTATTCTGAACCATTCGTAGTAATTGATCAAAGTGAACAATTCTTTCGCCTCTTTCGTAGCTGTAGCTAAATTTCAAAAAGAAAATTACTAAAAATATAAAATTAATTCAAAAATTCAAATAAATAATACAATTCGAAAAATCAACAAACGGCGCCAAACGACTCATTGTATTATAGAAGAAATAGCGCACTTGATCGTAGGTCTTCGCTTCATGCTTCAGTTTACCAGCTATGTATAATCGAATTGATTCAAAATCTTTACCATGCTAACAAAATAATTCACAATGTTTTTGAACTTTCAAAAAAATGAAAAAACAGTAATTTACATCAATTATACATTATTATAATCCTAAATGTGTTTCAAATGAAAACAGTGTGAAACACATTTGTATAATGAATAGCATTCTGTTATATTGCTGGTCAAAATTCTAAATTAAAAAAATCTATTTCAAATACCAATTTCAGTCCTTCAAAAAATAACTGCCAAGCCTCTTTACTCCACTGAGTATACAAGCGTTTTTCCGTTTCTTTCCCTTCGGTTGTCACAGAAGCAGTTGCAGCAGTGGAAGTACTAGCAACAGTTGCATGCTGAGACATGGCTGCTAACGCATGCCTCTGTCTAGTGTTTGGTGCTTCAGATTCATCAGTAGAATTTGATCCTAACATCATCTGAAACTATTTTATTATTTAAATATTTTTCATAGGCAATCGCCTTAATACAGCAATGAAAGAACTTCTAGATAATAATCACAATTTCGTTAAAACGCATTTACTTTATTTTCTTTTAAAAAATAAAAACGATTGCCAATTTAAAAATATTTTAAGAACGCATATGAAAATGGAAGCATATGAATTAATTTTACATGCATAATAATGATAATAATAATATTGCAGTGTCCACAAAAAACAAACATGCTATTTTCACTTAAATGTATAAAGATTTGCCAATAATAATATTCAAAATTAGCCATAATTGTAATTTCATAAACAGTCTTGAGCTGAATATCAAATCATCATTCATACCATGTTAGGTCAATTTAATACGAAGTATTGGAGATCATATTAACGGAAATTGGCATAAACGTCATGAATAAACACTAGTCGTTGAAAAATGCTTTCCTGCATAAAACATAGCTATTTTAAAACAATTTACTTATAATTAAATAGCGTTCAAGTAAACAAATAATGAAAAAAATAAATGTGCACAGCGCAAATTCATACAACCAACACATTCTTTTCACAGTAATAAAAGATTTTCAGGGAAGATACTTGGTATTTGTCGCTTTTAATTTCCAAATGTAAAAAATATTTAGAAATAAATTTGCATTTATCAATTAAACGTGCATTATTTGCATTGCATATGGACTTAAATGTTTTTTTTTAATTTAGATATTTCCATGTATGTAATAATTTTCTTTATTTCAACTTTGGAAAAACGTTTTACCATTTTAAAGTTACATATAAAATTAACTTTGTCAGTATGAAGTTCATAGAAATGTTTCAAAGATCGTCTATTACATTTCTTATGTAAATTTAATAAAAGATGCAATGAAATTCCGGAAATTTTTTCATCTGCATGCGATAAGGTGGATTGAATAGTGTGTCGAATGACGCGCTGTGGGTTACATATTCTTTGCTCAAAATGTTAGTTATTCTCTCTCTTTCACAACAATTAAAGTAATATATTTTATATTTTGTCATTTTTAATAAATTCCATCGCAAAAGAAAATTTATTTTTCAATTTGAAAAGCAATATATAATTCAATTTTTTCAACTCTGATGAAAAACAATCATTATATATTCAATTTTATACGGAACGCTGAACGTCCATTATTTTTTCTGATTCCTCTTCGTCAAAATTAAGTTTTAAGTTGATATTCAGGCATTGTCGATAAAATAAAGCGTAAAACGGATGAGATTTGTTTAACTTTCTAAAATTACATGAAAATTCAGGTACATATGACTACAAAAACAAAGATAGATTACCTACCAATGCAACAAATAAGAATATCATTATGCCAGAACAGTTGCTGGTTACATTAAAAACCAAACCACGGGTCATTCTGAAATTATAATAACCATTTCATAATTGTTCGTAAAAATTAAGCATAATAAAGGAATCTTGATCCAAAAACAAATTACATGATCATATATTGAAATTAGATTATATTGAAATGTTTCCATGAAAAGTCTTCACAACAAAACTGTACATTACATAAAAAAGCCACAACTGTCGCAAAATTAGTGACAAGATTTCTAATCAAATTTTAAAAATTAAACACTGATTACACACCAATTTCATGTTTTCAGTTAAATAAAAACAAAATTACCTGGTGGAAAGCAATTCAAACTGCCCAAAGACCAATCGCAAAAGCCTTCCAAATGCGACTTTGTAACAAAGATAACTAAAAATGCAAAATTGCGCATTAAAGAAAAATAAATGTTAAAAATTCAAAAAAAAAATACAACAAATATTTATATTGCTACATTATTAAAAACAATATTTAAATATAGAATTTACCCGGAAGAGCTTCAGACTGCTGCTCTGTACTCGTAGTCGCTTCACCAGAAGACACAGAAGATTCGGAAGAGATAGAAGCAGCCTCTGGCGCTTCTAAGTTGTCATTCTGAAATTTAAATAAAACTTATCTTGAAAATAAATTGCAAAAATAATTGATAAATCATAAAAATTAACCAGAAATAACAACAAAATGAGACTACAACAATCAATTAGTTGCAAATATAAGTGTGAAATTAAAAATTTTCATTCAAAACTCAGTACAAACCATGTTGACGTCAGCATCAATTTCCTCTGAGATCTGGTTGCGCATTTCTTCACCGTTCAATGAAATAGGATCCAAACCTATAAAATGAGCGCACTTTATACAAAACTGATTGAACTGAATTTTAGGAGAATAATTTAACCTGCAATAGAAGCAAAATTTTGAGGCCCACTTTCGAGTACGTTTCCTGCCGAAATAGATGGGTACCCGGATATAATATCACAATGAGCCATCGAATTCTACGAAAAACGTTTTAAAAAATTCACTTCAAACATTAACATACCAAAGCAGTTTGACTGTGCTGTTTAATGAGGGACAGCTTTGAGGTTATCACTGTTTGGAAAGATTTCTTTCGTTTCTTCGTCCTTTTCCGCCGCCGCAATTTTTTATTATTATGAGCAGAAGCAACTGCAAAATAATTTCAATAAAATCAATAGCAAATTTAAATAAATGAACAAATGTAGCAGAATTACCCCTGCTTTCAGACAATTCAAACATTCAAACAACTATTCAAACATTTTACAATTTGATTCAGTAAAATTATACGCATTTTTTTCAACAAAAAGTTACGATAAAAAAATCAATATATTATATTTGATATATGAATTCTTATGAAACATAATTTCTGTCAATCTTGTAAATTAACTACAGTAATTTGTTAAAGAAATTAAAGTTCTCAAAAATTCTGCCATGTAAAATGTAAAATTGAATATTTATAAGCAAAATACTGGTTTGAAAAATGAAAATCCCATCAAAATATAAAAATTATCTAAGGAAAAAAATAAATTGCATCACTTACTGCCTTTGGAAGATGTCCCTTTTGCACCTGTTGCACTGTTTGATTGCTGTTCAGAGAGAAGATTGTGGGCATCGCCTTCATCATCACTTAATGGCGTTGCTTCAATGCTGGATTTGAAAAGAAACATCTCGCGCAACAAAGTTGCAACTGTCATGCTGTTCATTCTTTGTTTCTGCAATGCAATATCAAAAAATTGCAAAAAAAAACAGCAATGCAAATCATCATCAATTCAAACTGCTCACTAATTTTTCCTCGTATAACTTCATTCTGATGTAGCAAGCAAAAATGTCCATCCACCGATCTTCATCTATCTAAAATAATTATTGTTCACATATCAAGAAAAGAGAATTTAACAAAAATCAATTATTATTATTATTATTATTAATTTAGAATAAAGCAAACAAAATAAACACATTAAAGAAATATATAATAGTGAAACCATTGAATCTCGGCAAAAATGGTAACGAAAACGCAACGTCTGCAAGTTGCCACTCTGAAATTTAAATTATCATAAATAAAATCAGCAAATCAATGATTGATTAATTAATTACTAGAACACTCAGCTGCCCGACACTGATGCATTTCGAATTTTCCCATGTCAAACCTTCATTTATATTGTCAGCATCCAGAGAACAACTGAACGGAGAACATTCGCCTTGTTCAGCAAGAGGGAAACAGAATTCCAAAGAAAATGTCCGCTTTATGGCGCGTTTCTTCATGCTGTTAAAATTATTGTTAACCGCATTGCAGCGCAAAAATTTGAAACCATCCGGCACTAATCTGATGAACCAAAACGGCATCAGAATACCATTCATCTATAAAAAGACAAATAGATCAATAATTCCAATTATTAATTATTAATATAAAAATTATATATGAAAATAAAATATGAACAAACAAAAGCGAGTGACGATGTCCACCGTTTTTCTAATTCACTGAACACCCTGGCAATCGGTAACTTCGACGAAACGCACAATTTAAGGCGGGGATTCTGGCCACAATCTATTACAAAATATTCATCCCAGGCATCGTGAGGCATCAACTGCAAAACAATATTGTCATGCATAATGAAGTTGCTTTGGGAAATATCTATAAAAAAGATAATTAATAAAATGAATATTATGAACAAAAAGAAAAATAAACAACCTTTGGGCAAATATTTCCTCAAAGCCGGGCATTCCGGAGTTTGTACCCGAAATTGTCGAAATGTTTTCGATTTCTTTTTCCACACTTCCATTCTCATTTTGCATTCTCTGCAAGATATGAAATAAATAATTAAATAAATGAATAGACTAATAACAATAATCACCCGGTTATAATGAGCTCATTAAACAATTCTGCTGTATTTGTATCAATTTTTAAACTGCCCGTTTTCTGTATCCATGCACCAAAATTAATTAACGCGAACAATTCTTTTGCCTCTTTCGGAGCATTATCTCAAAAGCAAAACACAAAAATTAACAAAATAAATAAATAAATAAATATAAATAAATAAATAAATAAATATAATTAAAACACATACAACGTGATAAATTCAAAAAGCCGGATATTCGACCCCACGTATTGTAATAAAAGTTCCGCACTTGGACATAATTCTTCGGGTTGGACTTTGTCTTTTCCGCCACATAGCGACTTATAGCTTCGTGATTTTTCCCGTGCTAAACAGAAATTAAATAGCAAAATTATTTGCAAATAAATGCTTGAAAAACACAATAATAAGTTACAGTTAATATTTTTCAAAAGATACGGCACATTATAAACGGAAAAAGTATTTAAATAAATGAGCATTTATCCTTATATTTCAATAGAATTGCACTTTAAACTGACAACTGAAAAGTGCAAAAGAAACCAAATTATAATGCACAACACACAAAACAACATGCAAAACAATTAACAAAAACAACAGTGATTTCAAGAAGCGTTTAAAAATTGAAAAAAGAGAAAAAATACAATTTACCAGCTTCAAAGCTTCAAAAAACATGCGGACAGCTTCAGCATTCCATGCTTCCCATGTTCGGGTTCTTTCCGTCTCTTTTGGTATGATTTTTGTAGCTTGGACAAAATCAGAATACACCAATTCACCAGCACCACTTTCATTGTCAAGAAAAGTGCTATCGTTGCTTTCTTTCTTCTTTACAACCACCTCAGACTTTTTGCGCAATTTGTATTTTTCCGCTGTACTTATTGCTTCTCCATGCTGCAATTTCGACTTCTTCATATCCAACAGCTGTTGGCCAAAAAGATAAATCTAAAGATGCAAATAATATCGATCAAGGACATCAATCATTCCATCACAACTGATGAAATGGCACACAGATGAAATGCAAAATATGAGAAAATATACTTCACTTCTTATTATTACAAGTCATAAAGTGTATTGAAAAAAAATATAAAATATTCCTTTCAACTGGTGATAAAATAGAAAAAACAATAATCAGTATTAGCGATTAACATTCATAAAAACAAATTAACAATGAAATATTATCATATAAAACAAACAAAATACTGAATTTACTTCTTTAAAATTCCACCAAAAACAAAAATTTTTTAAAAACATGTTAAAAATGAAACAAGATATGCTAAAGACATGACCAAACCGCTCGTACGTTAAAAAAGAATTACAGTAAAACGTTTCAATCCAAAGTCTGGTTGGTTACATTGAAAATGCACGTCGATTTCTAAAAAATATAAGAAACCACTAAAATATTACACGGTTTTCAATTAAAATGGTTCTTTCTAAAAAGCATAAATATTTGAATGTCATCAAACGTTTCATCGAGTTTCAGGGCTATTTTGCAAAATTATGCGGAGCAAAGCATGCACGATTGTTTAAATAATCAAAAATAAAAATACGAACAAAAATTCACCCAAAATTGACAAAATATTAATAAATACTTCAAATTAACAATAGAACTACAAAATTCAAATCCATCCTGTTAGAAAAGTATTAGCTCACAATATAATAAAACTACTATAAAAGCATTAATATGATTAGTAGAAAATGACTGCATAAATAAAATAATAACCTTTTCCAAAACAAAAAACGATAATAAAATAATAAAAGTCCAAAATAAATAAACTTCAACAATTTCACATGGAACTACACTTATTAATTTGAAATACCATTTCCATTTATTAAAATTTAAAACAGTAAAGCATTAAACATCTTATAAGAAAAAATTGTATACCTTTAAGCGACTTCTGAGAAAAAATATCTCCAAAAACTGACACACACAAAGGAGAATAGAAATACACAGTACGATTAATAACAAATGAAAATACTGATAATTAAGTTTCATGCTACTCTACTGTAGTTAACAACAAAAATTTTAGTTAAATAAGTATTTTCTCTAAAATCGTAAATGCTATATATAAAAATTGTACCAAAACACACAATATTTTACAAAAATTGGGCTGGAGAACTCAAATTTTATATTCTTATAGAAATCATTTTTAATTTGAAAATTTAAATTAAAAATGAATGAATTTATTTCATAACATAATTGTTTTATTCATTGTTAATTTAGAAGGCAATAGTAAAGAAGAGGAGAATCATCAGGAATAGTAAAGAATTTAGCATATAACTTAGAAAATAAAACATTAATTACTGTTTTAAATATTCCGGTTAATTGCCCTTGTACACCGTGCATTAAATATAAAAGAAAATAACTTTTTCTAATCTCTGTAAAAGTACAGAGCTCTGCCGCACTTCGGATTTATCCGAAACTATTTTTTCTTATTTTTTATTACCATTGTATTTATGGTGGTTAAAATTTGCAGACAGCTGTAATGTATTCAGGATATATTGTTTGCCCAGTATAAATCATTTTAATAATTTTTAAATAAAGGCGTTTCCCAATTTTCCCTCAATCGTAGATTTAAAATAAATTCTTACTTTTAAAAAATTTTAAAATAAAACTTTATCAAATTTTAATGAGTTTAACAATTTGTTATACAGTAATTTTACATAAATTCTACAAAGATAACTTAAATTAAAATAGAGTAAAGTGAGACATTATTTCATTTAACTATTATTCAGATATCATTTTATATAAATGTTTACAGTGATCGACGACAATTATCAAGGCGTGCATTTATCTGATAAAGGTTTAGAATTTACTGTCGCTTTTGCTTATTCAGATAGATTGGGATAAAAATGAAATGGAAATGCAATTGAAAAGTGAGAAATATTGTTCGTTAAAATCTGGAACTGAATTCAGTTAAAACTATAAAATAAAATATTGCATGAACAAGTAATATAACAAATACTGAACTGAAAAATAATATAATTTAAGTATATATGTTACGAAAAGGAAACGCTGTATTAAAGAGGTATTAATTGCTGGATGGAATTATAAAAATCCTTTATATAACAAGCTTTCAGTTTGTGAACATTCTACGTAAGTATACTGTTTTTAATGAGAGAAGCATTGTAAAACATTATAAAAAATGGGCAAATGACATAATCTTATTGTACATAAAAGGAAACAACTTCTTTTATATTATTAAATTGGCATTTTCATATATTACAAATCATTGTTATTAAAAAATTTTTAACTATTAGAATACTGGATTCTATAATTTGCATAACTATGCCGAAAAGTATCAAAAGCTATTAGTTGAAAGGTAACCTGCTATACAAAATTAGCACAAAATTTTGTCTCTAATTTTAATTATCTTTATGAATAATGTGTAGCAAAAAATTAAGTTATTAATATTTCTGAACACATAACTATATTTTGCGGTATTATTTCAGCTTTAGTTCGACAATTATTATAAAATGAACAATATTTTAAATATTTTTTGTGAAAGAGTTGTTTATAAGCTGTGTTTAAATAGCAAAAAATGCCTTAATAATTAAACATTGTTTTCATTTATTACCTATAAATTTGGCATTATTTAAGCAGTACTAATTTTTGGTAATACGCTTTATTTCTTTTTTTTAAAACAGCTGCCGTTTTTATTTCCTGATTGCATTTACTGCAATGTTGTTTCTCATTTTTAGCGGTATGATCTGATAATACCAGTTCATGAAATGTTATTAACTGCTAAATTTATTTTGTTGCTGTTATTTTTTATTAGTCATAATGAATTCCAGATAAAATTGATATGTTAACTTAAGCATTCATATGTGCTAAGAGAAAAAAGTTATCATATGCAAATCCATGCATATAAGCTACCTTCATCCAACTAATAATGAAAATCGGCATCATCCGTATTGGATGATTTTTAAATTTCATAATGCTCTCCTAAACAAACTGTTCTCTAAATTCCATCAAATTTCAATGCCATTCATTTCAGCACATGTTCAAAATATAGCATTTCAATAAATACTAAGTAACTGTATCAATAAATATAAAATAGTTTAAGAATGCATTTCATAAAATCGAATTAATGTCGAATAAAAGCATTACAAACAATAAATTGAACATAAAAATAATAAATGATCAATAATAGGACTTTTCATTAATTAATATAAAACTGTGCGGACATTTTTTCATAATACATGAAATTTGAAGTGAATTTAACAATTTTATATGTATTCTATATGTATGTGTATTATATATATTGCTTATAACTTTGTTCGAGTTCATTCAATATAATTCAGATAAAATTGATATTTAATTCGTTCAAGCTTAGCAGATTGAAACAAAATAATTACAGTTGAACATGTTGCAATTAAGTTAAACTAAGTAAAATCTGATTTAAAAATTCGTTTTAGATCTGAGGAAATCTATTATCGTTATCAGATACTGCTGAGCTATTAAGTGTGTAAATCAGCAATGACATCATTTTTCTTTATTTTCAGCTTGAATTTATTGAACACTTAATTAAACTTAATAAATTTTTTTTGCTAATTTTAAATATCCATTTGCAAAGAAACTTGAAGTGTTAAATTTACTTTAATTCAAACAGTAATAGTAGGATAATAAATTTACATGTTGTTTACGTATGGATATTGATATTCACATTAAAAAGCATTTAAGTAATAATTAAAGTTTTAACCAAAAACTTAAAAATGAATTTACCTCTTAGTCATTTCGCGGGAATATTTGAATTATAATTGTTGTAAACTGTAAAGGATTTCACGTTTGTACAACATGAAATCCACGACAAAAATTCTCTTCATCAATTATTTAAGATTAATTTAGTGATTATTTACCTGAAGAGGAATAACCACATCATAGGTAAGTCTGGGTCAGAGTTCTAAGACAAGAATTTAGCAGTATAAAATTGGGTTTTGCTAGTCATTTCCTTGTCATAATATTTTAGTGGAATAATTTCATTGCAACGTCATTGTTAATGTTTTCCATTTTAAATTTATCCTGTTTCTTTGTTTTAATTTTAATACATTTAGTCCACAAAGGGGAGAATTTACAATTACATAAAAAAACCAACACGATCATTGCAGAAACGTCCTATGGATAATGCTATCAACCCTCAGTAAAAACTGCATCTTTCGTGGATCCGAACAGATAATTTAGTTATATAATAACATTTTTATTTTAGTATCATAAAGTATCAATATCATGTACAGTATCATAAATACAACGTTTATTTATATTATGTGCTATTTAGATGGATAGGAAAACTTTATAACTGATGATTTGCAAATGCGAAAAATCATTAATCTTAGTAATAATGACTTTGACATGAAATGGACATCTTTGTAATCTTATTTACTTTGATATTTATTTATTGATTGATCTTATTTAGTCTGATATTAGTTGTGTTTCTAAAAAAAGGAAAGTTGTATTCCGGCTTCTCTCTGCTCCAGCCACTTCCAGCCTTGCTTAATGTTCCTTATTTCAAAGGGAAGCAGAGCGGTTTCTAGTACTCCTGGTCTCTTGTACTTGTGCTTTCACCCCTTTGTGACATCTAGACAGAAAAAAGCAGATGGGCGCGCCTTGCTATCTTATCTTGAAATGGTTTATGTAAATTTATGAGACATCTGAACGTCTCGTATCACCTTCGGGATTTTTGTTTCTGAGATTTCTATCTCTGAAAGAAAGAGCTGCGGATTTTTACTCATTTAGTTGTGCAAAATTTTGGAACGTTCTGCCGTAAATGACGACAGACTTTGCTTTTGATCTGTAACAAACTTTCAACATATCAAATGCTTCAGCAGGATCTGAAAAAATGCCGGTAAATCCACTACTCGTGCGTCATCAGCCTTGAAAAGCAGCATAATGCATTTTCGTTGATTTGTGCACAGTGAGCTGTTTATTTTCTGCTGTTTTATGGACAAAATACAAAAAAAAGAATACAAAATAAAATTAATACTGTATATTTTTGAAATGCAAGCAGTTTAGAACAATGAGTAATGATATTTTTGACGTAATTTGATAACAGAATTATTTATTGAAAAATAAAATATGCACACTATTTCAGCTCTTTGGAACGATAACAAATAAACTAAGAAAAAAATGAACAAAATCAAATTGTTAATAAATAAAACAACTTTTGCTTACAATATGAAAGTTGAAACTAATTCAAAATTCATTGGAAGTATTATCACCATCAAAATAAAGCAAATTCCATGCTTAATTTAACATTTAACGAGAAAAAAATCATAAAATAATCGATAAATTTCATAAATGGGAAATGCAAGATTTTAATTGTTCAACTTGAAATTGAATTTGTTCATTTGACATAATGATAAAAATTCAAGATATTTGCTTTGGTAATAAACATTCTTTGAGAACTGAGTTATCTATTTTGAAGCATTCATCATTGCATTCCTCTTCATCTATCATAGGAATATCTGGCATATTCTAAAATCAAAATTGTAAAAATTGTAAAGACTGCAGTAACTTACTATTCGAATACGATCTAGTTCTTCTGCTGACATTGATGGTGTTGTAATTCTATATGTCGTATGAAACTTGCTATAATCAATATGAAAAACGCCATTTTGTTTCTGGAAGGTTATTAATTTGCAAAATCTAAATTATTTTGAAAATGAAAACAGATGATCTATAAATCAAATAAATACCTTTGCCCCCAAAGTATTTCTTCCGGCAGATAGCTTGTACTCGCTTGGGTACATACTCCTGAGCTTGAAATCAATCCATCAAGAATGACAATAATTTCAAATCTTGCAGAAGATAAATCAGATTCATTATATTTATACATTGGACTGTTTTCATCGATTACGTGATTAACAATAACCGGCCAAGATAATAATGGGCATTCTTTGATATCATCTACCTGCGTCTAAAAACTGAGCAATAATTAATAAAAAATAAGCTGAATATTATTATTGATTAAACTAAAATATTAATTTTGCTTAATCATATTGTTTTTTCTTACTTAACAAAATTTTTACAATCACAAGGAAATGGTAAAATAATAATTTTATTTGGAAAATTAACTGAACTTGCATATAGCATTACTGTAATAAACAAACACAACTGTAGCTGCCCTAACTTCAAAATTTTATGCTAAATTTGGAAATATTAAGAAAGCAATAGTTATTCAGTATTCTCTCAAGCTTCTATTCATTTCTGAGTAAGAAGTATTGTTTCTTTTTGATCTGTTGTTAAATGATATGAAATTGTTTTTTTTGTGTTTAAATGACATTCCCCTACATTATGTATAGAGTACATTATGTCTATACATTATGTATGAATACATACAGTATAGAGATAATAATAATAATAATAATAATAATAATACTATTCACAGTGATATCAAGAAATTTTATTATTAAATTCAAATTATACAGATATGGTTAATGTTCAAATAATGTTGTTCATGCGTAATTTGATAAGGATGCAAAATGTATTTGAATTGATGCATAAAAAAGAAGCTTACTTTCATTTCGTGTAAGTAGAATGGTGATACTTCTCCTTCCGCTGTCACATGCTTTCGTATCATGATCATATTGATTTTAACGTTTGCGAGTTTGTATTTCCTCATATCTCCAATGCGAAAACTTAAACACAAGTACCTTTCGCGTTTTGCAATCACGGCATTGTTGCTGAACAGAAGCGTTTGTGCTCTGTTTTTTGGTTTTGTCATTTTTGCAAAAACCACACCAACCATCAGACTTTGAATAATTATTCCTAACATGGACTGCAATCCGAGAATGAATATAACTTCTGGGCATTGTTCTGTTGGATACCTTATAGAAATAAATTCTGACAGGCACATTTTTACCTTTAAACGTATTTTACCTATATCCAAATCCAATAGTATGTTGTGCTTCTAAAGAATACATGAATATTGATGCAAAAGAGTGAACATTTTCTAGACAAGGTTTCCAATTTTCGTCATGACTTCTCGCGAAATCTCCATGCACCACCATGATGCAATAATAAATTACCGAAAATAGAAGCCAACTCATGCTGAAGCTGAGAGCAAAAAGCAGCAAACACCATCGCCATTTTACTTCAATGAGTGTATTCCATATATCACTGAGAATAGGAAAATATATAAATTGTTATTTAGAATCTTTAAATTATATAATTTAATGAAAATGAAGCATGCAGTTATTTTTTTTTTGTACGTTTTTGAACTTTGACACAAATTTTGGTTTCAATATTTGAATAAAATAAAATAAAGTACCTGTAAAATCTCCAATTTTGATCGTGCAGCTCAGAGCTCAAGTTGAATTCGCCATTTTTGTTTAGTAGTCTGGTGGGGCAGTTGTTTTTTCTTTGTCCAAACATGAATCCTTTTTCATTGATTGCATCTTAAATAAGTGTAACATATTATTATATACTGGTTGATTTTAAAGCTTGTATCAAATTGCTTTGGATATTGGCAATCATTCTTTGAAATTTCAATTGTTATTAGTATTCAATGTAAATTTAAATTTAAAAATGAATTTCACTCTACGTTTTATATGCAAAAGACATTTTTAAAATTTAACTATGTTTGCAGTTTAATGCTGTAAATGGCAACGATAGAATATATTGAATAGTAATTGTGTATTTGCGAAAGCATGAAATAGAGATTTCAATAGAAATGGTGAAAATATCTTTTAAGTATAATTTTTCTTGTTTTGTATTCACTTGAGAATCTTCATTTAGGTAGTAAGATTTGTAATTCCTTTTTCTTCATGAAACAAAAATTTCATCTATTATACAAATGTAATATGTTTGCAGTATTATATTCATTTATTGAGCAAATAAAAAGCCGGCACAGTTTTTTAATGCAATAAATAGATATGTTTAAGCTGTATTTTACAATATTCTGCAGGTTTTTTAGGTAGAGTTAAATGAACATCAAAGTGGATCTTTCATAATGGCAAACAAGTACAAAGCAGGAGCATGATTGTTAAAAATAGGAAAATTCTATGATTAAAGTGAGCAAATATATTTTTTAATAAGGAAGTTTTTATAATGTTTTAAGAATATTGAATTTGAAATTAAATGTTTCAAAGTGATCATTTTTGATCGGTTGATTATTTTAAATGAAAATTAAAAAAGAATTTGATAAAATTTGAATCGAAAATAGAACTGATGGGGGAAAATAATTTTTTTTAAAATTATAATCATCTATGATGACGAAGTGTTGTTTATCATACATGCAGATTGGTAGATATTTTACATTTGTGGGTGTGAAAAATTTTGAAGCATCAAATAATTATGTCAGTGTTGAAGCAGTGTTAAAGCAATTGAAAGCTATGTTTAACTAAGCCTACCTGAATTTCGTCTTGGATATCTGCCTGAAGTGGACCAGCGCATTGTTTGTTTGTTTGTTTTTTTTAATATTTATTGTTGATTTTTCGTTGAAATTGTACTTGTAGGGAAATTGCTTTATTTTTATATTATATTAAGAAATGACTTTGTTTGAACAGTATTTGAAATGTCACAAACTTGCTAAGAAATCTAGTTCGTGAACTGATTCTTGTATCTGGATGACAAGCATTGTAAATTGTTCAAATGACACAAGCAGACTTGTCTTTATTTTGTCATATAGAATTTATGTTTTTCAAAGTAAACAACTGGAAAAATATTAATGAATTTAATTGAATTTTATTTTTTTTCAGCGTAATTTTTGAAAAAAATAACGAACATCATTGTGTGTGAAGATAAGTTTGCGTTTCAATTTTCAATCATTTATATTTAAAAAATCTATATTTAAATGTTTATTTATTTATTTACTTTTAATATTGATGTTGATATAATCATGATAATAATAATAATTTAGTCAAGGTTGAATAAGTTTAAAATGTTGCGGCGTTTTGTGTGCTACGGTTCGTCGTTTCGTCGACTGTATTCAATCGCCAATGGTCAGCTATTTCCAGGACGGACATTGCAGTGCAGCTTTGCACAGTTCAGAATCAATGAAACAAGGGTAAGTGGTAGATGCAGATGTTATTTAAAAATTTTGATTGCAATTTTTTCTTCTGAAATTCCTTTTTTATGCAGCAAAATGTTGCAAATTTACATTGAAACTGTTTGATTTGATTTACACTTTAATGTGATATCAATTTTTGTATTAATTGTTTTAAATCTTATTGTTTTTCTAAATGGTATTGTATTTCATTTTATTTTTGCACTGAACAATATTGACAGTAATTTTTAAAGTTGGTCGAAAATTTTAGCTAAATTATTAATGAATTGAAATTTGGTCTCAATTTGATTTGATTTAATTTAATTTAATTTAACACGTCATTTCAGTATTTTCACTGTAATTGGAGGCTTTTTGTGATTATATCAATAAATATATATTTTTTTTAAAAATTATTTTACAAATGACGTTGCAAAATGCACGTCAATTGTAGCGCTTTATTTGGTTCAGGAAATGAAATTGGCGATCCGTTTTTAATTTTTATTAATAATATTTCTAGACTCCGCAAAATTATGGCAGAGCTTCGTATGGTCACAAGCCACCTTACACAATCAAAACAGTGAGCGATCGCGTGATGTTAGTTTTGCAACTTTTTGACAAAATTGATCCTGAAAAAGTTTGAAACAACATAATTTTTCATTCTTCATTTGCTTATTTATTTGTTGTTTTATATTAGATTAAGCATAATTCACATTTTGTGGATGATTTGGGATTGGACAGTCTCGATCATGTTGAAATTATAATGGCCATGGAAGAAGAATTTGGTATTTATTTGCATTTGTTATCTAAATTATTAACAACTTATTAATGGTTTATGAAATCTTATTGTTAATTTAATTTTTTGTAAATGAAACTGTTATTATTATTAACACTTTTGAAATGTGTATTGCAGGTTTCGAAATTCCGCCTGGAGATGGAGAACAGTTGATGACTCCTGCTCAGATAATTCAGTACATTTGCTTAAAGGAGGACGTGTATGAATAATGTACAGCTGGTAATTTATGTTGCTTTGCTGAGTTTTTGCTATTGTTGCAGCTGCAACAGCTTTTATTTACGAAATATTACTTCTCTGATCAATTTAGTAAACTTGTTTGTTTATTTATTGATTTATTTATGTCTTGTTTAATTTGCATTACTGTAAATTTGTGGTTTTTATGAAAAATGTGATGCTATTTTTTCAAGCATTCTATTACAAGCATCTAAATACAGTGAAGAGGTTGAGCATATCCATATTATACTGAAAAACTAGTTGATAAACATGAAAGAGGACCACAGGGCATTTATCAATAACTGATTTGCATAAATATAATAATGGTAGATTATCTTCATTTGTACATTGAAAGTATTTATTTTTTCTAGAAACGTTCATTTCATTAAACAAAACATTAATTTTCCAGTTGTGCATTCATTCATCTTTTCATCAATACCAAACAATTAATTTAGTAGTTTTTTGAATGAACTTTGAATGACACATAAAAATAATTAAACCAAAATTTTACTTTTAATTAACTGATGCATCACTGCATAGGATTTGTTAATTTTTTTTTGAGAAATTCTCTTATCAATGTAAAACAATAATTAGAAGATGAGTGTAAAATTTGAAAAATAATGCATATATTGATCGATAACTGAAAAATGTATGGTTTGTTGTTGAACGTATGAAGTGATTGTTTGCATGATGGTATAAATTTTGCAAAAAACATTGTAGCAAATTTCAAATTTATATTGTGTAAAGTGTAAAGTTTTGTTTAAAATATAAATACAATTCCATCATATTATTAGATGTAATTCAATTTTGCACATAAATTAATTTATGACTTGCCATTGCTTAACTGTTTTCTTTGAATTTCGTCAAAGTTGTGATTTTTTATTTGAAAAATAATAAAATAATCAGATATGAAGATAGTTTATTTTTCAAATATTTGTTAATTATTAATTAATTAACAATTCATGGTCTGCACTTCAACGTATATGCCAGCTGTTGGTGACAGAAGTTAATATTTTTTTGATATATGCATCTTTTCCGATTGTTTTTAGTCAAAATAAATAAATTTTGAGGAAACAATTTTTTTTTTAAATTTCAAGAGACAGCTTTTGCCATTTCTGAGTGATCGAATATTGTGCTTTTGAATGACCAACAGTTATCACTAATGTTATGGTGTGCAACCTCATGCACTGAAGCTGCAGATCCACAGCATGCATGCACACTAGGTAAACATACACTAAAAATGGAATTTATCTTTTTTGCGGTTTTGAAATCCGAGAATGTTGAGGGCTGACTGTATACACACACACACACACACACACACACACACACACACACACACATATATATATATATATATATATATATATCACAAACAAAATGTGATGCAAATAATAAAATATGAAAATTTACATCGCTGATCAGCCAGCATAAATTGTTACATGTTTTCAAGAAATAATTTGCACTTCAATTTTCTACTCAATTCAACAAAGTTTCTGCATTTGCTGGAGTTGGTAAGGGATTCTGAGGGTCTTTTTTCTCAAGCGTTTAACTTTTTTCAGCTATAATATATATTTAAATTTCCAAAGGACAAATAAATAGAAGCAAGCAGATAACACACACAGAGACTGTAACGGGAACGTTCATAAGTGCAAATTAATTAATTAACAGTGAAAATTGAATTTTCTTTGCGTTCTATTGTTGCTGCATGACTTGTATAGCTGATGAATTGATTGTGTTTGCTTTATAATAATTATAATCGCATTCTGTATTGCCGATGACTGACAGAAGATGCCTTTTCATAATTTGTAAAACAAATTTGTTTTACTTCTTTATATAAAATAAAAATTTTTTTTCAAACCATTTTTCAAAAAATACAACAAACAAACACTGAATAACATATATAACAATAAATAATGGCACTGATCACGTTTAACTGATCAACATTCGGCAACAAGTTCAATCCATTGCTTCAACGCTTCACTGATGACTTTCGGAAGGTCATCACAACGATTCAACGTAATATAAAAGGGAAAACAAAATCGATCAATGTATGAAACAAATTCCACTTCTCCATTCGGCTTCACAACCACCATTTTGTGATTTGACACACTTCCCTGTAAATAAAAAAAAATTTACATAATAATAATAATAATATTGTTATTAATTTTCGCCATTTTCTTCACATACCGCATCGGAATTGTTGTCAACAATGATGTAGATGACAAAAATACCGGCATTAAAAACTGAACGAACAGCATCTTTCACCGCCTGCTCGCCAAGGTTAAACACGTTTCTTCCGTCTGACAAAATTATCATCAGCTTTGTTGGCATGCCACTGTCAGTTCTGTCAGATGAAGCTGGTTGAGAATTAAACAAGCTGGCAGCACATTGCAACAGCTTAAACAAAGTCGAAATGTAGAAATGATGAAAAAAATCAACAAAAAGCACTACTAACACCAACAACCAAACAGCAATGAAAATCCTCGAATATTTAAAGCTTAAGATTAGTTTTTTTTTTAAAAAAAAAAAAATATATATATATATTCATGTTCAACAATACCTTCAACACGTCAGTTTGACGTTCATTACATTTCAGCTGTTCAATAATTCTTGCACCATAATGAACATCAAACGTCTTAGTCAAAGGCTGCAACAAAACTGGCTCAGAACCAAATCTGCATACACCAACGTGACCTATTTCCAAAATGTGAAAAGCTTCGCTCAACATTGCCAAAGATTGCAATGCCATCTGAAAACAACAGCAAAACAAATTATTATCAATAAATCAACGTATGTAATATGTAATAATTTCTTTTCAGCATGCTTTTTCAGCATTCTGATTTTCTCATTACCGTTTTGACGTTGTTCAATTGCATGCTCTGCGAATTGTCAATTGCAAGCACAACTTGATAGTCACGTTTGGTTTTACGAGTTCGACGTAACCAAATTTTATCCTTGCGAAATTCACTAGCTATGTATGGAATAATTTTGCGCAGATTCAATCGTTTTCCAGTACGATAATCACCTCTGAAACAAAAATAAAAAAAATATTTAAAATGCATCTTTTATAATACACATATCTTGAATAATAACAGTAAATTCTTTTCAGCTCACTGGAGTCTGGAAGCTACCGTAGGTTCCAATAAGCATCGCAAACTCTCACAAAGTTCAACAGCTTGTAAACGTGACTTTTGCACCAAATTTTTCCAGTAATCAACACTTCTTTTCAAAGTGTCGGTGTTCGTCAACGAATCTACACCAACTGGCAAGATCACATCGTTCACATGCAAATTATTGTTGTCAGTCTGAAATGAATTCATATTTAAACAAAACGACTTGACTGGGGTAAACTTTAATGCACAAGAAGAACAAACTTTACCTCACAATGAAACGTTCTGTCAGTATGAAATGAGCTAATAGCTTCATTGTTTTGCTGCTCGTCCGTGAGGTTCTGCTCCTGCAGTTGCTGCCGATCATCGTTGTCGTCTGTCTCATGGTCGTGAACAATTTCAACACTGCCTTGTGGAAATATCGCATTTCGATCATTCATAATTCGATCCTGAACAACAATAAATTATTATTAAGCACAATTTCAGTGACAAAAGTAGAATAAAGAAGAAAGAAATTAAAAAAATATTCTCATATATATATATATATATATATATATATATATATATTCTCTCACATGAACAACATCGTCCTCTTCGTCTTCTTTTTCTCCTTCATCAACGCTTTCAAAATTCATTTCCACATTGTCCGGAAGTTCAGTTTTGCTCAACGCAGTGTTCAAATCTGCAGTATCTACAATCTGCATGGCATCATCATCGTCCAAGTCACCTCCGTGGGCGAATGCGTTCGCCTGCTCTCGTCCCTCCTCTGCTTCTGAACGTTCCACCTGAGCTGAAGAGCTTTCTAAAGCACCAGCTTGATCAGTCAGTGTATTTTTCGACAAATCACCGACGGTTCGTTGTGCACATTGGGCAGGTTCAATTTTACGCCGCTTGAGGTAAGGTTCCCCGAACGACTGCACGTCAGCAGCAGGTAAACTGTGTCGACCAGATTGATTCTCAACTGAAGATCCCATTTCAGACCAATCTGGCATACTGGACACAGACGAATTCTGTTGTACATTATCACTTCTCCTTTGCAGGTCGGTTTCCGTACAACCGACGTCGGTAACTTCATCATTTAATAACAACTGCCCTTCACCGGCTCCAACTTGAGCACCAGAACCGAACTGACTTTGCTGAGCTCCGTCTTGTGGAAACAATTTTTCTTCCAACGCAGACTGCTCTCCAACTGTATTATCGTCAATGTTCTGCTCACTGTTCTGCTCTTCTCGTTGATCATCTTGCTCAATCAAGTCATCATCGTTCATCAATTGTTCATCATGATCATCAACATCATCATCATCATCATCATCATCATCAGTGGAGTCTTGTCTTGTTGCCTCTTCACGATCATCATCTTCTTCTTCTGGTTTTCTTTCCTCTTTCTCACCTTTTTCATCCGGAGCATCATTGTCACTTGCATCAGCATTCAACAATTCAGGCACTTCGTAAATCTGTTCGCCCTCTTCACTGTTGTTGTCCATGTTCTGGTCATCCATGCCTGATTCTATAATTCCATCACAAATAAATAAATTCAAGTTTTTTTTTCAAAAATAAAACATATAATATAATATAATATAATATAATAACATAAAAATAATGTCACCATTGAATTCTGCTTCTTGTTCTTCTTTTGCTACCAATTGATCATCAAGCTTATTAGCACCTTCCGTTGAACGATCAAAGTTTTCTGGTCTAGTTTTGTCATTTTCATCATCTGCTGATCCAGGATCAAATTGCCGTTCCGCTTCTTCATCCGAAACAAGATCCATCTCCATGTCAATTTTCAAATCCGGATCTTCGTCATTTTCATCATTCTCGTCATCTGAAAAAAACAACAACAACACCAATAACTGTTGTAATAAATTAATTGAAAATAACACAACAAACTTTCGTCATTTTTATTGTCGGTCGGCAAATTTTCCAAAATTCCGTCAAAATTGTCCTGCATTTCAATTGGACGTTCGACGTCTTCCATCGACTGAGGTTCAGCTTGTTCATTTTCACCAGCCAAACCTTGTACTTGATGTTCAAACTCAATCTGTTCAGAAACATCCTGAGCACCTTCACCAGTTCCCAAGCCGGCATCTTCGAATTGCTGATCTTTCACTTCTCCTTCCTGCAGTTCGGCGGCACTGGAAGGAGGCACGGCAAAGCCTTGTTCGTACAACACAACGCACAGTTGACAGAAAACCACATACAAGTCACAGAGCATCAAAGTAGTTTCCAAGCAACTTTCATAAAGATGTGCAATCAAATCGACCAGTTTCGTGTAAATCAATGCAGCCAACCGCACCTTACGATTCAACTGTTGATCGTCAAAAAATGCGCAACAAATCCATTTGCCTGCTTTTTTCAGCTAAAATTAAAAATAGAGACACAACTGTGAATTGATCGACATTGTGAAGTTGACTTTCATCCGTGCAAAATTGAATTGAACAGTTGCGAAAAATTGACAAACTTTCACTTACCCACGACGAATAACGGTTGAAAAAACGATCAAAATCCAGAATATCTTTGTTCAGAAATTCGACGGTAGATGAAAGTTTTCTGTTTTGAAATGGAAATTGAATTTTCAGCACTTCTTTAATTAATGAATCAATGTCAAAAGATTCACTGCAAGAAACTTCGCCCAACTTTTCATTAGTATTCTTGTACAATTGTCGCCGGCTTTGCAACTCTTGCCAAGCTTGCTCCAAATGGCGAGCGTGGAAGCTGACGCTGTCATCACATTGACAACGAGCTTTACGTAAAATTTCCTCCATTTCTCCAGCGACGTTGTCAAATAAATTCATAAGAAGATGATTCAAATTGGAATAATCGTCACTGCAAAGCAAGAAGACAACAATCAACAACAACAAATGCATTTTTAAAAATAAATATAATGCCAATTTATAATAAGCAGTTACCATCTCAGCAACGGAAGTCCACATACTGTGTGAGAACGGGCTCGCACTTCCTTGATGAACTGGACGCAGTTTGCCAAGGAATCCTCCACCCGTCGCAAATCAGCAACCGACTGCGCCAGTCGATCTGCTTGAGCAATCTCAGGCGCAGAGAGACTGCTGCCATCGTTAAGCAGATGGAATGGCAACGACTGAAACGCACCCGACTGTGCGTTGTTCCACTCGGCACAGGTCGACCAGAGTTGCATTGTCGACTTGGAGACGGTGTCCAAACGCTCCAGAATTGGAACCAGGCTAGCAGCTTCTTGCAGCAAGTTCTGCACCCTGGCCAAAGTGACACCGTCATCGCCGTCGACAACGCCGCAGACTTCGCCCTGCTGAATCAATTCCAGCATGTGCTTGTCTTGCTTCCACTTTTGCAAAACTTTCACACGTCCAGCCAGAGCACTGACACGACGAATCAACATTTCCAGCATCGCAGTTCTTAGGCCGGACAATGTGACGCGCATGTCAGTGCTCAGCTGTTCGTGGATAGCCGATGAAGTTTCCATTGTGGAGCAAGACAACATGTGCGAAAAGCAGTGCCAGAATTGATTGATCAAAGTGTGCAATTTTGAATAAATCTTTTCATCAGCACTGACAATAACAATACTCTGTGATGACAATGCTGACGGCACAGTTTTCAACGATTTCATCACGAGAGCACGTTCGCAGTGTACAACACCGAGACGGGATGAAAAGCCTTGTTCTTTGAAATTTTTCATCAATTTCCAAGCAGTCTGCTGACGCTGCTGCAGGGCAAATTTGAACAGCTTCTCTTCAGAAATTGCGGTCGACGATGAGCCAGCAGTCTTGTCGGCCAGTTCTGCTTGGAAAGGAGTTTTCAATTGCAACAGAAAATCATTCAATTCAACAACACTGGTGTAAAGTGAATTGTGAATCGTTTTGCAATCTCTGCAATAAAAATCACCGACATTTTGAACAGCGTCCAAAAAGTCTCTACAATCTGGCTGATCCGACTGAATCACCGCATCTTGGAAACTATCCAATGAGGACCAATTTGGCAACGACAGTTCATCAGTTGAACATGTTTCACGTTCACTATCTTCAGTTTGCAAGCAAGAAATTTTCGAACACAGAGGAGCATCGATAACACAGCCAACACTTTGGCATAAGCAATCCTGTGAAATGTTCACATCACTGGTGGTTGTAAATTTGATGATCAGAAAATTAAATAAAAATCACTACCTTGTACTTTTTGACCACCGCGACAAGTTGTCTCTTCAGAGAAAGTATATCCAACTGCGCACGCCACCAATCCGCCTTCTTATAGTGGAACAATAGCATCACATTCTGCAAAGTATGAAATGATAAAAATTTTCCAATATTCCAAAATTCTGTGCAAAATATTATTCAAAAAAAAAAACATACGGAAATTTCTTTTCGAAAAGGTGCTTTGATAATTTCAATTTGGTGTTTCACTTTCGCCTCATATCTGGCATAAAAATTGACCAACGTGAGAAGGTGATGGCGAGTATCGTACGGTATATTTTCGGCAATTTCTATTTGAACTTTCAACGCTTTGATGAAATCAACAAACCATCCAATGCCAACAGTTTTGATCAATGTTGAAATTTCAAAGACAACATTTTCCACGGGAGACTTAAAAATTAAAAAAAAATAAATAATGAAGATCAAATTTACAATTTGTAAAAAAATTTTACATGAGGACTGTGCATCAACGTGTCGACAACGTGCATGGAATGCTCGACGCCGTTGCAGCTAGCTTCGATTTCAGTTTGATCGAGTAAATTTTCCCAAAGTTTGAATTGTCTTGCAGAAAAGTGAATGTAAAGTTTTTGCAATTCAGCGAAGACAACTTCGAACTCATTCGAATCAGCGTACACATTCCAATCAACCGCTTTTTCTAAATAATAAACATGGCAAAGTTATCCCATCAGCACAGAGTAACAATTACTATTTGTATCATATAATGTTGTATTCTCAAATTCAACTTCGTCAAACAAACATGAATCTCCTAATTTTCTTTTTAGAATACTGTATAACGGCAAACAAAAACCAACTTACTCAACAGTTCACCAATAGCATATTGCACAGTTGCAACAGTTGAATTGCATGGACACTTTTTCAAACTGTCAACTGCTTTCAAAATATTCTCCAAAACAACATTCTCAGGATGCTTGAGTATCAAATTGTCAAGGACCGTTTGAAAATTGTTCACAGCATCGTGAACCATCTCAGCTTCTTGGTAAGTGATTTCACCGTATACCGCGTTGAAAAACCGTTCACCACCTTTTCCACAATCACTGTTATCCGTCTTGCAATAATGATCAATCATCAACAGGATATTTTCCAATTGGAAACAATCGCTGTGAACTTGTCCCAAACAGCCTCGAAAACGATCCCACATTGGTCCATTGCCGGAAAAATTTTCACAATGTTGCAGAACAACCGCCCTCATCGCGTCCACAATCAATTTCTTCCTTTTCAACCGATCATCATCACCACCATCACCATCATCCGCAACTCGCCAAGGTTCAAATAAGTATATCATCATTTGCTTCTCTTCAGCTTCTTGTCCATCCGACGACGACTGATTCTCAACTGAAGCAACTCGATCCAATTTCAACCAACTGCTGGTGTGGTGGTGGGTTGGAAAATTGCTGCGCTCATCATGCCAAGCTCGCATCAAAACACTCACCGCCTTGGCTCTGCATTCCGAACGTACGGGATTTTCAACAAAAAATCTGGAGGAAGAAAAAAAAATTTTTTTTTGTTTTTGTTACCATCATTGATCAAGTTGTTGCAAGGTTCATTTTCTTTTACCGTGCAGTATCAAATTTGTCAACGTTCGCATTTTCCCAAATGGCAAGTGCACTGCTCGACGGAAATGGCAGTGAACTTTTAACCCAACTGCACATGTTCGCAATCTTGAAAAAAAATAAAAATAAAAAAAATTATGCCGTATATTATATTTAAAAAAAAATTTTTTTTTTCTATATTCAAAAAATCATTTCTGTACTTCAGATTTCGATGACTGCTTGTTCGTCCATTGATGGTGTTGCAAGATGCAGTGAAGTTCGTATGACAATCCTTCGCAGGCGAGAAAAATCACCTGAAAGCTGACCTGCATGTGCAAAACCAAATCCGGCGCCAGGTCCAACAAATCCCGCAACTGACGCATCGCCGTCTCCATCATAGCCCTGTAAAGGCACAAAGAATCCAACAAATTACGGATCGTGTCCAGTTTGCCGGCCATTTTGCCACGCCTCTCTGCAATCGTTTTCAAATCGGATGAAATCTTTTCAATCAAATCTTGCTTTTCCAGAACATTCTCAAATATCGGACGCAATTTGTCAAAAACACCCTATAAAAATAAATTGTATATTTTTTTCATAATTTAAAAACAAAAAATTTGTAAAATTCAACTCAATTACTTCTCTTTTTTTACTGAAATGACCATATTTTTCCAACTGTTCCCTTTCTTTGTGAAGTTCAATAAAAAGTTTTCTCAAACTAAGCACGCGAGGATGTACAGATGATTCAGCACTCAGGTCGGAACCCCAGTACATACGATATCGTTTGTCAAACATGTTCAACTCTTTCTCTATGTAAGCAATCTAATAAATTTGCAATGGATGTTATTTCATTTCAAAAAAAAAACAATTGGATTTTCGTGTTTCGCTTTCACCTGCAAGTCTATGGCTTCCCGTTTGGAATGGGCAGTTTCCAGAGGATCTTTGCTGTAATGTAGTATCAAATTGTAAATAGTGAACATCGCCTCTCCAACGTCCAAACAAATACGGTACAATCCAAATGGGTTGAGCTTGATGTCTAAAAATTAAAAAAAACTGCATCATTTAATTCAACACATTCAGTGTGATAGTGATGATAACTGAATAAATAAAATAAAATAAAATAAATATAAAATTGTCATTGACAAAAAAGCTAACACATCAGTACCTTTAATGGTCTTTTCAATGGTCTTCATTGCAGTTTTATATAGTGGGATATCGGTCTTCTCCGGCGACAGGTCAAAATGCGCTTTGAAAAATTTCCGACTCAGTATCAACACCGTCTGATGCAACACAATTCTAAAAATCAATTCATACATGATAAATAATCAAATCAAATCAAATCAATTCGTACGCCGCCAATTTAGGCATCATTTCTAAAGAAGAGCCGCAATTCCACAAGAATGACATCGCTTCATTTGCTTTGGACCTCATAGAACGAATATTGCCAATATTCAACAACGATCTGAACTGTTTGGCGTTTTCCAGTTGCAATGTTTCGTACAAATAATTCTTCACTTCTTCTTTATAACCAAGTGCCAACCGAAATGGCTTAAAAAAAGCGAACAAACAAAATTTGCAAATGCATACAAAAATAAACAACAACAATATATTACCGAACTACGACGAAACTCGCCAATCAGTGTCGAAGAAAATGACAACCAATCATAGACAATGTCGACTGGGAAATCGTCCAATGCACAGAGTGAATTAATGTTGTCCAATGAAATTTGTTGATGACTTTTACAGCCGAGACAACAACAGGCGTGAAATTCCCCATACATTTCCTCTGCACTTTCAGCAAAACAAAGCAAAAGGAACAATTTTTGAAAATTGTTCCCAACATTCTTCAATTCATCCTCGGATAATGTCAAAAGTTGTTCAATATCAATTGAATTCAGCTTGTCGTACGGGAAGTGTGTGTTGTTGTCAAAAATTTTAATATTGCTCATCAATTTTTCGCTGTTCACAAGTTTCAACTTGTCCAACAGCTTCACGCAGACCAACTGCCGCTTCAATTCACAAATTGCCAAAGCGGATTTTGTTTTAAGCACATCGCGACTCAGTTGCAACGAATTGCACAGCAAATCGAAAAAATCTGAAATAAATGCATAATCTTTTTTGATCAGGGTTATCTTTCTCCACTCGGATAAACCCTCCAAACCGTACAGTAACCTAAACGAACAAAAATGGATTATTATTCACTTCAACCGATGATCCATTTCATTTTATAATCAACCTCTCTTCTCCAAAGTTATATAGCAGTTAAATGTTGAATTCAAAAAAAATATTCAAGCAACAACAACAACAACAACAATAATAATAAGTACAATTTACCTAGAAGTTTTTATGAATTCGGCTAATGTGAAACGCAAACCTAAACACAAATGCCAAAACAGCAATGATGAAGATTTCACTTTCACAATATCCGTGTCTCTTAATTTCTCGCACAGCACAGCCATCAGCAACAAACTATGACTTACCTGAAATTAAAATTGAAAAATAAGAAAAAAAATGTATATATATCGTGTCTTTTTCTTTTTAGTTTTACACAAAATAATACCGTCATCCACAAGTCGTCTGAAAAAACTACATGCCGAGAAACAATATTACGAATATTGACTAGCAGACATCTCGTAAAGTCACTGAGCCAGGTAAAAATATTCATATTGAAATGTGATAAACTTTCGTCTATAAAAAAAAAAATGAACGCCTGTGTGTGTGTGTGTGAATCATGAAAAGAAAAAGATCAAATCAAACAACATATGCTGTTCCGTTGTTTTACCATTTTCAAATTCATCTTCCAATTCTTTTAAAAGAGTGCTATTCACTTTGCATAATTGTACGTCATACAGCCATAAATATTCTATCATGAATAATATCCTATAAAAATTTACATACAATATTGAATCGTTGAGTGTGGTGTAAATATAAAAGTTGAAATCCAAATACTTGTTCAATACGGCTGATATGTCTTTGAGCATGTTGTTTTCAAAACGACGTTCAAACCAACGCATAAAATACCAACGCACGTCCGTCGCACCGAAATGCATTATTTTCTGTATCTCTACAAAAAAAATGTCATAAAAAAATGAATTAACATACAGGAACGTTACTTTTCACATTTTTGATATGCAATATTTACCTGCCAAATCCCGTTCCACTGTAAGGGATATTATGTGAGGAATTTTTTGAAACAACCATTTCAAATTACATGATTTCATTCCCAACAACGATGCATCGAATTCTAAATATAAATAAAAATGAATAAATAAATATATTATCAGATTAGTCGCATTTGCTCATCAAGTTGAACCTTTTAAGAATTTTTTCAAACAAGACATGCGAAAATGGCAATCGCTCATAGTGCTGGTGCAACAGTAATGGCGAAACGCCATATGCATTACTGAACTGTCCAATTCACTAAATACAGAAGGAAATGGTGAAAATCAAAATCAACAAATAATAATTCGTGGCGTCAAAGTTATATACTTTTGCTTCACTTCTGCACAAATACGTCGAATAAAATGCAAATCCCTTCCAAGGGCAAAAGCTTTCGGATACGTAGACAAAATATTCACTGGGACTGAGTGTGAAATAACTTCGTAGCTATTAAGCTTCCACTTGAAATAAAACATTCAGAATTAATACAAGCACGCACACATACACACACACACACACACACACACACACATACAGCAAATTCTTGTTATCATATCAACCGTGATTACTCATATTCTCCTATTTCATTGCAAATTTTTGCTTAGTCAAAACATTTTAATTTTTAATCATCAGATGTCAAAAAAATAAATAAATTTTTAAAAGTAATATTATAAAAATTATTAATTTCATTAAATCTTTTCTGATAACTTTTATGATAAACAATATTTGAAAAGAAAAAAAAATTTCTATTCACATTCACCGCATTACCTCAGCATCAGCAAAAAAGTTGTTGTTCATGGAAAATAATTTTTCAAGTTGTCCATTTTCACTTTCATATAAATTATGAAAGCCAACATTTTCTGGAATGTATATTTCAATCGCTCGATTTCTCATTGACCGTGATATTTCACCATATTTAGGATCCATTGTAAAAATAGCTCTATAAATTAAAAAAAATTCATAAATCAATATAATAATAATAATAATAATAATAAATCAAATTATTCAAAAGATTTAAAGAGATACAGTACCGAAATTGTTTGTGTGGCTTATAGATGGACAATTGATTTCCAAACAAACCACGTTCACCGACAGTAAGTTGACCAGATGGTTCAAACAAACTATTCAATCGATCCAAAACAGCAGGGCTGCAGAGAAAACAACAACAACAATGATAATAATAATAATAATAATAATAATAATAATAATAAAATAACGCAAAGTAATATTTAAAAAATGAAAAATATAAATATATTATTAATAATGAGCAAACAGAATTTCCAATTGCATACTTGCACAAATTGACATTTTCCACAAGAAGCCAGTGTCCTTCACGCAAGGCAACCAATAATGGGCTCTCCACCCAGACAAAGCGTACACGGTCGCTTGCAGCGTCACAACGGCGAAAAAGATGTTGAAGATCAGTTAGTGATTTGGTGAATTTTCTTTTCAACAGTGTCAAAGCCGTATGAGACCGGCTGATGTTTCTCAGCTTTTCTAGCATCGCTTTGCACTGCTTGAGGTTCAACTGCTGCACATCGTCAAGCTCAGAGAGCAACGACAGCACCCCTTCCATACAACTCCAATACTGAAGATACCGAAGTTCCAAAGCCAGTTCTTCACAGGCTACCTTCATCCGCCACGCAAACCGTCGAATCCAACTTCTTCTGTCTGTCTGAAATTATCCAACAACAACAACACTAACAATCACAGTGCTCGTTCCTTGATCACACAAAAGTCACACTACCTCTTGCTCATAAGTGCCCAACAATTCACTAGCGTCCGTTTCTGGGGTTAAATTTAAAATGGTCAATTTTTGACGGCACAACACACTCAACGTTTTCACCAGCATCGTTTTACCAACCATCGATTTCCCAACCTAATTGAATAATAATTTCCAATTGCAAATTTTTCATTTCAACATCTTTTTTTAAAAAAAAAATAATCAAAACAAAAATTACATACCAAAATTGCCAACATATTTCCCTGTATGCATCGCATCAAATATTTATAATAAGACGCCAACGGCATGGGAGGCACCACAGCATCGCACGTGAACATCCCCAAGTTGACATACGTCTCTCTTCTATCCAACACAGCATCGCCAAAATAAAGTTTGGAATCTGTAACAACAAACGTGTCCAACGTTTCCTCTTCAAAATCTTTCTTTGTCGTTTCCACAAACAGCTGCATAACCTAAACAAAATTTCTACTTTGCATTTTTTTTCCTGTGGTAATAATTTCATCACGCTTTTATGGCATTTCAATTCAAATTAAAAATAAAAATAATAATAATAATAAATGTGATTATTTTTCAACAGTGCATCATCACACCTTCAAACGTTCTTCATGTTCCCGCATACGTACAGCATATACTGTGTAAAAAAGTTTCTCATACGACAAGCCGGTAGTTGACTTTAAAAAAATGTAATTTTTCTATATTAATAATTTGATAAAATTGATTGTCAAAACTTACAATCAGTTTTCCCCAGCGGATCAAATCACGCAAATTGAACTCCGCGTTGCCATTAGCAAAGCTTTCAAAACGCTGCTGCCGTACCATCAAATCCAACTGCAAAGCACAAAAATTGAACAATATCGCAAACCAAATAAAAAACAAAACACAACAAGTAAATCACGGAAAACCTTGCTATTGAAAGTGACCATATTTTCCAACACACAATTTTCAATATTGGTAAATTTATGCCGCATCACTTCCAACTGATCCGATTCGGTCAAATTGTTCAAGTGAATCTATTAAAGAATAAAAAAAATGAAATAAAAAACCAAGTGGCAAAGGATAATTAATAATGGATGCTCACGACAGTGAAACGGCTAACAAATGATCTAGGCAAGGCTTTTCGATTTCCGCCTTGATGGTACGGATTCTGGCATGCGAAAAATCTGGTCGATGTACTGCCAACCGAGAACGTTTTGCCCAGCTCAGGGATGTTGATCTCACCTCGATGATCAAAACAAGCGTTCAAGCCTTCCAGCACAGTTTGGCTTGCGAGATTCATCTGAGAAAAAGAACAAGGAAATATTTTACAACTATTTATTTACATCATTCTGAAGTGGTAATTGAAAATTAATTACCTCGTCCAACAGTACCCAATAACCCTTCTTCACTGCAGCTAATAGAGGACCGTCCAACCAGGTAAACATCTGAGTACCATTCTTAGTCACTACTGGAAATTCAGATCCAAAAAGATCGCAAAGATCCTAAAATCAAAAAAAAAAAAAAACAAAATTCAATCGTGTCATATTGAATTCTGCAAAAATTTCACTGACCGTTTGCTCGGATAAATTGATACGAATTATTTCGTGTCCCGTCAAAGCGGCAAATTCAATCACAAGCGTACTTTTACCAACACCAGGACTTCCCTGAATCAAAATTGGCCGTTGAACACTGAGCGCTCGGGCAAGTCGAAAAAAATTCTGAGCACGCATTCCAGAAGCATCAAAAGTAGCAGTTTCATTGGTTGAGCAATGCTTATCACCTAAAAAAAAATGAACCAACAATTTTGAACGCACACACACACACACACACACACACACACACACACACAATTAAACACACTTTTTGCCACTTTGAAGCATCCAATTTGCAAATGATCATTCTGATCCTTTATATGCACATTGAATAATTTGCTTCGATTTACAGGACCCAGCAGTAATTCCAACGACTTCAACAAATGCTCAATAATTTCATCGCCAAATTTTTTCCTCTCCTCAACCGAAACAGCTGCTCCTTTCGCCCCTTGAAATTGTATTTGTTGAGCAAATAAATATTAGTGCTTTTATTTTTATTTTTTAATTTCAAAATAACATCCAAATATTTTACCAAAACTATCTACTATTGTTGCCAAAGCACCGTGAACAATACTCAACGTCATGCCGAGCATCTGGACGTTCGCCTTGATGAACTGCAACCAGGCAATAACATCCCGCATTGAAAATCTACAAAATTAACATACAGCATAAAAGAGACGTTTAATTAATTTCAAATTTTCCACTCAACTCTTTTGGCATACGAGAGTCGATTTTCTGCAACAAGTCAAGCATCAATTTGGCCAGTTGGTTTCTGCGCTGGTCGTTTTCTAGCTGCAAATTCTGAGACAACAATTCAACCATGTCCTCCTGGTCTTCCTCTTGCAGTGATGTAGTTTTGCACCAGATTTCGGTGAAGCGATTGCGCAACGCCCGGGACAGCTGGAACAAAATTCAAAAGTGGCATATTAAAAACGGAATTTTCAAATGCACAATCGACTGAAGCCAGACCTCGCGTTTGCCATAATCACCGCCCGGATTCATGGTCGCCAGCACGTTGAAGCCTTTAGCTGAGTGGACGGTCATCAGCTCTGTACAGTCGACACGCTCGTACACGGTCAAAGTACGTTCCGGCTCCAGCACGCTGTTCAAGCGTTCAATAACCGCATCTTCGGCTAGGGAAATTTCATCAATCAACAAATATTCTCCCTTGGTCATCGACTTCACCAACGGGCCATCCGACCACCGGAAATAATGACCCTTAGCCTAAAGACAAATATCAAAAAACACTTCTCATCATATATTGACGCAGTTAATCTATTAAAATTGGCTCAAATATGTTCAACTACAACTTTCTCCTCTACCTGGTATTCAGCAGACGCAGGCATCAATCTTCCAACAAAATCAGCTGCTTCGGTTGACATGTGACAATTTACAGTATTCATGGAACAGTTGTTCGCTTTTGCAAACATTTGGCACAGAGTTGTTTTGCCGCAACTGAAAATTTATTACAATAACAATTATTTAAATGTTTAAAAAATCAAAAAAAAAAAAAGAATCACTTACCCCGTGTCGCCAACAAGAAGCGTCGGCTCGTTGAATTGCAAAGCTTGACCCAACAGTACAGCTGATCGGACAATGGATTTCGTCCAACAGATGTGCGAAAATTCAGTCACATCTGAAATTTAATTTTCAATTTTCAACATCTTACAAATTCACTACACAAACATAAAATGATGAAGCAAAAATAAATAAATAAATAAATAAATAAATAATCGACCGTGCATACTGTTGCGAATGTCGAGCAGACCGAGTGGAAAATATGGCGAGTTGATGTGAAACAATTTTTCCAAATCAATTTTCACTTTGAAACAAGCCTCTAAGATTTTTATCACTACTTTTTCATCTTCAGATCGCCGACAACGACCAGCAAGAATAAAATAGCCTTGAAAAGAAATTCAAAAAATAAAAATATTAAAATATAAAAACAACATTATAAACAATTCATCCGAATCAATTGAATAAATTTCATCTTAATCGACATAATTAAATTGACCATTGAAAAATTAATTTCATCCAACAGATATTGGATGTGTATACCTTGTTCGGCAAGATATTGCACAAAGTCGTCGTGCTGCTGTGCTGAAACATTTTTAAACCGATCACCCCAGCGAAATAGATCACGCAAAGTTATGTATCCTTCTCGACCTGCGAACATGCTACAACTTGATCGATGAGCCTTGAAGTAAAGAGAAAAAATATATATTAAACAATGCAACTTAATTTGCATATTAAACTTTTGCACATACTTGCAACTCGCGCATCACTGCAACCATTTTGCTCGCGTAAGACAACGGCAAGCTACAGCGCATTCGTAAAATTGTTTCAATTTCATTATACGGCAGTTCACCGAAATTCATTTGAACAAATCGATTACGAAATGCCCTGGACAAACTTTTCCTTCCTCCATACAAGCCAGGAGGATTTTGCGTGGCAAAGATCTGAAAGTTTGGATGAGCTTTAACAACTTCCTGCGTTTCCATGATGAACAATTCGCGATTGTCGTCCAAAACCTAAATTATATTAACAAATGAAAAATTAGAAAAAAAAAGAAAATTTCACAAAATTCAATTTACCCGATTCAAAGATTCCAATACATCCGAATCCGCCAAATTTAGTTCATCTAAAATTATCCAATGTCCATTTCGCATCGCCTTAACCAGAGGTCCTGAAAAATAATTTCATAGATATATATTTATTTATTTTTATTTCCATCAAAAATAACAACCTTCGACAAACACCAATTGTCCACTTGTATGGTTCACATAACTGCCCACGTATTCTTGGATATCCGTATTTTGATGATTATTAATACGCGTGCATACATTTCCAGTGTAATTAGCCAAATAGTTGATTAAACTCGTCTTACCAACTGAAGTTTCGCCTTGCAATAAAATAGGAAATTTCCTGAAATAATATTAATATATATATATATTAATTTCAAACAGCTTAAAAACACATACCTAGAACTGACTACACGACACAAATCTTCCAAGTTCCTCTTTACCGTATCCGTCAGCACATAAGATGCATCAACTTTCGCCTCTGCACTGCCACGAGCAAGATGATAACCACAAATCGCACTGCAATTTACACAATTGTGAGTAAATCGTTTTGTAAAGGAAAACAGTATATTCAACATTACACGAAACGTGAATCACTAACTACGGTACATCTGGACATCAATGATTTCAAATCCGGTATTGAACTACATTTACGAACGATATATTCAAATATCATTTTCTTCACTGTTTCATATGAATTCGCATCCAACTCTGTCAAGAAACTCAAACAAAATGCCTAAAATACAAAAAAAAACTTAAAAAATATGAATTAATAAAAATAAATAAAAACTGCCCACTTCGTATAAAGAGCGCCAAGTGTAACGAAAGCGATTCTCACTCGCATCCATCAACGCTCTACAGTAAGTTCTCAAACTGAAAAAAACATCAAATCAAATCCATTACAGGCCACATCATATATTAAAATGAAACGCTCACGTGTAGCATGGACCGGCAGATTGAAAACCAGAAGAGAGACTACTGCTGATTGATTTAATATGAACAAAAAATTTCACCAAAGATTCAATAACATTGGAATTGATGGACCAGTGCTTATTTCTAGCCAAATATGCTTTCGTCAACAAGCGCAAATCTTCCAAATTGTCCAACTCGTCGACAAACATCTCGGTAAATCTAAAATTAATAATCATCATATTTTGTTACAATTGTCAAAAAAATAAATAAATAATAAAACGAACGCTTGTTAATAAAATATGACAGATCGCAATATAAATAAATGAAACAGTTCCACTACATACCTACTGCGCAAGCTTGGATTAAGCTCCCGCTTGCCAACATCGGTCGCCGGATTCATGCAGGCGATCAGTCGAAAATTTTCATGCACGGTGATCATTTTCTTCTGACTCGGATCAAGCAACACTTGATCACCGGGTCGACAATCCAACAAACAGTGCAATGCGTCCAATTGTTCGGGCGAGGCCATGTTGATCTCGTCGATGAGCAGCCATTTGCCCAGTTCAACCGCCTTCACTAAAGCACCCTGGAATTTTGAAAACACAATTGCAAATTTTGTTTATTTGTTTGTTTATTTATTTATTGCCCAGTCACACAACAAGAGCTAGTGGTAAACAAGTTTGCTTGCCTGAACGTATCGAAACGGTGAAACGGAATCCATTTTGTCTGCATTGCTGATCAATTTTTGCAAACATTCCAAAAATCTGAGAGCACATTGGTCACTAGGTTGGCTTTTCTGGACGGTGCACGAAACCGCCCATTCCATTTTACATACGCCGAGCTTCCACTTCTTCTTCAGAAAATCCATCTGCAAAAAAAAATAAGACATTCTCAGCTCAGAATATTAAATATTTCAAAGAAATAATAAATTAACATTTATAGATTTTGTCAGAAGTTTCCTTTCTATGCAAGAGGGCAGTTTCACGTTGTTAAATCGTTTCAACAAATCATTAAAGAATAATTCTGGACCGCAAGGGCGAAAGCTGAAAACAGAAGCAATTTTATTCATTCAACAACCACAGCTGAAAACAATAGAAAAAGAAAACCGTTTGCTTACCCGCCTATTAAATCGGAAATTTCCGATTGCTGACTCATGTTAATTATTGTAAGTTCAACACCTTAAACACAATGAGAAGAATTTCAAAAATCGCAAAAAAATAATAATGAAATAATTAATAAATTTACCTAATCTTTCGGCTAGAAATTGAACAGCTGCAGTTTTGCCACAGCCAGTTTCACCAACAAGCAAAAATGGTTCACTCATCGACACTGCCCTGGCTAACTTTTCCAATAAATTACAAGCTTGACTTGTGTAAACAAATTCATATTTCCTTAAATAATTTATTATTTTTTTTTTGATAAAAGTTCAATAATTCAAATAATCTATTACCATTTGGTATTTTTAATGTGCTTTTCCAAATAAACGCGGCCAATGCTTATGCCGTCAAATTTCAATTGCACCGATGGACGATAAGTTTTTTCATAATTCATAATCTTAAAAAATTTTAATTATTTTTTTTACAAACAACTATCATTCACATGGCTGCTTTTCAACATCAGCTTACTTCTTTGCCAAATTTTTCAGCCAATTCACTTCTGACACTACTGCGAACAGCTTTCGACTGAATAGCTGCCAAAAAGCAATCGTCCACATCCAAGAAGCAATCTTTCAATTTTGCCTCGGTAAGTGCATCGACGGCGTTGCTTTCCAATCTTCTGCGCATTTTCAACAAACTCCTTTAAACATATAAAATCATTTATTGTTCTTCACATATTTTGATGACTTCAAATTTCTGAATATCAATTATCTTGTCACAAACCGAATCATTACCTCAGTGTAATAGGAGATATTTTAGCATCCAGGGATAATGTCAACAAATTTGAAAAAATAAAATTCATCATTTCATTTTTCGTTGTCTCTTCAAAAGAAGCCTAAAAATTATAATAACGTGAAAAAAATTTTTTTTACAAAATTGCTTTTCAAAACTTACATTCGCAAGTTCAATAAGATTAGCCTGTTTCATTTCCAAAAAATGACAGTGTTTGTGTAAAATGGCAATTTTGCTTTGCAATTTTTCATAATCGGCACTAACACAAATAAAAAAAAAACAAACAATCAATCAGTTATTAATTATTAATTTGGTTTTGTTTCTCGTGAAATTACCTTGACGTGAAAATGAGTCTGAAATTATTGTGCAATTTAAAATTTCCATTTAAATTATCCACCGCTAGTTGGCAATTTTCGATCACTGCTGCTAACTGATGCAAAAGCTCAACGGGCGCACAATCTACATCTTCTAAAAGTAACCACCGACCCATTTTGGCAGCCTTAAAATATGCAAACAACACTTTTGTAGCATCCGTTTGGGAAAAGAAAATAACAAATGCACACTCACTTCACCAATCGCTCCCAACTGCCAAGAGAACTCACCCGGTAATTCTGTGCATACATATCCACCGAAACAAGTCTAAATGTGTTTACAGTTTGTAAATAAAAATAATTCTAAAAAAGAAGAAAACTTGGCATCAGACCTTCACATCCATCTGCTCGCTTAGCTGTATGACAACCAAATCACGGCATCGCTTAATACTGTGAGCAAAGGAACGTATTAGCCAGCTTTTTCCACAACCCCCTGGACCGTAAACGACAAGCACTTTTTCCTTGTATAAAGCAGTTGCCATTTTCATGTAGTATTGCTCGCTGTTGAAGATGCCCAAATTCCGAGATTCCACGCTGCATTGACATTCACCACCTCGCAATTTTTTCAATGGTGATTCATTGAGAAATTCTTTGATCGCTGAAGAAGGCTGGCAAGTTAAAAATTTCATAGTTGCAGACAGGCTTGACCCTTTGAAATAATACGGGACAATTCTAAAAATAAATATATATAATTTTATCCATAATAAAAATAAGCATTCAACTAAATCACGGATACCTAATATCAGCTTCTGAAAAATCAAGAGCAGTGTACACATTTTCCGGAAAACAGCTGAATGCACCCGGCACTGGAATCTTCAAAGCTGCGATGGCAAAGCTGAAATAAAAATTCATAAAAATTCAAAATTGAAATTCGTAACAACAGTGAATTACAATTGAATGATGGTGTTATCATTTTGTGACAAAAATTTCACCAAACTGGGCCAGTTGAATTTATGTACACAATATTCTGTGTCATAATTAAAAAGCAACCAAATCAATTCCATAATATTTTCAGTCTTCATTTCTGGCTAAAACATGAATAGTACTTTGCAACCTTTACACCAAATTTTACCTGTTGAAAATTTGAAAATAACAAAAGATATTTATTTTTGAAAAAAAGTTATATTATATTTTATCACACAAACTGCACTTTGTATAACTTAACATAGGCTTCATTTTTAATTATTCTCTTTTCAAACTGAAACTGAAAACTGAAATTTCAAAAAGTTATACTACTCATGCCGACGACTGCAAAACAACGAATTAATAACCACATTGTAAGAACCAACTTATAAATCAATAGATTAATAAGTATTTATTTTCAGCTTACTTCCTGGATTTCTTTGGCAGACATCTTCTCCATCAATCTTCGGGCAAAACTTAACAAGAACAATAAGCTTATAATTAGTTCACAGCTACAGTTAATTACAATAATTACAATCTAGAATCCTTTAGAACTGGAACCAATTCTTTTAAACATGACATCTGATTCTCGAAGTTCGCAACATCTTCAACACAACTTTCAGTATACTGATTCAGTTTTTCATCTGCATCAATTTCCACCTGCTGTTCACTAGATTCCATCTTCTCCATTTTCCTATAATTTCACTATTAGCTAACTGTATGAAGCTACCACATCTAACAAAGCTTCTACTCATCATAATAAAAGCTTCATGTTAACTTCTTCGTAAAACATAAAATATAAACTTTTCTAAACTAAAAATAGTTTTAATAAAAAAGTGAAACTCGATTATACAAACTGTACAATGTAAAAATCGCTACAACATGAACGTAATAATAATTAAAAAGAGAAATGATGTTATTCAAAGTAGAAACTACTTTTTAAAAGAATTTTAAAATTACTTAAATTAAATAAAGTAATTTTTCAACTACATAAATTCAATCATGCAACTCAGTCGACTAGCAAATGAAAAATGAATCAAAGTTGCCAAATTACCAAAACTACAGTATATAAAAGTATTAATTTTTTTATCACATTTGTTGACGCTTAATTTAATTGAAAATAATATATAAAAACATATTTAATGTCTACAATTTCAATTATTTTAAATTATTAACTATTCTAAGCCATTCGCTAAATGCTTATGTTCGTTAATTCTACAGCTATAAAAACATGAATTTTTTCCGTTTAAAAAATAATTATTTAGTTAAAGTTATTTTAAATTCTTATTAGTTGTATAATTAATTATCCTTTTAGTAATCCGCCAATAAAAATGAAAAATATAGTCATAAACATTACTGGAAGTATTTCATTTCAAATAGCCTTTACTGTCATTGTATTTAAATACTATAGATGTTTTAAAATTTCACATCGATTTTTAGGTGATTTTTGAAATTTTAATGTATTTATCAACAGCCGTTAAAATGTGAATGAAATGCTGTTGAATACTTTATAAATTTCTGTGAACATTTGCGGCCTTGTTGTCACAACATGTATTTCTTAATGCATTTTTGTATCATGGTTAATAAAGATAACACTTTTATTTAACTTGAACTGAACTGAAATCTGATAATTACTGCTTTGAAACAAGCCTTTTTGAAACATTAAACGCAAGAACATTTTGGATTCTTTTGCAAGATATCCAACTTTTTCTAATGTTCATTCAGTATACTTCATTATTCATTCAGTGCTTGCTGTTATCATTTAGTAGCTGATAAATTTTTTTTGAAGAAATCAGTTCAAGTCAGCTCTACTCGAAACGATAAAACATTCCTGCACTAAAGTTTAAATTTAATACGGTAGAATTAGGAGCAAAAGTTAACTGTTAAAACAGCCACGAAAGTATAAATTTGCATAAATGAGCAAATGCATGACCAATTCATTTAAATTATTTGATATAATTGCTTAATGAAATCGCAAAGATATGAATACAGTATGACAGTATGACACTTCTTGAAAATTAGCATTACTGTATTTGTTAATTTTATGGTTTATTTTTAATATAAAGTTTTGCAGATTGACACCGAATTTGGTAAAATTTATTTTCGAATATTTTACATTAAAAAAGATAGTTAGACGTTGTGAATATATTTCTCTAGACGAAGTTGTAAACCTATTATTTTCTAAACTGTATTTAATCAATTAATCAACGTGTTATTAAAGGATTTATAATAAAATTTTCGGCACTTACTATTTTAAACGCATATGTATGAATTATAATATTATAATTAGGTATAATTTAAGTGCTAGGAAGTACTCATCTGATATTTTGTTAAGTGTAGAATTTGCATATCATAATTTATGTTATTTGTTTTGCTTTTTGTTCATATTGCCAGACGTTGACCATTTTCTAGCGCAAGTTAAATCTTGAACAGTTTTGCAGTTATGTTATTTATGAAATCAGTTTTTTAAATAACAAAAAATGATTATTAAATTGGTTTGATTACTGCTGTTCATTTCATTTGAATTTCATTAAGTTCTTTAATTAATTTTACTTTTTTTTGCAATTGTCTCAATTAATTTTAGAATAGAATATGTGAATGGAATATCAGAAATAAGTTTTTTTTGAAAATAGTCGAATGCAAAATGGTCTCGAACAGTGCCATTGAAAAGTCGAAGAAAGGAAAGTTCAATTTTCTTCTTCTCGTTTCCGTCCTTTTTTTTACGTGTTGTGGTTGCATAATTTATGCATTCACTTTGAATAATATTTTTGATTATTTCAATAATAATTCCACGAATGAAACCGCCAGTTTGGGTTTGATTTTCTCCAGCAAAGGTGTTCTCAATTCGACTTCAGTTCAGTATAATAGTAAATTGTGTTTCATCCAGTATTTGCAAAATATTGCATGCGTGTTTGGTTTCAGCTTATCGGGATTGTTTTATACGCTGTTCACCAAAGTGCAGATTGAAATGGGTTTTGCCTTTAATTTGGGCAGGGTTTGCCGCTCTGTTTAGTTTTACGGCTGCCTGTTTTTGTTTATTTTTGTTCTTTGCACCATCCAATTTGGGTTTACTTTGGATACTCCATGTGCTCACTGCGTTAACGTGTAAGCGGCAGTTTGACGATTTGCATAAAATAGAAGATTATCATTATGCTGCTTTTGATTACTTTCAGCTTTGAGTAATTGCTTAACCATAATAACTTACTGTATCCACGTGCAGAAGAATGTGATGCTGTGCGATAATACGTTGCGGGTAGCTGATCGTGATATAATGATGCTCAGGTAGATGTAATTGTGAAATTTTGAAATAAGTTTTTCTTTTTGCATTTCATGTGAATTTTAGAATAGGCTGGTCATTTCACATCTTTTTGCTCTCAAACATAATAATCACAATCATTTGTCAACTATTGTTAATATGCAAAACTGAACAGCATGTGAAGGTTGTCAACCTACCTACGTGTAACGAGTCAAGTATAAGAATTTAAAATTGATATCATTTCACAACTTCATGGAAAGATGGAGTTGATATTTCTATTTATTAATTTGTTTTTTTTTCTTGATTAAATCCCTTCTATATTTGTTGTTCGATCATAAAAAGCGTATTGTCGCTTTGGTTTATGATTACTTTGACTTTTGTTTTTGTGTATAATATATTACTTGTTTATTATGATAATGTTAATTCAGCTGAGATCAATTATTATGGCAAGACGTAGTAAGAACAGTAATAATAAGAAGAGTAAGAAGAAGTGTTTGAGTTCGTTGAAATTGAAAGTTGAAAGTCGTCATTTGAAAAAGTTGGCTAAAGATAAGAAATTGCGCAAGAGGGACAAACTGTTGCGACGAACGGTGCACCGTCAAGTGGCCCATGGAGAACGTATGTTGCAGTGGATGACGTTGACCAACGAGCTACGTCAAGCTAGAGCTGAAGATGAAAATTCAGAAGAGGAAGAAGACATTTTACCCTTTGATATGTTGGATCCAGAATTGGCCAATAGCAAAATTCCAAAGTATGAAGAAGAAGAAACTACCGCCAATACCACTACTACTGCTTCTACTACAGACGACGAAGATGACGACGATCAGTTATCTATTGATCATGTTCCTTGGTCAGGGTACAAGGATGTTGATTCCAAATTGAAACCTCTGCTTCCTGTGAAAACACTTTCCGGTAAGGTGATCAAAGTGGCCGCTGTGGAAGAGACGGAAAATAGTGCATCATCAGGAGAAGATGATGAAATGGAAGTTGATTCCGGTGATGCTAACGTGGCGGGATATTCATCCGCCGAGCGGCCAATTGCCGAAGATCCGTTGACTTGTTTGGCTCGTGTTCGACAGAACAGGCGCCGAGTGTTGGAAGAATGCAAAATGAAAATTGCATCAATTTGCCCTCGTGTGCTTGAAAATCCCCAGCAGCATGTTTGTGACTTTGTTTAAATAAACAATTGATTTTGTTTAATGGAGAAATTTAAATTTTCAGATATCTCAACTGAATGAAATAATGAAAATTGCTTCCGGTCGAACGTATCCACTTTATTTCGCCACGACTGGCAAGCTCGCGATGGCATCTTTGTTGCAAGTGTTTTTGGACATCATTCCAGGCTATACTATAAGACCGCCGACGGAAAAAGAGCTGCGTCAGAAGGTTTAGCACAACTGATAGTGGCAAACTGTGGCGAAAGTTTTATGAAAATAATTTTATAATTTTCAGATGAAGAAAGAGACAAGGCAACTTTGGAACTTTGAACAGATTTTACTGAAATTATATGTGAAATATCTTAAGCTATTGGAAAAATTAGTGACAAGTAAAATTTGTTTGTATTCTTAATTAATTAATTAATTAGATGAAAAAGATGATTGTCATTGTTTTTGAATGTATTAATGAAAATTTTTTTTGCTTAATATACAAATTAGATTTAGTGATGAAAAAAAAAATTCTTTCCGTTTTGTTTTCAAGTGTAATTTAAAGCGTTTCATTTTAATAATTTTTAATTTCTTTAGAAATAAAACATGGCTCAAATTCTGCAGTTTTATATCGACTTGGAATTTTTTCCCTCAAGCTTTATTCCGAATTGTTGTTAAAGCATCCACATTTCAATTACAGGAACAACATCATTTTTGTATTGGTTCCATTTATGTGCAGCAAAGATGAAGTTGTAAGAATTTCTTTTGAATATTTAATTGTTTTTTTTTATTCATAAAAATTTTATTGTTTGATTTTATTATAATTTTATCGTATTCATTAGAATTTGTTGAATGATTTTATTATTCAATATGAAGAATGATTGTTACTGTTGTTAATAGATTTTTTTTGTATTACTGTAAAAGTATATAATGTTGTATTTTGCAGATTAGAGATTTGGTCTGTGGTACGTTCAAGCAGTTGTTTTCTGACGATACTAGAGGGGCAGTTTCGTTGGATGCAGTTCGTGCAATGAATCAGTTTCTCAGAAAAAAGCCCCACCTCGCTAAGCCTGAAATGCTGCGTGCTTTGCTTGAGTTGAAAATTAAAGTATCAAAAAATTTGATTTAAATGAATTATTTGAATGTAATTTTTAATTTTGTAATAAAATTAGGAAGTGAAAAGGGAAAATTCAGATGAAGATGGTTCAACGAGAAAGAAAATTCCAAGTAAAAGTTTGAGCCGTCAGCAGCGTAAATATTTCGGTAGTGTTCGACGATTGGAAATGGAACTGAAAGAAATCGATGTATCCGAAACAGAAAGTGCTATACTCAAATATGTAAAAATAATATTTAATAAATTTGAACTTGATTCATCATTATCATCATCATCAGCAGCAGCATTATTGTTTAGCATACGAAAATTATGGAACATTTATTCAATATTTATTTTCGAATTTTACGCAAGAATCCGGAAGCAGTTGTTTTGTCACCAGTTCTTGAAGGTCTGTCCAAATTTGGTCATTTGATCAATGTTGACTTCTTCGATGGTTTATTCTCCACTTTGCAGTCCATTTTGAAAACTGGGGTTTGCTTTTATTTGCATTTTTTAAGCATATAATATATATATTGATATCTATTTCTAGATCGTAAAAAATGGGATAATTTTAATATTTTGTAGTGATGGTCAGTTTTTGATTTCTTTTTTTTTAGAAACTTCCAGTGATCGATGCATTGCATTGTGTATATTCAGTTTATCAACTGTTATCCAACGAAGGACAAGCTTTGAATGTTGATCCTTATTATTTTCAAAATTGTCTGTATATGCTGTTTCGAAAAATTATGAACGTAAAACAAAGAAGTATGCATTCACTTTTGTTTAATAGTAATTTATATGTTTTTTTATTCAACATATGTAACTTTTTCTTCTTTATTCTAGTGCATTCATTTTTGAAATATCGTTTAAGAAAAAACGCAATATTGTTTTTACACTTCAATTATTTATTATGAATTATGCAAAGAATGCGCAACTGATCAATATCCATTATGATGAGGAGAAAATTTTGATAAAATGCCATTTTTAAAAAAATATATTAATTGAGAATTTTAAATGTTTGATAAATTATTCTGATTAATAATTTGATTATAATTTTTTTTGTTTTTTTGAATTACGTGAATTTAATGTGTATTCCGCTTTGTTGTTTGCAGCGCTGTTTATCCGTCAGTTCGAATTATATCTAAAATGTTTGGATGTTATCATTAATAAACGTCGTAAAGAGGTATGCAGGATTGTTTTTTTTATCTTTATGAGCTTAATGTATCAACTGCTCATTCCTTGTCATGTGTATTGATTGATTTTGTTAGATTTCTAAAAATCGCGTGGCAGCTTATATCAAACGTATGGCATCAGCGTTTCACCAAATGAATGAGCCAGAACTTATTGCAAGTCTTCTGGCAATTCGTAGCTATTTCATGGTGAGCATTGTTTGTTAACTTAATTTTGGTAGCATGCTTTTGAAACAAAAATGTAAAAAAGATAAATAAATAAATAAATATATTAAATAAATAAATATATATATATATAACATGTGCTTCTTTTTTCAGTCTCACCCAAATCTTGAGTGTATGCTTGATACTGAAGAGCAGCTTGCAAATCCTTATTTTTCAAATGTCGATGATTTGGAACACTGCGGAGCGATTGCTTGCAAACTGGACGAATTACAAGAGTTGAAAGTAATTTTTTAATGAAACGTGAAAACATTTTATTACAACAGAGTCAACATTTCAGAATCATCCATCTGCATTAGTACGACATTTAACAATGCACATTTTGAACAACTTTCCTACTACAGGCAGAAGAGCACTCAACGTCGACTTACTACAGAAGTATGAATACTTTTTTTTTGCTTAAAATATGCAGCTTCAATTTGAAAATAAAAAAGGGATATTCTTTTGTTACAGATCAGCAGTGGAAATTTATCAAACGTTACAGACAAACAGATGCAAAGAATTACAAAAGCGTTCTTTTTTTTGAAACTTCGAAAGTGAACCAAACTTCCACAGCAGACGGAGAATTCATTTCACTTTTCCTCCTGTCTTCTCTCTAAGAATTCATGCAAATGCTGCATTTGATAGTCAGTACTTTGCAAAATGTTCTAAATGAAAAAAAGCAGAATTTCAACCGCAACAAAGCAGATACAATGTAATTGTAAAAAAAGAAAATATGTCTTCTAAACTTTACATAATTTAGAAAAAGAAAAACAAATGTAAGCTTTTGCATTGCTTAATTCTTTCTGTTTAACTTGATTAAAAATATTTCAAATAACAATGTGTACGCTTGGCTAACAATACTAAAGCATGAACAACTATCATTATTAACAGTACGAGTAAGAAACAATTCATTTTTTCAATTCAAGCATTTTTTCAAGAAAAATGCTTACCTGAATCTGATTGATTAAACTTTTACGCTTTAACCTTGCACTTTCTAGTTTTGTATCTCCTAAGGACAACGCATCCATTTGTTCCATTGCTTTCATGCATTCTTCGTTAAGAAAATGAGATTTATACGTAAGTTTACCCACAGCTTGATCAACAAGGTTGTCTGGAAGGTATCCCTAAAGAAATACGTTATATATATATATATATATATATATATATATATATATATATATATATATATATACGTGAACATTTTACAATTCAGTCAATTTAATAGTTTTTTTAAATCAGTAATAATAACTTTTAAAAAAATGTTTCAAACGTTATGTTGCTCACCTTTGCAATTCCATCAATTTCATCAGTAAATTCCCTAAGCCTCTTGCTGAAGCCAGCAATAGAGTGCTTTTCAATATCATGCAATATCTTCATTGAATGAACCAACCGTGGATCATCTCGCCGGTTGCCCATGATCATAATTTTTTCGTCGGGCTTAAAGTTCAACGAATTCAACAGCATCTCATCGTCAATGAGGGTGCGACCCCGACAAATCAGTTTTTGGTTACTAACTGGAATGTCAAATCTCTTGTCAATATGATTTTTCAAATCAATCAGCTTCAAGTTGCATTCATTATCATCTGGTAAAATAAATTCGGCTTTTTCGGCACCTCAAATAAAGCAAAACAAAATGAAAATTACTGTTTACAAGCAAGCACTTGCAGTGCTGAAATACCAAACAACAAATTGAGTTTCATAATGGAAAACGCTGCTTGTCTGCTATAATATCAAAGTGTTCACCTAAAAAAAAGTATACTACTAAGTTAAGTAAAATGCAATCACACGCTATGCATGCACAATGCTCTTATATTTCATCCAAAATTTATGCATTCGCTTAAAAGTTTTTAATTTGCTTCACAAAAAGATAAGACGAAAGTTTTAAGATAAAAGTATCTTAAGAGTTATGTGTAAGCATTGACAAAGATAAAAAGTCTAAACTCATATAAAAAATAAGATATACACAACAGAAAACAATGAGCAGTACGTAAACACTAAATTACTGTACTTTTGTTTATGGCATTCAAGATTTAATGACTTAAATTACAGTATGCACTTTTACTCAATTTTCAAATTTACAGCTATTTTTATGATGATTATTAAATAGACATAAACAAGAATAATTAACTATATAGGAATTTTTGAATATTTTTTTATTTTTAATAAATTCACCTTTTAGTAATATAACCATTGCATTTTGTTTACCAAGTATCGCATTGTACTGTGAATCTGATAATATGACAGCTTATAATGCAATATAAAATGATTATAATTAGTGCTCCTCTGTGTTTACTTTTATAAGATATACTTACCTTATTAGTTTTTGTGATTAATTATTAAAAGTGAGGGTACATTTAAAAGAAACTGCCATATAGCTGTACTACTTTGAAGTTGCCAGCATTGTAATATTATTTTTATTATAATTACAAATCATTAGAGTTAACTATTACAATAAATTTAAAACTCTGTTTCTACTTTCAGTAAAAATAAATATTAAAATAAATGACTGAAGTCGCGGTTTCGAATACTGCAGCGTTTCATAAATGCCAATATAAACTTATTTTTAATGCATTTTTTTATTCACAATAACATAATAAATATATTACACACACATACATAAATAAATAAATAAATAAATAAATAAATATAAATATATGTATATATATGATGTGCGCATGTGTGTGTGCGTGTGTGTGTGTGTGTGTGAATATGCATGTATGCATGAATACACCACTTGAAAAAGTCATTTAAACAAGCGTTTCTTAATAATAAAATAACCAAAAAAATTAAAAATGAAAAAAAATAAAATAAAATTTAACATCCGTTCTACTTAAACAATTATCTAATAAGAGGTAGCAATTCACATATCTGCAGGTGTGATCACATTTTATGATCACAAATATTTATGTGCTGCACGCTTCTATGAAAACCAAATTTATTCTGCAGCAACATTTGATAGTTCATTCCAAAAACCATTCAAATGCACATATGCAATGTCTTATCCGCCCTAAATAGAATTTCCCATTATTCATAATCATATCGTATCCACAATTTCGTACAAGTCAAAGTATTTTATTTAAAAAAGAAAAAAATAAAGAAAATCCTACCAAAAACAAAGACACATATCATGCGATCGCACTTCTTTTAAATGCTTGACAATGCTAAACTTCTGCAATATGCGGTCCAACAAAACTGCATCTCCAATAACATCACCTTGAATAAAGAACAAATTATAAATTATATAAATATCAAACAAAATTTTCATAATAATGCGATTAATTTCAACTAAAAGACTGACAAACTAATTTTCAATAACTGCCTACTGTTGATGACAATTATTATCTTTGATAGATCCAAAATAAGAAATAAAGAACTTTATATTATAATAAAACATGTGGAAAAAATGTTTTTCGTAATAAAACATACCAAGGCGTGGCACCAACAGATTGTGCACACAACGAACAGAAGCGATTTGCAATTCTGTATTTCCATGATTCTAAAAGAAAAATATGATCAATCTATTCAATATTAGATAAAGCTTAATTACAATAAATTTGGAAATCATTTCAAAAATAGCGTCATTTTTCAACAACTGCTTTCTAGCTTCAACTCCTGTAGCAGCATTAGCAAGAGCATAAAGTACCTGACAAAAAAACAGTGTAATCAGTTTCAAAAATATTTTTTAAATAAGTACCTGTTCCTGGCAACATTCTTCAAAATTTCCCCGTAAAACTTCTAAAAAAATTTCTATTATCGTTGCAGCATGCTGGCTCATCAGTTCATCAGTGAACTAAAAGTACACATATGCAAGCACAGAAAAATAAATGTAACATCAAATTAATTGTCAGTACATTCGCTTCTGCAAGCAGGTTGCGCAAAAGTCCAAGTAGGCGTGAAACAACCAATGCTTCTGATTTATCTTCTGTCAGCATGTAGAGAATATCCAAAGGAGGTAGGGCTTTTACAATCGAGTTTTTCAATTCGTCGTCAGCTCGATATGACATGTTCTAAATTAAATTATGAATTTGACATTTAAAAAAAAATCAAAAATTCCTTATACCATAAGAATCCAAGCAGCATTCAGGCGCAAGTTATGAGAGTCATCGTGTAACCATTTGCACACAGTAATAAGAAAGTAGTATTCAAATATTACCTAAACTTGTATTTTGTTATATATATATAACTTACATACACATATACACATGTATTTTTCAAAATATAAATTAAAATAAAAAAACAGAAAAAAAATCTACCCACCGGTCGCAGAGGTGAAAATTCAAGCACCAAATTGCACAACAATGACGAAATAACATCAACAAATTTCTTATTAGGAGCGTGCACTACCTGAATAAATAATAATTAAATACAAGATAAATTGTTTAATTTCACATTGGATAAAATCATCACATCTTTCAACGCCGTGCAAATTAAACAATGATGAAAAACAGTACGAAGTTGCTCCACTGAGCGACTCATTGATAGCAAACAACTATAAACGGCTAACTTCAAATCGTCTGGACACTCCTCCAAAGTTAACATTTGCAATAAATATGCATCCATGTCTACAATCTGCCCAAGCACTCTCCGTCGTATATTTTCATTTCCACCAATTATGGAACTAATGCATTTCAGTGAACCTGTATGAGCGGCAATTGTTTCAATATCTTTATTCTAAAAAAAATATGATTAAAAGTAAAAAAACATTCATAAAACTATTTTAATTATAAAATAAAATTTACCTTAATAAATGATAAAGAATTACACTGATTAAATGTTTGCAAGATAAGCTGGTTCCAGTGAACCATATACTGCAATTCCAGATCATCCTCAATGCAGTAAGCCAGAGCTTCACAAGCTTCAGCCTTGAGTAACTTTCTAACGTAATTTTCTGGTACGCTAATAATTTGTAATACTGTCGGTATTAACTGAAATTAATTAACTAATCATAAACATGAGTGATTTCAACAATTAATAATATACATACCTTTTTGATAATAAATGGTCGAATGTCTTTGAGACATTTAATACGATAAAAATAAATAAGGCTAAAAGCAAGCCACATTTTATAAAAGCAGCGCTGAAGCGTAGGCAAAATATGAAAACAAACCATTTAGCAGCATATAATTGAACAATATAAACATTGCCACTTGACAAACATTCTTTAAGATGAACTGGCAATGGAACCCCATTGTAGCTAACTAAAATTCAACATAAGCAATTGCAAAAATGCATCAATTCATCAAACCTTACCTCCAGAAAGCAACAAAGCAGCGCCGTAACTCTTGTACAGCAATGAAGCAACAAATTTTAAACCGCATACTTTAAGCTAAAATCATAATTTATATTAAAAAATGAAATATAATAATCAATGTAAATGATACCTTTGGTAAAGTACTAAACATCAAAGGGAGAAGATGCTTAAGGGCGCCTGATTTCACTATCACTTTCTTGCAGCTGTAATCCTGGCAATGTATGATTATTATTATGTCAAAAAGAATACATTAAATTACAAAACAAAAAAGCAAAAATGCCATAATATTCGAATTGAGAATCTGAGCACTTACTGATTCAGCTTTTCAAATAAATTAAAATAAGCATTAAAAAAAATTTCATATACCTTGCACGCAGATGCAAAAATTGCTGCAATGTTGTACTGTATGCGCTCACTTATGTGAATATATCGAAGAATGCTTTGTAATGCTTTTTCATTCTAAAATATTTATAATGCATGTAATTACAATAACTACACTGTCAAACATTAAAATTATTATACATTTTATTTAAACAACAGACTTTTTAAATAATAACTAGCAAGCTACATTTCAGCTGCAAAATGCATCTATATAGTGCATCTATATATAGTAAGATCTCAATCACTAATAAAACAACTCTGCATTATTTAAAGTAATGAACAATCGATACACTGCTTTTCCAATCAAATACATTCGAAATTTTATTTCTAAAATAACTTTATTTTAGCTATACAATATTATTAGCAAAGGACAATATCAATAAAAATTAGAAACATTATAATCTCATTGAAAGTTGATAAGACAAAAACAACCAAGTTTATATTACACAAGTAACAAGTGTAGAACTACACAAGTGTAGATATCAATATTACAAAAAAACAGTCTAAATTGTTAATAAAAACTCACTTTACACAAATGCACTTTACGATTTCGTAGATACGCCAAACAATATTCGATGTACCGCATACTTCCAGTCTCGATTTCTGAAAAAAACAACTTTACAATACACTATAAAATCTGCAAAAAGTAAAACCTTTCATAAGGAACTTGTTTGCAAATTCATCTTCGGCTTTAGAGTAGCTATACTGTTCATCTTTCACCAAACTGCACAATATAGCCATAATGTCAATTTTGAGTTCTTCATTTTTGGAAAATTTTTGCAATAAATCAATTAATCTAAAATATTTATTTGAATGCATTCAAACATCACATGAGTAGTTAATATAGCTTTACTTGTCTTCAACGTCAGACAATTCTAATGACATATATCCAAGTTTGATTCCACAATTGCCGATAAAGTAATATTTCAAATCTCTATAGAAAAAAGCAAACTTTAATAATCTAAGTAACCTCAGTAAAAGCTTATTACTGCAGAACTAGAAAAAATGTGAGAGAATTTTTGAAAAAAGTGTCACTTAAGATTTTACATAAATCAAAGCGTGCAATTTATAAAGTGCTGAAATTTTTTCTATTTAATCTAGTCATTTCAAATAATAAAAAATATCGCTTTATTTAAAAAAGTTATATTCATTAAGACGTCTGGAAGCTCGACAGTTTCTCACGAAAAAGAAAAATTTAACTAAATATACATAAACACATGTAAAACATTTTCGCCTTCTCTTTAATATTTAAATAATTATTCAAATATTTAAAATAAAAACATATAAGTTATTAATGAAAACTAAGACAAAACATAATAAACAAGAAGAATGACAGAAACAATTTTGAAGCAAGCACAGAAAATCCCTTCTACATAAAGCAACAAATTACTGTTTGTTTTACATAATTAATGTTAGTGCTTATTGCAGTTAAAGAAACAAACTCTAACATTTTGCAACAATTGTACTGAGATACAAAATATAACACTCGCAAAAAACTGAAATATTAATCTTATGGAAAAACATTAATTTCATAATTAAAAATGCTTTGCAAAATTTCACTGCAGTAAAAAAAAGTTGAACTCTGAATTGAATACTGTAAAAAAACTAATATACTTCAGTCATAATAAACTATTTAATATAAATTTAATTGAAAAATTCATTTCTTTCAATTACGCCTTCATCAATTGTGCTTATTGCAATTGCTAATCTGCTAATTCTTAATTAAACTTAAATTATAAACAATTAAACATAAAATAATTTTAAATAATAAAATTGAAAACTTAAAAATGACAAATTACTGCAAAAAATGTGCTCAGCTTGCAACAAGATAAATTTCTTCGCAACAAAATATTTTAAAATTATAAAAAAATTAAAAAAAGTTATTCAATAATCGTCAATGAATCTTCCAGTTCATTACATTTCACCAATACGCTTTATGTAATTATTCTAAAAAGATACCTTATATTTTGCTGAAGCTCCAATTCTTCCATAAATTGCCATTTTTGATATGAATTATAAAATTCGACTTCCATGTTCTGAACTAATGCATGCAAAGAAAAAATTTAATTGTACTCACAATAAAGATGTAAATATTTTGGTTTACCGTAAAAAAACATGTAAGTATTATTATATTTGAAGTGTAATTTAAGAATAGTATGTTTAAATGAAAAGTATTTTATTTTAAATTAAAATAAAGTGATAAATTTTTATTAAAATTTTATATTTATCTTTTATTTATTTTGTAACTTCAAATACGTGTTAATGTTAAATTTGAAATTGAATTAAATTTTTTATAATCTGAAAAATATTCAATTTTATTTAAAAAAATTAATTAAAATGTATATTTAAATAAATTAAAACAGTTTTATTATATAAAAAGTATTTTTTGATCGAATTTGTTGTTCAATAAAATGCGATCACTTGAAAATCAGTAAACTGTTATAGTAGTCATTTAGTTGGTCTAAAACTGGTTTGCTCTCAGCTGTTGGCTAATTGTTGTGTTTCCGCTTGTTAAAGCTTGTTGTTGATAGCCCAGAGATGAATGAAACAGCTGAGAGAAATTCACATAATGTAGCTGTTTTTGTCAATCCTGCTTCCGGAACCGGCCGTGCTCATAGTGTTTTTCAACGCAAAGTTCTCCCAGTAATAGAAAAAGCTGGAATGACACCTGAAATTTTTATCACAGGTATGGATTCTTTTATTCTTTTATTATTTTTTCAGTATAAAACTTTTTTGCCAATATTTACCAATTTTATCCAATTATTGAATAGATGTGAATGCAGTTTTGAATGCTGTTTTCATTTATACTTTAAATGTATATATTTTTTACTTTTATTCATATATTCCTGTTATCTTAATTTGATCAGAATTTATTTTGGCCTAATTTTATATTCATTCAGATGCATAAATTAAAAACTTGTTTTATGATGATACGCTGTAGTTGTTAAAACCTAGAAAATGGTACTGTTAATTCTAACGAACGACAGACTTGATTGAAAATGTTATGACAGTTGAAATTATTCTTATTCAGTTTTGCATGGATTATTTTGGAAGAAAGAATGAAATATTTGCTTGACGTTTGAAAATTTGCTCGATTTTACAGTGAATTTATATCACTTGATTGTTATTGATCATGTTTGATTTTTGGCAAGTCACGCCAGCTGCGTAATAAGCAATTCTTTTAATATCGTTATTATTTTTTTCTATGCATATTTCATCTGTTCATTTGTTGTTGTTTCCTTGCTGTTGCATTTGTTTCCTTTTTATTAAAATTTTATCATATGAAGTTTCAAACATTTGAAAAATTTAACCATTTATTTATTACTCTATATAATCTGTGGATTATAGTAATTTTTTCATTTGAAACTTTAAATATTTTGACAATATTATATTTTAAGGAAACATGCAACTGTAGCCAAGAATATTAATTTTTTCATTGATGGAAAACGTGAAAAAGTAGAAGAAGTGTAAGGAGTGGTTGTTAAAGTTTGAAAATGTTTAAACTGTTGAAATGAAGATATTACAAAATTGATTTCAGGGATATTTAATTAATAAAATTAATTTTTTTGTAAATATGTATTATTTATAATAAATATTGTGAAAATATTTAAAATGAAACTGCATTAATGGAAAAAATGCATTATGTAAGAGAATATGGAAAAGTTAATTGAAATTTATCAGTACTTTATTTTCTGAAATTGAATAGCCCAACTTATTATTTTTTTAAAACAGCTGGCATTGTATTAAAATTTCTTTATAATCAATTTTGTTTTCATTGAAAGTGCTTGAACAAAGTATATAAATTTGTATAATTTTATTGAAATTGAAATTAGTTGAGGTATTTTGATTTTTCACATATAATATACGTTAAAATTAATTGAAATTATGCATTTGAAACTAGAATAATAATTACATCTTAGGAAAAGATGATGAAACTGAAAAAAAATGCAAGTACTTGAATATTGCAAAATACGAAAAATTGCTGATTGTTGGAGGTGATGGAATTATACATGAGGTGAGCATTTTATAAGAGAAATTTTATTTGATTTGATTGATATTAAACTGTCGGTTGTACTTGAGATTTTAAATGGCCTCATAACTCGTAATGATTGGGATGAAGCACTGCAGTTGCCAATAGCCGTTTTGCCTTGTGGATCTGGCAATGCACTTGCTGCATCTGCTTTCTCTTTGCCCACCCAGTAATTATTATTTTATTATCATTGCATTATGTATAAATAAATAAGTAAATATATCTTGTGCATTTTATTTGTTTGTTTATTTCAGTAAGATGAAAAAGAAAGAATTGTTTGATGCTGCGTTGAATGCCGCGGTAAATGGTGATCCTTGTCAACTGAAGTTGATACATGTAACTTCAAATACGTTCACTTGTTATTCATTTATGTCTGTCAGTTGGGGAATGATTGCTGACATTGGTAACATGAATAATTGTTAATAATAATAATATTATTATTATTTTGTAAATTATATTATTGTAGATTTACAAAGTGAACGATTTCGTTATATTTTTGGTAGGAGTCGTTTTACAGTTGAAGCTCTTTTCAAAATTATGCATCCAAAAACGTGCAGAGGAAAGCTGTACTATTTGCCACAGAGAGATGATGATGATGATGATAATCACGGTGACAATAGTGTCGAGTAAAAATATTTGCTTTGTACAATTTTGCTTCAACTTCAATTTCATGCATATCAAATTCTGGCAGGGTTGATGAGCAAGATATTGTTTCGTTGCATTGTGAAAAATGCAAATTCAATCCCAAATCAATGGCCAAATGGCGTTGTATCGATGACGAATTTCTGTTTGTCCACGCCTCCTATTTAAGTCACATATCTGAAAATACGTTGTTCATGCCAGTTGCCTCTCTGAACGATCATTCCATTTATTTGACTTACATGTTGGGCAAGGATGCTTCGAAATGGAACGTGTTCAGATTTTTATGGAACTTGAAAACCGGTGATCATTTGACGTTCCCATTTGTGAAGGTAAATATTTATTTACTGCTTGTTGAATTGTAATTTTAGCTCTCAGTTTATGAATAAATGGTAAATTTGAAAATTTTAATTTCAAAAACTTAAAGCTTGCTTCTGTTTTTCATTCATTTGCATTTCTTTTTTTTTTTATCTGCAAATGGGATGAAATATGCAGTCTGTTTATTGCACTGTTGAAATGTCATTCATTCACAAATTTCAGGTTATACCTGTTGTGGCATTTTGCATACAACCTGCAGACGAAGGCAACGTCATCATGTCTGTAGACGGTGAAGAGAAAAAGGTGGATAATCATCTGTACGCTCATGTTTCAGAAATCCAAGCAGCCATTATGATTTGAAAATTTTCATTTTGTGACTTAGCCTGTGAATTTTGTTACTCAACAACAGCTGAACATGGTTGTGTTGAATTTAATAAGTTCAGCTACAGTTTGATTGATTGCTGATGATTTTATTGAAGATGAAATTATGCATCGTGTCGTTTTTTTTTCTTATTAATTTTTTTATAACTTAGAAAATTTCATCTAAAAATCGAATAAATTTACAACAATATACGCGCATTCGGGTAATAGTGTTAAATTTTAAAGTAATACTCGTGTGACATGTGCAAAACTTTGTTGACACAAACACTGACAAACAACTGTTGAACAGTAAATTCAATTTCATAATTTGTGTTGATTTCTATGTAATTACTGATGAAAAATACAATTTCATTTTATTTTTTATTCGTGCTTTATTGTGAGGGAAGTTTATTAACTTTATTCCAATGCACCAACAAACAAAACATTTAGACGTTTGCATATAACATTTTTAAATTAAAATATAAACAGCTTGTTCTTTATTATTGAAAGAAATTTTGGAAAAATATATGTTTATTATCGAGTGAATTACGCAGATATGTAAAATAATCTATGAAATTTTACCAGTATTTATTATTTTACAAATTGTCCTTCATTTAACATTACTGTATAAGTTAAGAAATTACGAACCATTGCTATATTTAGTAATTTAAAAAATTCAAGTTGCTGTTAAATAGTTTACAATTGTTGTAACTTAATTTCAAGTTGAGTATTGATGTTTAAAATGTATATTTGAAGCGGTGAACAGTAGCGTTTTGTTGTTAATCTTATTAATTTTCAAATATCATTACATTGTTCTATTTATTTATTTCAACTTGTAAAATGATGTGATATTATTTGAAAATTAACTTGTTTGTTTTAAATTATCATATTTATCACTTTAGTTGTGTGACGAAAATGAATCCCATCATAGCTTTGAGTAAGTCACTTTCTCGGTTTTGTGCAACGTATTCTTCCAAATGTGCAACAATTACAACCCATTACAGCGTTGTCAAACGGGATTCAGATAGTCGGTGGAAAGGTTCAGATTGTTATTATTAAATTTAATTTAAGAAAAAAGAAAACTTAATTTAACATTTGATATAAATTGCAGACATCGATATGAATCGTGTTTCTGACGAAAGTGATGTTGTAATTGTTGGTGGAGGGCCTGCTGGTTTGTCAGCGGCAATTAAATTGAAACAGCTTTGTCAGCAAAATGGAAAAGATCTTCGAGTATGCCTCGTAGAAAAGGGTCCTTACATTGGTGAATAGCTGTTAATTGTGAATATTCTTTTTCAAATTTTTTTCAACATTCAGGTGCTCATACCCTATCTGGTGCCGTAATCAAAACCTCTGCTCTGGAAGAACTGTTTCCAAATTGGAAAGAGATGAAGGTTTTTATTTAAAAAAATTTTTTTTTCGCTTACTGTATTTGCATTTATTATTGATAATTAAGGCTCCTGTTTTTCAAAAAGTTACAGAGGAGAGTTTTGTTTTTTACACGGAAAACAGACGCATCCCATTGCCAATATTTCCAGGCATACCGCTCCGCAACAAAGGCAACTACATTGTACGTCTTGGTCATTTGGTTCGTTGGCTCGGCGAGAGGGCTGAAGAACTGGGCGTGGAAATATATCCGGGATATGCAGCTGCTGAAGTAAAAGTGCGATCAGTGAAATTTTTAAAATTATTCCCTTTTACAAGCAATAGGTTTTGTATAACAAAAGCGGAAATGTCTGCGGCATTGCCACCAATGATGTTGGCATAGCAAAAGACGGCTCTCCGAAGGTGAAAGCTTGCATTAAATTTGCTTAGATTAGCTTCGATTTTATAATAATAGTAACTCTTTAAAAAATTTTCCATTTTCACCATTGAAAAAGTTTTCTTACAACTTTTCACGTTTGCTGTTTAGAGAGAAAAGTTTTATCCAATATTATTTCTTTGTAATGTTGTTAAGATAGTGCTTTAAATATTGTTTTTTTTTTTGATAATTAATATTTGTCTTTATAAGATTAGTTGAATTATTAGGAATTGTTAATCTGGTTAATGAAAATCTAAATTTCAGCCAAATTTTGAACGCGGCATGGAACTTCAATCAAAGTTTACCATATTTGCTGAAGGCTGTCGAGGCCATTTGACAAAAATGATATCTAAGAAATTTGATTTACGCAAAAACGCTGATGTAATGACGTTCGGTATTGGGCTTAAAGAACTGTGGACATTGGATCCATCAAAGCATAAATCTGGATATGTTGAGCACGGCATCGGTTGGCCATTGGTATAGTCTTTTAGCTTGCCTAGTGTTATTGTTATAATTTTCATGGTCTTACTCGTTTTAATAGAAATATGATCATTACGGTGGTACATTTTTATATCATTTGGACGACAATGGACAGCCTTTGTGCTCACTTGGAATTGTCGTTGCTCTGGACTATAAAAATACATATTTAAATCCATATCAGGAACTTCAACGATTCAAAACTCATCCGGCAGTATGTCGACATTTAGAAGGTGGTAAACGTTTGGGCTACGGAGCGAGGGCTTTGAACGAAGGTGGCTTTCAGGTTGGTTGTTTTGTTTTTTTTCTTTCATTTTCTATTTTGCAATGCTTTATTTTAGATTATAATTGTTATTCATATTATGTATTTTATGCTATTTAAGAGTATTCCGAAATTTATCTTCCCTGGCGGATGTTTGATCGGTTGTACGGCAGGATTTTTAAATCCAGCTGCACTGAAAGGCGTCCATTTGTCAATGAAAAGTGGAATATTGGCAGCGGAGGCTCTTTTCCAAGAAATTTTTAAAGAAAAATCATTCCAAGAAAATGGTATTTTTTGCAGCAAAAAAGACACAGAATTCATTTTTTCAAATTATATATGGAATTAAGTTTTTTTATTAGGCATTGTATTAGAAGAATACGAGAAAAAGGTGAAAAATTCTCACATTTGGAGAGATTTGAAATCGGTTCGCAACATTCGTCCCGCATTTCGCAGCAAGCTTGGTTTATACGGTGGACTGCTTTATTCCGGCATGGTATACATGTTTGGTCGTGGCTTAGAACCGTGGACGTTTTCATATAAATGTAAATTTTTGCTTATTTATTTATTCTGTTATAAATTTTCTTGTAATATTCATATTGAAGCAATAATTTTTTCCAGCTGCCGACTGCCAAATGTTGAAACCATCAAAAGAGTGTCGAAAAATTATTTACCCAAATCCGGACGACGTTATAACGTTCGACTTGCTCAGTTCCGTAGCTCTTACTGGAACCAATCACAATCATGATCAGCCTGCTCATTTGACTTTGTTGAATGATGATGTACCGCAGCGTATTAATTTGCCAATATACGACGGCCCAGAATCACGTTTTTGTCCGGCAGGTGAAAATTTTCTTTAAATTTATTAAAGTTTTATTTAAATTGTTTGTTTCAATAATTAAAATTTTCAGGCGTTTATGAATATGTGGAAAACGGCAATGGCAAACGTTTACAAATCAATGCTCAGAATTGTATCCATTGCAAAACCTGCGATATCAAAGATCCAACCCAAAATATAAATTGGGTAACGCCAGAGGGAGGTGGTGGACCTGCATATGATGGAATGTAAATTATTGATAAAATTTGATTTTTTTTCTTGCTCAATTTTGAGATCCTTTATTTATTGTTAATTTGATTAATTCAATGGCGTATTCATAGCGTTAAAGTTTATCAAAAAATTTTTTTCAGAAATGATTTCTTGAATACAAATTTTTATAATCTTATTTGTGCATAACGTCATAAAACTTTCTTGGAAGCGATTAATTTTTTAATCTAGGTGAACTGGTGAATCTACATTATATTATATTTATTTATTTCTCAAGTTTACTGATTTCACTTGAAAAAAAGCAATAAAAATTCATTTGTTATAAATCACGTTATTTTTTCTTTTTAGAATTGTGTTAATTAACGCAAAAACAACTATTGTACTGCCTTGCAAATATTTACGCCAGTTTATTATCAATAATTACTCTGATTACGCAGGAGAAGTGGACGTTTAATGCTTCTAATTATTTCTGAATTTTATTGAAATGATTTTCTTTTTAAATTAATGCTTGCAAGAAATAAATTCTTTAAATCTAAAACAAAATTTAAAAAATTCTGTTTTTTACTGTCATTTCATATAAATTAATGCAATGGCATAGTATAATAACATTTAAGCTTTAAATTGTCTAAAAATCTTATAAAATAACAAAAAAAATCTAATAAAAACTATGTTCCGTCAATTCTTGGCGAACAAGCCTCTGATGAGCAGGCAGTGGACTGTGGTTGATAGATACGTAAGCGGCAACTCAAATTCTAGCGAGATTGCCGACCAGAAGAGAAATTAAATGCTTTGTAAAGCGATTTATTGCTCTCGATATCACAACGCACACAAGTGAATAACGACTATACGATCAAACTATATCAGACAGGATTACGCACAACACTGCAACGCACAGATACACAGACATCAATAATTACTACTGCTCCGCAACTACTGATCTATATATCCTTGCGGAGAATGACCTACGTGGCCGCGTGGTACAACGCAAAAGTGACCGGCAGATTCAGGAATACCGTAACCCTACCGTCTTGCCGGAACAGTTTTCTTTGTGAAACATTAAAATACGATCTCAGGGAAGTTATTTTTAGCTTTAATTACGAAACGTTTTATATTTTATTAAAATAATTACAGGTTTTATTAATAACAAATACAAAAAATTATTGTTACCGACAGAATAGACCGGTACGAACCTGAAGATCAGAAAAGCTGAATACAGTAATATACTTGTTGTGAGTGATTGTTCGTTACGCCATTACTATTTTTGGACGAGTGTGTTGGACTTGTGTATTCTAATTATACGAGTGACAAATATACTAATCCACCGTATTGGTTGTTTGACTGACAGGCACATTCAAGAATAGCTCTCGATTTACATTGACCTAGAGTGATGATCGAAGTAACCAAATAGACTTGGCGTAAGTCTATTATTGATCGACAATTTTGTCGAAAGATTTTAAATCATCCGTGTAAAAGAATTCCTGTCACTGCTGACCCGACCATTGCCGATATCAACATAAGGTTGTTGATAACATTTTATGATCCTCCGAGTTTTATTGAGTGGTAAGTGATTAGTTAACGTCTAACCACAATAAATTTCATTAAGACTATGGATATTGAAGGGTTCAAATACCGGCTTCAAGAGTAAAACTACTCTTTTCTGCCAAGACCATGGCACGTTATTACGTAAAACAAGATCACGTAAGGAGATGTAAAAACTGATAGACGTCGTGTCTGAATACTTGGAACGTTGTCGAGAAGCCCATGACGTGGTTGAAGTCGCCATATCATAACGAGGGGGAACACGAGGACGAAATACGGAAATGGGCAAGCATTGAATCCGAAGTATCCTTAGCTGTTGCTAGAGCTGAAGAGTATTTGAGACAAAAATGGAATGTCCCCAAATTCAGTGGTAATATACTTGAATTTGCCTTATTTGGGGAACAATTCAAAGCAGGGATACAGAACAACGATGAGACCGATGAGCGACGATAAGACGTGATGAAATTCCTGTACTTGCGGTCCTTGTTAGAAGGAGATCATCGAATATGTCGTCACGGCTGAAAATTACCCTGTTGCGCCTAGTTGAACATTTGAGAAAAGATTCGGAGACGTCGAACAAGTAATCGAACACCATATGCAAGCCATGTTGTATATGAAACGGAGCGATAAGGGGAAATTACGTGACTTACACACTGAACTAGTAAGTCACGTGAGATCCTTGGAGGCACTAGACTGCGCTCCAAAATGCGAGTGCACGATTAAATTGATTCTGACCATCGGATAAAGACTCTACCCACGACTGCATTAAGTCAGTGGGAAGCAAAATCATTGGAAGTGAGCGACGAAAAGGGCAAACTCGAGACGTCCTTCGAATATCTGCACAACCCAGCAACGATCAAAGAACGTGTGCAATGGAGCGACACCACGCCCAATCGAAAAGACAAGCCGGGAATGAAGAGGAAGGACGACGATCGACAAGGTTCTATTAACGAAGGTTGCAGTCGCAGGGATGGTCCTGTGTTGTGCATAAAAAGTAACATCGAATAGAAAAATGTCCCTCACTTCTCAGGGCGACCAAACAGCAGCGATGAGCATTGGTAAAGCAACATGGGTTATATTTCCATTGTTTAAGACAAGCACACATCGCTGCTGATTGTCGCATGCGAAGTAGCAAAAGGGCGTCGAAGGGAAATGATTCACAACCGTTGCTGTCGAGGGAAGGCAATTTATCCAACAGCAAAGGAAGACCAGTGAAACGGAAACCGATTATACGGCAAAGAAAGATAAGAAGGAAGCTCTTCGTGGAACCGAAAATTCAGAAATTCAGTAAAGATGTACAGAAATCAATTGCAGGACGTATCTACAAGCTGCAATGTCGTACATATAGACTTCAAATGGTGATCAGATGAATGTCATGTGTTTATTTGACTCTGGTTCACAACGGTCGTTTGTAACAAAACTGTTTCCCGTGACGGGAGTCAAGGAACATGTGTACATATCAACGTTCAACGATGGAGACCGTCATGAGAAGTTACGTCGTGTAACGTTCTCAAAGAAAGGAATTTATGCCAGCCAAGGAATTGACGCTTATTGTGTGACACGTTGGAAGAAAATCCTTCTCTGAAATGGAACCACACGAGAAATTTGAATTCTCACATAAAAGTTGTGACGTGGATGTTTTAATCCCACACCCAATTCCTCAGGCGAATTCACAAAACAGATACCCGGTAGTTATGGACTCCATTCTGAGATGGATTCTTTGCGGCGTAGATACCATGCATTAACTCCTCAAATGCGATGAAGACGTTACGGGTAGATGTCAAACTGACTTGTGATTGTGAAAATTATCGCACTTTCTGGGAGTTAGAAGTTGTCGGAATTCGACACAACGAAGAACCCGGAATAATAGCTAATTGCCGGATTGCCACACAGAAAGAGCACCTATTAGGGAACGATACGTAGCGAAACTACCGTCGAATTCCAAGATGCGCTACAAGTGACAGACATACATCTAGTTGTCGTCAGCTCTAAAACGCATCGAACAACTCGAAGCACAATTAAGGAAAGAAGCCCTTGAGCGGGAAGAGTATCAGAAGACGACACTGCAGGATGACTACATTGAAACCTTAAATGTAGAAGCAGCTGACAGCAGAGAAATAAGCTGAGAAAAGACGTGGTATTTCCCGAAATCATGCAGTGTTCAGAGCAGACGAGACAACCACAAAATTGAGAGTCGACTTTGTTGTTTCCCAGCGTTGGAAGTTTATCTTAACGAACAGTTAGTTCTCCAGATTTAGAAATGCATGGTGACTTGCTCAAGATAATTCTGCACTTTTGACAAGCCAGAATCTTGATTCAGGTGGACATTATTATGATGTTCCTTCTGAAAACAGTGCCCAAAATAATTCAGATGAAGTTTCTCTGGTGAGGCATCAAAGAAGGCTTGTCTCTTTTGACATATTGTTTTTGCCGAATACCGTTTGGACTATGCTGTTCACCGTATTTTGCCATGAATTCTGTCTATGATCTAGCGGCATTCATCAAGCAGGGCCAATCGCAGCATGGTTTATTTTATATTCCACCTCCAAACGGCCCAATTTTTGCTACGCATTGTGAAAGCACACCGCACAAAATGGAGATACATCATGTACGAACTCCATGGAATGGTGGATATTGGGAACGGATCGTGCGGATGGTGAGGGCATCGTTGAGGAAGGCAAGACCTTGCTTGATGAAGAAGAGGACAAAACTGAAACCAAGAAGTATGGAACTCCAAACACCAATACATTGAAAAAGCGGTGGAATTACCGGCAGAACTTGCTTGCCGTTTTTTGGAAAAGATGGCAAAATGAATAAATCGTGAATTTTCCACATCATCGTGGACAACTGAAGAACTTAACTCACAAGTCGGTGACGTTATGTTGGATTTCCAGCATGTTTTCTGAAGATCGAGTTCCAGCAAGCAAATGGCCGATGGGTAGAGTCATAGAAGCATTTTGCAGGAACGACGGAGCGATCTGAACGGTGTGAGTTAAAGCACTCAAGGGCATGTTCACCAGACTGGTAAGCAAATTGCGCCTAATGGAACCAGCAAGTGAAAGTGATGGACTTCGTCCATAGCGGGGGAGTATGTTACCGACAGAGTGAAACTGTACGAACCTGAACGTCAGAAGAGGGGAGTACAGTAATATATTTGTTGCTATTGATTGATCGATATGCATTGAATTAGGTTACTGCTGTTTTTGGACGAGTATTTTGAACTTTTGTATTGTAATTATACTTGTAATTAAATAAACTTATCCACCGTATTAGTTGTTTGACTGACAGGCACATTCGAGAATAGCTCTTGGTTTGCAATGACCCGGAGTAACAATTGAAGTAAGCGAATAGACTTGGCGTAAGTGTATTATTCATTGAGAAATTTGTAATTTTGTCGAAAGAATTTTAAATTCTCCACTTAAAAGTCACTAATAACCGGATTATCGCTTATATCAACATGAGGTTTTTTTTGATAACAATCATTATTTCTTGTAATATATGAAAAATTAATTAGCATTATTCATTTATGCATTAAATCAAGTATCAGAAGTCGAATGTTAGAAGATTGAGCAAATAGCAGATGAATTCTTTATCAATCTGGTAACTGTAATAATGCAATGGAACTTGCATTCTACATATGTGTACTGTAATATTACGGAACTGTTGTTTTTGTTTGTTTTGCAAGATGAATCTGTTTGGTCAGAATCGTCAGATGGCTGCTTATCTTTCTAATATTATTAGAAAATACGCACATAGTGGAGCGTCACCACTGGGACCACATGCTCCAAGTTGGCTTTGTGATTCGTGTATTTTTTGTTTGTTATATTATTTTCAGTTTTTATTTCAGCATTGGAAGTGAAAATTTCTAAAGCAATTATTGCTTTATCAGTGCCATTGATTGCTTTCTTTGGTTATCAGAGTTACAAAATCGAAACTGACCACAAAAATCATCCTAGGCCGGAATTTATTGAATACGACCATTTGTACGGCCACCGCAGCATGAAGGTGCGATATTTTTAATCTTATTTTTTAATTTATAATAATAAATGCAATAAAATAGCGCAGATTTTTATTTTTTACTTTTATTTTTTGCATTTAGTATCATAAATCGAGGTAATTATTTATGTGACATATTTACATTGGCACATAAAAACTGTTTTAATTATTTTATGCTTTTTTTCAAGTTTTATTTCAAGTATTTTATTATTAATTCCTTTATAATTATAGAATTGGTAAACGATAAACAAATTTTTCATGCTAGTGTTTGAAAATTTGATGCATGCTTACATTTACATTAGATTAAGTGTTTGAAAAACATGCATTTAGAAATGAATTGTGTTGGTATTTTGTTTTATTTTAGCGTCTTCCTTATGGTGATGGTCTTCGAACTTGGTTCCACAATCCGTATTATAATGCGCTTCCGGGTATTGGGTATGAAACCGAGGATCCTTATTTAGAGAAAATGAAGAAAGAAGGAAAAACACCAGAAAAACATTGATATTTTTAAACATCATATCGTTTGAAGATGTAGAGCACATTTGAACTTATTATGCGATGATCATATTTTTTGACGCGAATGTGCAGTAAATTTAATATTTTTGACTTTTATGAAATAATTACAATAGTATGTCAGATCTGGCATGCCTGAAGTTTGAATTTTTTATTTCAAAACTAATATTTTGCTCGTGAGCTTGTGTTTGAAGAAAGCTGCAATAAATTTGAAATGAGCGTAAACTGCGTAATGCGTTAAAATGAGCGTATGATCATTTTAATTTTTTTTTACATTTTGACGGTTTCTGCTTAAAATTATCATCTGTAGTCTGCTGTGATAGTGTACTTCAGGTATTGTTTTTATATGCTGTTTGCCTTGAATAAATTTTGATTATATTTACACTTAGAAACTAAATTATATTTTAAACATTAGAATAATATGTGCTGAATTGTTTTATTTAAAATGTTATCCGCAACAGGAGTAAAATCATAAAATAAAGAAACGTTCATATGAATTTAATAATAGAAAAATGTTTAAGAAAAAAAAATTTAATGAACTGCTTCAGTAAAACATTGAAAATATTTCAAAAGAGAAAATGATGGTCAATTTAAAAAATCCTACGTTACTTGACGATCTGTTTTATATCAAAAATTAGTTCAAATTAATTCTTGATTTATCTATATCACTGTAATAATTTAAATTGTTGTTGGATCCATTAAAAATACCTTCAAATGTGACAAAATAATGAAGTTTTACATTTTACTATTTACATTTTGTATCACAATAAAGCGTACGTGATTTTATGATCCATATTAATTAAAATAAAATATAGCATTGATAATATGAAAATTTTCAAATACTTTTTTTGAATTATTAAAAATACTATTTTCCAAATTAATACAGTAAACTTATAATTGGGAATTTTTTTTTGAAATTTGTTGCGCAATGCCACAGGTATTGTTTCTTTGTGTATCAATGAATTTATTTGTCATATGTTCCAATTTTTGCCAAACAGAATGACCGCACCTTTGCGTGGGAGGAAAAGTGACATTCAGTCAACCTAATTTTTCACTAGAAGCAACTTTTAAACAACATTACGGCATCCAGAACTTTGGAAATCTGTCCAGCTTTATTATCATTGAATTTCAGCGTCACCGTTGCATGCGATACCAGACGTTACGCTTATCTGCAAACATTGCATTTCTCTGTTAAGCTTCATTAAAAAGTATGAATAATATTTATTTATTTATTTTCTAAATATGAAATTATTGTTATTTTATTCAACTGCTCATTCTTTTCATAAATCCGACTTCATGTGATATTTTCAACTGAACTTTTCTTGTTCTACCGTTTTACAGTTCTGTCAAGCATTGTCGTTATGCTTAATAAAATGAAAAATTGGTGAAAGCACATTCAAAATATGTTTATGAAACAAGTGATTTAAAAATCTTATAATGTATATATGCTTATTTATTTATTTGAGCATTTGCATAATTTTTGACTGTTTTGTTGTGCAAAGTTCACTCATGTTAAGTATGTCAAGAATATGTTTAAAATAAATAATTTTAATAGACAATTATTCATTTATTTAACAAAAAATATTTATTTTACCTTATGTTTTAATGTTTATTAGTTTATTATTATTATTTTTGAAAATAAATATATGCAAATTGTATATATCTAATGTGAAATGCAGTTATCACAATTTTAATTAAAAAGTGCACTGCTTATGCTACTAAAATATTGTCAATAAATAATAATTTACGCTAAGAATATTCATCTGTTGCCAATGTTGTGGTAATTTGTTAATTTACTTTTATTTTTGGGAACTAAATTTTTAAATTTTCATCTAGTAGTAATGCAGCGTTTTTTATTTTGTGTAACCATTCATATCTTATAGTATGAAAATTGTTATATTTTCCATGCTTCACGATTAATATTTCAAAATTAAGTTTTAATTAAGATGAGTTTTCTTAAATGACAGGTGGACTTTTAATGACAGTTTATTTTAATGAAGATGCAAATTATCACATCTGGTTTGTATTGTAATTTAAAATTTAAATTCTATTTTTAAACTTTCTGATATTCATTTCATTTGAATGTTTATTATTTATAAAATATTCATACTTTGAATTAAAATAGTTGTCATGTAGCTGTTTTCAATATTTGAGCGGTATTTTATTTATAATAGATTGTTTTAATGAATTAAAAAATCTTTGAAGACAAAATTACATTGAAATAAATTGAATTTGGAGAGAATTTAGATATTTAAAAACATTATCTGAATTTCCAAGAAATGCGACAGTTCAAAAATTCCCGCATGTCACCTGAACAAGGAGAAACATTTTGTAATTCGTGATTTTTGTTGTCAATAAAAAATTATGTATGAACTTTTGAAATCTTTTATTTTGATTTTGTATGATTTATTAAAAGCAATATTTTTCAAATTAATTATGATCATATGGCATTATAGCACAACTAGATATACAATGAACAAATATGCGGATATATGAAGAAAAGTAATTAATTTAAGCATGCCGTCACATAGCATATGGTGCTTAAGAGACGCAGAAAGCTGTCATTTAAAATCAAATCATTCTTAACGACATTTAGGCAGTACGTTATTTATGATTTTTTTCAAAAATTATTTCTGATTCAATGTAGTATTTTTTTATCGGTTAGCTGATGCAATTATAACCATCGCATGAAAAAATGGATGTGAACCTTTGTACACTATATCAGTTCACATTTGTATTTCAACCTTTATTTTTATGAATGCACCATATACATATGTCGTAATAATAATAATATTGTTCATTGTTAAAATTGCACAGAAATGAAGACTTTTTTTAAATCATAGACAGGAATTCAGTTTCTCATAATACTTGTTATTTTTTAATTAATAATCTTTAAATGTTAAACTTATTTTAAATTGCATTCAAAGGGTCAATTAACCTGAATTTTAAGTCGAATGTTCAATCAATTTTTTTTAACGCACAACTCAGTTTATTTCTTATTTTTTAAAATTTGAAATCCAAATTTAATTTAAAAAAAAGAAATATATCACATTTGTATTATTTGATTAATTTAGTGTAAAATGCTTTCATTGATGTATGTTGTGTGGGAAATAATTACTTCTCTCTGATGGTGCTGATTGATTGGAAATTATTTGTTATGGTTTTGCAATTCTTTTTCTCACATTTTAAAATAGTCAAGACACGTCATTCATGAAGTGAAAGACTTTTCATATGATTAATAATAAGTTGTGATTGTGAATTTTTTTCATTTTTACATTCCTACATTCATGAATCTCAAAAAAAATATGCGAACCGGTTGAATATTTTTTTTTCTTTCAAATGGTCTTAATTCAATTATTCCACTGCATAAATGCGAGTTTAAAGCAGAAACGAAGCAGAAAATTGTCCTCCTAAAAATTACGATGCTTCTGAAAATTATATTTAATAATCTTGTGTAGACAATATTATGCGATGGTGAGGATTAAATAAAACTGTTTATTTGTTTATTGTTGTTCAATAGTTTTATTGTATGTAAATCAACAACCGTCAATAGGATGATCAATTAGAAAATGGGTATTTTATTTCAGCAGGAGGATGGTCTGAGCAAAGGATGGCTTAAAAATTTTTATTCTCACAGTATGGATAGAAAATGCAGGTCATTGTTTTGATTCTGCTCTATTAAAATACCGTTGACCTTTGTAATGTTTACAGCAACGAGCAACGGTTTATCCTTGAATCTACTTTGAACTATTTCATCAATTCATTAAAATGATCATAAGTGAAATTTTTTTAAAAAACACCACCAAAGCAAACAGGAGAAGAAGAATATAATATATTTGAAACGCAATGCAAATTATTCCTTTTTCAAAAAATCCAGCCTTTTATTATTGTAAAATGTGTATGCTTATGTCCGTGTGTGTGTGTGTGTGTGTGTGTGTATGCTTGTATGTATATTATGGTTTGCAACCGTGTGTTTTAGATGACATTTACAACATGGATAAGCAAAAAAGGAGCATAATTAAATTGTATACTTGTTGCAGTGATGCAGAGCAATAGTTGATTAATGCCATCAAAGCATATTCTTTGTAAATAGAAATTCTTACATTGGTTTACATTTTTTATTATTACTAACAGCTTAAAGGTAAGTGGGAAGATTATAAGTATTGTCATTAAGCAAAGATACGGTGCAATTAATTTCAACTTTTTAATGAGCTTCAGTTTTACACTTTAATAAGAAATAATTATGAACTGTACTTACTGATCAAGTCTGGAAATTGTTCACAAATGAAATGAACCTTTCTTATTCTCTTCTTCTTCACTGGTGTTTGTTGCATGCAAATGTAGATAACTGTTTCTCAGCCGAGCTTGATCATACAGATATTCAATTTAATTAAGAATTAAGAATTTAATTAAAAAAAAAATTCACTGATTTTTTATAAAATAAATAAAAAATTACAAATGCATCAGTATTATGAAATCAGCGTTCAAGATAAAAAAAATAACATTTTGTTTTTTACAAAAAATTCTGTTGTATATTGATAAATGACAAAAAATAGGAAATAAAAAGAAATATAAGAAAGATGGTTTATTAAAAATGAGATTTGTGAACAATTTTCTTTTTCAATTACTTCTTGTACGTCACTTTTTTGAAAATACAACTTGTGAAAAGGAAAGAAAAAGCAGAAATGCATTTTCAGTGATTCTTTTCATTGATAAGAGCAATAATTAAATTATTAAAAATATTTTGTTTTCAATGTTCATATAATAATTTTGATTCAATGCTTGATTATAACAGCAGCAGATGTGACAATTACAACAGGAGCTCTTCGACAACAGTAAATAATTGAATATTGATATTAATTAATAAGCTTCATTTATTTATTGACACCAATTGCATATTTATTTTGTTTCATTCATCATCTTTTCTGTTGTTTTTAAATAAAATACGACAAGTTTTGCAATTGCTTTAACCTAAATGACGCGTCAAGAGTTCTTCAACGCAGGCTAACAGCAACAAGTTCTGCACATTTGAAAGTAACTTTTGACTGGATGTTCTGTTTTCTAGTGTCCCAGAAATATTTATTCTACCAAAGCAATGTACAACTTGCCTTGAAGGAAATTTCCAATTGAACGTGGCAGTCAGGAAGGAAACCGGCTTGCTAGCAGCGGAAAGTGAGATTCTTCGTACTTTTGATCATTTTAAATCCATGTCATTGTGGTAATCCAAAAATAAAAAAATCAAATAATAATAATAATAATAATAATAATATACTTTACGCAGTTGTCTTGTAGGCGATGGAATTTTTTGAAGCCAACTTGCGTCGTTTGTCCGAACGCTACGCTCGAATTGTTTACCGAAATCCAGCTTGGTTTGTCGTGGTGCCGGTGGTTGTTGGTATTGCTTTATCTACGGGTTTGCTTTTTTTGAATAAATACGACAACGCCCTTTATCTATATACTCCGCTGAACGGCCTGGCAAAGCAAGAGGAACGTGTATTTGAATCCTTTTGGCCAAATACTCAACAGGACTCGTATTCCCCTTCAAAAATTTTTAATGGCAAAGGACAATGCCATCTGTATGTGAAATCCAAAAATGGTAGCAATTTGCTTACATCTAAATATCTGCTAGCAATTGAAGAATTAAATCGCTATGTCATAGAAGATATTCAAGTAAGTAATTCTCTTTTATCTAAATTTTATTTTGACAAAATTATTTTCTTTTTTATTTTACACTTCAGTCATTATATATATTACATAGATAACGATTCAAATGATAGAATTCACTTTTCTGTAATAAAATACGCACGTAAAACCAAAAATTATTTACGCTCAAATTTATTAATATGAGGTGATAGTAAAGGAAATTGAAGAAATGGGCGCAGGGTCTTTGATCTTATTTTATATTTGAATGACTGGCTGGTTGGAGTCTATTATTAAACGTACAATTATATCATTAACTACTGTCAGCATGATCATCAATAAATAAAAATAAATAACGCATAGATTGATCAATCAATTATTGAATTGAATTTATAAAAAAATGTTAATTTTACTTTTAAAAAGGATCTTTTTTTTAACCAATCCTAAATTACTATAGAGATATTGTTGTATATTTTTACATTTACACTTATTTCACTGAGAATACATGTTGTGACTAGTATTATTTTGATAAAAATTTAACATTTTCATAAATATCATCTCTGCTTATATGTGCATGCTTTTTGTTTGATTATAAGCTAAATAGTATGTAAATTGGTTTGATAAAATCACGAGTGAGGACTTTAAAATTTGTTGAATGCATATCACGTTACGCGATCGTTTCTCTTGTCGCTTTCCTTTTTCTGTACAAATGCTTTCCATATAAATTTGTTCAGTGTTTGTTTTAAATTATTTATGTTTAAAATAAGCTGTAAACAAAAAGCTGTGCAGTTGACAAATCAAAAATGACAGACCCACTCACTACCTACAGCAGCTGTTATCAGCAGATGCATTGAAATAGCCTGAAGATATTTTAGACTCCAATTTTATGTTGTTTTTAAATGAACAGAAAAGAATTTTACTAAATTTTGTTTACTTTCAGAAAATAACTTGAATAGCGTAAAAATACATATAAATAAATATTTATATGTATGCGGTATATTAAAGCAAAATTGATATAATTACTTTATTAAAATTTTATTTGTAAAATTTCAATTTTTGAACAAAACTTGAAAATATTCAACAAAAAAAGAAACAGAATAATGGAATCATTTAATTAATTTATTATATTTGCATATGTTTTCATTTGAAAATTTTCCAAAAAATGCATATCATTTATTAAAGATGATAAAATATTTTTTACGTTAAAATTAATTTCATTTTACATTTTATTCTTAACTAAATTATTACATACTATTTTTTGTATCTATTTATAGAATTTCACATTCATAGATTTTTTAAAATGTATTATTTATTAGTTGGTTACTGTATTTAAATTGATCACTTAAGGTAATAATTTATGTATATATATGTATTTTTTTATTTTAATCCAACAAATATACAGATATGCAATTAAATAAATTTATTTATTATTTTATTTTAAAAATATTATAAATTGAACACCAGTTTACAAAACTGTCAACACCATTTTCAATGGTTAATTTTTTTATTGCCTGAGGCATCAAAAAATTTAGAAAACGGTTCAACAATGAAGTCAACTTTATTTTATTGCTTTGAAAAATTAGTGCAAAAATTTATTGAACACAATTATAAGAAAAAAATAATTTTCCATTTACATCTTCATCTGATGCAGCAAGTAGTAATGATTGGAAATATTGTACTTAAATATGCATGTTTTATGTAGCTTTATAGAATTTTTCAAAAAAAAAAATTATCAATTTCCATCCAAAGCAACTGAAGCAGTTGGAAAAATTTTCTCCAAAACTAGAACCCACGCAATCAAGTGGTCTGTTGTTGTTGTTGCTGTTGTAATTGTTTCCAGCTTACCAGCTTCACATTGTATCAGCTTCAGTTTAACTTTTAATTTTGAATTAGTTTAAAGTGAATTTTGCTTTTTTTTCTCTTTCTCTTCTACAAAGTAATGGGTCAAGTTTGTTGGCTTAGCTGACTGGTTCTTGATTTATAGCATATATTTGACACTGATCTGAAAACCTATTTTCTCTTCAAGTAGACTCCAAATTGCGGAACCATGACAGTTCGACTGCAATATAAATAAATGAGGTCTTTCCTTTTGAACATTTTACATTTTTCATAACTTGAATTTTTGTAAAAAAAGAGAAAGAATCAACCCTCGGGAATAATTTGAACCATGAGAAATATTTCAATCGTGACAATATTTAGAAGTAGCTTTTTTTCATTTAATTTCTTTGAAATGAAGTTTAATGAAATTAATTGAAAATGATGCGGCAACAAAAATTTTGAAATAACACGAAAATTTAGCATTGTTCGAGAATGTTTCACTTTAGTTCACAAATGTGAGATTCAATTTTAAATTAAATTTTTTTTTGAATGTTCATTAAAAGTATCTCTGTCGAATTAAAGAAATGACGAATATTGAATAATAATTATTATTTTCAGATAACGGACAACGGTACAGCTTACGCTTACAATGATATCTGCTTGCAGTGGAAAGATTCTTGTTATGACAATCCACTGATTGAAATATTCAAACAGTTCTACTTCAAAAATGTGGCTCATTTGAACTTCAGCTATCCAAAAGTAGCCATATCCGATCAAGTGATATATGTAGCGTCGACCCTTGGCGGTGTGACGGTGAACAACAGCAGCGGAAGACTTGAACATGCCGAGGCGTGGCTGTTGATCTACCAGTTAAGAGTTTGGGACCAACTGGACGAGCGTCGGAAATTTTTGTGGCAAAACAAATTCCGAGATCACATCCTTTCTTATGAAAGTCCATTGCTTGAATTGTCCTTGTATCACGACGAGGTGTTGGATCAGGAGCTGAACCGAAATGCCAAAGTGTTGGCACCTCGAATTGCACCATCTTTCATATTGTTGTTGATCTTTTCCGCAGTTTTCACATTTCACATAACAATACGCAACGGTCGAATTCACTTCCATTACGCCAGCCTTAGCCCGCTGGTTGCCATTGCCGGAGTGTTCAGTGCAGGATTGGGTGTTTCAACTGCAATTGGATTGTTATCCTACATTGGCATTCAGTTCAGTCGTGTTGTTGTAGTAATGCCATTTTTAGTTGTTGGTAAGCTTTTTTTTAATCTTATTTTACTTGATGAAAGGAAAAATGCATTTTCACTGTTGTTGTTGTTGTTGTTGTTGTAGAAATTATCATATTAATGATTAATTTATGTTTTTTTAGCTGTCAGAATTGACAACACTTTCTTGATGATCTCTGCTCTTGCTTCAATTGATCGAAAGACAAAAACTGAGGATCGAGTAGCCGAAGCAATGTCTGAAGCGTCTGTATCAATCTTCTTGACTGTAGCCACAGATGCTTTGAGTTTTGCTGTTGGTTACATCACTAATTTCCCAGCCGTGCAATTGTTCTGCCTTTACACTTGTACAGCAATATTGGTGACTTTTGTTTTCCAGTTGACTCTGCTATTTGCATTACTGGTCTATGAAGCTCGTCGAGAGTCGAAATTTTCTGAAGATAATTTAGAAAGCAAAAAATCCGTCATATGTAAGCAACATTGTGCTTGTCTGTCTGATTTGTATTGCATTTTCGAATTTAGCTTTTACCACTTCTTCGATCTCAACATTTTTGAAACCAATACTGAGGCCGAAGCAAACTGACAACGACCAAACTATGAAGTCGACGACGAAAGTCAACGGCATTGCATTGCCTGCTAGCGCTGTTGGAAATGGAAGAACAGTCAGCAAATACAACGAAACGCAGTTGTTTACTACATTTTTTGCCGACTATTATGCTCCATTTTTAATGCGCCCATGGGTCAAGACAATGGTGATCATTTTGTTCTTTGTCTACATAACAGTCTCCACTTACGGATGTATGTACATACGTGAAGGTCTAGAACCGGCACGACTGCTTCCGGTCGGTTCCTACGCTCTGAAACATTACAGGAATTTAGAAAAATACCTCTGGAAATATGGCATGCAAATTGCCATTGTTGTTGCCAATCCAGGAAATTTGAGTGATACTGCCAATCGAGAGCGTCTTATTGAAGTGATTCATGAATTTGCATTGAGCAGACATGGAATCGGTGAAGAAGGTATCAGTTGTTGGCTTTTGGATTTTCAAAAATTCGTTGAGCTCAACATAAAAGTGCAATTAGATGAAATTCCACAGGCATCTTTTTATGATTATGTCAAACTCTTTCTCAGCATGCCCGGTAATGGTGCTTACAAAGAGGATCTTGTTTGGACTGTTGATGAAATTAATTCCACTTTTCGAATAACTGCTTTTCGATTCATGATCGGCATCAAAGATTTCGTCGATACAATTGCTCAAACAGAAACGGTGGTTGAATTTCGAAACATCGCATCCAAATATCCAGAATACAACATAACGTCGTTCAACAAAATGTGGCATTATGTTGATCAATATTTAGAAATTGTACCTAACATTATTCAAGAATGCGCTTATGGAATTATGTGCATGGTTATATTAGCTTTGTTGCTAATACCAAAAGCAGTGTGCTCGCTCTGGGTTACATTTTCCATTTTTTCCATTGATATGGGTGTAATCGGCTTTATGACACTTTGGGGTTTGAATATGGATACAATTTCAATGATTACAATTATTATGAGCATCGGCTTTTCCGTTGACTTTTCTGCTCATATTGCGTTCTCATATTCAATTTATCCACACTCAGATCCAGTTCAACGAATTCGTTATTCGCTTGGTCAACTTGGATGGCCCATTCTACAAGGGGCACTGAGCACTCTTCTTGGAGTGAGTCTTCTTGCCGATCTTGGTTCATACATGATCATTTCCTTTTTCAAAACTGTTTTTCTTGTTATTATTTCAGGTTTGTTGCATGCTTTGATTTTCTTACCTGTATTTCTTACGCTTACTGACCAATGGCACAGTTTACTGTGCAAACCAAAATCTGCCTCCATTACAAGGCGAAATACACGGTCATTGAGCACGTCCAGGCAAAATTGTAGAAACTCCACTGAGGCAGAGAGTCGATTAACAATTACCATTCAAAATGATCCCAAGCACGTAAGACCTGAAGCATGTTAACCTGCATTGCTCTTTTCTTCAATGTAACGTGTGCCTTTTCCGTTGGGAAAAAGTGAAATAGCAAACTTTAAAAACGTGTTCTGTCAACATGAATACCAAAGAATGGGAAATGTGACAATTGCATTCTGACCAGGTTGGTCAGAGAAAGCACCAGAAGAAGATTATTATTCGGGTTCGAACCTGTTCTTCAGTTTGGTAATTTCTTTTCAAGAACTGCCAAATATAAAATTCTTCATCATGTACTATTAAGTAAAAGTAAATGTTTTTGAAACAGTTTTGTACAACTAATTGAACATTGCTATTAGCAATAATATATGGCGGTAAAATATGCATTTTTAAATAACAACTTCTATATTAACTTTTATCCTTCGAGATAGCATGCAAGCTTTAAGCTCAGTTATGCAAGCATATACATACCAGTTCGAAGCTATTTACCATGCAGTTTTGATCCAGGAATGCTCTGATTATGCAGATTCTATTGCATATCTAAAAATAAACAGAAATTTAAATTTTCTCTCAGTAATTTGCTCAAGTTTGAAGTTTAAATTGAATTAAAAAATGATTTCCATTAACGCTGCTCTATTATGTTGCATAAAAAATTTGAATAAACTGGCAATTTTTGTTTCATTTTTACGTTTTCTATACCCGTAACACTTTTATTTGCATTTTCTTTGAAATTCTCATACAGCTAAAAGCTCATAAAAAAACTTAATCAGAGATCTAAATTGCAGCTTAAATAAATTTTGTATATATTTGTCAATAAGAGTTTAACATTATTCAACTTTTAGATATTTTTAAGAATTAAAACAGAAGGAATTCTGTACTAAACTTGGAGAATTAAAATGAAAGAAGTCATATTTTTTACATCAGTAGAATGCTAATGTAAATTTAAAAAAAAGTTTTCTAAACAAGCTTGTAAATTATCAGACTATTATTTAGTTTTAATACTGTTTTCGTTCAAATTGCAGAGAGCTACACTTATAGCACGTTATTTGAGATGATAAAATATTTGATATTGCCTGTTTACACCCAAATTCGGTCCATTTAAATGATGAAACTGTATTTAAAGTTTTAAATCAATTTAATGTCACTGTAAATAATATGAGCATGCAAACAGTAAAAAACAGATTATTCATGTGGTAAAGTGATTGGAAATCTTTGACACTTTAAGCGTGATTCAAATCTATTTATTGATATTTATGATAAGTGAAATTAGTAACTTTTATTACTAAGAAACAGAAATCAATGAAAAAAAATAATCAAAAGAAATGAACTTATCATTCCTTAAAAATTTCTTAATTATTTTAACTTCAATAATCATTATAAATATTGCGCTGTGCACTAAAAGGAGTTTAATGCTTCATTTCATTTTTGATCAAATGCAAATTTTTTAAGTAAATCTTTCTACAGTTTTGAAATATTCTAAGTTTTTACTATATTCTGCAATTTATTTATTATTTTTGCATTTGAAAGACCAAAGCTTTTTACAAAAATTAGACAGTATTCTGTGATTTTAAACTTGAAAATAAAAAAACAAATTTTAAGCGACTGAATATGCTATTCGTTTAATACGCAGCTTAGTTTGTGCTTTTTACAAATGTTGAGTGAAACTGTAAAAGGAAAATTAGGAGAAAAAATATTACATTCCTTCATTCAAAATTTTGCATTACCTTTATAATAAAGTTCTGCAGATTACAAAAGCTGTGTCAGATATTGCGAGAAATGAGAACAATAAAAATATTGCATTGAGACAACGTTCGCTTGCATATATTACCTTGTTTTAGAAAATTTTATCGACTTATTGAATGGTAAATATTTTCAAAGAATTTGCAAGATTGCATTACTACTTCTTAGAATTTGCTTTTTAGCTTGTTTTCATGTAAAATTGTTTTATAAATAATGCAATATATTAAAAATTATGAATAAAATATTTCACTTATTGAAATCGTCTTCTACTTTAAAAAAATTAATTTAAACGATGCTGAAAATTGTGAAAATTTTTTTTTTAAATTAACTTTTTGTGCTTGCTTTTTTCTTTAAAATGAAACTAATTTGATAAAATAGACCATGTTTGAAATGAATTTCACGCTGCAATTTTTAAAGCAATAAAAAAAATAATAATAAAAGAGAATATTTCATAAAGTAGTTATTTTTCATTTGTGAATAATTGAAGTAAGTGAATAGCAGATAAATGTACATGGTTGTCGTTATGAAGTATTAAATTTGTCAATGATAATTGATTTTAATACAAAGCATACTCGGGGCAAAAGTGAATAAGAAGTGAATTTTATTTTAAGCAACTTTTCATGCTTTGGGCTTTGAAATGAAAAAGGTTTTTGTATTGAAATATTTTCAGTTTTTGATTATCAAATATTTCATGTTGCAAGCAATGTTTGGATTGTTTGCTTGGTAGCTTCATCAACAAATAAATAATTATGACCATGATAAAAGAATATATTTTTTTCTTGGTTGTGGGGAGGGGAAAGGGGTAAGATTAAAAAATATTTTGATAACAACATTGAATCAATTTTAGAAAGAAAAAGCACAAGAACAACATTGACAAAAAAATATGTAGATTTTATAAGAAATTTAAAATTAAGAGCTCCAAGAGTTGAGAGAGAGAGAGAGAGAGAGAGAGAGAATTGTATGGAAGTCAGCGATTATAAAGCTTAGATATTTAGATAAATGTTATTCATATTCATTCATTGCGTGCATAAAGACAGCAATGGAAACGACAATGGCCATGGTGTTTAATAGCTCAGGTAGAAAATAAAAAATAAAATAAAATAAGCGCTTTGCGTTGCGACGCTTTCAAAGCCGCTGTCCACGCTGCACGCGTGCGTCACCTTCGTTCACGAAATCGATACTGGCCTCTCAGTTTTCACCTGTGCTTCAGTTCCTGCATTCTACTCTCTGCTTCCGCCCAGCTTTTGCCCAGCATATTAGCTTAGCTTTATATGCAGCTTTTCCCACACAGAGCCAACAACAAACTGATCGCATCACTCCACATACTCACAAGGTGTGTTCAGTTGTGTTTTTGACTTTTACAACCAATTGAATATATATATATATATATTTATTTATTTATATATCGTTGATTTTGGTTCTTTGTTTCTACCGTTTGCTTGCTTGCTTTGTTTCAAGCTTGTGATTCATCTGCATTGGAAAGCAGCTTCGTCAATTTTGATGCAGCAGTGTTTTCCTGAGCTGAACTTTTGCTAAAAGTTCAATCTACGTCAGACGCTCTCAGTCGGTCTAAAACTTCCCGTTGTGATAAACCAGCGCCAATATTGTGATTAAGCGAAAGTAAATATTGAAAACGCCACTCCAATGTGATCGTACTGGTTTGGCTAATGTGACACTGGCCGAAGCTTTTCACGCAAAACAAACTTGCCAAGCGTTGCAAAGAGGCGATCAGTGTTTCTCTGCTCATCACGCGCCCTTGACAACCATTCTCTCTTTCTCTCTCTCCTTTTATTCATTGGTCCAAGAAAGCTGCTTCCAAAGAAGAAGAAGAATAAAGCATCAGTATCTGGAAAAAGTTCCATGTTCCAAAGCTTCATTTGGTTGGCTTTTTAATTTCCCATCTTCTACTCTCCCGTCACTTCTCAACACAGGTAGACAACATCTTGTTCTTCCAACTACCTCTCAATTTTTAAATTGGTTCACTTTGTTCACACTGATTTTTTAAAACAAAAAATAATTTTTCATTTGATTTTTTAAATATATCAAAATGTCTACAATGTCTATCTTTTTTAATAAGCTGAAATTCGTTCACTTTTTTTCGTCCCTCTGTAAATGATAATGTGACAATTCATTATTGCACCATGATCTTCAATATTATTACTCAGTTATTTATCTTTAATTGAGATAATTTAATTTTCAAAAGAAAAAAGAAGTTCTATTTATTTTCATTCCAATTATCCAAGCTGAACGTAGCGTTTGAAATTGGTAAATTGAACTTTTTTACATTTGAAAATCTTTTTCATCATTTCAAAGCTACATTTTCTCAAAAAGAAAAAAACGAAGAAAAATAACAAGAAGCAAACAAAAGAAAAAACGCTTAATGAACGAAAGCATGCTGAACTGGATGCACAAGCTGTAAATGCTTTCTAATTCTCTTGTGGAAATAACGCGCTTCAGAGATTAGTGGAATCAACTTCAAAACGAAGCTGTTAACAGACTGCTGAGAATTTTAAACGGCCATAAGCCAGTATACTGAGTAGCTTATTATTTCATATTGAAGAGAGAAGGTATTTTTATAATTTTCTGTCACAAGGAAGTGAAATTTAAACTATTTGATAGCATTTTAATACAGATAAAAGAGAATAATGAATAGTTTTACAGAATAGTGAAAAATTCAAAAAATTCAACTTTTATATTTCATGTAAATCTGTGATTTATCAGATAAATTTTCAATTAACATTTCAACAGCTCAATTTTTCCAGTTGATTTCTTTTCAGCTTCAAAATAAAATGATTACTTTCAATAACAATTTCAATTTATTATTAGAATCGGTAAACTTTTACAATAAAGCATCAATCAGATCATTTTACATTTCATCCTGCGTTTCTTCTTTCACTCATCTTTAATCATATTTATATGTATTTATTTGAAATTGTTTATTCAAAATGATCAAATAATTATTTTAATTTTTTTTAAATCATCATCAGTATATACAAGAATTAAATTTTAAAAAGAAATTAATAAAATAAAAGTAATTCATGAGTTTGTAAACAAATCAATGTATTCAAAAAATGCAGTGTTGAACATTGTTGAAGAAATGCAAAATGGAAATAATACGAGATGCTTTTTTGCTTGTTCTTCAATTTTCTTAAATTGCAAGAATGTCTATGCATGAAGGAGTTCAATCATCACGGATCAGTAGAAAGCATTTTAATCATTTCAGAATGCAATAATGCGCTAAACCATGTGTTCAACCTGCTTGAACAGATGAGGAAAAAGCCAACTTCGAAAAAAAAGCTTATAGCGTTTAGGAATTACGTTTTTTCTTTCTTCTTCTTCTTCTTCTTCTTCTATCTTTTGTTTTACAAAATGGTATACAACTTTATAGCATAATTTTCAAATGGTAGATTAGAAGAAATGCCACTCACTATCCGTAGCGTAGCACGGCAAACTTTGGCCAGAGCAAATATGCCGTCCATGTTACAATAATTAACAATGCTCGTGATTAAGCTTACTTGTGCTGATAAAATGGTGAATTGTTTGTAAAACGTTTCATTTATCACAATATACGGCTTTTCAATTAAAAACTGAAGTTGTCAAAATGAAAGACAATAATAAATAATAAAGATATTATTAATACAGATCGATTCATGGGCATGAAAAAGAGATGAGTAAATTGAACAAAAAAAAATTCAAAGTTAGAATTTGAAATTATATTTTGATAAAATTTGTTCAAAAAATAAAAAAATAATTTATTATAGTTTACACAATTTCTTTCGTGTAATTAAGTACAACAGATGTATTTAAAATTTTTAAAAGTATTTCTGCAAAATAATATTTATTGATCATTTAGTTAGTTTTCAAAATGAAAATTTATAAATAAAAATTACATTGTTTATTACTTTAAAAAGAAATATCAGCCAACAGATGTTCTGCAGTTGAGGTTTAAATTGAATAATTTATTTGCATAAAAAGAGTTTTATCAAAAAAAAAAGTTTATTTGAATGCAAATAGTTGCAAATATGCGTTCGTAATCGAGAGAATTTCATAAATTATTGCTGTTCATCACTTCAACAGTGATAATAAAGAAAAGATTCTCTGAATTTATATTGATCTTGATGATCATCCTTTGACAAACATCAAATTTATATATACATTTTTTTAAATACAGCTTGCAAAAAGTATTCTGGTCATTTCATTCATTCAGTCGATCATTTGGTCAGTTTTAGAGTTATTAATATTAGCTAAATTTGTCGGCAAATTTCTCAGTCCAAGATAACATTGCAAAAGTAAGTAAATCTTCTCTTTATGCATACATACATATATGAAAGAGAAAAATACTTTGTAAAATATTCATAGCTTTAATGTTGTTGTTGTTGTTGTTGTTGTTGTTGCTGGAAGTTCAACGTCAGCATTAAAAACATTTAATGCTATTTCTATTGTGTAAGAGAATGTCAATCAAATATCATTCGATAGCTATTCACAAAGCACCTCAGAAAGCGAGAGTGAGAGAGAAGAATTGTTGTAAGAGGAAGAAGCTTTTGCGTAAAGTTTGCATTTTATTAGAAGATAGTTTAGTTTGCCCGGTGTGCAGATGTGCACTTGTTGCACATGTTGCCGCAACCAATGTGAATTGCTGTTTGCGAATTCTTCAGTTGTGATAAATTTAATTTCTTCGCAATGCAGTTTGATTTGCTTTGCTTTAGCTAGCTGACCAAGGAGGAGGCTGAGGAGGAGGAGGAGATGAGCACTTAGTAAGAACTCATATGATGTTTTTCGACAAAGATCTATAGTTGTACTTACAGGACTAGTTCTACTATGAATTTGCTTTTCATCTGAAAGGTGAGCTTCACAGAGGTGCGCCACTATTATATATACATTGATTCCATTTGATTCACTTTGACGTGGTCACGTCACTGCTTCCGAACATCTTTCATTTTTTATTTTTTATTTTTCAAAATATCCATCTTCATTTGTAATTGATTATCAAAAAAAAGAAGCAAAAATGTAGTGTGTATCAAATTTTGCTTGAATTTTTAGAATTTTATTTTACTTTTTGTTTTTACAGGCATTACATTCCATTGTAATTTTGTCATTGAATGCTGTCATCAAAGATGTCCATTTATCTGTCTTGAATTTACTCTTACAAACAGTGCAACAGAACTTTTACAAAATTTCCAACACTTGATCAACTTCGAGGCAATAAAAATTTCATTGCACAGATTGACATTCTCCAACTTCAAGCTTGATAAGCAGACTTCATTGTTTGTTCATTGCAAGATGACAATAATTGTCAATATTTATTTTGAAAATCTATTTGATCACATATCGAGTAGTATCGACTTGGGGCCATCTTTAATAATGATCTTCGGCACCAATTTTGAATTAAACCATTTCTTTTTCACATAACAATATTTCATTTGTTGAAAATTTCTTCCCCATCATCACCATCCATGAAATAATAAAACAAAAGAAGCATCTTTAACATTGTATTACCAAAGTATTGTAGAAATTTTAATATTCCATTTGAGCTGGTTTTTTTAAAGTTTTGTGCATCTGTATAACAACGCTTCATCCAATTTTGAATTGATGCTTCTTTTGAGATACTGTAATAGTTGTCCAACGGATGAGAATCGATAATCAACACAAAAATTTTCAAGTATTTGCATTTTGAAAAGCATACAATTTAATGGCAAGGGTTAATTTATGTCAAAGTATGACCAGAAAGTGTGCAAAGAAAAAAAAATTAATAAAAAAGAATTGAAAATTGATCTGAAGTAGAAAAGGGAAAAAGCAAAAATAAAATCGTACGACGTTTCCGTGCTATCGATTGACGGTAGTGGTTTATTATTATTATTATCATTATTGTTGTTGTTGATATTATGAAGAATCATTGCTTTTTTTTTCTTTTTAATGAATGTCCACAGGAAAATGTAGTTGTAAAACAGACAAAAAAAATTTAAGCTTGTTATAGATATTTGCATGAGGTGAATATTTATTTTAAAACGTGTAAAAGCATAAGACTTTTTATGGCACTATCTTTTTTGCAAAAAGTTATGTGATCAACTTGACTAGAAACTATTTTTGAATCAAAGTATTCTTTATTGAATAATTATTATATTTTTGAAAAAAGAAGAAAATATTTGCATAGGATTGCACTGTTTGAAAATCTCAATTGAAGGGTGCGATGAAGCAGGGAAAATATAGCCGGGCAATCATGTATATTAGATAGTGTCTGAAAGTTGCATGACTGGCGGCAACACTGTTTGATAATGTTAAGCATTGATGATCAGCTTGGATAATTGAATGAGAAAAGCTGATCAACGAATGCAAAATAGATTTCGGAAGTTGAACTGCCAGCCGTGCTGATTATATACATCATTAGCCCAGCCCTTGACAACTTGAAGCAAATTGCTTTTCTCAATGAAGGTCACCTTTATCCATTCGAATTTCACAATTATAAGATGTTTTTCCTGAGTTTGTCATTACGCGCTCACTTATGCTCACTTTTGCAATAATAGCAATTATTATTGCTAACTGTAAAATATTGAACTATTTGATCGATTACTATTAAAGAAGTAAATTTGTTAAATCAAGTCATTTCTAATCGCCAACACGATTTATTTTTTCTCTCCTCACCAACGTTCACATTGCCACATGCTTTGCTCTTATTGTTTTGCTTTTGCACTTTTTTTCTTAGTTTTGCACATATTTATTAATATAAAACCAGTGCTTATTATTTTTTTTATAAGAATCTGAAATTTTTAAAAAATAATGTATTTTTATCATTTATAAAGTTTTGTCTGAAAATAGCTGTTTATTTTAATTTGATTTTTTTGAATTAAGAGAAAATCTTCCACTTTCAATGGACAAGTTCAAGCAATCAGTGGTGAAATAATAATTCAATTTCAGGAATATGGAATGTTTAAAAAACAATCCCATCCCGTTGCAGCAGTGCTATTCCTCGAGCACAATGGGTGACGCATCACAAGCGTTGCTTAGCAATTCAGCTCCTCCAAATTTGTCCCTGGTGCAAACTATTCGCTTGTTAATGCAAGGAAAGGTATGAATCAATTCATTAAAAAGAATTATTTTTCTTTTTTAATACCATGCTTTAAAAATGATAATGCAAATGGAAATTTACAATATTGAATTCATTCGTTCATTCATTTATCAGTTCAATGAATGATAGTTATTAAAATTGAAAATTAAAAAATGGAAAAAAATTGAATAAAAATACATTTTCCACAATGAATAATTAAAATGAAACTGATCATGTGTGTAAATTTATAAATTAAATTAATCAACAAAATACCATAAAATTGAATCACTATTAAAATTCATCAAAAAAATTGATTGATTGATTTAAAATGATACAAATACAAATATTTTTGGTTTTTCTTTTTTAATTCTGAAAATAATTGAGTATTAAAATAAAAAGCTTCTTAAATGGATATTTCATTTGATGCAGCAGTTGTTGTAGTAATGTAAGCTGGTGTATATTTATTTGTGTTTTGAAGTTGAAAGCAAGTATCAGGTTCAATTTCTCTGGTCAGTGGCAAAGTCAGTCTGCATTGATCCATCGTCAACCTTTTCCATTAAGTCAATAAAGCCTAAAGCATTTCTCCTTTGCCTCATGTTAATTGATTTGACGTTTGAAAGTAGATTTTGGCAAAATTTAACAGCTGATTGATTACCATTTGCATGCAGTTGCAAAGAATTGCAATTGCTTTATAGTCTCCTTTTTTAATCTCACACATGCACACAAATATATCTACCTCATTTTTTGGTGTTTTTTTTTTTTGATAAATTCCAATTATTCAAAATCAGATAACAGCATATTTTTCTTTTATTTACTAATTTCACATCAATTATTGAAATACATTTTTTTGATCAATTGCAACTTTGGAATTATTAATAATACGAATAAGAAAAAACAGTTCATGAATGAAAAATAAATTGATGAAAAAAATATTTTTTGATCATTTGATTTTTACGTTCTTTTAATTGAATCTACTTGATCAAGTATTGAAATACAAGTTCTGATGAAGTATTCATTTAAGAAGTCATTCTTCAAAATAATTGTACTTTTATTTTTTTTTTTGTTTACTTGCTAAAGTGGAAAATTAGAAAAAAAAAGCACTTGTTCAATATTCAATAGCACAGCAAGTTGCTTTACATGAAATCACGTTTTCTTCTTTGTGCAGAGCTATTGAAAAAAGAAAAAAGAATATCCGTTATTCTAAGTTGCTTGGAAATAACAATATTTAGAAAAACGTACATATTTATTGTATTATTGTAATAATAATGTTATTTTGTTTAGGAAGTCGGAAGTATCATTGGAAAAGTGAGTGTAAAATTTAAATATTCTCTCATTTGAATACTTTTTTCATCATTGCATCATGCTTTTCAGAAAGGTGATCACATCAGGACTATAAGAGATGAGGTATTTTGTTGTTGTTTTCTTTTTGTTTTTTGAATATTTTTAAATAACGTTTTTTATATCTGCTTTTCAGAGTATGGCGAAGATCAATATTTCTGATGGTACATGCCCGGAACGAATTGTGACAATTACAGGAAGTGTCCAAGCAATTGATACGGCATTTAAAATGATTTGCAAAAAATTTGAAGAGGTACTTCGCTTTGAAATTTTCTATCTTTATTTATCTATTTCTTTTTTGCAATTTAATTTTTCCAGGATCAGCAACAAATTCCGGACAGCGTTCCTAAGCCGCCCATAACATTTCGTTTAATCGTTCCCGCAACGCAGTGTGGCTGCTTAATTGGTAGAGGTGGTTCAAAAATCAAAGATATTCGAGAAGTAGATATATATATCTTTATTTCAAAAATAATATATATAAATCTGTCTGTTTATATTGGCTTTTTTTTCTTTGAAAAATGAACAATTTCAGGCAACCGGAGCATCAATTCAAGTAGCTAGTGAGATGCTTCCAAATTCAACAGAAAGAGCTGTCACTTTATCCGGAACAGCAGAAGCTATCATTCAGTGTATGAATCAAATTTGCCTTATTCTTCTTGAAGTATGTGTTACAATTTCTTGCTATTAAAGCTTTAAAGAAACATTTAATTAATTTTCATGCTCTAATTGATCTTTGAAGTCATATTTATATACATATATTTTATAACGGATGCATTTACTTTTTAGCTCAATGGATGTTGTTGTTATAAAAAAATACCTACCATAATTAGCATCGTAATAAATATTCAAAAACTGTTGCACTATTATTGTTTTCAATACAATAATAATAATAATAACTATTCTTTACTTGTATTTACATGTTTTCTAGTTTATATGAATGATTAATATGCAGTATCATTCTAATTTATTTTTTGTAAACTTTTCTTTATTAATTAATTTCAAGAAGAAATAACTTTAATTCTAATGAGTTCTTATTTATAATTTGTCTTATTATATAAACTTTTTATTGTAAAATTCAAAATGAATGATGTATTTTATTGAATTTAGCATGAACTTTCTTTTTATATTCAATTTAGTCTCCCCCTAAAGGTGCCATAGTACCGTACAGACCTATTCCTTCAATTCCATTTCTATGCAGCAACAACGCATCAGTGGCCAACACTATTTCAAAAAACATCCCTCCATTGTTTTATGGATGTTTGCCTAATGAGGTAAATTATTAATTAATATTGATCTTTTGTAGATTTCACAACAGGCCATTTGCATTTTTTGCTTGCTATTTTCAAATGTTTGCCTACGTTTTCCTATACATCATGATAGCTTACAGCCCTTGCAGTGTTTTTCATTGTTTTCTTTTTACACTCAGCCTACTCTTTTCTAAACCAGAGACGATGGCATAGTTGACGTCTTAATATTTTCAATTTTAATAATTGTAAAAATGTCTTATTCATAAAATGTGCGCATTCAATGTTACATACTACACTATTCTTTAATTGTCAGCATTAAACTTGACAAATGTTTATTTATTAATAAAAAAGTTATAAATAATATATTAAAATTGATATTTATTAATGCACAAAGAAAATTATCTTTTCTTTAACTGAACTAACTATTTCAAATTTGTTCATCTACAAAATTTACTTAATGATTTTTATTACTTTGAATTAAAACAATTTGAAATATTATTTGACTTTGATCCAAGCTGTTTCTTCCTGTAGTTATTCTTTTACCTTAAAATAATTTTTTGATTTTGGCATTCATAAACAGCAATTTGTGGAATATTGTTAAATTTCAAAAAATAAATTCAAAAAAATGTTATTCAATATTTGCCATCATAAATGGTTGTAAAGTTCTCTTTGTATGTCACAGCTTGATATCTGGTCCCCCGCTTACCTCACGCATGTTCCTGTTTTCAGCTTGCAAAGATGTATCCGTACCAACTTCCGCTTTTGCAACCGTTTCCGAATTTTAATCCTCCAGGTATTGTATGCTTAATTTTTTTTGTTTTCAAACTCATTTACATATTTATCGTAGTTCTTTCAAATGACCGTTTTCTTTTACTTTTCTGTTTTACACAAGAACTCCCAGTGATTGAACTTTTTAACTATTTGATATCATAGCTTTGTTTGTTTATGAAACTGTACAAAAATACAACTGAAAATGCAAATATTTATTTTACTTATCAAATGGTTTTTATTGATTGCAGGTTTTGTATCAGTTTTACAATTTTAATTTCCTGTAGTAGACCAATTTTTTTAAAGTTACAGTAATCGAATTATAAAATGCTTTTCATCAGCAACGTGCATACAGAATAAATTTATGCATAATGATGCAGATGAATTATGCAAATACTAAATGTAGGAACCATATTTTATTTAAAATGATTCGTAGAAACTACTTAAAAAAATTTTTTTTTGAATTTTTATCCAATAATCAAAAAAGAAAACATTCTTTACAGCATAGCCGTGCTGTTATTTATTAATTGGTTACTTTTTCAGTTCTTAGCAATGGAATTGTGCAACCAGGAATTATTAACATGGTCAGTAGTGATGCATACCATCAGAATGATGTAAATTTAATGAATGGCAATTTAATCAATTCAGTGACAAAAACTGGCCAAAAGGATGCTGCAGGGTAAGAGTATCAATTTTTAAATTGCACCCATTAGTTATTGCAGTTGTTGTATTAATATTAAGAAAATGATGCAGTTTGAAAACTGAAATAATAATGAGAATATTATTATTTTGTTTTCGATTGTTCATATGAAAGGTTTCCATTTAGAATTGATTGCATACAAATGGCAACAAATGCCGCGCCATTTTCCGCAATTCATGCACAATTGGATGCTGGTGCCACCCATTTTACTGCTGGCGATCAGCCACCGCCGGTGATCACTTTGCCGTTGCTTAATCAAATCCCGACCGGAAGTTTGATGCCTTTTGTAAAATTGGATCCTCTGGTAAACCCGTATTTCACTAACCACCATCCGCTCATTTTGCCAGTTGCACCGATTGGCAGTATCAATTTCAACGTTGATCAGCAGGAGCAGAAAAATAATACCGGCGGTGCCTCGACAAAATTGCAGCCACCGTCGGAGAAAGTATCCAAACGATACAGTCCATATTGAAATTACACTACATTGGTGTAAACAGTTCATATGCAAATGAAAAAGCATATACTTTTTCCTTTTATTTGCTTTCTAAACGTTGATTTTTAACAAACTGTTCAAATACAATAATCCATCAAATTATATACATAAAGCATGTATTGCTGTCTAATCTGTTTTATTATTATTTCAAAGTTTGGAATCTTTTATTTTGTATAAAAAATTTACAATGCTAATTTATTAAATTGATTCTCTATTATCATTCTAATTACAATGAAAATAAACAATCAACAATGCAATGATGCTTTTCCCTGACATTTACAGCTTTTGTCATTCAAAGGCTCATGCCATTCGTTGTTATACGAATAAAATTAGCTCTTTACAACATGATGAATTCAGCAAACAAAATTATTTTGCAAATAAGAATATAAATTAACAGAATAAGTTTATATTGTAGTAAATTTAGTTGTAAGAATGCTGAAATTTGTTTCTCTTTGTGAATTACAATTCTACTACTTCTTCGTATAAAAATCATTCATCATTATACTCTTCTTACCTATAAATAATGCTTTGAACAATTCAAGAAATAAAAATAAAATACAACGATTAAATCAAATTCCATTTTATTTATCAGATTTCAAAATTTCATGATGAAGCAACTGCCCCTGTGGCTGCTGTTTTTTCTGATTTCTTTTTAGCTTTTGCCCCTTTCTGTGTCTTCTTTTTGCTCAATTTTGTCACCTGCAAATAATCACATGCATAATATATTATTATATGCATATAATAATACCAAAGAAAAATAAAAACTTGTTACTTTCTTCTGTTTCTTCACTTTCTTTTCAGAAGCATCCTTCTTTTTGCTTTTCAATACCGCTGCACGAGCTAGTACAGCTGCGTACGGATTCAGCTCACACATGAATTCAAAGTTCTTCAAAGGATTCTTTCGCTTCTCCTGCGGCTTAGGTGGCTTGCTTAAAAGCAATAATTCACTTTCAAATAATCTTTCTTCGAAATACAAAAAATTATTCTCACATTCTTGCACGAATTGCTTTCTGAATTTCTTCACTTTTGATCAAGCGAGTAAAATCCGCCATAGTCATTTTTGGCTTAGGCAGACTAAATTCGAAAATCAAAATCAACATTACACAAACAATCTTTCATAAATGTTAAAATTTATTACCGCCAGCCAGTTTTAAACTGCGATGGAGCTTTAAATGTTCCATACAGTGCATTCAATTTTTTGAACGCACCCGCGGTCCAAATACAGAATCGTCCCAAATGGCCACCGGGAGCTAGTTTCAAAAGATTCAGATTGTCCACTTGCAAAAAACTCACGCCTGCAAAATTCATACTTGAAATAAAGGATCCAAAAAATATGCAGTCAGTCATACCCGGTATATTGCGAAAAGCCTGCTTAATTCCATTGTTGTGGTTGTAAATTATCAGTGGACCTTTCTTTTGTTTCCAACGACGGTTTCTCATTTTTCCCTTACCAGCACGATGTCGTCGACTGTTGTAAACCTGTTTGATAATATATTTTATTTTATTGAAGCATTAACAATTCAAAAGTAAATTTTAATCACTCACTTTTTCTATATCTGACCAAGCTTTAACAGCTTTCAAAAAAGCAACAGCATCTTTTGTTTTTTTGTAACTTTCCAATTTGTCACAGATCACCAACGGCACCTCCGGTATTTCGCTTATTGAATGACCTGTAACAATTGATAAAATGTGTTTCACATATTCATATGTTGCAATGATTTAAATAATCCCTATCACACAGAATAGTCACCTCGAGCCATAATCAGTGATGGAATTCCTGTTGCAGCAATAGCTGAACAAATGGCATATCTTTTTTGTGCTACGTTGATTCTCCGATGCCATCGACGCCAAACAGAAGTTGGTGCAAACATTCGCCCTCCTCGACACATGTTTCCAAATGCGCCTTGACCACTGCGGTGTGTTCCACCGCCCCGAACTCTCGGTATACGAGAAACAGCGCGTCCAGTTCCCCAAGATGCAGCGGATGTTTGATGACCTAATGAAGAAAAATGCTTCAAACATATTCCAATTTTCATAACAAAACTTCCAACCTGCTTTTCTTGAAACTGCATACGGCTGACGAGCATTTAAACGCATCTGTGTATGAATAAAAGAGACTAGGTCAGGACGCAAGGGCGCCTTGAAAACATCGGGAAGCTTAATCGTCTCTTCTGTCAGATTACCTTTCTCATCATAAACCGATACCAATGGCCTTGCCATAGCTGAAACGTAAATTACAAATGTACTATTTACTTTTCAGTTTTTAAGTATTAATGAATACAAACGTTGTTAAACAAAACGCAGAGTCCTGTTAAAATTTTAAATTCATTCAAATTACTTGTCACATTATTACTGCAAATAAGTTATAAATTGTTTGTCTATAACATGAATAAGAGTACAAATTCTAAATACTAAAAATTAACATTTTCGATTGCATTTATAGCTGTATTAATAAAATAATAAAAATAAAAAAGCTGAGGAAAAACAATGGAGAGTGTTTAAAATGTAAAACCAAACAAAATACAATTATTGAAAGACAACAGAATAGTATTAAAATGCAATAAAAGTTCTGAAAAGACACTCATGGAAAACAGCATTAAAACAGATCTCATTATACATGTATTTTATACAATAAAAACATAAAACCTAAGAAAAAACGGAAAGACCGTGAGAAACAAAGAAATAAACAAAGGTAACGCAATTATTACATTATTACATGTACATTTTCTTTTAATTTCCAAGAAACATAAAAACCAAATAATACAGGAGAACATTTATAAAGTAATTAAAATTTAAGAAATATACTTAGCTAATAACATTTCTTAAAAGAATGACAACCATAAGTATATTAAAATGTTTTTACAAAGCAGTTTCACGATAGCATCGCGGACAAACGTAACTAACTCTCTATGCAAAATCGACAAGTCATATAGTAATATTAACGAATAATTATGTACTTATATTATTTATTTCAAAATTCTAGTAAAAACAGAATGTACAACAATACCTCAGTAGAAATGTAATTGCCAAGCTGTCGACCCTATGGATTACAGTATTTTGTGAATTGCAGGCATAATAAATAACAGTATGACAAATATCCAAAATGTATTAAAACGTCAAATAAATATATAATATTATATATATTTAAATATATAATATTATGAGAAAAAAATCAAATTATTTTAAATGTTGAAAAAAACTAATCTCTCTTCATTTAGTAAATGTAAAATAGAAAATTCATCTTTCGTTAGTAATTTCTTGTGAATTACAATGGACACTTTAAGATTAATTAAAGCATTTAATATTTTACAAGTAATGCGTTATCATAGCGTAATTACAGCTCATTAAGCGATAAAACTACTTGTTATGCGAATTTTTGAAAAATATGCAGCATTAACGGTGTGCATTCAAATGAATTTTTAATAAACAGTGAATTTTTTGCAGGTTAAAAATATTTTTTCAGACATCTTGTCCGATTTGGTTTCCCTGATCAACGTTATTGGTACTTTTGTATTTGTACATATCTGATTGGTTGTTATTATAGTTATTTAAATATCATTTTATTACAGCTCAACGCTTATTAATGTTCATAATAATAATTTATAATTTTTATTCAGAATTGTGTTTGCTATGATTTGCTCTTATATTTGTTTATACGTTTGTGTGTATAAGTTTTCATGAATTTCATATATAAATATATTTATTTATTTACATTGTGAAACTTTTTTGAGCAATTCAGATTTTACTGTTTATAGATTATTGTGTTTCATTTTGTTTCAATGCTTCTTTTTTAAAAGTGCGTTTGTGTAATCTTTGGGATCTTTGATAATTTTCTAAAACAAGGTCAAGCACAATTTGTAAATGATGAATTTTTTAGTGACGCTCTGTGGAAAATTATGCTCTTTTTATTATGGTAATTTTACCTTGCAATGAATTATAAAAATGAAATATTTCAAAGAAATTCAAATGTAAATGAAATAGTGAGCCGCGTTTCGTTTGATTTTAATATTTAACTGATGTCTTTAAATATGTTGTGCACATCGCATTTTTAAATTTTCATGAAAGAACTATTAGTAGAGCATTTGTTCTAAAATTGACATATTACTTACAGATGTTTTATTGTTTATGTTAATTTAATTCCTTATTTTAGTATTAAACTTAAAATATTTCATTTCTTGATTGATTTACACACTTATTAGTTACATATTCTTGGTTGATTTCATTTCTTTGGTGTTGAATAACTTTAAGCAACAACAATAAAAGCGTTTTAATTTTATAAACATTCAAAATTGTATTAGTGATTTGTCACAAATATCCCAAAAAATGTTTTATACTTACAGTTTGTTTTCGTTGTCATCACAATTTTGCTGCATTAAAAAATTCGAAATTTTAATTTTTGATTTATTACTGTATGACATGTTGAATTTAAACTGCCCAATATTTCAAAACAGAATTATTATTTATTATTATATTATTTAAATGATGTTTCTTAATTATAATTGTATTTAATATGTTGTAGTGCATTGTTTGTAAAAGTTACTGTAATTAATTTAAATATTTGAACAATAATTTTGTATCAAAGGTTGCTTCAGATATTGTTTTCACTGCACTAATCGTCGACGTTGTTGTTGTTGTTGTTGCTGTTGAATATTGTCTTATTTTCACAGATGCGTTTTGCTTCGAGAAACATTATTCAAATAGTTTCATTTTGGTTATTTTTAAAACGCTGTAAGGGATAATAGCTTTGAAAAACATCCGCTCTTTTGCTTTCTATCATCACGTTTGAAAAGTGAATTGGGAAAATTTTCAATGTCGACAAATTTTCACTTTGCTAAGTGCAGATCAGCCTTCAAGGCCATATTCCATATGTCGGTTTTCACTTTTGAAAGCTTTTCAACAAGATTAATGCACATTGCTGTCAAGCATTTTAAATTCTGTTCAACAGTTGGCTTTTTTTTCTAAGAAGAAGACAAATCACTGAGAACGAGCAATCAAATCGCTTTTCAGCCATTTCATTTATTTCATTAGCCTCTGGCATCATCTGCAACAATAATTGTTTCTGTTCCAAGAGAATTTCTTATCTTTGCTTGTGTATGTGTGAGAGAGAGGGAGAGGCTAAAATTAAAAACGCTAAAAGTTTCAAAAAAAGTTGCTAAACTAAAAGCTAGCTAACTTATCACTACTGAGATAATGCATATTGCTATATGTTTCTTTTTTTTCATCATTTTTCTAACTCACTTCTATTCGGTTATTGAATGCCGTTTACTTGTGGTTGTTGCTGAATAAATGAATATTATTTCAGAAATTGTGACAATGTGTACCATCAATGCTGAATATAATAAATTCACAAGATGGAAATCAACAGTACAACTGTTCATATTATTATATGCATTAGTACTTCATCCTGTGGATAGTAACCCTTCTCAGAGTAACTTGTGCCGTCGAAAAAGTAAGCATTTTTTTATTACAATGAAAAGGTGTTCTTTTATAAAAAGCTGTATTTTTTAATTTAAGAGTGTGATCCACCTTTTCCTGCTGAACACAGTGGAAAATGCGTACAATCAACTGTTTCATCAAGAAAAATCTGTTATCCAGATTTGTTTGAACTCGACTACACATGCGCGGCTAGATATGATCGAGGACAACGTTCCATCACACCACCAGTAGTGTCCAATGGCCAGTAAGTAATATCTCTGACATTTTAATTGAAATGAAAATATATTTCAACTGTGGGAATTTACAAAAATTATATACGTTTCAGGTACAAATCATTGACAACAAAATTTCGCTTGCAAAAACATGTAAAAAGTTTGAAAGCATATTTAGCCGTACAATATCAGTGCAATGCTGGGTATCAGTTTTTGGATGAATCGGAGTATTTGTTTTGCTCGAAAGAAAATTGGCTGGGAACTCCACCAATCTGTGTACCAACAAGTGAAAACTGAACATCATGTTGTGCATGAATGTAATTTAACGTTGTTTAATGTTATTGCTAGGCATGATTGACGAATATCGGCTTCCAGGAAATCCATGTGTATTCAACCATGCAGGCTGCAGTCATGTATGTCACTTTTTGGGCAAAAATGTTACTGAATGTCAGTGTCCAGATGGGTACAAATTGAGTAGTGATTTGAAAACTTGTCAAGGTATTTATGATTTTCTATCATAATAATGCAGTTGATAATTTTGAAGCATTCGATTTGTTTTCAATAATGCACCTTTTATGTTAAACTTATTCTGATTTAATTAAATTGAAAATTATTTCTTTTCATTAAAATTTTATTTCTGATTTTTGCTTGAATTTTAAACATGTTTTCAGAGGCACAGAATATCTGTGATCTTGATAACGGTGGCTGCAGTCATTACTGTACTGAAGACAATTCTGATCGCGGATACCGATGTTCTTGCCCTCAAAACTATGTTTTGGACAAGGACGGGCATAATTGCAAGCGTACGATGGGCAATTCAAAAATTTTTTTATAACAAACAGAAAATAACTATTCTATTCAGGGGCCAGTTTAATGGAAACTGATAATTCCGCCTTATGTGGTGATGTGCCGTATGGGTATCCTAATGGTGACTGTATAGATACATGTCAAATGAATCAAGATTGTCGAGTTGGTGAATATTGTTGTTGGAATGGCTGTAGTCAGGTGTGCTTTCAACCAGTTAGCGGTAAATTTAGCTTGTTTTTGTAATTTGGCAGTTATTTGACCTTTAATTTCAGATTTGCCCATTTGTGAAGATTCAGATGGGTGTGACTGTAGCTCGCACAATCTTACTCATTATCGATGTGACTGCAAGCCTCAAATTTGCTTAAGTACTTACGTTTTTTATTTATAATTTTATGATAGTTTTATAGACTGTTCAATGTATGACAGATATTGAGTAATTGATTTGAATTATTTTAAGAAGTTAAGAATGTAGTAATGTTTGTGATATGTGCATTAAATGATTTTGGCTATAACTTTAAATGATGAATATTTATAATAATGTAAATTAATATGGTTATGCTTGCAGCAGTTTTAATGAATTGCTATCAGTATAAGAATAAAAAACATTGCATTGCTTTAAAAATGTTATTGTAATGAAATAATATTTTATTTAACAAAAATATTTTTTTAAGTGTCTACTTTTGCGCCAACAGTTTCCATAACTCCTAGCCGAAGGTTAGAGATTAAGCCGGAAAGTGAAGTTAACGTTACTTGCACTGCAAAAGGTTTTCCTACACCAACATTGAAGTGGTACAAGGATTCTGTATTGGTAACCAATAAGCAGGAGTTGAAGCTGATTTCTCCATCGACCCTCATTTTGAAATTATCTAATGTTTCCAAAACAATGACTCTGCGCTGCGAAGTTGTGAACGACTTGGGAATGGCTAGCTCTCAATTAGAAGTTTTTGTACCAGGTATATTTGCATTAGTGCATTTGTTATCATGAAGAAAAATGATACTTATAAAGTTTTAGGTCCAGGATCGCCACCGAGTAATATAAAATCTAGCATTGAAGGAACCAAAGTGAAAATCACTTGGCAAGCACCAAACGGAATTGTTGATGTAGGTTTGGTTTTCTATTAGCTTTTGTTTATTTTAAATATCCTCATATTTTTGTTTATGAAGTCTTTGTTTACGATTTTTAAAATAAAATTATGCTTTAGAATTTTGAAATATATTACGTTGAAACTGAAGATGTTGGATCCAAACCAAACGGTCGTTGGTCATCTATTAAAACCGATCAGGAAGAAATAACATTACAGTTAAATCCCATGGCTACATATTACATTAAAATAAGAGCTTTAAATCGTTATGGTCCTGGCCCATTTTCTCCAGTATTTTTTGTTGTCACGGAAAGTTCAGGTAATTATTAAAATGAAATAGTTTATTATTATTTATAAGTTATTTTTTCTTTGAAGAATCTAGACCATTTGTCAAAATTGATCAAGGAAAAGAAGCACACATCCCGCCAGGAGGTAGCATTGATTTGAAATGTTTAGCAAGCGGCATTCCTACTCCAATAATTGCGTGGTACAAGAAAGGAAAACTTTTGCAGTCAAATGCAGAACCCAGTACAACTATGCAAATAAAAGTAGAAGGATTGGTAGAAACAACTGAATTTCAATGCGTTGCTGAAAATAAAATGGGAAGATCAACTGCTTCGATACAAGTTTCAGTTCTTGGACCTGGTTCTCCACCAGAAAATATAAAATACCGCCTCAGTGATGGAGTGAATGTTAAAATAGAATGGGATCCACCTCGATATCCAAATGGAAATATATCTGTATAATTTTACTTATTTTTAGTGGTTTTAAATATCAATTGTAAAATATTATGCGTTGTAGGGTTATGCTGTTCATTTTACAGAGAATGCAGAAGAACCTCTTGAATTGTGGGAAGTGATAGTAACTGGAATAAATCGATCGGCAGAAGTTACAAGTCTAAATCCTTGGACAAAATACACATTCGGAATTCGAGCTTTCAACGTATTTGGTCCAGGTCCTTTGTCGCCACAGTTCTCTTTGAATACAACTCAGCAAAGTAATTTTTACAATTTTAAATGAAATTATCAATAAGTATTTAGAACGATAATTTCTGATGAAGTGGAAGCATTTTGTATTATTAATACTTTAATAAAGTGGCTGTGTTTAATTATAAGTTATCACAGATTTTTAAAATCAATTAATAAAATATATCAAATAATTAGAAATAAGTATTAAATGTATTTAATATATATATTTTCTGCAATATTTAATATAAGTAATACGGAATCTGATTTGTTGTGCTTTGTGAAATATTTTATAATTAAACAGAAATATATTTATTTAGAAATGAAACCATCAATTACTCTACATCCATCCACAACAGTTTTTATTGCACCAGGAGGGTCAATAAACATATCATGTACTTCCAGCGGATATCCAGTCCCTTATTTGAGATGGACTAAAGAAGACGAAGAAATTCAAACAACTTTTCAACCTGAAACAAACAACGATGACCTGGAGACGACTAAACTTCTTGTCATAGAAGAAATATATGAAACTTCAACGTTTGTCTGCACAGCAGAAAATTCTGTAGGAATTGAAAGCAAGGAAATTGATGTAGATGTGACAGGTATATATATGCAGTGGTTTACTTTACTTTTTTTCAGAAATCAATACATTTTAGGACCTGGTACATCGCCTAATAATTTTGAAGCGAACAGTTCAGGCCGTAATGTTCACTTTCACTGGGAACCACCGACAATTCAAAATGGAAAGATTGTGGTAAGCAGTTTTAAAAGGATATATTTAATTTTTATACCCAAGGAAGTTGAATAGGTTGTGATAATTGTAGTTAAAAATAACTCTGTAAACTATAATTTATAAATCATAAACTGCATCTCTAACATTTAATAATGAAACATAAAATGCTTTCTGCTAAAACAAACTTTGCAGGACTATGTCATTTACATCTCTGATGACCCTAACCAACCTTTGAGTAACTGGAAAGAATACACTGTTGGTAGTGACAGCTTAGAGTCATTAATTACACTTGATCCAAATACTGTGTATTATGCAAAAATTGCTGGTGTTACTGCTCTTGGCACTGGAGTTTTATCTGAACCACTTATTTTTGAAACTGTTGAACATGGTAAGTGCTTGCACTCTTTAATTTACTTATAATTTTATTCTATGAAATTTCTTTCAAATTTCCAAATTACATGTACACTATTTAAAATTAGCTCCGGAAGTTATTATTGAACCAGGAGGTGAGGTATTGCAAGTGGAAATAGGAAGCATTCACGAAATTACGTGCATTGCTACTGGAAATCCTCCACCATTGGTTATATGGTATAAAAATGGTCAAGAAATGAAATCATGGAAAATGTCTGCGGATGATTTGGAACTGGATGATCCAAGTTTTGTGTTAACTGTTGGGGAGCTGACAGATAACGTACTGCTCAAATGTGAAGCAGAAAATGATGTTGGCAAAGCTTTTAAGACAATAACATTAGTGGTATTAGGTAAATGATGTTTAATAATTTTGAATAAAATATTAATTAAGCTGTGCATTTTATATTATATTATATTATATTATATTATATTATATTATATTATATTATATTATATTATATTATATTGTACAACCATTTATATAACTGTAAATTAGAGTTTTTGTCTTTTTGAGGTGCAGGATCGCCACCTGACAACATTCGACATTCAGTAATTGGAAATAAAGTCCTATTACGATGGAATGAACCTAAGCATAAAACTGGAAAGATTAAAGTAAATTTATCATATTAATTCATATATCTGCTACTGATTTTTGAGATATCTATTTTAGTATTACAATATTAGTTATGCTCATGAAAGTGAAACTGAACCAAGAAAATGGAATAGCATCAAAGTTCCCGGTCATCGAAGGCAGTATCAAATCAATGACTTACTGCCGGACAAGTCATATTTAGTAAAATTAGCAGCTGTTGGTGAAAATGGCATAAGCCCGTTTTCAGAACCGATTCGTGTTACTTTGCATCCAAAAGGCAAATTTCTAACTATGTAATTTTTTATTGAACTTTAGAATAGATTTTTAGAATTCAAGCCGGTTGTTTCTATTGATCCAGCATTGCATGAGTATTTTCTTCAATTTGGAGAACAGATTAACATTAATTGTACTGCCCAAGGTGTACCGCCCCCGAAGGTCAGTTGGTACAGAGGAGGTGAACGGATAACAAATATTGAGAATGCAGTTATGCTTAGCGAAGAACCACAAGAGTCGACTGAGTATGAGTGCATTGCTTTCAACAAGCTTGGCTCTTCGTCCGTTAAAGTAGCCGTAATTATTAACGGTATGCTTTTGTATTCATAATAAACAATTTTAATATAAGAAATTTTCTTCTTGAGATAAAACCAATCTTCCTGTTAATGTACGTGCAAATGCTGAGGGTACCACGGTGAATGTTTCGTGGCAGTCTGAATCTCCAGATGATACTTTGCAGGTTTTACATATTTTAATGGAATATTATTATTTTAATTTTAAAAAATGGTTTTAAGGCATTTGTTGTTCATTTCACCAATGACAGTGGCATACCTCTTAAAATGTGGTATCAGCTTGTAGAGCCTGCATATTATATCGAGCAGAAAAATTACTCTGTCAGCTTAGAAGATCTTGCCCCAGACACTCTTTACTTTATTCGCATTCGAGCTTTGACTGACAACGGAATGGGACCGTTAAGTGAGATTGCTGAAGTTATAACATCCGTGAAACGTAAATTGTTGCTCAGTTATCTTGAATTTCTACTTAAGACAAATTTCTTTAGCAGAAAATAGTATTCTTGCAAAGACAATACCAGAATCAGAGGTTGAAGTTCCATTTGGCGGAAGTGCTGTTGTTCATTGCCTTGGTATTGGAGAACCTACTCCTTCTGTGACGTTACAGACAGACGATATAATTTTGAATGAGCCACTGCTAAGTGAAGTTGAATATGAGCTAAAGAATGTAAAAGATAAAATTACTTTGGAATGCACTGCTGTCAGTGACGCTGGTGTTGCATACGAAGTATTAACAGTAATTCCATCGGGTAAACTGTTATATGGTTTTAGCTTTAGATTGCTTAAATGTGTATTTATTTAGTATTTAGTGCTTAATGCAATGTGTAATTTATATAAGCAGTATTGCTTCAATATGCAGCTTTTTAGTAGGATATAAAACTTTCTAACGCACATATGAATTTAGATGTGCTTACGGAAAATGGAAAACCGGCAATAATTTTTGATAATGGTAACTTCTATGCAAAATGGTCTTATTTGGACCCTGATGAATCCTTAGTAACTTATGAGTGTTGCTTGTTTTAATAAATAATAGTTATGTATTATAGCAACATAATTTATATACATCGATGAATGCACAAACTCCCTTAGAATTATGGGATTCAGTAGATATTGATCCAGTTGAAAGAGTACTTCCGTTAAATTCCTTTGAACCTGGATCACATGTATATTATCAGTTGCAGTCTTTCCAATCAGATGGCTTTCAGATAAAGTATCCGATATCAAGAATCGACATTCCAAGTAAGTTTATAAAAGTTAACATTTTCAATAATTTTTATATTTGAAAATTAGGCAGCTGTTATGTTATTATATAAAATATGCATATATTTTGTTTTATTTAAATTTTCAAAAAGAGAAAATTTAAGCATGTTATCTACAGCATCTTATTAACACATTTTAAAAATATTTTTGTTTATTTTTCAATGCAATTGTTAGGATTATAAAAATCAGGGTTTATTTAGTTTTATTTTATTATACGATGGACATGATGTGCATGCACTTTTACCAAACTAACAACAAAAGCGCACGCATTGTTGTGTTCAAATATGATATGAAAAATAATTTTTGAGACTTAGTTAGATGTAGTCATTTGATCAAATATTTTAAAATAGAATAATAAGTGTTTTAAGCCTGAAACTTACAGCAATCTTTACTTTATTATGGTATACTGCAATACATTTAATACTTTGTGTTTGCAGAGCTTCCTGAAAGCATTCAGTTTAAGCAAAGTAATGGGAAAATGGACTTGAAAATTTCAGATTTCAAATTACCAACAAGCAATTCGACTGTAAAGCTTTAATTACTGGGCTTTTTAAATTTTCTGACTGAAGTATTTCTAGACTTTACATGTACTGTTGACAGATGATTTGAACGAACCGATGGAATTATGGTTCAATGTTCTTTTATTTCCAAATAAACAAAATGTTATTGAATCAGTGCCGAATATATCACCGAATAAAACTTACTATGTTCAATTTGTTGCAATGAAAAATGGTATTCGACAATTGCTCAGTGATGTATATAACGTTACTTCACCTCCACTTGATGGTATGTTGAGAGCTGTGCAAAAGCGTAGTGCTTTTAACTAAGAATGATTTTTATTTTATAGATAGCTGCAAATTGGCAGGGTGTGAACACACTTGTAGAACATATGATAATTTAGAGAATGAGTTACATTCAGTGAAATGCGAATGTTTTGCCGGATACACTTTGAATCCTGATTTAAAAACATGTTTTCCGATTATGGCAGCATCTGTTCTTCCTGAACAAGTAAAGGATAATGATGAAGCATGTACGTTACCTTCTGAGCAACTGAAATGCAGCGGTACGAACGAGGGATGGTATTTCGACCCAACAGTACACGACTGTGTTCTACAGAAAAGAAGCGGATGTGATTCTAATAGTTTTGAGTTTCAAAACAGATTGGACTGCATGGATAGTTGCAGCGAAACGCTTTGTCATAAAATGCGACGTGAACATTTTTTACAAAGAAATGTAGAAGCATATTTGCCAGAATGTGATGAAAATGGTGATTTTGATTCCCTGCAGTGCCATCAGCATGTTGGTGAATGCTGGTGTGTGGACAGTAATAGTGGAAAAGAAATTGCTGGGACGAAGAAAAGCATTTCAGAAGAACTTCCTGTTTGCAAAGGTAAATTATAAATTATACAATCAATTCGAGTTTATATGTGTAATTTTAAATAAGAAATATACTGCAAACCACTGCAATTGTTAATTTTATGTGTTTATAGATTATAGATAGGTTAGACATTTTGACGTAAAATCTTTAATTGCTTTTTAGAAATTTTTAAACAACAGAATTAGATGATTTATGTTCAAATAAATCAAGTGATTCAAACATTGATTTTAATTGAAGGATGCATTCATCAGTTGGATGACGTTTTATCTGCTTACCAAAATGATCCCTCAATAAATTTTCACAAGCCTAGATGCACTGAAGACGGATTTTATGATCCTCTTCAGTGTTCAAATGATGACAACGAATGTTGGTGTGTTGATGAAGAAACCGGTGATGAAATTGAAGGGACAAGATCTTCTGAACTTCCATTATTCTGCGAAAATCAAGACGATATTCAACCAGAAAATGTGCAAGCAATTATAAAAAATTCTTCTATATACTTGAAGTGGAACATGTCTGAAAATTCTGCAGTAAAAGTAAGTTTATTGCAATTGCACAAAAATGTAAAAGTTTTATGATTAAAAAAAGTCATGAATATAATCTCTAAAGTTAAAATATTAGTTAAAATAAATCAAGCAGTGATCATTCTATTTATATTGACAGATTGTCTTCAAATTAAAAAAAATTTTTATTTTAAGAAATATTACATTTATTATACCCAAAATCCTGACGATCCTGTAAATAAATGGTATGTTGTTGTCTTGTATTCACCTATGGACAAAACTGAATTCAAATTGATGAATGCCGCTTTGCCTAAAGCAAATTACGCTATCAAGGTTAAGCCAGTGTTTGCAAACGGTGGAACTGGAAGAACATCTGCTGTGAGTTTTGTAAACTCGACATTTGATCCACCTTCGAAGCCAGCAAATATTCGACTTGAAAAAGTGACTGATCGCTTGGCAACCTTGACTTGGGATAGACCTTTGGATTGGGATGAGACAGATACAAAAGTGGTCGTATACACGACAGATTTAACTACAGGGAAGAAGATGCAGTCGAGTGAGTTAGATGAGCACAACTCGCATACATTAGAATTGTCACCAGAAAGCAGTTACACGGTCACTTTGGCTGCTATAAACGAATATGGTGAAACTACATTATCAGATGCAATTACATTTCAAACAGATCCCAGTGGAAGTTTGCGTCAGAGTACGGATTTACCTGTGCAGGTTACTGGTTTTTCTACTGAGCCCAAAACTGAGACAGAAGATACTGTTCATCCGAAAGAATTGCTGATTTTTGAATTTGCAAAATGTTCAAAATTAGCAATGCCAAATGCTACAGCAGAATTTCTGTCGAATGCAACCTTTGATGGAGTAGAAGATGATAATGAACTGGATGATAAATTTTCATATGAAACAATAACAGATGATGATGCTGAAACAAGTATCGATGCAAAAGCAGATGATTCGTCATTTTCTGGCAAAAAGCAAACAAATAGAAAAAGTGCTTATTATAAAGGAAAAATGTCTGAAAAACCCTCAAAGAAGAGACCACATTCCAGCAGAGTGGATGACGACAAAGCAGAAGAATTGGAGCAATCACTTCCTGAAACGTCTTCAGAGGATGTTGGCCTGCATAGTCCAACTAGCATGCCTGAAACAGAAAAGCCAGTGACATCAGATTCAAATTTAAAGAATGCTACAGAAGAAAAATTAAAGAATGATGATGAAAACATTTCTGAAGAAAATAAAAACTTCGAAATATTCCACACCACTTTAATGCCTGTTACTCGAAGTTTATTTGGTGAAACAACAGATGTCAACTTAAACAGCGAGCTACCTCACAGTAAAAGTTCTGAATCTCAACTTGAAGAAGAATTTGGAAGAACCGACGAAGAACAAGCTCATACTTTAAGTGAAACAGATAAAAGTATAAATACGACTCTGTTTAATAAGCAATCTTCTGCCTCAAATAGCGAAGACGTAACTGTACAGCCAACTCTTCCTCATATGACGTCTTTGCAAGTTACTACTCCAGCATTAACTGAAAATGATGAAGGGATTGTTTATTCTACGTCTGATTTTGACCTTCAGAAGAGGCCAATCGTTATTAATGAGCCGATTGAATTGAAGCGGATATCTGCACTCGACCCATCGTATAGTGGACCCACTACATTGATGACTGACACTCCATCAATATGGCAGGGCGATGATGAAACGACGCCTGGTTTTGTAGATTTTCATTTAACTCCTAAAGGAAATAATAGAGGCTTCAGTGTTTACTGGAAACCAGAAAAATCATCTCCTGAAATAATAGTAAATGAAAATAATATTAATACTTCTGCGTAGTTCACTTTCTTAACTATATAGGATTATTCTATCTGGCTTTCTGAAGGAAAGCACGAAAAAATGCCAGCAGATGTTAAGCAATTCCGGGTACCGGCTAGTGAGAACAGATTTAACTTTGAAACGAACAATGCTTTACCTTACACTGTTTGGATGAGTGCTAGTAATTCAAATGGTGAAGGCCCATTGTCCAAACCGAAACATTGGATGCGTAATCGTTTATCTCGACCAAGCGACACAAGTACATATTAAAAACAAACTTGATTAAATTGAGTTATTTTATATTTATAGCAATTAAAAGAGGACATGTGCCAAAATGGACGCCCGTTTTAATATCAGCAAAACCAACTGATTACAATGCAATAGATGTTGAATGGATTGTTCCACGTGGCCGACATATGCCACGATCGGTAGACGTTTAAAATTTTTATTTTTACACGAGAATACTTTATTAAATTTTGTTCAGGATTTAATGATTTTGTACAGCTCTGATCCAGAGAAAGCCAAAGATAAATGGAAAGCTCAGGCAGTACGCTCTAACCAAGATAGAAAAGAAGTACTCCACGTTCCGGATACAAGTATTCCTTATCATATATGCTTGCAATTTCGCAATCAGCATGGTTCTGGACGTTTATCAAATTGCATGCTGACAAAACCATATAATCATGGTGAACAAATATGAAAAATGTGATTTTTCTGTTTAATCTGTTTTTTGTGCATTTTCAAATTTAGATGCTGACTATTACACAACTGTAAATGGTTATACAATGGAGGATCTTTCCAATAATACTCCGTTTAAAAACCTGAACAATCTTCTCAGTGGAACAATTACATCAGAAGAGAATAACTACCCTCCAAGTTGGACACCAGATATTCTTTTTGCTGAAATGACTGCGCCTGACAGGGCAACAGTTTACTGGGAAGTTCCTGAATCGAAAACTTCTTCCAGTTCAGTAAGTTCATATGCAGCGTTGCTGGATATGGAAGTGAAATTTGTATTTTTAGGATCTACTGTTATATTACAGTGATGATCCATCCAAGTCGAAGGAAACATGGCCTCATGTGACTGCAAACTCTCTAGTTGATGGTGAATCAAAAATTCGTTTTCCAAATACTGGACGCAAATACACAATCTGTGGACGTATTCGAAATGCGCATGGTTTTGGCCCGTTTTCGAACTGTATTGTAGCTACGCCATATGGTTACTATTTCTTTTATATCTCAATATTTTTACAAGTGAAAACAGCAAATAACAAATTGCATTGTTATACATATATATGTATTTTTTTATTTATTTGTTGAAATGTTAATTTCAGTTCATGTTCCAAGAAGAAATATTAGACAATACGAGTTTGAACAGTTTGGTATAATGTTTGTTTCATTACTTTCATTTTTACTTGATATATCTGACGATTCTTATTTGTAGTTCCAAATTATAAAGAGCCAATCGATCAGAGTTCTTTTTCAAAGCATAGTAAATTTATTTTATTAAAGACCATTATAATTTAACTGATATATTATTGATTCAGAGCCAAGAGTAGTCCCTTTTATAAAAAGCATTAAACCTTTAACTGCAGAAAACATGGAAATCAAGTGGAAATTGCCTGATAGGTTTATTGATTCAAACGAAGTAAGCGTGTTTTATTATGTACACTTTTCTATATTATCAAAGTAATTAATCATGGATATAATAATTTTTATTACACTTTTAATGAAAACAATAAATTGAAAAAATTTATTGGTAAAAATATTTCAAAAGAGACAGCATCCAAAAGAAAGTTATTACATTCAACAAGCGCAATTAATTTACGCAATAAATGGCAATTGTGATTTACAGGATTTCATCATTTTCCATACCGACGATCCTGGAAAGCCTTTGAATTTTTGGGATACTACTGCAGTTTTGCCTTCCAGCAGCGACGATTCATCGTCCATCGTGAAAGCTAAATCAGACAAACCGTTCGCAGCTTGCATGCGCGCTAGAAACATATACGGTCTTGGTCCGTTATCAAACTGCGTTCGTACAAAAACTTCGAGAAACAGGGGTAATTAAATAATTGTTCACTTGTGAACAATCAAAAAACATAATTTAATTGGTACATTTTTAATATTCTCGTGTTAGGAAATTTTCCTTTCTATTCAACCATTGCCCCTGAAGCAGAGCAACATTCAAACAATTTCACTCCAATACCTATTTATTTATCAACCTCTGACACCAATGCTGACAGTGAAATGAGCAAAGAAGAAGAATATGGTAATTTGAGCAAAAAGTATTTGTGCATTAAAAAACTTTTCACATTTTTTACTCTTGCGCAACAGATTATCCATCAACAAGCGCGGGGTGGCATTCGAGAAAAGGAACCACTACAGTATCACCATCTGCAATTTCTGATTTATTTAATACAAACCGACCATACATTCGTTTGCCTGGCAAAATGTATAAAAAAGATCCAAGTGCTGCTGTTCGTGAAAATCAAAATTCATGGGATGCAATGAACAACGCCAATGAACTGTCATTAGCAGAGAAATTGAACAAGCCAATTGCTGACCATCATCATTCAGTTTCTCCTCTTCAACTTGTCCAACGAAAAGACTTGGCACCGATGCAATCGAATCACAAAACAGAAAACGACAAAAAAGCAGATGATTGCACAAACTGGCATAAACTTATTCAGTCATTGCCTCAATCGAACGTCTCTGTCGTGCCAACTTGTAATTGTACATGTAAATTTCCATCCGACAGTGGAGAAGAGAGGCGATGCTTTTATGAAAATATGGATACAGATGTGGATATAAATGCTAATTTTGGCGATATGGATCAACTCAGTTCGATTACCGTTACACCTCGAATGAAAATAACACCAGTACCACCAGGCATGGAAGAAGAATGCTCTTGTGTCAAGCCGAAACACGGCAACCTCTGCCCACCTGGCTATTTGTTGAAAAAGAATAAATGTTATGGTAATAATGATTTGTATAATTTTTCACAATCATTATTCTTATTACTCACAGGATAAAAGTCTGTTTTCAGATATTGATGAATGCAGCTACAGAAACGGTGGCTGTTCGCACGGTTGCGTTAACACCCCCGGCAATTATTATTGCGCTTGTCCATATGGAATGGTGAAAGATCCGGAAAATCCATTCCAATGCGTCAATGTTGATAGCATGTTCAACAAAATTTCCAAACTGTTCAGCATATACATTTGGGATAAACTGAAGCAACAGTCAGTTCCATTGGAAAGAATTACTGCTAGTAGTTCATTGAGTAGTTCACAGCTGTCGTAATTTTTTCCTACTTTGAACATCTTTAAACATTCTTAAACTCAGTAGTGAACATTTGCAAAGAAAAAACAGTGTACCTCGTTTATTATTGCACAGTTGTTCATAAAATAATTTCATTTAACAATTTTGTAGACATAATCTCTGGCGTATATGTCTTTTATGTCAATTTAGAATCAATATAAAATGTTCAAAATTACAAGCATAATTTCGTTATGCATTTCGTACAAGCTGGTACCATTTGATCGCAATTTCCATGCCCCGGGAGTTGAGCTCTCGAACTGCAACATTTCGCACAAAATACCAGTCCGCAGCTCCAACAGTGACACTGAAGAAAAAGAAAATTAATAATAAGCTTGCTGTTTCAAAAATAATATTGAATGTCACCACCAACCCGACGTTCTAGAGGCCAGAACTTGGCATTGCAAGTTCTATTGCTACAACGAGTAGATCGACGCAAACTGGCCCAGTCCAAAGCAATGGCACATCGTTCATCTATCAGAGGAACAGTTTTCTCATTTTCAGCTTTATTTTCACAACTAACTGCTGCTGACAAAGGGTGGGAAAAGGTTTCCAAATTTTTGTCTACATCATTCTGAAAACAATAAAAAAAAGCATAAAGGGAGAATTTTGTAATTTCAAAAACAGCATCCAATCTAAAAATTCATTAATTCATCAATGCATAATAATAAAATTAACAAAATTCCCTTCAGATCAGTAATAATTGCCACACCTCGTCATTGTTTGATGAAATCGACATTTTGTGGATTTCGCAGTGTTCAGCGACAAACGTGCCGTTTACCGCACAATTGTTATCATCGGTGGAGTTTTTGGGCAGCAAATTTGAAAATTTCAAACAACACTGTTGGAAACTTGCTTCACGTTGCTGATTCAATTGCTAAAATAATTTTAAAATATACAAAAAAAATCAAGCGCGAATAATAATAATTTAGCAAAAAAAAGAACAATAAAATTACTTCCTGCAAATACCGAATGTGGTATTTCAAAGAGAGTATCTGCTGTCTGGAAGATATCAAAGCGTCCAATAAATATTCATTAGAGTCACATCTGAAGTCATATCGATTGTACATTGCTCTCCAATAACTGAATAAAAAAAACAATTTTCAATAAATAAGTAAAACATATAAAAATGTGAATAACAAAGTAATTTTGATTGATTGATCGTTGAATATAAAAAAGGAAATGAAATGAAAAATCAGTATCCGCTGAATAGAGAAAATAAATCTGAACACAGAATGTTCAATTATGCAAATGTTGACATAAAAGCAAATTATAATTATACTTTATTTGCTGAGGTCGTAAATCTGGTTTCAAAATATCTTTGATATCTGACGGGTCGTACAACGGATTGCGAAGAGATTCTTCCAAACGAGACATGTAACCCCAAAGTGAATAAGTTCGTGAGGAAACTCTGAATAAAAAATTGTTTTTTTTTTAATTTTAATCATCATCTATTTGCCATTTACTTTGACTGAATTCGATCTTTGGTGCTGTTGTACAAAAAAGTACCAAAATTGCACGAATGCAAATGATCGTGTAAAGTAAGCAGAAAGAATTCGTTGAATTCAAATTCCAACGGATATTGTACAGTCAATTGCCATACAGCTTCCAAAAATTGAGTAAATACCGGTGCCAGCTCTTTCGAGTCGGATGTATAAATGTGACCGTATCGATCGGAAAATTTGTGTCCAAATTGCAGCCATTCTTTCTCTATCAATGTCTGAAAATATTCATGGCAAAAAATTGATCGCAAAAATTTGCCAAACACAATATTGCAATAATTGTCTTCCAACTGATTTACTTCAAAGCCTTTGATAGTGCGATAGAAAGGATCCAACAGAATACAAGAGAGACTGACAATCTGTGGCGTCCGATCCCAACCATCCGAACAATGAATTACTACACTTGTTCCAGAAATCACGGTCTGAAAATTGAATATTAAAAAAAAATCTTTATTTTATTATGTATAATAATTGGAATAAGCATTATTACTTCACTGACAAAAACAGCAGTTTCAAGCAAAGAGCGAATATGCTTAAGCCAACCACTGTTGACCAATCCTGTTAAAAAGTTGCTGACGGAGATATTTTTCTTATTCCACACAACTATAATAATGATGATGAGTCAAACTGAGATAATTTTTCTCAAAGTCAATTTTTTTTCTTTTTTTGTTCATACCTTCCAGCATTTTTTGCAAACTACCTCGAACAGCATGAATGTTTTCTACAGCAAAAAAATGGTAACGTACATGGCTGTAATTACGTTCATCTTCAAAACCTTTGCCAGCTGCTTTGTTAACGATAGCATTGATCTGTAAATAAATGAAAAGTTCATCACATACATGAAAATTACACAAGCTAAATTAAAAAGCATGCTATACTTTCGGTCTTGTGTCGACAATGTAAAGCGTTTTGGAATGTGGATTGGTTTTGGCAATGTGCCGCATCAGACTTTCATCTTCAATGCATCTGGCACTGAAACCAGCCAACGGTTGACTGCAACGACATATGCAAGCTTGATTTGTTCTGTGCAAATATGACAGCACTGGCAAACGACCTCGACTTCGAAATTTCGAAGAGCCAATAAGCACCGGCGTGGGAACGTTTTTCGGAACAAAAATTCGCTCTGGATAACCATCACAATACTGCAAAATATCACTTATTTCAAAAAGATTGTTTTCCAATTCACAAAAAGAAAAATTCAAGCTTTGATTCACTTCAAAATTTTTGTTCAAATCACTAATTGTCCAATTATCATTCGGCAATCCCAGCCGAGCATAATCGTCATACATGTTAATTTCGTTCCAGCCTTCACTTTGCATCAAATCTTTCATTTCAGGTACAAAACAAAAAGCTGGCAAATCTTCAATGCATGCTAAAATTTTGATATTCAAAAACTGCTTATTATTCTCTGAATAGAATAGAAAAAAAATTATGCAAAATAAAATTGTTTTTCTTACTGGGACGACTCAACGCCAAAAGTGAATCGTATATGTCTTGACAATCTCGTTCTTTAGGAATGATCATAGTTAAAGCGAAGAATATTTTCCCAGAAATAATAAGCGGCCAACCATTGTCAACAGGCTGTGCTCGTTGCAAACATGAGATCTGACAATGGGAAATCTAAATTTCAAATTTTAATTAAAACAAATATTTTAACTAATTTAAATTAATTTCTGCCATTATTTCAAAAATTCGCTTCACCGTTAAAACCATTCAATATCAATAATTTTCAATAATGCCAATAATTCACCTTATCAATAATTTTAATGCTTTTGAAAATTATTCCTATAATAAGTTGCATTGCATTGTATCGAAAATGCCATTAACTGCAGCCGCATAAAATTTTATTAATTATGGAAATTCTTTTTCAAATCTCAAGTTTTTATTTGAAATTGTTGATTTAAACAAAAATGAAAATAGCAAAGGGAATAGTAGATCAACTAGTCATTTATCCTCCGTGAAAAATCTAATAAATCTCAAATTTAAAATCGATGTATGCATCCATAGTACAAAGAAAAATAAATTAACCATAAATCATAAAAACAGAAAAATGGACTAACCATTAATAACTGTGGACAGGTTAAAAAATAAGAAAAAACAATAACACAATCGGCTTACATACACAAATTTACAATCTGTTTATTAAAGCTGCTGCTATATTACTAGAAATAAATTATTATTACAAAGCAATACGCATAGTATAATTTATTAGTGCATTAAGATATTGCTGAATATAAAAATTCATTATGCAAATATTTCGGATCTTCAGTCCTTCTGTATTGTTAAAAATAGTGTACTAGCAAAAACAACCATATTCTAGAATGGTTTAAATTGGAGATAAAAAATCGCATGCATTTATAAAACTATGATCATATTTTACACACTTATTAGTTACATATTTGCTTACTTAATAAAGTTCTTCAAAGGATTTCCAAAAAAACTTGTATTAAAAAATGCTGTTGTCAAATATTAAAAAAATTAGTATCACAAAATATAATAATAAAAATTACATTCAAGGCTGCAATGATTTTAATAAATAAAATTTAAAATTTATATACCTTTTTTCTCAACGTTATTCCGTTCAAAGAAATAATTCATAACAGTCGTTAAGTAATAATTACAATAAACATATTAAATGCAAATACAATTATACCCAAAGTTCTTTTCCATCTTCAGATGCAAAAATCATATGGGTGTTCGTAATGTACAACGTTCCACGCTGAGACGTATCCGGTTGGCAATCGCACCATTCAACATTTTCCACCTAAATTATTAAAATAAATTTATTTTAAAATAATATGAAAAAACTACTCATCATAAAATTATTTACATATGTGTATGCCTGTTTAGCATACCTTAATATAAGCAATTTCAGAAAACGCAGCTTTGTCAGCTCCCATAACACACTCTAACTTATGAGAAAGAAGAAAACAAAAACTGTAAAAGTTAGATGATCAAAGCATTTAACGAAAAATACTTTCAGTTAACAGGAGAAAAATCAATGCGATTTCATTTTGACTTTATTGAACAATAGAGTAAAAGTCTGAAATCTGATCTAATTAATTCACGCTAACGGTGACTTGTCAAGAGATCGATTCAACCATAACAATTCAACCATGCTAGTCAATATACAATGAAATATTACTTCTAGTTCATAATAAAAGTTGTTTATCTTTTTCATCATAAAAACTTAAAAATCCATCAACATTCATAACATATTACATGATTTCGAAATTACATCACTACATCACAGCCCTGAAAACATAAAACTATACGTCTGTATTTAAAAACATCTGACCATAATGAAAATACATTAATGATTGTATAATAATAGAACGAAAATTGCGCCTTTCAACAACTTTAAGTAAATAAGTGAAAACTCATCGTCAGTTCCTCAATTATCAATATGCCCTTTGTATTTAATTCAAATTATTCATTTAACAATTTCAAATAAGAAAAAAAATTAAAAATTAGTTTTCTTTGATTAAAATGAAAAGACTAGAAAATTTCACATTTCAAAATCAGAATAATTTAAATGTATCGAAATATTCACTCTATAGGTGCCGACCTTGCATCAATATGAATTTATAATGTAATTGAAAATTTTAATAAAATACATTGAAAAATCAATTCTACTGCAATGTGTAATAAAAAGTAGACTATAATACATATAAACATAAATGTAATTGAAAAATAATTTTCAAAACAGTGAATCAACTGTTACATAATAAATTAAACTTCATTGTCAAAAAAATTACAGTAGCTCAAACATTTTAAACTAATTCCATTAAACACCACATTTTAATGTATAAATTCAATAAATGAGAAGATAAATAACAAAACCATAATATGTAGCAAAAATGTTACTTAGAGTGAAAAACTTTCAAATTTTTAGGCAATTACTGCTATATATATTTTACAAATTAAAAGTCTAAAGTACTCTCTTGAGATGAATGATAATTATATGCAAGACAATACATGATATTTAGCATTTACATTGTTTGAAATCAGCAACCTTCATAGTATATTATGTGTAAAAAATATGAAGCAAATATTCGGAAAAATTTTAACAAAAACACTTCTGTACTAATTGAAATGCGCCAATAATTTGTGGTAAAACTCGAATCATTCACTATTAGGATTAGAGCTAATGATTAAATGTTTAATGCAAGAACCGAAAATGCAGTATATTCATTTAGAGCACTATTGTATATTTAAATTCAATGAAATTCAATTCTTCATTCATAAAATTTCTTCATATTAACATATAACTCAAAAAATTTCAAAGTAAAATATTTTAAAAAACACAAATTTACATTAAATTTTACAACTGAATCATTGACATTGACAAAAAACAGCAGATAACCTTAATTCACTTTGCAAAGGAATGTAAGTAGTAAAGGCATACAAGCTAGTCAGTTAAATGTCATATTATTAAAATGAAATTCTAATTAAATTAGTATTTTCAAAATACTCTTAACAAATGATTCCGTATTACACATGAAAAGAAATTCAAATATGCCACTGAGCAGCAAATTCTACGCCAACGCATCGAAATTACTTACTTTTGGAATTTTAATTATATCCGAAGGTCGCATATTTTGAAAATACTATAAGCTTTTTCAAAATAAGAAATTTTAAGTTTATTGAAAAACTGTAAGCATGCAAAAGTGCTTTAGGTCATGTGGGCAGAGAACAAATTACGGTGAATAAAGACAGCCTACTGTCAACCCAGATGTGAGAAATGTGATTGAATTTCAGAGTTAATTTTTTGTTTTTTTTATAAAGTATAATGGAAATATGCGTGCATTAAACAGCCAGTAAATATAAAAGATTTTTTTAACTGAATATCATTTTATATTTGAAAATTTATTCTTAATGTAAAAATATATGTTCAATGATGTAAAATTGATTGAAACAATTAAATTAATTACATAAATATTAAAAAAATAAACTTTGTTATTTTATTATACTATTTGTTTGTTACTACTATTTTAATACTGTTGAGTGACCGACAAGTTTTTTCATTATTGTTAGTCAATGTTTTTCACAGGATTGCATATCTAGAAAACTACAAAAGTTATCAATGTAATAAATGAAGAACAATTTTATAAATTATATAGATAGCGAAAATAATGAATTACTTTAAAAAAAGCATTTTTATTTTAACTTTCGTTTACCCACAATTGCATAAAAATAAAAAATAATGTCTAGCAGTAGAGCAAATTTCTGACTTTTTCAGATGACTTTATTTTGTACACTTATTTAATAGCTTAAATATTTTCCCAGACTTATTTTATAAGAAATGTACTGCTATAGATGAACTTGAATTATACTGTAATTAAATCAAACCTGAATTAAGTTTTCTGTAGAAGTAAGTTTATTTTTTTGTAGGGTACCATTCTTGGTTTGTTCTGTGCCGTGGACGGAGGAAAAGCCTGTAACGTATATATAAGATTATAAAAACGAAATTTCAATCGAAATGCGTAGAGTAGGTTGTTGTATCATTTTATTATAAGCGTTTCATACTTGTAATGCTTTTCTATTTTGACATTGCTGTTTTTCAAGGATCTTTCACCGAAATGTATCAAAGGTATGATGATTTTGGACTCTGATGGCAAACGAATCCTTTCAAAGGTAAAGGATTGAAAAACGTTCGTCTTGTATGTTAATATGTAATTTAGTGATATTCATTTTCTAATTTTAAAGTTTTCATTTAATAGTTTATATTTCTTTGAATATAAGTTGAATATATACTTAATTAAAAATATACTGAAGTTATTATTTGAATTGATGTGGTGGTATGTGAAGTAGTCTGATATGTGTTATTATGTTTGAATATTGTTCAAATAGAAATTGCAAAATGCAGAATAAAGTCTTTGATAGATTATTTTATGCAACATCTTTTAAAATGTTTATATTGTTTTTTACAATTTAATTGCTTGACTAGGTGGAATCATTTATACATTTAATAAAATTTTGAAATGAATACTTTCAATAAATTGTGTAATTGATTATGACAGTAAGTTTGTATTGGTTGTGGTTTTTCATTTATTAAATATATTGCTGTTATATGAATTGTGCCAGTATTGAATGCTTGTAGTATTACGATGATGCATTTAACAATACTAAAGAGCAGAAAGCGTTTGAAAAGAAATTGTACGCCAAAACGCACAAAGCCAATGGTTTGTTTATTTTTAAAGTGTTCAATTGGTGATTTTTTGTTGTTTAGCTGAAATTGTAATGCTAGACGGCTTTGTATGCGTTTACAAAAGTAACGTTGATCTTTACTTCGGCGTCATTGGCGGATGTAATGAAAACGAGGTGAATAATAATGAATGCGTTGTTGTCGGGTGCATTTTATTAAACATTTTTGTTTAGTTAATTTTACAAAGTGTTTTGAATTGTTTTTATGAATCAGTTTGTCAAATTTTGAAAAAAAATGTCGATAAGAAGAATCTTTTCTCCAATTTGGACATGATCATGTTGGCAATGGATGAAATATGCGAATCCGGGTGTGTACGAGTGAAATGATATTGTTAATAAATGTGTCGTAGTCGATAAAATTTCGAGTTGTGACATTTGTTTTTGGTTTAGAATAATTTTAGAAGTGGATGCGAATAATGTGATGTCTAGAATTGCCCAACGCGGTGATGATTTAACATTCGCTGAGCAAACTGTGGCTCAAGTCGGTTTGCAGGTAGGAAAAAGTGGTGTTGTGTTGAATTGTTGGAAATTGTGTAATGTTAAATTTGTTGTCCTGCTTCAGGTTATTCAATCGGCAAAAGAGCAGCTGAAATGGTCTTTGTTGAAATAACTTTTCGCTGTTGTAGTTGTTGTTTGTGGGAAAGAAATAAAAAAATGCGAAAACAAAAAAACCGCATGTGTTGTTGTTGTTGTTGTTATATTTGTAATTTCAGATGTGAAATCTGTTGTTATATTTCAATGATTGAGCACGTGTTTTGTTTATTAATTTTGTTTTCAACTGATATGCAGGTAAGGGAATTGAACGATGGGAAGAATACCTTCGCCAGAAAATCGATTTGTCGGCGATACGGAAGAAGCGTTGAAGTGTAGTTCAGAATTTGAAACGTACGTATTTTTGATTGTCAAGTGTTGGATTGTGTTCTTTTTGATTGCGCAATTCAAGGTTTCGAAGAACGATTCCGATTTTTGTTGTTGGATTTCTGTTTGTCGTCTTGTTTGTGGTTGATTTAACTTTCGACAGTTGCATAATTGGAAGCATTCTGGTGAAATATGTCGCCGCCCGGAGGTTGATTTCTCTGGTCGAAGTGACGTTCGTCGTGTTGTACTGTTTGAATTGTTGCATAACGGCCTTCGGCTACAGTAGACTGTGGATGCGCATGCGCCAGGTGACCATGACGCCGGAGCAGTTGAAGCTCTGCGGCATCGAGGAGGACAGTTTCGTGGGCTCGTGTTTCAGCCAGAAGAACAAAGAGCAGAGCATATCGTCTCAGTTGGACAGTTCGCTGAGCGCGTCGTTGGCGTCGACGTTCACCGGCATGTCTTCGTCGTTCGCCGCCGACTCGACCTTCAACAGCAGTTGCGGCTGCGAGTCGGGCATCGTCGGCTGCGAGCGTTGCTCAAGTCTGGTCCGGTCGAGACGGACCAGTCCTCGTCACATGGAGACGAGCCGCGACGAGTGCGCCACCATTTCCGCCTATTCGTTCATTTCGCCGCTGACGTTGACCGGCAAAAGAGGCCAACAGCCGCGCTTCAGACCGCCGACGACAGCCGACCAGTACAAGAAAATTTTGGCCGAGGCGCAGAACAAAAATCTGCCGCCGGCGATGTTCTCGTTCCCAGCCGACGATCACCGGAATCGGTATCTTCCCACTGAGCCGGACCACCAGCAGTTGGCGAATGATGCCGCCATTGCCGACAACAAGAAGATGCGATCAGCGACGACGAGGGGTAAAGGCGTTGGTGGTGGTAGAGGAGGTGGTGGTGGTAGAGGTGGTTGCGGTGCCGGTTCCGGTCGGTCGGTCGGCGCACGGTCGCTGATGAATGTTGAACAACGGCGACGCCTTTGGAACGACCATTCGGCGGCTGTCTGGTCGATGATGACGATGCCGAAGCAGCGAGACGACCGGTTGGGCAAGTTCGGCGTGTGCGTTTTCGGTCCGAGTGGCAGAAAGGCGGCCGCCGAAGAACTCAAACGCCGGCTCCAAGCCGAAGCCGACCGACTGGTGTCGCCGATCAAGGTGGTCAAGCCGACGACGTCGGCGACCAACAAGAACAACAGCAGCGGCGTTGTGGGTGCACTGGAACGTCGCTGGGAGGTCGTCGGACGCAGACTGCCGCTGCAGCGTTTCCACTTCAACGACGACCGTCTGCTGTTGAGCGCGGAAAATTTCAAACTGTGGATGCTGGTGACGATCATCCGGCCGCTGGTCGAAGAGATCGAATCGACCAACGAGCGACTGGCCAGCGTGTCGCCCAGCGACGTCGCCCTGGCCTTGGGCGACAGTCCGCCGACCGTGCTGCAGACGGTGGTCACGTCCAGGGTCGGCGAGCGGTTCGGCTCGTTGGCCGTGCTGTTGAACTATTTGGAAGCGACCAGCGGCAAAACGGTGGCCAATCACAAGTACGTGATCGTTCGGCTGAAGCAACTGGCCGCGGACGTGGCCATCGGCGAGTACAAGTGGAACGGCGGTTCGTCGTTCGAAGGCAAACCCTGGGACTCTTCCACGCTGCCGACCGACACGGAAATCTTGTGCAGTATGCTGTGCACGTTCTTGGACTCGTTGATGCCGATCAACCCGCTCTCTCTGGAGGCGAAGACGTTCACCGACGCGCACATGGTGCGCGGCGAGCGGAAACGAGCCCGCCCCGGCGTTGATCCGTTGCACATCTGGCAGACCGGCTTCAGTCCGCCCCATTACAAGCTCGTCGACCACGGCCAAGTGTACGACGTCGGTCCTGGCAAGTACAACTTCTTCTTCACTCTGGTCTTGTTCTTTCAGACTTTGAAATTGAAACGCAACTCCCTGCTCGGACCGATATCGCTCGGCCCGGGCGGCTTGAATCTCGCCTGGACACTGGTCGACTGCGACAGCATCATCGACGAAGATTGATTAATTAATTAATTAATTAATTAATTAATTATAAAAGCAACAATTTATTGCCCACTCCACTATAGAACCTCACCAGTTAATTTATTTATTTGTTTATTTTCTTTGCTCTCCTGCGGCAACATCCAATCACGTTGATTGTCTTAAGTGATCATGATAATAAAAGCATAAAAATATTGTTTGATCATAACAGACATACTGTTTGTTTGTTTTCGGTGAATGATGCTTTTTGAATTCAATTATTTTTGTTTTATTTTTTTCAATTGTTTTTCAATTGTTCAATTTCAAGATTCCACTCTTCAGAATGGATATTTCAAGTGATGATGATGATGATGATGATGATGGTGAAGAAGAAGAAGAAGAAGAAGAAGAAGAAGTTGTTGAAGATGAAGAAGAAAAGATGAAAATTGCGTCGAGAAATTTCATTTGCAGAAAACGAGGCACATTCACCACACGTCGACAACAACAACAACAACAGTCTTCTTCATCATCATCAGATGAGGATGATGAAGCGTATCAACGTTTTCATTGTTCAGCTATCAAATTGTTGAACACGGACGATCGTTCTGGTCAACAAACAGTTCCACGCAAGGTGGTGGAAAACGCGTCGAAACAGTTGCAAAGTTCGTTCGACACTTGGCTGTGGTATTTGTGCCACTTCAATTTGATCCTCTACGGATACGGATCCAAGATCGCATTGATGGAACAATTCTGCGAAGCGAAGTTGAAAAGTTGTTACAATTGTTTCGTTTTCAGATGCTACTTGCCGGACTTTAACCTCCGCCACTCGCTGCTGACCGTATTCAACAGTCTGCAGTTGGACCAATGCAGAGCCGTCGCCACCACGCCCACCACCGCCGGCGTCGTTCAATTGGCCAAAGCTGTCGTGGAAGGCGTGGAAAAGCTTCGTCCCCAAGTGGACGTGGTTCTCGTCTTCCACTGCATCGACCGCAATTTGCCACTCCAATCCGAGACCAACCAACAAGCGCTGGCGACGCTTTTCACTTGCAAACGCTTGCATCTGATCGCCAGCACCGATCACCGCCGGGCGTCGGCTCTGTTCGACCAGTCGACTGTCAGCGCGTGCAACTTGCTCTGGATCCGAGCGACCACTTTTCAAAATTACACCCGTGAAATTTTGGCCGGCGAGTCGAAAATTTTCGGTACACTCAACTCGATCATCATTCATATTATTTATTATTATTTACAAGTTTTTTTTTGCAATTATCCAACGAACGCTCAATAAAATTCAGGTTTCAAAAAGAAAAAATCCAACACCAATCACACAGTCTCCTCGTTGGAAAGCGTCTGGGCATCGTTGACGTCCAAGAGCTGCGACTCTCTGCTGTTGCTGGTCAAAATGGTGCTGGCGAAAAAAAGCGGCGCCGGCGTGCAATTCTGGGACTGGTATCGGCTTTGTAGGCGGGAGTTTTTCGTCTCCAGCGAACAAGCGCTGCGTCAGCACGTGGTCGAATTCAGGGATCATCGAATTATCACTTTGAAGACCAACGCCGACGGTGACGAGATGGTTCACCTCCAAGTTGAGCAGCAGTTGATTGAGAAGTTTTTCAAAGAGAAAGGAATTGATCTCCAGTTACCTGAAGATGATGACGATTTCAACTGACCTCAACTGTCAGGCATCCATCCTGTGGTGGATGATATTTTTTTCCCCTCCAATACAAAGTCGAACAAGAAATAAAAAATTTTATTTCCATTCTTTTTATTTTGTACAATGCTATTTTAGCGATCAACTGACGATATCGGTAGTACAACGATAACCGCTTGCTCACTTGAATTTTATTCCTTCTTTTCTCCTTGCTCATCATGTTCCTCATTTGACATTTGAACATCAGAACACAATGTGTAAAATTTCAATGGCAGTTCAAGAAGACGGTTTTATGCAATTTTTTTGCACAAGTTCCGGAACTTCCACGGCCAGCCATGGAGCTAGTCCAAGTGCGAACGCGTGCGCAATACCAAATTTCGGCACATTGCGAGACCACAACGGCTTGAAATGATCAGACAAGCAAATCTTGCCACCGCGATACATTTTCGGCGTCAAACCGTCCAACTCTGGCAGTGCAATTTCCGGAGCAGTGACCGGATACGTTACCGGAATGTCGAATTCAACGTTGAATTCATACTTCAACAAGTCGTGATAGAACCAGCACTTACCGAACCATCTGGTGCCGTCGCTGTTGCTTTCCAATCTGAACCAGTCCGTATCGTTTTCTTTGTTCATTTCAATGTACTTGATCAAAGTGCTGTACTCTTCTTTCAAGCGTTGAGTCCAAAGAGCTTGATCACGCGGGCCGGCTTTAGTTTTCAACAGCGGTATCGATGACAGGGATTTTTTCAACGCTGAATCCATTGGCAACAAATTAAATTCTAAAAATTCAACCTCCAATTCGTGAACGCGCTCGGCGATCTAAGTTTCAAACGCCTCAAACTAGTACGTGCAACACAACAACAACAACAACAACAACACGTAAACAAATTCATTGACGCTGCATTCAATTACAGACAGACTATTGATTTTCACGTATTAACCGTATACTGTATAAAACGTCAATTTGACGCCTGCTCGGTGTGTGAAATTGATTTAATAAGTAAGAATGTGAGCAGTGAACACTAGCACAAACTTTAAATGCTTTATTACACGATTTATGCTTATATATATAAATATATACATTTTTTTGTTACAACTTTTGTCCTGTTGGCTGAAAACTTTCATTGGTCTAAATCCGACGTTTTCAGGGGATGGTCGATTTCGGGACAAATTTTTGCCGTCTAATTTTACTGGTCGTTGAACTCGCTATTTTATTCGTTGTCTTACTGGTTTTCCTTGTCTAATTCCTAATTGATTCAAACTCTTCAGTTGTGATTAGCTGTAATGTTCTTCATTTCATTGGTTCAAATATTCCATTTAGGGTTACGTAACTTTAATAGTGGTGACGTGACATTAATAATGAAAATATTTCTTATTTGGGAATTGTTTCAATCAAGATTTATAAATTTTATCATTCATTGAAATTTTGTTTTTCCAATACATTATTAGTGAAGTTTATACGTTTTAGTGATCAACGTTTTCAATAATAATTTTTATCATTATTCTAAATCTTATTGTACCAGAGTGATGTTATATCAAATGCGATAGTAATAATTTAAAAAAACACCAAAAAACAAGTTAAATAGTGATTAAATTCGTTGTTTTAAACTGATCTGGTATTACCAGATCATGCCGGTGTTCAGGAAGTCTGGGGAAGCGCTTTGCCCGATGTTTGTACATTGCGACCCACACCCGCTTGAAAACCGGAAACTGACCGGATGTAGACGCCTCAGCGGACGCGGCAGAGGCTTCTTTGTCATATATTGCGGGGATGGGTTTCGTTTCTTCGGCACGTTATTTTTTTAGAAGTGCCTTTTTCTCCATTTTGTTTGCCAGATGCTCGTCTGCCTGGCAGGTTTCAACGTGATCTTTTCAATCGATCACGGCCATAACGTCTAAATCTGTCTACACTGCACCCTTGCAGCCTTTTCTATCCTATACCAAAATAAGGCAATTGTCAATAACAAGGAACACATGCTGTGCATTCAACGCATACCTTTGAACACCTCCAAAATATCTATTGTTTGCCCGTGTGTTTCAATTTATATGCCCTTCCTTCAAAAGCAAGGGCCATATTGCCACCAGGATTCGGTACAAGATGTAGCTCACGGACATCAGCCATGGCAAGAAGCAGAACAGAAAATGATTCGGATATCTTGGGAACGGAAAGCACAGAATGCAAACGCGAGACGACATGAAAATGAATTTGAGATTTCATTTTAAATAACCATTTTGCAACATTTAGTTTTCATCTCTCATTTTATCTACATTGGAAGATCAACTTGTGATATTCCTTTGTAGCACTAATGTCTTTTGTTGATACTGACAGAATAAAATTAATCACACACAAATGGTGCACAAATGTTGACATCAAAGAACAAGATAGAGTGAATTTGAAGCAGCTTTAACTGCTTTTCTGCTTGGTGCTGTCCATTGCTTTCAAAGTGGGTTACTTTTATTTATGTGAGTTTATCAGATAAATTACATTTCAGCTAGCAATTAATTATATGACATTAATGTATAAGATACTTTAAAATTGTTCTGATGACTAGCTAAAGGCGATTTTAATACAATGAGAAAGTCAACAAGTGGCAAATTATCCACAGCTGCAGTTAGCAACTGCTGATTTGTTAGCATCGAAAGTACTTTTCTGATTTTGTTGGCTTGTTCTCTAAAAATTTTTCTAGTTTGCAAACGAATTTTATCTTTTGCTCTTGATCGCCAGAGTTATTAATTTTCTTGTTATGTTTCATTTAAATAAAAAATAAAATCTGGAATTTTGTTTAAAATAAACATCTCTGGTTATACATTTTATGTAAATTGTATTAAATTTGTTTTTCAATATCAAAGTAAACCGACTACTGGGTTGACTAAACATTCAAGTTGCATTTCTTGTATAACGTGGGTTCAGCATTCCAGATCAAAAAATATCTGTTGCGTTTTGAAATCATTTTACCTAACAAAAAGAGAAAGTTAAGAAAATTTTTCAGATATAGTTCCTTCCATCAGGGAAAGTTTATCCGCTATCCTGCTTTAGCACTGCATTGCTTATGCTGTCCACAAGAATGTCAACTAAGTAACTTTTAATTTGAAAACAAACATCTAGCTGCAATTTGAATTACAAACAGAAGAGAAACAAATTTATTTATGTATTTTGTGGAAAAACTGTTTTCAGTATAAAATCAAAGAATTTAATTTTTACAAAGCTTTTCTTTCTGAAATACCAATTCATGCGTTATGCCTGCCAACAATTATATCATAGCAGATCATATCCGGGGTTAACACAGAGATAAGATGGATCGAATACTGTGATAGAGAAACATTGATAAAAAGCAAACTGTGTTTGGTGTCGTAAAATACAGTCAATTTTCAACATTCGCGGATTTGATTATTCATGAATCATCACAAGAAACTGATGAATCAAATATCAGATATCATGGTGAATCTGAAATTTTTTGCTTGCTGAAATTCTGAACTAGAAACGGACTGTATTATTCATAAATTTTAATACCAGTATTAGAAATACTAGAAGAAACGAGATATACATCAGAATCAGGAAGCAAATTCCTATTGGGCATAAACCTAGACATAACTGAGCTAGACAAATAAGCCGGAATAGTGAAAAAGCTGAGAAAATTCAAGACTGCTAATTCTACTTTACGACTGTGTTTAGCGTTAAATTCCTTGTCAAAATGCTTATTTAAAATGGAATTCAAAATTCTCAAATTCATTTTCGGTTGTCTTGCGTTTGAGTTCAGTGCTTTACTTTCCTAGGTTATCCAAATTATTTTCTGTACTGTTCATCATTTTCACAATGGCTGATATTTCTGAAAGATTTTGAAAAAAACGAAGCGCAGAAGAAACAAAACCCATCCAAGCCATTTACGATGAAGAAGTTTCTGTCATGTCCGCCGTGCCATCTACATCTGGCCATTACAAAACTTTTTAATGCAGAATAATAGCTAAATAATAAATTTATAAGATTATTTTTTTAAAAAATTAAAGAAATTTTGCATCTTAAAATAAAACTTATCCACTAGTAATTTATATCTGGATAAAAGAACCTCAATATCAATAAAAGAATTACTGTAAAATTGTAATTTAATATTTTTATCGCCAGTTGTTAAGGTATATTTTTTGAGACATTTAGTTATACATTATTGTTTGATTTTGATAATGCTGATGCATGAATAACAAAAACAATTTTTTTGTCTGTTTTGTTAGAAGCACGTGCAATAAGCGGAGCATAGGTTTTTTGTGATGTTAATGTCTAAAACTGAATTAATATGTGAAAAATTAAAAATATTTTTTTCTTTGATTATATTTTGTGTAAAAAATAATATTTTATTTAATAAATTTAGAATTGCTCAATGTCGAACAGTGTATCTACAACTGAATTTGTTACAAGTTTTCCGTTGCGAAAGTTGTTTTGTTGTCACTTGAAATTTGCCACTTTCCAACCGACTGAAAATTCATGGACTTTATTGGTCGACGGTAAGTGTCATAGAATTTATTACATTTGGATGCAAGGCACTTTGCAAATGAGATGTGATGAAAAAAAAGTCGACAAAAAACAGTAATATTCTCTAACATTAGTGGAAATGTGGATGTGATTTTACCGTCGTCGATGAAGCAAAATGTTAGCGATGTGTCAGCTGAAAATTATTGTTCATTAATATGCGAATTGGTTGACAAAAGCGACGATGGAATTGTAAGTGTGAAAGCGAAAAAATTGACACCGTTGCAATTCAAACGAAAAAGCAATTTAGAAATTGCATGGGCAACTGAAGTATATCATTCATATTTATTTTCAATATACATTTGTTTATTTATTTACTGGTTTGCAGTTTTGTGCTTTGAGAAGAATAATAATGAGATTTAAGGACAAAATGTTTTCAATAAAATATGCAAACAGTGATCAATCAGAGAAGCATTTTCATTTGTTAAACATTTGCTTTTATCGTTTGGAACTTTTGCTGGTTGAAAATTTAATTTTGAACAAAATATTTGTTTTTATTATTTATCAATCCAAAATGCACATCAAAAATTATGTTGTCGATTTAGTCGATGGGAAACTGCAACATCAGGTAAAAGGTTTGCACTGATTTTCAAATTTCAAAGTGAATAATAGGAAAATATTAAACATTTGATGACATTTGATTTACACAAAAAAAAGAAAGGAAAAGAAAAAGCATAATTGGAAAATAGTGAGCATGTTTTTATTAAATTTCAACTCACTTGATCGCAATCAGGTTTTTCAATTGTATTGTACAGTGTATTGCGCATGCAGTTCATTCTTTTAAGAAAGTGTTGCATTTTTATATATACATGGAATATATACATGGAATATATATATATATATATATATATATATATAGGACGGAACAGCTTTGAAAAGTAATTCTGTCGTTATTTCACCGCTGCTCAGTGTGCAATTTGGTCGTCATCATTTGGTTCAATTTACTATTGTGCTTCAGGATTTTAATGCTGATGAATGATGAGAAATGCTTTTCATTGATCTGCTTGTAATAGATGATTATTTGGCAATTGGACCCAGTTGTCGGGTGGAAGTGTTCAGCTTGTAGGTTACATTGTTGCTTGCAAAATGACCTTGGCTGAACGTCAGTTTTCTGCACAGAGGAGGAGGCGTAACCTGAAGCAAAATTGCAAGCGAACAGCAAAAGTGCAGTTTGTTGTGTCACTCGTCCGTCCGTCCGTCCTTGGCCGTTTAATGTATGGGTTTTTGTTTTCCACCGTCCGCTTTTCGTCTTCATCATCGTCGTCAGCATGACGCCAACTTGGGACTATTGTTTGGCGAAAATTTCCATTTTCTCCATCCAAATTATTCAGCATTGCTGCAAAAGCTGTTGGATACGCAGTCGCCCTGCTGGGCGGGATATGCTTTAGCTCAGTAATTTTTCTTTTTCTGTCCAAGCAACTGCGATGCTGTTGTCAAAATTTCAATTGGTCGCGAGATTGTTTTTCCGCCACCTAGGACTTCTGATAGCCAAATATCCGTTGCCATTTGTGATCGGTCCCGTTCTGATCACCGTCGCCGGCCTGGCCGGCATCTATTTGAACGTCGATCTGGGCGAAATTGACTACGACACCAGTATGAGTGATTTTTTCCCGGAAAATTCCAAATCCTGGTCAAATATGCACAAACTGCAAAGCATTTTTCCCACGAACGACGACGACGACGACGACCAACCTTCAGCAGCCGAGCTGTCGTCATTTTTCGGCATCTCGTTCATATTTTTGAGAAGGAACTTGGCCTACGCCACGCTGACCAGCAGCAGGTCCAACGGCAGTGTGGTCAGCGAGCACGGCTTGCGTTGCGTGTCGGATTTGATCCGTCGCTTGAAAGAGATTGAAGTGGAACACCGGGGCGTGGTTTACAAGTGGCAAGATCTGTGCTACAAGAGAGCGGGCGGCGGTTGCGTCGAACATCCTTTGGTACAGACGTTGACTTTGCTCGGCAATGCCGGCAAAATCAGACCGCTCCTGGAGCCGTTGCTCGGCTATCCGACCGTCACTTTGGACAACGTGCAGTTGGACAACACGCCGGTGCTCGGCCGTGTGACCAACGGCGACGGTCGGCCGGGCGTGGCAGTGGTCAAGGCGGCGGCGTTCCGGGTGCCGATGCTGCTTCGAGAGCCGGTCGACGATTTCCAAGAGCAGCTCAACAATCTGTGGCGTGAGAAATTTCTGCAAACCGTCCGCAAGATCCGCTACCCTGGCTACAATGTTCACTGTTTGACTTGGCATTCGGTGATCGAAGAAATACAACGCAACGGTCAGATGTTGAGCTCTTATTTTCCATACTTGATCACAATTTTGGCCGTGCTCACGGTCGGCGGCTGTTGTGACGGCGATTCGATAACCAGCAAACCGTGGCTCGGCGTGTTCGGCTTGATCAGCGCCACTTTTGCCATTCTAACAGCTGTTGGAATTTTGTTCCACTGTCGGTACAGTTACATCTCGATGGTGATGATGATGCCGTTTTTGGTCTTATGTAACAAGTGTTGTTGATTTGGATTTCAAAATTTGAGAATATTAATTTCTTTTATTTTTTTTCCTCTATTTTTTCCAGCTGTCAGTGTGGACAATGTATTTCTGATGCTCAGCGCTTGGAGAGAGAGCAGACAATATGCGACCATTGATGACCGAGTTGCGGAAACTGTAGCCGACAGTGCTGTATCCATACTGATCACCGCCCTCACTGATGGGTTGTCTTTCGGCATTGGCAATTTGACTCCATTTCCAGCTGTTCGTAAGTTCCATCATGACAATGATGATGATGAGCTTTGTTTGTTTGTTTGTTTATTTTTCAAAATTTAGAAATATTCTGCACTTATTGTGCGGTAGCATTGTTGTGCACATTTTTGTATCAGGTGACATTTTTCACCGCGTTGTTGGTTTACGATGGTCGTCGAGAATTGTCCAATCGTCATTGTGTCACTTTCAGAAGAAAGATGACAAAAAATTTCAGTAAATATGATGATGGATGAAATAACAAAAATAAAATGGGATAATAATAATAATAATAATAATAATAATAATAATATTTTTCATTAAGAATTTTCCAAAAATGCCACCAACAGTCAAGATCAACCGATCAACCGGTGGCCAATTTTGCAAAAATTCAACGAAACGCTCAGCTCGACGATGGCTTGGGTGCTTTGCAATTCTGCGTCGAAATATTTCGTCTCGACCATCTACTTGCTCTACTTGGGCGTGGTCGGCTACGGTATGTGCGGCTTGCAAGTGGGCACGGCCGTGGACGATCTGTTGCCGGGAAAGTCGTACGTCGCGGCCACGTTGCAAGCCAACGACCGCTATTTTTCAGCTTACGGTGATTTCGCGGTCGCCTTGCTCGACCAGCCGTTCAGTTTGTCCGACAACGATCTGGTGGAGCGTCATCTCAACTTGTACCGGTCGCTGACGTCCACAGTCCACTCGTCCGAGGGACAATTTTGGCTGCAGCAGTTCTGGAATTACAAAAACGACAAACAAAACAACGTTTCCTCGCAGAACAGACTGGGCACTGATGACCAGCGTCTGCAGTTGTCTGTGCTGTTGGATCAGTTCTTCCAGTTGAACGAGAATCGACATCTCGCATCCGACGTGCAATTCAACGACAAAGTTGCCCTGCTCGTCGAACGGACCAAGATGACCATCCGGCTGAGAAACGCCGGACGGTCGAACTATTCTCGAATTGCTTCAATGCTGCGTCGCAGGTTCGACGAGTCCGCGTTGTCCGGCTTCGTCTTCCACCCGACGTTCTTGCTGATCGACCAGGACGAGTCGGTCTGGCGGACACTGTTCCAAGACGTCGCCGTCGCTGTGCTGATCATGACCACGACGGTGGCGTTGTTCGTCTCCAGCCTGAGCGGCGTCGCGGCGGTCGGCTTGGCGGTCTGCTCGATCAGCGCCGGTGTGGTGGCGCTGCTGTCGCTGTGGCAAGTGCGCGTCGACATCATCTCCATGATCACGATCACCATGAGCGTGGGTCTTTCGGTCGACTACGTCGCCCACGTCGCCTACCATTACGTGGTGAGCATATCAAACCAATCCCAGACCAGAAACAGTTCACGGGTACTTTTTTTTTCTCACCAGGCAATTGACCAACCGACCTCTGTCGACAAGCTGACGGTCGCTTTCCGTCACGTCGCGGTGCCGACGTTGCAGAGCGGATTTTTGGCCACGGCCGGGGTGTCGGTGTTGATTTTGGTCGACTCGCGCATGGTGGAGACGTTCGTCAAGACGGTGCTTCTGGCCGTCACCGTCGGCATGTTCCACGGATTGGTGTTTCTGCCGACACTGTTGCCCCTGTTGTGTCCGGCCGCTGGTGACCACCAACGACGGCGAGAAGAAGCTTGGTATCCTGCGGCGTTGGAGGAACCGAAATTGCCGACCCGGGTACCGGTGCCGGCGCTGACCGTTGCCAACAACAATTTGCTGTTGGTTTTGAAAGAGCCGATCGGCAGCACGTCGGACGTCGATTCCAACTATTCGTCGGCTTCTGGCCGTTCCCAGCAACCGTCTCTGCCGGTGCTTCCTGTGGCCGAGCGACGGCACTCTGCCCATTCGTGTAAAAGTTCGCAAACGCAAACGTTGTTAAATATCCCCCACCACGCCCATTCAGAACACAACTCGTCCGCAGGTTCGACACTGGTGCCGGTCACTGATCCGGCGCAGTTGTTGAACAATTTCCACACTTCGGGAATGACCGCGGACAAGCTCGGCTCTCGCCAAGTCGACAATCCGAAACCCACCTCCACTCCAACTGTTGCTGCTGTTGACGACCAACGACGAGAAGAATTGGCACGTATGGTTTTGCAAGGCGATACGAAATTCCATCGCCTTTTGCAAAAAGAGTTGATCAACCGGAGACCACCGCACTGTCAATTCAACTGAATACAACAAGCTTGTGAAAGCAACGAGCTCTTACATTATTATTATTATTATTATCGTTGTTGCTGTTATTTTCCATTTCATTTTATTTTGTTTTAAACACATTTTATTTTAAACGTTAAACGGAGAAAACAAAAACTTTTTAATCGACTGAAGAAACCTCGTCGAACCAATTTATCTGCGCATTGCAATACTGCTCAAATATGCAACGAACCTCCTTTTCACACTTTATACTTCTGAGCCAGCATTGCAAAGACAAATTAATTCTCAATTCAGACGAAGCTGGCGATTCGCTGACAAACATCACGGCTCTGTTTTGGCCGTTCTGTCGCTGCTCTTCGACTTTGTGCAAGTGCAAAATTGCCATGATGAAATAAATCCAAACAGCACGTTGCTCGTACGATAACCTCTCCCAGGTTTGAGCGTATTTCGAAAACAACACTTCCAACACGTAGAGCAGACGTTGCAAATTTGCATCGCAGACACGGCCAAAAGTGAACAACTGCTTCAAAGCACTTTTCGACAGAGGTACCAAATTGTACAACAGACGAACAATTCTCTGATCAACAATGCTCGACCGGCCGTCAGTGCTGTGAACAAAACAGCCCAGCGTCAACAGTTGCATCGTTTCCCTGCTCTGTGCTGAAGAGAGTTGGTGAATGTGTCGTTCGCAGTATTCAACGACAACATTGTCGAAACGAACAAAATGATTCGGCTTTAACTTGCCACTCAGCTGCAACAAATATTCCAACAGGTTATCCAGAGCTGAAGCACACTGAGAGCCGATCTCGTGGCTAGTGTTGATCAAATTCAGCAGAGAAAGTTTCACACTTATCGACGAACGATTGCTGAAAAACAACTCCAACAAACTCTCAGTGGTGGTCGGCTTGTCTGCTGCGGGAAACTGGCCGAGCACGGTGAACAATGATTCCATCAATACGCAACCCAAACGCCTCTGTTCGACAACTTTGAACATGTACTCGGAGCAGAGTTGGTGCGGAAATTGCAAACCCACGAAACGATGTACAAAGCAGAACAGTTCGCACAAGGCTATGTTCAACTGCAGACAAACGTCGATGCCATGGAAAATGTCCTCTTCGTTGAGAATATCCTTCCCTGTCCTCTTCTCTGCACCACGATGGCATGGAAATTGCAGAACAAATCGTTCATAATTGCGCGCTTGGAACAACTTGCGAAATTCTTTCACCGCAACAGCGGCTTCTTCTGCGTACTTCTTCTTCGAACTGCTGCTGTACTCAACCAGTCGGAACAAGCAGTTCATTATACCGATCACCGTGTACATGATTTCCAAATCACTCTCCGTCCGAGAGCACAAACTGTTCGAAGTCACTTCCAACCAGAGAGACATCAACGGTTGGAAGAGTTTTTCCAAATTTTTCAAAATCACTCCAACACTGTCCACCTGCTCGCCAGGATCACTGCTCTCCTCGAACAACGCTGCACTGCAGAACGGTCCCAAATAGGATGTTTCCATTCGGTGCTTTTCAGCTGTGGTGGCTTTGTTGACCGCTTGCAAAAATTTCCAAAACGACCACAACGCCCGACACTGCTCCAACTGAGTGGTGATCACTTTCGACCCGCCCACAGTGGCGCCGGTTCGTCCCAAGACCGACGTGCTCTTGTCCGGCATGAACAAATCCACGTAGAACGTGATCAGCTTGCCGTTGGTGCAAATAAACGACGGATGCGAGTCGATCAAATTGTCAAACGTGCGCAACGCTGACAATTTCACTTTCACGTCCACGTGCGTGATGCTGCAACGCAGGTAGCTTTCCAGAATTGAAAAGTAGGAACTGATCAGATTGGAGTCGACCGTGTTGAAAACCCGCTTCAACAATCCCACCGCAGCGGATCGAATCTGATCCTGCGCACTCGACAACAACGGCAAAACACTAGCCAGTATTGATGACAAATTCAACTGGCACAGTCGAACAGAATTGCAAATCAAGCTGTTCATCAGTTGCAAAGCAAATTTTTGCTTCGTAACACTGTAATGACCAGCCATTCTGCAGCAATCCTTAAATAAACCTATTTGTACAATAAAGAAAAAATACGTTCATCCGTTCAACAAACGAACATCCTCCTACTTGTATTGTCAACTTGCCGACGGTTATTTCTTCTTGACAATCTGTCTCTTTCAACTGAGTTCGAACAACGAGTCTCTTTGCGGTGAAATTTGTATCAGTATCGTTTGATTTTTTCAATCGTTTCCCCAATTTCAATTTCACCTTTTGAAAATCTTCCCTTTTCCGTTTCGCCTTGCGACTCGATTTTCCCATCTCACCGGCTTAAACAATTGCAATTCACAACCTATTGTTCATCAAGTTGATGTTGAAACAACAAAAAGCCTGCAATTCAACATTGGAATACTGAATCAAATCATTTCATCCAGCTGTTGCAACATTGCATACTGTGACAAATTTACTGTAGAAAAAATCAAGTTCACATTATTGAAACAAATTAGAACGGAGCATGCTATTATACTATTTTTTAATTTTAAATTAATAAAAAACACAAAGTTATTAATCATATAAATTGTACAGTGCATTTTGAACAACTGTTTCTTTTTCTAAAATTTCACGCTAACGATGAAGATTTTTTTATCAAATATATCATTTAAATTTTATTTATTTCGTTAAATTAAACAATAAAAAAATATTTTTATTAATTTTTACCTTCTTTATAAAAACTTTTAGAGTTTACAAAAATTTTTTCTTGCTCATCATTAACAGAATACAGTATATGATTTTGAAATACTTACCGTTATTTTTCAAAAAACAAAGCGTTGTCATGTTCTTGAACAGCGCAAATAGGTAGAGTTTTGTCATTTTCAGCTTACGAACTGGTATAATTTTGTTTGTTTGTTTATCACTCGATGAACAATTTTCTACATTGGCGAATTTATTGCTTACTTTTATCTTTCCAATATTTATACTTTATCAGTTGAAACGTTGTTCATTTGCGCATTTGTTGAAAAGGAAAACTGATTTGTTGAATTAATTCAAACTTTTCTTAATGGAAGATGAAAATTTTGTGGCGCCTCTTTTATCAAAATTAAAATATCTTAGTCAGCTGTTGAATTCACTCAACAGTCTCGAAATATCGCAGTTGGACGAGTTGGACATGCGACAACAGTTAGTTTCTGATATTTCTGCAGTGTGGATAATGTTGAATTTTTTTTTATTTTTTTCTGCAGGAGTAACGACGACAATTATTTGCACGATGCCAATTACTCGCGTGAGCCTGGCAAGCATGTCAGTTTTGACGATGAAAAGGATGACTTTGGGCTGTTGAATACGCAGCAGCAAGCGGAAAAGAATATAAGCATGGGTAATTTTATCAATAGTTGTGTTGATTTTTACACTTTTACTTTATAATATATATTTATTTTATAAATGAAGAAAATGATTCGTTTGCTGAATATTTTTGTTTATTAAATTGTAAATTTAACTTCATTTTTAAACTCTTATATATGTGTTTGTCATTATCATTTCACAATTTTTAAAAATATTAATTTTATTGTGTATTTTTTTTCAAATATTGCAAATGAAAACGCTCAAATATTTCAGCTAATACAACTGATGCTAGCCTTGTTGACGAAACGCTGCAGCTGTTAAATCAAGCAACTTTTATTCGTGTTTTTATTGATGAACTTATGTGGCGAAAAATACCCGATTTTTTCACGGACGATTTCAAGCGTCGCAATCATTGTAACGGGTAAATTTTGTAAATAACTCACTAATGATAATAGTCTGTTTTATTAATATATATTGTTGCTATGGGGTACCACAAATAAATGAGTAAAAATTTTCCAACACTGATTTATTGAGTGAATTTTGGTTGTTTTTGTTGTTCAGTTGAAACGATTTATAATGATAGTTTTAAATTGCGGAAATAAATTATTCAAATTTGAACATAAAAGTTAAAATAAAGTTAAGTTTTTTTTAATAAAAAAAAAGTATTCATCAAGTTGTGAGAGCGGATGTCAGTATTTTTATTTTAATTTTTGAAATTGAACATACAGATCGTTTGCGGTGCGATATAGTGTGCCGCTGTTTGAAAAGAATTCTGACAGAGCATATGATAGGATCATAACTGCCCGTTCTCGTGAAATACTTCCTTCAGGTATGCTTTGTAACATCATTAATAGTCACTTAATTAAACGTTCATTTTAGTTGTTGGATTTAATCATCGACACGTTTCTTTGTTGATTGTATCACCAGCATTGCTTCAGCATTGGGCTGAAGCATACTTGTCATTTTGCATTTATTACAAAAGTTCCAGAAAGCAGGTAATTCAAGTTTATAAAATGAATTTCAGTTTAACAATGAAAATTGATGCATATGGATACATTTTTCAGGAATCAATAATTGCAAAGTGTTCTTTTCCATTGTGCAAGTTACTTGTTTTGCCTTTTGCAGTTGAAGCCAGCTTGCCGTTGGAAATGCATTGTTTCGGTTCTGCATCTGGTATTCTCAAGGTAAGCATTTTTGAATAATGCGTTCTGTTCCACAGTATCCAACAACTGCTGTTTATGTGACTTATTGCCAGGTGACAGTGTTGATCGGTTCTCGTAATGCATCTTTCACTGAGCGAGTTGAACCGTTGCGCAATCCGACTACAATGAAATTGAAGTCCATGTCTTTTTTGGACACCTTGACAACGACGAAGCCTGGAGTTGGAGCATTAAACAGACAGTTAAAAGCAGCTGAAAGAAGCAGGGGCAGAAAATCCGGCACGGCTAATGACGGAAGTTCGTTATCCCCATTCGTCGAAAGACACATCGTTGGGAGAAGAGATCTAACTTTGCCGTTAGATGTGCCAGATGAAGAATCACTGTTGTCGGATCAGTATGACGAGATTCGATTCAATCGCAGTCATCTGCAGCCTTTTCAAAGTCCTCTGAGCGATGCAGGCATCGCTGCCGTTCAATCGGGCAATTCAGTCAGCACTGAATGCGTTGAATGCCATGTGGATAATTTGCTGAAACGGCGAGCATTTGCTAACATTCCCGTATCAGCTAAGTCACGTTCCGTTGGTGTACAAACGGAAACTGTACTTGATTTAACTTATGACCAGCACTACAGTAAGACTGGTAACAAATTTGATCAGAAAATTCAAGCTGACGTGCAGTGTTCGAAATGGGATGCATGGAAATGGCCAATTCGCGCACGCCAGTGTCCAATGTTTTTACGACTGATTGTTCATCAGGCGAGATATTTGCCGGCCGTTAATGGCAATGGGGATGTCGCTACTGTTGAAGGGTAAACGGGGGTAAACAGGGTAAAAGCACAGCGTGAAAAAATATTTTTTTTTCTTTCAGACAACACATGCAACCTCCGAGTGCTTTTGTATCTTACAGAATTGATAATCGAATGATCAAATCCGAGGTTGCGCCTGCATCCTTTCATCCACGTTGGGATTGGAAGACCGAGTTGAAATTGATGCCTGAACAGCGAGTGCTTTTTTTTTTAATTCATTAATTAATTTGTTGAAATATTTATTTTCATTAATTTTAGACAATTGTTTTTCACATATGGCACAAATCATCGGTCGATGAACAGAGCGAACTTCTCTTGGGCGCTGTCAGTGTTGACGTTGCCCAAGTGGTGATGTCTTCGATTCGTTCTACTTGGTGGTTTGACATTATTGACTTGAGAGCCGGATCTCCTGGCCAACTTCAGGTTTTTCATTGAAATTTTGCACCATTATAAATAGTTTTGTAATACTGATTCCGCGAATAATTATCATTCATTCATTCATTCTGTTGAACGAACATTGTTGGTATGGAATTTTTATTCTATAACGAACAACAAACAGTCACAATAATAATAATAATAATAATAATAATAATAATAATAATTGCTGAATGAAATTTATTTTTATTAAAATGAAACAATTAAAGCATTTTTTCATTATTTCAGCTTACTATTGAAGCATTGGAGCCTGCATCTGAAAAGGATGAAGAAAGTTTATATGAATCATTTCTGAAAGGGGTCACATCGACGTCTATGGATACGCCTGCGGCATCGCGATCTATTTTAGCTGAAACATTAAAGTAATTTGAAATAATATATTTTTTTTTTAAATACTGTATACATTATTTAAATTTTCATTTTAGAGAAAAGTTGTGTGAATTGGATAATCTGATGGAAAAAATTATACCACCAAAGTGATTGATACACAACTAATATTGACCAACTTCTTCCCCGACATGCAGCATATTATCGAACATTGATGATGTACATTGTGTATTACAATTCCTATTATAATTAATTGCATTGTTGTATTTCAACCAAACGATATTGTTTGCTTTTTATAGCGAAAAATTACTGCCAGTTCACTTTGATAAATTTTTTTATCGAATTCTGAATACATTTTTTAAAATATAAATTACAAATTGTTTCGTTCATTCATCATTTATTTTTAAATACTTTATAAATACTTCAACTCAAATCACTATTAAATATCATCCTGTCGCCGTGATCGGGCCGTCCAATGCCTTCATCTCAGCCATCTGGTGCTTCATCTTTTCAAGCAACCATGATGGAACACAAAAACTTTCCAATTGTCGAACGGCAGTTTTGCATTCAACGCTAAATAAGAATATCAAAATTGCATGAAAAGGGGCAGTTCAAGCGAACCACCACCACCACCACCACCACTACCACAATAAACTAAATAGCTGCTAACCAATTTTTTAAATATGCATCTGTTTCATCTTACCTAAATTCTGGCAATGATACAATTTCCAACAAATCTTCCAAAAGGATGAAAATCACTTTACCACCGTTCGCTTTTCTTCGCAATTTGCAATTCACCAACCAAAGTCTATCTTCACTATCACCAATGTACTGTTTGTTTGTTACAAGAGAGAAAAAAAAGAATAAGCAATTCAAAAAACCAAATATTAAAAGAAATAATAATGCAAACTTTAAACAGCCATGGAAATTTGCTGTAAATACGTCCACGTTGACCGGAATACCCAAGAGCACTAAAATAAAAAATGAAGAATTAATGGGAATATTTTAAATTTAAAAAAAAAGTGACACACATGTTCGCTGCTGTTCCAAGAACAAAAAGCGATTCATCAACCAGACGATCCGGATTCATCTAAACAAAATGTGAAATAAACTTTTGCACACAATGTGACATGAAAATTAAAATCAATCGCACGCATCACCTTTTCAACATAATGCTTACTGTCACTAGCCTTCATACGTTTACTGTTGTAACTGAAAAATTTAAAAAACAAAACAATTCGCAAATAGATAGAAGATTTTATTTTAATTAAAATAAAATTTTGCTTTTTTTTGAACACATACTATCCAGCAATTGGAGTTACTGTACGGGGATGAAACTCGTACATCTTAAATCAACAATTATTAAATCATGAATAAATCAATAATTTACTTGTTCACCACCTACCGACTCCACTTCCAAACTGTCCGACGATGAGCCATCTTCAGAATTAGCTTCAACAAACAAATGCTTCAAATGACCGCGATGAATCTGAAAATTTATTCAAATAATTCATCAAAAGCTCTTCAATGACCTTCGTGAAACACTTAAACAGTGATTTTCCCGACTTTGAAATTGCAATGCAACAAATAAAAATGTCTTTGCACTGCATTACCTGGTTCAAATTGAAAAACCTCGTGCCTTTCTCGTTGGTCGACAATTTTTCCGCTGTCACCGCCGGATACAAATGTTTAGCCTAAAAATTGAATTCTTTTTTTTTGTAAAAAAAGTATATACTTCAAACAGTATATCAATCTAATTATTGAATACCTCCTCCAAGACTTCACGGCATATTCCATGCAAAAGACGTTCACTAGAAATGCCTTCCATATTTCCAGAAATATTTCGAATCGCAGGCGCAAAATATTTCTAAATTCATGCTTTAGTTCAAGCGCTATCATCAAAGTTAAACAACAATCAGTTAACAGTGGCGTACATTCTGCTTGGAGAAAGATAATGTCACATTCCAAATTACTTAATCACTTGTATTGACATATTTAATTTTCTGATAAACCAAAAAAAATGCAAACTCAAGTGTAATTAAATAAAACATGAGTGCAAAAAATATATCCGAGGAATAGATTTAGCTGCAAACCACAACTTAAAACAAGAAAACGGAAGTAAAGCTGAAAATGCTGAACTTTGAAAAAGCTTCGATCGATTGAACAATTTAAACCGAAAACAATCAAGCAATTAAATTGCTCTTCACGATAAACTACAAAGAATCTTCTTCCCCTGTTCAGAATTCAATACTCAATGGACAATTATTAATTACATACATGAAAAATTTGCACATACGAAAGAAAAAGTAAGTTTTTTTTACTTTTCATCGGCAAAAAACATGCAATACCTCAGCATATCGTTGTATAATGCTTTTCAACTCGGCGTTGATGTTCACTTGAATCAAAGCTCTTAAAGCACTCAACCCGGATTTCGCTAAATCATACTCGTTGCCTAACCTGCAGTGCAATATTTCTTGCATGAGTGGAACAAAACAATTGAACAATGAGTTGTGCAGGAGCACATACCTGTCAACAAGAAAACGACTGTAATCTCTAGGATTAAATTTTCCATGGTTTCGCCATGACTTCAGTATTTTCAACCGTTTGTTGTAAGGCGTAAATAAATTCTGAATGAAAATTAAAAAAAAATAAATAAACAAAAGCAATTAACAAGTGAAGCCATTACCGAATCTTTGATAGAAGACGGGTCAGGTTTGGCGACCATCAAATTATCCATAAAATTCAACAACTAGGAATGTGGGTTCTGATCTGAAAGTAAGAATATCATCAAACCCGTATTTTCTGATTGTTGAACTTTATGACGCAACAAGAATTCGCTATGCGTAACAGCAAAACAGCCAATCGACACCCTGTACAAGGAAGTTGATATGAAAATAAGCATTTTACAAAATAAAATAATTGCAAAAGATGGATAAATGCAAAACAGTGCAACAAAAAAGTCCATTGCAAAGCAATTTCACTTCATCATAGAAAAAATTAAAAGCACTGCAAATACAAGCTTGATAATGTGAAAAAAACAACTAGGTCAAAAACTGTTGAAGCAAAGCAATGCCAAATTATCATCTGCTTAAGAATATCCAGACATCTTGAGATTTTTTCTGCAAAAATAACAAAAATGTAAAATGCTCAAACCGCGTCATGCATTTGCGTTTCCAAACTGCAATAAACTTTTGAAACTTCCTTCTTACTGTGACGTCACGTTTCCAACGTCCAGTGCTGCAAAGATCACTTGCAATTTCAATGATTAACAATAAGAGAAAACTCTGTTTTAAAAAAATAATAGAAAAATATCCTCAACTAATGCCACCCACACAACCTGCATAATAACAACTGTTGGCAAGCATTCCAAATTAATCAAGTACTGTAATATTGACAATCAAGCTTAACAATTTTAATGACCATTTATAAAATTAAAAATTATAAAAGCAGCAATCCACCTTAATTATTAACCCTAAAACATTAATAATGACTTTCAAAGAAAGAACGTTGCATGAAATGCAAAATAATGAAGTGATAGTCAAAGAAATAGTATTCAAATATTATTCAGTTAAAAAATATTAACGCAAAAAGTATTATCCGTATACAAATTTATTCATTAAATAATTATTTCATGCTCTAAATTAATTGATATGGTTGAAAGTGTTGAAAATGTTGAACTCACCATGCAATTGGTCAGTTAAAATAGGTGCTATCATAATAATCATAATAGTTCATTTGATATATTTTGATAATTTATATATATAGATATGCATGCATGTATTTATGATGATTAATTTGGTTTTATACTGCTTATTAATTCAGAAGTTTGTTGCTATAAATTTTTACGTACTTTTGAATCAAATTACTGTTGTACTACTGTAGTTTCAATAACTGTGATTTCCGAAATTGCTTTGTCCGTGATTTTTTCAACTGTGATTTTTTTGATATCTCAAATATAACAAGTTAAACTGAAAAAATGGGAAAAGGCTTCAATAATTACATGTCCAAGAAGGACTTCCATCCTTCAGCCATATGGAATTTAAAAAAAGTGTTTATGGCTGAACAAAAATTGGCTGCAGAGAAAAAGAAACAAGAAGAATTACGGGCACAATATGAAAAAGAGCAAGAAATCTTAAATAACAAGTGAGTAATGCATTTATTTATTTATTTTTTTTTTATAATTTACGTTTGTACTTTTTACTGCTTTGCTGTTAATTCATATTTCTAGTATCGTATTTTGTTATCAACGAACAAATTTTTTTTTCACTTTCACTGTAAATAAGTTTTTTAGCGTTTGGCTTTTATATATTATAAGATGATTAATAACTTTATTATTGCATACTGTTTGCAAGAAAGGTTATAAAATTATCAGAAACTGTTGATTTGATTTGATGAATTTGGTAAAGTAAAGGTTACATGACTTTGATATGAATATTGTTTAAAATGGTGTATGTTTCTTACTTGATGAGCAAAGTAGTGAATTTTTAGGGCTCTCCTCGGTGACGAGAAAGCACGTTTAGGATTAGCGTTTATGTACGATGCACCGGCTGGTGTAAAAGCTGAAGAAAAAGAATTACATCCAGATTTGGAACCAAAATTTGAATGGCAGCGAAAATATAATGCTCCCCGAGAATCGTATGTAATTATGTTCCCGTTTGCTTATCAATAACAAAAGTTTTTTTTCTTAGTTGGGCTAAAGGAGACGATACGATACGTGATCAGCCATTTGGGATTCAAGTACGTAACGTTCGATGTGTGAAATGCCATAAATGGGGGCACATCAATACTGATCGTGAATGTCCATTGTTCAACATGTCTGGCAATTTTGAAGATGCTGGATGTAATTATTTAACAATATATCCTGTGTTTTAATGCTTTTTGATTTATTATAATATGCTTTAATTATTCATATTTTTAAAAACTGAGAGTATTGTGATAAAATGTAATTGGGAATTCTATTTGAAGAAAGATTTTAAATGGTTTTTTTAGATTGTACAAATCCGTCTGATTTGATCAAACTTGCAAGATCGAATGCTGGAACATCGACACAAATGAACACCACAAAGCACTTTGTAGATAAACAACCTGATACAGTTGGAGTCAATGATCGTATGTTTTCTATTTAATTTTTATTAACATCAGTATGAACTGCTGTGCATTATGTAGAAGATGTGTAATATGAAAAATTGTTATTTTTGACTTTAAACTTTTTTTAGAATTGGAACATACAAATGAATTGCTGAGTGACATGCATTCTGAGTATGGTCTTACATTAAAACAGCGTATCGTTGATGATGTGCGTGCTGATATTGCCATTGAGGTGAGTTTTGTAGAAAATGAGGAGTAATGGTATATTATTTTTAAATTTTTATTAATAATATTATATATTTTTTGAATTAACAATTTATAGTCAGAAATTATTAAACATTGTTATATATAATGAAACTGTTGACCGTTATTTTTTGTAGAAAATGGGCAAGAAAGTTGAAAATTTAGAAATGCCCAAAATAACGGAAGAACAATTGATGTTCGCATTTCTTCAGTCTTTAACGGAAAAAGAACGAAGTAAAATTTTCAAGTATGTTGAAAAAATAATTCAGCATTTGACATATAATGCATGCACAGAAATAACAGTATGCAGAGTTGATGTTTCGATGCTGCGGAACATTTGCTGAGCTTTTGGTAAACGCGGAATGTTCGAGCACCGTATACTTTTGTTCCAAGTACATTGGGTTGATTTTCTTCTTCTGATAGTATCGCTTTCAAGCTTTTTGTTCTTTCGTTAAATATTGAACTGGGGTCAGTAGTGGTAGGGAAGATGGAAAATTTGTCCTTAGATTTGATTGCATAATACTGTTGACCGTGGACAAGCAGGTCAGTGATTTGCCTCCTGCTGGTCAAATCTTGATGAACAGTGGAAGTGACAATGACAGAATTTGGCGTCTCAAGCCAGTTGCATTTGGAATAGTCGTTGATTTGTTTGCGTTGACCATTTGGACAAAGCAGATTTAGGAAATTGGATCCGTGTCGTAATTTGTGAATTTGATCAACGGTCAGATGTAAGAATGCAATGTCGGCTTCAAATTCTGCCGCAGAGTTGGAAATGTTAGTTGTATAATAGGGTTTCCAAAGGAAATTGTACGAATTGAAATTTCTGCATAATTTGCACAAGCTGTTTTCTCGTCGAACAATGGTACCTGTGCAGATTGGCTTCGTGTTGAAGAAATCTTTAGCAGCTTGTTGAAATTGACACTGGCGCATTTGGAGCATGCCGTCCAATTCAAGCGACACCATCACGATTGCTTTGGTCCGCTCGTTGTCGAAGCAGACCTGAGCATTGTGGAAGAGATGTCGGTGATGCTTGACGGCGGAATTGGTTTTTCGTTTGTTCACCACTGCCAGCACGTACGAAGCCATGGGATCTTTGGAGCTCACTTCCATCGCCACCGGTACGATGCTGTCGAACGTCTGCGCTTGGATGGCTTCGGGCGTTGGGATCAGCGTTATGTCGCTTTGACCGGATCGAACTCTGGACAGACACTGCCGTCTGTGATTGGCCAAGTGACATTCAATTGTCGGCTTTAGCCTGACAGTCGCCCAAGCGATCGCCATGTCCACGCATTTGCGCATCTTCTCTTGGCCAACGACGCAGAGTTTCACGTTCCACTTGGGACAGATCTGCTCTGGAAATGGACTTTCAAACGAGCGGACAAACAGATTGCCCAAATAACGTTCATATGTGCTGTGATATTGCAAGCGGATCAGCTCGGACACTTGGTCGCCGGTGAACAGCAATTGTTTGAACCAATTCGGTTTGGATTTTTTGAACAAATTGAAAATGTCGACAACAGTTTTCACTGTCGTCGCCGTTGTCGGACTGTTGTCCAGTGGCGCGGTGGCGATGGCGTTGGTTTTCCTGGCAAACCAGGCGCAGGATGTGGATTCCAAGTCGGCCAGTTGACCGTGCAAGCAGAGCAGTCTGAACCGACGACTAGTGTTGCTGGCCGACGTTGCATTGCCAGAGCTGGAGGCGATCCACTGGAGCAGAGCCGGTCGACTGGTGAACGCGATGTCAGCGTCGTATTTTGTCAAACATCTCAGGGAACCCTGTTCACCGGCGTGTTGATCCTCTTTTGAACAGTCGTCGTGGCACAGTGCACATTGGGCGTGGTCGTTTGGCGATTGTCCGGAGTGCTTGTTGAGTTGGATCCACCGGCCCGGCATGCAGGACGGACCGAAGAAGTTGGCCAGCGTCTGTGCCGTCGACTGGCAATGGATTTGCTCCTCCCGGACAACGCCCAGCGGCAGAATCACGTTGGCCAACGCTTGGTAGTGGATGCTGCGTTCGGACAGTTCTGGCAAGCAGAGACGCTTGTTTTCCAGGTGCTTCAGCCAACGGTGCACGCTGGGCGGCACGTTGTCCATTGTACGTCGGCGCACCACGGCGAACGATTGTTCTGCGAACTCTTCTCCAAGCCATCGTTCAGCTAAAGTTGGGCGCAGTTGCAAGTACCGACCGGCGGCGTAAATCTCCTCAGCTTGCAAATTGATGCAGTCGGCCAGACCGTCGCCAACTTGGCGCATGCAATCCACACGGTGCTTGCCGAACACGCATCCAATTTTGCCGGCATTGTTCAGCATTTTTTCCAAATCGTTCACCATTTCGGTGCACAATTTTCGATTCTCCGGCGAATCAAGCACGCACCAGCGTGTTGTTTGCAAGCTGAATTTGAATGACGGCAACCAAAGCAGCGTTGCAATTGCCATCGTTGTCGTCGTCGCGGTCCACATCCGCTAGCTGTATATATCTCTGCTTGCTTGTTGTTGTCTCTTCTTTGCTCCACCTTATGTCTTCTCAACTACAGCCCAGGCAGTGTGTAGTTTTGCATTTTTCGCCCGATCTGCTGCATTCGACTTATTCACCACTCCGACAGCAAAGTGACGTCGTGTAAACTTCACTCAGACACACATCCATCCATCTTCATCCGTTGCGCTTCTGGTTGGGATATTTGTTTGCACTGTAGCCACTTTTGTGAAATTGAAAAACGAAACACTGTACGGTTGTTTGTTTGTTTGCAGTTTTGAATAGGGGTACATTTGCGTGCCAGTGGTTTGCACTGGCAAGCTTGTCTTTGCTGCTAGTGTGTGTCAACTTTGCACATGCTACAGTCTCAAAATGTGTTGTTGTTGTTGTTGTTGCATTTTGGAAGTGCAGCAGCAGCAGCATATGCAAATATTCAGGGTGTAGAGAATTTGCTTTTCGATTTTCATAACGGAATATTTTCATAAATCCATACGCATTTTGTTTCGTATTTTGAGCGAAACAGAAATTAATTTTTACTACATTTCAAAAATGTTCATTTATTGGACACGCACTCAGTGACGGGGTAATTTTATTTGTTATTGAATTGGTGATCAGATTTTTGCTCTTATTGATAATTGAATTTTGACAAATTTACTTTTGTCATTTTAATGTTAAATTTTCTTTTTGTCAATACTTTGTTTTTGTTATAGCAAATTTTTCAACTATTCGAAAAAGTCGAAAGACAAAAAGCTTTCCCGAAAGAAGAGACGTCAAGAAGTTGTTGGCTCAGATTCAGCTCGCAGTAGTGATTCTTCCTCTTCGACCTCTGAATCGGATTCTTACAGTGGTAAAGAATGGAAATTTTGACACACACATTTATTTATTTATTTATTTATTTATTTGTGTTTTTGTTCTCTTATTACAGCTAAAAGCAAGCATAAGCGTGTTCGAGAAAAGCAACAGAAAAGTGATTATTATGAGAAAAAGGAAAAGTGCGGTCATTACAATAAAGAGAAGACAACTGCACAACATGTGAAGAAGGATGCAGGAAGTGAATCTAGACGACATCGTTCTCCAAGTTTAAATTACAAGCAGAAATATAAATCGCATCGCAGGAGATCGTCATCTTTTGATAATGATCGTAAGCGTAGTCGCAACTGATGATAAATTTTTTGATGAATTGTGATGTGAATTTTTGTTTTTTCTGTTTTGCATACAAATAAATATGTATATACAAAAAGCATAATATGTATATGTATGTACACGCGCAAGCACTGATTTAAATATGTGCGTGCGTTTGATTGATTGGATAAATTGCATAAATTTACATTACATTAGTTACACACAGACGTTGGATGTATATCATTCGAGAGTTTAGTATCCAGCTGGATAGCCTCCACCTTTGCGCCAGTCACTGTTGGCGGAGATTACGCCGTTGTCAGAAACGAGTATACCAGTGGCTGCAGTGACCGGTTCAATCGGTACCATATTTTGACCATAATTTTTCAAGTCATCTACAAAACCCTAAAAAAGCAATTGTTTGCAATGAAACAAACTAAAATTATAAGAAGAAGAACCGTGAGTACTTGTGGGAATAAAGTTTCATAATAGGCCCTATCTGGTGAGAGTTGATGGTGCAGGCGTGGTCGATCAACTGCTTCTTTAATTGTCTCGTTCAAGCATATAGTTCTCAACGCTACCCAAGCGGTTGCTGAGATAATTCTAGAACCGCCGGCAGCACCGACCACGAGTTTCACATTGCCGTTGGTTTGGTCATAAAATATCAACGGTGACATTGATGACAGAGGCCTTTTGCCTGCTTTGATAAAGTTATTTGGCAAAGGTGGATATTCAAAAAAATTTGTAAGACCCGGCGTTGAAAAGTCATCCATATCGTTGTTCCAAATTATGTCATACTTTTTCGAGCGTACTTTGCTTCCAAAACTGTAGAACAAAATAAAAATGATAAACATTAAACTATTCGGATATTGATTTGATGATATTCATACTATGTATTTATAGTTGCTGTCAGTGAAACTGCGTTGCCTTCAGCGTCGAGAACGCTTATGTGAGTAGTTCCGTGATTCGGCCGTGAGGTGAACAATTCTCCATAATAAGAACTTTCGTGACTGTGATTGGTGATTTTTTTGCGAACCTCTTGTGCGTACTGTTTGGTCAAAATTCTTTTAGCCAAACTGAGCACTTCGGGTACAAAGTCAGCATCACCAAATTGAGAATGAGCAGCGTAGGAGAACTTCATCGCTTCCAGAAATCGATGCAACACCAGTGCTTCGGACTCGCTTGACTCTGCATCTCTTGGAGATACATTGAAACCTACAGAAGAAGAAACAGTCTGCTTTTTCTCTCTTATTTTTTTCAAATTTTATCAAATTTACCATCCATAATGTTCAATATAGCCATTGCAATGGCAGCGGATGATGGTGGAGGTGGTCCACAGGCGATTAGATTTTCTCCCATTGAAATTTGCAAAGGTTGTGAAAGTTTTGCTCTATAATTGCGCATATCGTCTTCAGTGATGATACCGCCTTAATTGAAAGAAAAAATCACTTGCAGAACAAATTTCAACATAATTTCAATAAGTTTATTACCCATCTGTTTGAACTCTTCTACCATATCTTTTGCCATTGTACCGTTGTAGAACAGTTGAACAGGATCTGCAGCATTGGCTAACTGTTCCAGTGCGTCGGCGAGCTCTGGTCGACGCATTACTTCACCAGCTTTATAAGCTCTGTTTGTTTCAGGATTGATGAAGATTCTGAAATAAGTGGCATTGGAATGAAATTAGTGATTGCAGAATTAAACAGATCAGCGAAAGGAAGCTTTACTTCAGATGTGAATCTGGTGAAAATAAATAATTTTCATTTTCTTGCAATTTCATCGCTAGTGCATCAGATATTAAAATGCCATAACGACATATATTTGCTGTAGGCATGAGTAGATCACGCCAAGGCAGTTTTCCACCGAACTGCTTGTACTGCAACCACAAACCGTACACTTCACCAGGAACTGCTATTGAACGACTTCCTGAAATGGATATTTGTATTTAATTCAAAAATTACAACTTAAAATTTTATACCGAAAAGAGAACTTTCTGCATCACCGACGAACATGCTTTCATTGGCTGCTTTCGGTGCAGTTTGTCTAGCGTTTACAGTAAAACATCGACGGTCCTTTCTTTAATTATCATTATTATTAAAATTTGATATTTTTTCTTTTGTGCGTGTTTATGAAATTAAAAAATATAATATTTACTTTATATATATTGTAGAGAAATGACCTCCACCTATACCACTGCTGTGCGCATCAAAAACTCCAATGCATATTGTTGTGGCGATGGCTGCATCGACGGCATTTCCTCCTTTTATTAATACATCACGTCCAATTTCTGAACAAATTCCATTATCAGCTGCAACAGCACCCTTTTGAAATTCCAAAAGCAACGAATTTGATGGACTGGGCCATTTATGTTCTATTGAAATTTCCTAAAAGCAAAATTACGCCATATTTGAATAGAATTGAATAAATCAGTTTACCAAAAAAAAAGCATTAATTATAATTTCAAATTTCAGGAATAACAATTAAAATTGAATTTTCATAAAGTGTTTTATGTCTGATTCAATATAAATGATTTTAATTTTCATTTCAAAAAAATAAAAATAATAAATTTGAAATAACAAGGAAGTACCATTGACAAATAATTGCTTCGAAAATGAAATAAATAAAATATTATCATTCAATAATTAAACTACAAACTAAAAGCAAAGTTATGAATTGCTTATTATTATAATTTGAAAAATACAAAGCAATTAGTTGACTGTATTACAAAGCAGTGTATGATTTATTGAATATTTAATTCGAAGAACTGTTAACATGTCATATGATTAAGCATGCCAATGGTTGATTAATACTTTTACTTTTTTACTGCAAATAAAAATAAATACTTTTACAAAAAGAAAAATAAAGAAGTAAAAGTCTACATACTTTGACGACTTCTTTATTCAACAGGATGACAATAAGAGCAATTACCAGTGCTATAATAACAGCCGCACAAATGAATAGGAAAGTAAATTGCTTAGTTCTGAAAAAGAAAGACAACAACATTTATTTTTAAACATTGGAAAATTTAGTGGAGAAGTTTAATTTGAATTTTTAAAACTTTTCATATTTAAATTCCCTTTTAACAATTAACATTTATAATTAGTACATCAAATAAGGTAATTTTTCAATAAATTATTAAAATAGAAAATAAAATCAAATTACAACAGTGTCTGTATTTTGTCCGGTTCAAGCTTCAAGCTTCCTATTGAAATGAAAGTTCAAACGGAAGTTGGAGGTTTATTGAATTCTTTGTCAAAATGAAAAATTAAATGCAAAAACAGAGCAGTAATGTTTTATTTTAATAATTTGTGTCCAGTTTTTGCAGTGCAAGCAGAAAAGTTAAATTTATTCCTATTTCCTGGTCATCATTCATGCTCTATAACAATGAACAAAATAATCTGCCTGAATAATTGCAAAGTTAAATTCCCATTCCACTCATTGATCAGTGATGAAATTTAAAACTTGAAAAACAATCTCATCTTAAATGATAAAACTGTTCCTATTAAATGTCATTTCCAGTTTTAAAAAATAATTACAATAATTTTAGATTCATACTGCAACAGCAAAAACTATGCTGCTTCCATTAAACTTGAAAATAAAATCCAGCAAAGCTAACATAATTTCCCATAATAAATAATTCATCTGGTTCATACATGAGTCATTTTGAAATAAAAATTTCGATTTTTCTTATATTTTTTTATTTAATGAATAATTTAAAATTTATTTCTCACATTTGTGAAATCGAAATTACATCCTTTGTCACTTATTATCTGAAAATTTTTATTACTCTTAGATAATGCATTAGGTAAAAATGAAATTGCGTCTAACAGTAATTTGATAACAAATTAATTTTTTTTTCATTAAATAGATAATTAATTATTTAACGTGATTAAAAAAATTTATTACTATGATTGCTATCCAATGGAATTTGATAATGGAATGATTGTCTTAAATACTTTACCTGAATTTGCGTTGTTTGAATGAAGAGACGTTTGTATTGTATTTTTGTTCTTGGTGCAACACCATTGCTTGGTTCTATTAACGATGTAAACTGTACAACAAGCGGCTTATTTCAGCAAATAATTGACCAACAATTGACTGGTTGGTATAAGCAAAAAAGTTTCGGTAACACTAAAAGAAAAAATGATTGAAACTGACCGAAATTGAATGTGACAAGCAGTGAGCATTTAATTACGCCATACGGCTATAAAGTTGTGAAATAGGTTCATTATTTCAAATTTTAAAACTTGCACTAATTGAAATATTTCTACGACAAAATAATATGCATCTCCTTCAAATTCTTTCTTAGCTAAGCTTTTTCAAATAGCTAACATACATACACGCACACCACATAGCTGAGCTGGCTTGTTATTCAAATCTTGGATAAGCATTCTACTTAGTCAAAAATTAAAAATGCTTTGCCATTTTTCACTGCCAACAAATTTTGCATTTTTGGCACAGAACTGACAAAAAACTATTTAAATCATAAATAAAATTTACCAAACTGTACACAATATTGTAAATCAAAAATGTTAAGAAGCATTTAGCATACTTTACGCAGCCGAACCACTTGACAAGCATTATTATTACACTTTCATGTTAAATGTGCTTTATTTGAAACAACATTCCATAAAAACTACTATTCCGCTGTTGTAAAATGATACAATTTAACTAGAAATTACTGCCACTTTTTTATTTATTACTTTTCCATTCCGATTTGCAATGATGCAACGCGCTTATTGATTAATGAATGATAGCTTTTCAATAAAATGAATTATTGCTATTGTTCATGCTAATAATAGTTGTCTGAAATATATCTTTTCAGCTCAAATTGTAAGCTAAGGTGATAATAGATATGTTATAACATATTATAAAATGATTACTTTTAAATCATTCCACTCGTAAATTACAAGTATAGAAATTTTAAAACTAGTAAAAATAAAAATAATGCAATATTATACTGCAACTATGACGGCGACACCGACTGTTACTACAATATAATTTTTTCAGTATTTGCATTCTTAAAATGTTAAAAAGTTAAAACTTTGAAAGGTATAAAAACGTGCAGACGTCACTTTATCATTGCTTTTAAACAAGGAAAAGTTTCATTTTAAAGAAATGCGTTACGAAGTTATGTTCTATTTTAAAAGCAATAAAATAAAAGAAGAATTAATTAAAAAAAGAAACACATGTAGGTAGGTCTAAATAATGAAAAATTTCCACAAATGCTACTTTAAGCAGTTAAGTGATTGATGTTTTCTAACCTGCCGAAGTGCTACTCCCTCAACTAGGTTTTTAACTTTGTTAAATACAAAAATTTATCCTATTCAGAATATTATAATTTTTCGATTGTTGGTTTCATGCCTAAATCGTCAATTGAGAATGATATGCAATCTTAATTATATATGATACATGCCTGTGAAGATTCTTTTTCATCATCCAGCATTATTAACATTATTAAACATAATTTGTTCAATTAGTTTTGCGGTAGATTTAATAACGCGTTAACATTACTATGACGCCTTACTTTTTCGTTGCTTTACTGTTTTCAGTTTATCTGAAAGTTCATTAATAGTACTGTTATTTTTTAAAAACCAAAGTTCAATGCTACATAAAATGCTAATGCTTACATTAAATTGTATTTTTAAAAAAAAGCGCTGCTGTATGTAGTTTAAGCAATACAGTTCAATAGCATCAGGTCAGGCTGTAAAAGTTGAGAGAAAAAGCTAGAAAAATGTTATAAAGCAATAAATAGGCAACGGACAAATGCGGTAAAGTAAATGAGGCAAAGCAAGGTTTGGGAAAGCTATTTTTTAGCTTTCAGTTAATTTCAATTAGTATACTTAAGTTTAAACCACTTTAGAAAGTTTAATCATTCCAAATTAAAAGTACAACAGCTTACCTAAAATGTTCAGCTTTAAAACAACAAGCAACGGTTTATGAATGCAGCACCGCAAGGTGAGAAGTGCGTTGGGCTGTTTGAAATAGAAATATATATATTAATGAGGACAAATGAGAATGATTTGCTGATTTACAAGCAAGGACAATTATGTGTTATCACTGACAGTAGTTCCAACTGACAACAATAAATAAAATGACATAATCAATTTCACCTGACCTTTCGATTATTTGCATTGATAAAATAATGTGCTGAGTGCATTTTAATATTAAACATTCAATAATCAAAATATTTAATTGAAAATATGTGAAAACAAAATTTTTTTGACGCTGCGTGACACGAAAAACAAAGAAATTTCTTTGAAATTGTAACTGTGGCGACATGACCAGCTTAGTTTGCGTAAATGATCTAAAAATATTACCGTGTGAAATTGAATTCATAGAAAAGTTATTTCCATTCATTTCAAACTGTTAATCGTGGAGTAAAAATATTTGATTTTTATCACTGCATGCATTATGAAAGAAAATAGTTCTTCAGCATGCAAAATTAAAAATGAATTGCTGCTCTTTTTTAGTATTCTGATTAATCTGTGATTTTGAGAGATGGGTAATAAATGCTTCAACTCATCATACAAATGTTTACAATAATGAATAATAATCTCATAAAAGAAATAGAATAAAAAATACAACTGCGTGATTGCAGTAATGTGTTATTTCAGTTGAAGTATAAATTCTAGAAAATGATTAAAAAAAAATACTTGGCATAATTACTCAATTTGGGATATTATAAAATCTCTGAACTTAATCAATCTTCTGGCTTTATATTTTCCCATAATGTGATCGACAGAAATAAATTTATTTCAAATCTTCGTAGGGTAACAAGCAACGTTTCAACATTTCAATAGCATATTCAAACATTGTGCGAAGAAAACAAAAAGTACAACTGCAAAGAAGAAGCTACAAAGAATGAATAATAAAAATCTGATTATGATTATTATTCCATTTGTAGATATTATTCCAATTTCAAGTGTTATTTCAATGCAGCTATAAATAGAAAGCATTTTGATGGCATTCCATGATGACATTTGTTTATCATGTGTACAGTATCGTCAAAACAATTTGCTTTTCTCCGAGTAAAGAAGCGAATCATGTTGACACTGAACATAGATAGATATATTGTTATTTTTGTTCTTCTGATAACAAATCACTATTGTCTGTTTGAAGTGTGAAAAAATATTATAATGAAAAATTAAAAATAAATCTACCTCTCATAAATATGTCTAACTGATAATTTCAAAAAAAAAGGTTAAGAATAATTTTAAAAAAAATAATATTTGCATATTATATGAATAAAAAAAGATAAAACATAAAAGTATATTACCTTTGAGTGAATGGTCGTTTGACTCAACGAGCTTCAGCTAAACTGAAGCAGCAAATGAGTTTAAATAATTCTGATTCAGCACTTTTTCGATTCTCAACAAACAGGAATTACGCAGATTTAGAATGACGTCAGCAAAGCTAGTTGTATTTTCACGCTGCAGTAAAATCAGCACCTGAAATAGGATACAAACGACAGAAACATTGCTGGAAGTGAAGAAGACTGTCAAATGCTTGACATGTGAAATTGTTTTGTCCCATCATACATTAGCGGGAAGCAGTATTAAATAATCATCATAACTTGCACCTCTTTGCAATTTTAAACATTTAAATAACAATCTGCATCAACATTGTCAGCATTATCCATGTGCTGAAAATAAATTATAAAATAATAAAATTGTATTTCTCTTCTTCTTAATCTTAATGTTAGGCTATTGAAATTACAACAATTTTAAGCATTAAAAATAATAGAGTTATTTTAACAAGACTTTCTTGTCTTCTTGATCAATTTTATGTTAAAAATTAAAACTACAAACAAGCTGATTTATAAGGAAGCAATTTTTGAACAACTGCCTAAAGATGCTGCAATATTTTGACATATCATTTCAGAGACATCCAAACATATTGCATTCGGATACATACAACTGATAAAAAGCTTATTACTTTTGCCAACTTTTTTTGGCAATGTTTCCAACAAATTTTTATTTATTTTAAATAATATTAATTGTTAGATAATAGCTAATATTGTTGGCAGCATTTTCTTGTTACTTTGGATTATGATTAATGGAAAACTTGAAACTGATGACGCCATTTGACAACTATATACACCACCACTTCAACTGGTAATATACATTTGTAGAAGATGTAATTGAAACGCCACCAGTGAAGAGAAGAAATAAACAAATTGTAAATTTTAATAGCATTCCATTCTTAATTGTCATCTAATTGTAATAAAACAACAACCACGCATTTCTAAATAATTATTGTTTCTTCCGGGGTAATTTCTTTTGCTTTTTAAAATCAAAAACTGCACATTAAAACAAAACTTGACAAAATAACTGGCATAAATGTTCTGCTGCTTTCTAACTAGATACTAAGGAAATTTTTAAAATAAAAAAAACAAAACAAAGCATTTAAAGCATACTCAAACTGTACAAAACAAGTCGAGCTTATTTAAATTTAAAATCATAAGAAGAAACTTGTATTCTGCACAAACATGTCAGTTGCACAAACAAAATAAACAAATAATATTAATTATTGAGCAATTATTATTTATATAGTATCACATTAGAATGTTGTAAATGTATATAGCCATGTTGTTTACAACTGCAAAGCGCTTTTTTTGTTTTTCGACTTCTCTCTTAATAATGGGATTTATTAATAAATTTACTTATTATATCTGAATACTACAACGTTTTTCAAGCATGGTTCAACTATTCTAAAAATATTGCATAACATTTTACATTTATCACGGAAATTACATTACACATCTTAAATAAATAAATAAATAAATAAATATATATATATATATATATATTTATTTATATATTTATGTGTGTGTGTGTTTATCTTATTAAATGTATTTTGACATGAACAAGTAGATGTGCAAATAAAAGTTATATAGCCATACGTGACGAATGCAAAATATGTCAAAATTAAAAATATTGTATAAGGAAATATGAAACACTTTCATATTTAAAAAAACAAAGAGAACAAAACAATAAAAATCAAAAAAGTAAAATATAAAATTCAGTGTAAATCATAATTTATAAAAATAAATCATGCACCTTGTTTCTTCATATTTAAAACGCTATTCCTTTATTTGAAGTGTTTACTTCATTTAAGAAAATCACTTTAAATAAACAAGATTTTGAATTTTTGAATTAATCGTTAACAACAAAAAGTGATAAGTGAAGCGGTTTAATAACATGCAAATTTGTCTACATGAAAGCAAAAGTAATATTTCAAATTTTTTTGAATGTTTTTATACTTAATTGATGAAAATTATTGCAATTAATTGCCAATTTATGTTTATTATTCTCCAAACTGAATATTAATCTTAAAAATTCTGAACTCTTAACGATATTCAGTTATTCAATAAACTCGTGGTCATTCATCAGTTATGTTAAAATATAATTTTCAATTACACATTGAAATTATGGTTTAAATGTTTTATTGATAAAAGAATAGAAGGTAATAATTATTATGATTTGCTTCGTTCTTATCAGCAATGAATGTTTAACCTCTGCAAAAATGGGCTAATAGTATTTAAAGTCGAACTAAAATTTAAATTGTAATTTATATTTTGCTACAATATGGGTTGATATATCATTTTTATTGTTTTTAATTTATTATGTAATGTCATTTATAATTAATTATTTGTTTTTTATGATATTTAAGTGGTGAATATTGTTTACAAAAATATAACTGAGTGTAGACCAACGAAAGCCCATTCAGTGTATTCAGTAAATAGAACAAACAAAGCATTGATAACAAACAAAAAAATAAATAATTATTTTACTTTATATTAGCATTATAAGCATAAAAGCTTGCCGTTTCTCCAAGCGCCTCTTAATTAAAAGGAGGTGAGCTGAAAATGTTGCTGATGTATAATAATGAGGCTAGCCAATTTTTACCAATTATAGAAAACAGCATTGAGAGAGCGTTTTATTTTTGATGAAATAATTTCAATTTAAAATAAATAAATTCCATACAAGTATTCTTACCTAGAGCAGATTATAGCAGAAAGATTTATAAAATTTGGTGAAATATTTGAAAATTTGTTTTGAACTTACAGCATAAAGTGAATATTTTTAAAGATGATTAATGAAATGACCACAATTAGTATAAATGACAAAATGTTGTTTTTTTAAGAATACAAAATAATTGTTTTGCACAGTATGATTTAGGGTTATGGCCTTTTACCTTAGCACTGCAAGCACCAATTTTTATCAATATCAAATTGTTAAACCCAGTTTCGAAACTATATAAAAACAGCAACATTTGCTTTGAAAATCAATCAGTCTTACATGAACGTAATACAAATAAAATTTATAATGCTTTTATATTTCTAAAAACAAGATATTTTTTAAACTGCTGAACAATAAGTTACAGAAGCAGCATTTAAAAAAATATTTTTTTACAAAATATTGGCAATAATAGCTTATACAAATAGTTTTAAATCAACTTTAACAATAATATTAGCTTAAAAAATAAGATAACTTTTACAATTGCTAATAACTGCAACATGATGTCATTTTTCATTAATTATTACTTGTCCTTATGATCAGCAAAAATTAAGCTTTAAATCAAGCTTAGTTTTTCATTATTTGTGCAATTTAACTGTGCATTAGCCACCTTAAAATGTTTCTCAAAACTAATACACACAGTTTTCATGACTAAAACAGTGAATAATTCTTCCTACAAATATTAAAAAACAATGAAACAATTAGATATTTTTTAGATCAATTATTAGCAGCGTGTTCAATTAGTTTTTCTAAAATCCATTATAAGAATCAACCAAGTGACAGTTTATGAACAGGTTAATGGCCATTTTCATTTAAGACATAAAATGCATCGACCTTGCTTTTCAGGCATAATTTCAACTAGATAAGAGCACAAATCAAATTCCTGTTTCAAGTTTATTTACAAATACATAACAACACATCAAGCCAGTTTAGCTCTTTTGCAGCTTTTACTTTTCCTCATCTGTGATGCTTGTTTACTAATTCATCCTGATACTGTATATTTATAAAACGAATATTTTTCATACAAATTTCATGTATTGAAATTTTCAATTCAGCTGAATTTTAAGCTTTTGACAAAGACAATTGCTTAAGCACTGCTTTTCAACGTGAAATCATACATCCTGCATCATGCATAACAAGTTTTTTAAAAATATTGTATAAAGACTATTTACGAAATGCACATAAAAATAAATAGTGCAACAACTGAAAGCCATTGTCATTTATTATTTTAAGCTGCGTAAATTTTAAGCTAAAATAAAGAATAAAGGCTAGTTTTTTTTCAGCACTAATGTATTTTATTAATAATCTGTGAATGCGGTAATTTGAAATTGTAAAAACAGCACAGGTCAACTGCTTATGCTCTGAGTCGCATAAGCGGTAAAATGTATGATAATGATTGATCTGTTTGTATGTACTTGTTTTCATATCATGTAGGCCATATTCTTATCTGTATTTTAAAATAGGATTTATGCTTTAGAACAACAATTTTCCACAAATTATTATCAAATCTATATGCATGCGGAAATGTTCAACTTTTTGCACATTAATGCCTTTATCTTCATTTCACAAAATTCTTTAAATTACACTAACAGTAATAGAAGATATTGTTTTCATATTATAGTATGAAATCAGTTTAGCACACATTTATAAAATTTTGCATAAATCGGGTTTTTCCGCTATATTATGCAAATAATAAAGATAATTTCCGTAAAAATGAAGCATTGAAAAGACAACTTTATCTTTTAAGTAAACTTTGTTTTATTTTTTAATGTTAGCACATTGATAATGATATTTATTATTTGCCTCCATTGAAAAGTGCTATTTACAGAATGTAAGCAGTATACATAAGGATGTTAAATTAGTAAAAGTGATTAATATAATAGCAATTGTAAAAGGAATGATGATAAAGCTTAGCGATACGTAAAATATGTGTCTTTGAGGTGTTTTTAGCATTTCCTTTATAAGATATTTGCTTGTTAATAGTGAAATTTTTTAAATGACTGTCACAAGTGCTTTATACTCATATAATGCAATCTTAAAACATATTTAATTTTGGATGCTTTTTGGTAGCATACTTCACTAATTAGTAGTTAATCATCTACAATTACATATATATATATATATACATACAAATTACTTACAAATTAAAAAAATATCTTCTGAAAAAATAAAATAAGGAAAAATATTTTGCTTTGAGAAAGCAGATTTAAGTATCTTTGATAATCAAAGCACTTTTAATAAAATTTTGAAGATAAACAAATATCATATATATTTTGGGACTAATTATGACAAATAATAGCAAAATTCTGTAATAATTAAAGTCATTAAGCCTATTTGTTAAATTAAAACATAAAAACTTGCAATGTTTTTTACCCCAATACTAAGTTTAATTATTTGCTATGTTAAAACTTTAAAATTCTCTTTGCTTAAAGAATAAATATGCGCTATTAAATTTTGAAAATGATATTACATTAGTCTTGCATTTCACTAAAATTTATTTTACAGTTCTACTATTAGTTTAAACTGGGTTATACAAAGTTTACTTTTAAACAATAAGCCAATATTTATATACTGAGTCAGTTTTGGCTTTGATAATTCTCAGGACACATCGGCAGACTATCAGTATGGGATTTTGTGAAACTTTTTATAACAGCTAAAGCATTCATTAATACAGGTTTATTTCTCTTTTGTACTGCACTGTAAGATATTTTATATTTTACTTTATTATGCTTAATAGTATTTTCAGTTTTTAGTTTTGCTTATCGCTACTTATTTTTGTTTACTGCTTTAAATAATGTTGTACTTACTTATAATGGTAAATTGTATGCATTATTAATATGTCTACTTTATACTGAAATTATAGAAGGCCTTGCATATGGTGCTGCAATGTCTGCAACTATTACAAATCTGTCATCACTTTTTTAGCAATGAATTTTCTTTTTAGATTAATATTTATTATACAGAAATTGTAGAAGATCCTTTCATAAAATTAACTTCTTTATTTTTTTATTTTATGAATGCTTAAATGTTCTTATCATTTTATCCATTTATAAAGCATTTCAAAATGATATATGAACAGTTTTATAAAGATAACATTGCTGCAGATTATGCAGAAATTATTATGGCATTATGGCAACCGCGAGCAAATTATATTTTACTAAAACGTTTATATAGCCTAATCTAACTGAAAAAAGACTAAATACAATACAACAATGCAATTCCATATAATGCTATTAAAATAACTTTGTTTAATGTTAAACTTTGTAAAATTATAAAGTTGCACATCTTGTAAAACTCAAAATACACTGATTGCATATATTTACCTATTTGTTCGTATCAGAAGATTCTAGCAAATTTTTACTCAATGAATATGTATTTTTTTAGAAAACTGCTTTAAAATGAATAATGAAGATCAGGGTAAGTGGTTTGCCTTCTTTTAATGAATAACAGAGCATTTATTATTTAATAATTTCTACTCTGATATAGCATTATCGGAGTTGAAAGATTTAGATATTCCTGAAGATGTGGTTACCTGTTACAATCAATTGGGCATTGTTAAGTTGTTTTCATGGCAGTATGAATGTTTAACTTTGCCAGGTGTTTTATCTGAAGGAGCAAATCTTGTCTACTCAGCACCAACAAGTGCTGGAAAAACCTTAGTTGCAGAAATTTTATTGCTGAAACGTGTCCTTCAAACAAGACGTCGCGCCCTATTTATTTTGCCCTTTGTTTCTGTAGCTCGAGAAAAAATGCTATATTTAAACGTATGAATGCATTTTTGTGCTTTTATTATTCACATCATACCTGTATTGTTTTAATTAATTGCAAATAACAATTAATATTGCATTTTTAATTTAAAATTTTAATAAAATTCTATAAATTTTAACATTATCCTTGAAAAATGTATATTAATTTAAGAAAATTAATTTAGAGTGTATTTCGAAATGTTGGTGTTCAAGTCCAAGGATATATGGGGACTTTGAATCCTTCTGGTGGTTTTCATTCATGGGATGTTGCTGTGTGCACAATTGAAAAAGCGAATGGACTGATCAATCGATTGGTAGAAGAGGAGAATGTGAACTGTTTGAGCTGCGTTGTGGTCGACGAATTGCATATTGTCAATGAAAATTATAGAGGAAAAATTTTGGAACTTTTATTGACGAAATTAATTCATTTTAATCAAAAAATGTAATGATACACCTATACACATAATTGAGATATGATATATTTTATTGAAAATTAAAAATAACCATTTTAGTCAATCAGAGTTCAAATCCAATCGAATACAACTAATAGCAATGAGCGCGACATTACCGAATTTAGAGACTTGTGCCCAATGGCTTGGAGCAAAAGCTTTTCGAACTTATCACAGACCCGTCCCGCTTACGGAATATATTTTTCATAGTGGACAATTTTTTACTAAAGATGGGCAAATGTTAAGAAATCTTTCTGAAAATTTTATTTTGAACAAAGACAATGACAACGTTATTGGGTAATTTATTATTTTTTAATTTGCGATTATTGCTGAATGCTATTTTAAAAAATATTTAAATTTTGAGTAATGGCTATTTAGTCTTTGCCTAGAGACCGTTGTGCAAGGTTCAGGTGTTTTGATATTTTGTTCTACAAAAGTTTGGTGTGAACGACTTGCTTCTCTTATTGCTGATGCATTCAAAGAGCTGCTTATTCAAGACGGTATTTGCAATGAAGCATTTAATTTTTTTTTTTATTTAGTGATTCTAACTGATTTTACAATTATTTGAAATTTATAACTTTTGTATTTTTAAGATGAAATAATTAAGATTAAATATAAATATATGATGATATTTTTTGATCAAATAAAGTCAAGAAAAATGTTGAATTACAATAAAAATATGCTTCTATTTATTATTATTTACACTTGAATTTTATATTAAAATTTTTTTATTTATATTATTTTACTTCAATAATTACTTAGATTTATTTTTAAATGACGATTAATTTTATTAGTAGTTACATTCACATTTGCAGATACTAAATTACATTTATAGCTTTTGTAGAAGTCATGCTGAATTCTTCAATACTGTCTAAACATTTTGCTTAAATTTTTACTAGTTTGGCTTATTTTTAGGTTGGCTTAGCATTCAGCTTAAAAAATTTATTTATCCTGATAAGCAAGCAAAATATATTGCTGATTTTGCTAAAGCAACAGGAAATGTTGATTCTGTTTTGAAGAAAACATTACCAGTAGCTGTTGCTTTTCATCACGCTGGTATGCTAATATACAAAAAGAAGCATAGCGTAGAAATGTTGTATATTTGTTTAAGTGCAGCTTTATACATCAAAAGCAAATATACCTGTGAATTTAAATATGAATAAGCATCTGTTCTTTTTGTAGGACTAACAATGGAAGAACGTGAAAAACTTGAATCTGGATTTCGAAATGGGTTAGTTAAAGTTTTGGTCGCTACAACAACACTCAGTTCAGGTGTTAATTTGCCAGCTAAAAGAGTTATTATTCGATCATTATGGGGCAATCCAAACGGGCCAAATCCTGCATTGTGTCTTAATTCCTGCACTTACAAGCAAATGATTGGCAGAGCTGGTCGCAAAGGAATGGACTCTGAAGGTTAGTACTACCATATGTGTATTTCTTATTGAAGGTTTAATCAAAAGCATGTTGCAAAATAACATTTAATTAAAGCAATGATTTAATTTATGCAAAATTTAGAAATTTAATTAAAGCATTTAATTTATGCAAAATAACATTAAACTTTACAAATAACTATAGTTTTATGTACAAACACTTATTGATTACGTAAAGTAGTGTACTTGATTATATATTATCAAATATGCAAGTATGTAAAATTATATTAGCACATTTTTTACATTTTGCTAGTTACATTTCTCCTGAAAACTATTTTTGCGTATTATTTATATTTTGCTTGAAAAAATACTCTTATTATTTGGTTTTGAGTTGGTATATTAAACTTACAACTCTTTTAATACAACTCTTTTGTAGACCTCTGCACCATTAAATTAATTAATTTGAAAAGGTCAGTTTTTCACAAACCTATGTAAAAGTATTAAATATTTTTTTATTTTAAGATATATTCAAATTTTATAAAAGTTTTTATTAAATGGTTGTGAAAATATTTATTTAAATATTATTTTATTAAATAGTATTTTTATTACTTACTTTAAGCATTTAATAATTAATGTATGCACCTGTGTGTTGCTTTGAAAGAATTTTATTTTGCTGACTACGCTATGAGACATTACTGTTCACTTATTTTTATGTTATAAATTTTTTTGAAAACCAGTTATTGTTCATTATAGTAATTCATTTTTAAATATCCGCGCTTGAAATATTCATAAAATTTATGATGCCAGATAGGATTGGGCAGTTGCTCAGTTTGACTGTATGATTAGAGTGCTTAGGAAATCGAACCTGGCTATTCTTAATGCGTCCAGCTAGGCCTTATGGCTGATTTACAGAATGGCCACTTAATTCACTTTGTAATTACCATCTTGAGCATTATTGAGAATGCATTATCTTGAGCTTGCTATGGGTCAAGTGGATGATTCAGCAAAGTGACCAACTGTTGCCACCTGCCAAAAAGGACTTCCAGTTCTGTTTTAGGAGCATAAAGGCGATAAACTTATTATAGCAAATATTTTATTGTTTGCATTTTAAGAAGGGCTGCATTTTATTGGACAGGCATCTGATGTGCATTTCAAACAAATAAATTGAAAAGGGATATGCGCACTACTTTTGATAAGAGGCGCTCTGTTTTCAGAAATCCACCTCTAAATTAACTTTTTTTTCTTCTTATTATAATTTACATAATGAAAAACAATATTTTACTTATTTTAGCTTTGCTAAATTATACATGTCATTATACAAATGTTCATACATCGTTTTATCGATCATTTTTGACTTTTTAGTTTCATTTGTTTAAGCGGTGCACATTTAATATTAAAATTTTACTACTTATAAACCTATTATTATTTAAATGTTGAAAATTTATTAAAAAATAGATCAGATTGTTTATTTATTTATTTATTTATTTATTTACTACTTATTTTAACTTACTTTCGCCTATGCGCAATCAATAGAATTCTTCAGAATTGATAATAATTGTGGAATAAATAAAAAGGCATGCTTTGGGCTAATTATAATGTTATAAAAGGGAAATAAATTTTATTTAACGCTAATAAAGCACTTTGTGTTATTGTCACTTCTAAAACTGCACATACTTGGACTTTTTGCACTTATTTTTGAATAATGTGCAAACAGATATCTAATAATTTTTTACTTCTAAAACTTACGGAAATCTGGGTTGATTAGAACTTATTAACTTAGAATAAAAATGTATCAACATGAATAATACAAAAATTTATGGAAAGATACATAGCTGATGTGCATTTTGATATTGCATTTTTATTAAAGATTTAAAGAGGATTTTTAAAAATAAATTTTGATTATTATAAGTAGCGCACAACATTTTCAAAGAAATGTATGAAGATAATGCTTAAATGAAATGTTTTGCCATAGCATCAGTTTGTGTGCAGTATTTTCTGTTGAAATTTTAAAATAGAAACTTATGAGCAAATTGCTATATTGTAAGGTAAAACTTTCTTACAACAATTATGTGTAATTTTTTGAATAATTTTTATTAAATTAAAAATGTTAAACTTATAATTATATCATAGTAATGTAAAAATTACAAAAATGTCTCTTTATTTATAAACAATTATATGCATATTATGCAAATATAAAATTAATTTTTACTATTTTATAATGACTATTTCATATATTTGTTTTTCAATGATGAAATAAGAATTAAAATTGACTAAAGCCGCATACATTTCAAATTTTGCAAAAAATTTCTGCTGAGCATGCATGCTTTTTTTGCACGGGGAACGTATAATAAAATTGAAATAATAACATTGAAGTATGGAAAATTTTATGAATTTTAGACCATTTTTATAAAGCAAAGCATTGCATGAATTGCATGTTGTTTGTTTTAAATTTCAAAAATACCTTGTATTCTTATTTGATTAAATTATTTTAATTCAATGAGAACATTGAAGTTTTATTATTAAAATTAATTAGAAAATTATAATTAATTGTTGTTACATTGAAAAATTAATTATCGCGTCTGAAAAAAAGCAAATTATTTTAGTTTGAATTGATTATTTAACAACTTGTAAAATATATTGATAAAGAATGAATGCTAGTTTCACTTATGCAACTGTTTTATTTATTAGCATGAAAATGATAATGCATTTGTGCTTAGAAATTCAATAACTGTTAACATTTGTTGTGTTGTTTGTCATACTGTAAGTTTGTGTTTGACTGATGTTGAGTTTGATTTTGCTCGATAAGCATCAGAGGGTAGGGCAGTATAGTTGCTTTGTAAAATGGTGAAGATGTAATCTTCTTTGTTCAAGTGCTTTTCAAAGCATATCCTTTTCCTATTTGACATGTATTAAGAGAGTTGTGGTCAAAAAGATCAAGTTACAGTTCGCTGAAGTGTATGTTGACTGATGACTGCATTTGGCGGCTGTGGCTTTTTGCGATTTAAGCAAAATCGAACCCCAACAACACTCGGCTTGTCATCTGCACTGCATTAAGGAATCGTTGGCGGTCATCGGCGTTTATCCTAATTTGCTTCTTTGATGAAAAATTGCTCTTCGATGATTGGATCAGCTAGTGTTTGATTTCCGGCACTTTCGACCTTGACAAGCTTGCTGGTCAAGCTTTCACTTCTCTTTACAATATTGAAAGCAAATTTCTGCTAATTAAAAAAATTGCCTTCAATATTATAATTCTACGTTATCTTTAATCAGTGTTCACTTTATTTGGAGAACATTTTTCTTTTAATATAAAAATACTTTCAATAACACATTTAACAGCATAATTTCAAAAAATTTCCTATTTATGCATATCTGTTTTGAATTTCAAAGCTCTACCTAAGAGAATAGAATATGAATGGCATGAAGCATCTTTCTTCTTCAGAATGTATAGATTGTTTTTGATAGAAAACCATGTGTAATGATTATTTTTAGAATAGATTATTTTAATGAAGAAAAAATCAATCATGTGAACATTTTTATCATGCCATTAATGATGCAATACAATTTTATTCTATTTTATTCATCCATTTATGAACAATTACTTATCATTGTGATATTTAACATAACATGGCCTTTTTATTAAATATTATTTATAATGTAAATATTAGAATGTAGCTATAAAAAACAAAAAAAAAATTTTCTTTTCCTTTGTGATTACATTATTTGTGTTAACGCTTTTGTAAGCATCATTTTTATACAGTTAGAAAACAATGATAATTCTTATGTTTTAAATACTGTATAGTATAGATACTGCTCAGTAGAATCCGCTTTGTAAAGTAGTAACTTGAACTTATCTTTAATTTGATGCTGAACAAATAATAAAACTCTAAAAACTAATTAATTACTTTAGTGTTACTTTTAATTACTTCAAAAAATAGAAGTAAAAAGCAATCAAGAATTTTTAAATGAGAATATTCTTTTATATTGAATAAAAAATTTTATTATATACAATGCTATTTAAAATAAAAGAAAATAAAATAGCCTTTAAATTACTTCCATACGTGTTAACGCAGACGCGTAATTTAACAGAATTTTCAAATTAATTTTTTGTATTCATGCATTCATTATCAAAAATAAAAGATAATAAAAATTAAATAAAAATAAAAGCGATTTGCTTTATTATTTGATTCAATTTGCTTTGCAAAAGGTTATGATCAAACTGAAAAAATAAAAGCATACCTTTATGAGCTATTTTACGAAAAAAGATTACCATTATACCTTTCAGCTTTGCGTTGCACAGATTTTTATTAAATAAACTTCAAAAGAATCAATTTTATTAACTTCATGAAATATTTTATCTAATTTTAATTCCAGAACGCATTACATTGCATAAAATTGTACTGTAATAGTTGAACAGAACTTTTCCCATGAGTGAAATTTCAAGTTTCCCATTTCGTTTCTTTCATTACTGTTGTTGTTCATCTTTGGCTTTTTTATGCATTCCTATCATATAAAATAATTGTTATTTTTTAAAATTACACTTCCAGTTATAGCTGAAAAATACCAAGTAGCCATGGTGCGCACGAATTTGCTGGTGCTTCTCCTTCTGCTGATGATAAAATAGTTTCTGGTAGTGGTATGGAATGACGTACCATTGCTCCATATAAGCCATACTCTGCCATGATTGTACTTTTTCCCCAACATTTTTCTGTTTTCCGCCATTTAGCACGCCTGTTTTGAAACCACACCTTAATGAAAATTTGTTGTTAATCGTTTGTTTTTATAATAAATAGGCTGCTCATTCAGATTATTTTCTGTAACTTGTATTCTATCTTCTGGTAAATCCGTTTTCACAGAAAGCATTTCTCGTGCATATAAATCTGGATAATGAGCATCTTGAAAAGTTCTTTCCAATTGCTCAATTTGACTCTGCGTGAATGTTGTTCTAAAACTAAACGTGAATCATTACTTATAATAGTATTTTTTACATTTAACCTGTGTCGACGTTTCTTTCTTTGTTTATTTTCTGCACTTGGAATTCCATCTTCATTCACATCTCTTGCTACTTCTGCGTTGGAGTATAAATTGCTACTGCTTTGTAAGCTGAATGTCTCTTGATTTGCATTGTCTTTACATACTTCATTGAAGCTTTCTTGTTGTGGCTTCCAAGCTAAAAAAACATTATTAGAAATTATTTAAAAAGTACATTTAGAGCTTTGCCTCACACTTTTTTCATGCAAAGGCTTGAGATGCATTTTTAATTGAAATGAGAGTCAATTTTTTATGTTCATTACTGATATAGTTTGGAAGGAATGGTTCCGCTGACCTCTGTGCATAATAGGCAAGATGTATGAGCCAATTGGAGGTCGATGATTTCCCCAGCGGTCTCGTTGATCGAATTTGGACTGGTGACCGCGTGATGCGACGACGTCGAAATTAGGCAGGATTCTTGAAACCGCTCAACTAATCTAATTACGCTGAAGTGGTTTTAATCCCCACTTGATTTAAGCAAATCTAACAGCGCAAGCGTGTTCATTATACTACTCGACTACTCAATTGGCATCTTCACACACTTTCCTACACTATGACAACGTATTTGACACATTCAGGATTGTCAATGAAACGGAAAAGAGCCAAGTGAGAAGAACTAATCTTTGTTTACTGTTGGGAAAGAAGCTGCTTTCATTTACTAATAGTAGCAGAACTTTCATGCATAATTTTACCATTCATACAGTGCTTTAATTTCATTACCAGTCTCTTAAGGCAAAGCATATTTAAATCATAAAAGAGAAATATGTTCATTTTACCTGAATTTAATTCATAAGAAATTCCAGAGTTTGATGGTTGACAGCTTCTTAGTCCAATCATCGCGGCATTAAAACTGTCGGCTGTTATAAGATTTCCTTGTGCAGGCATAAGCATTGCCTGTTGGTTAGAGTTATTTTGACAGTAATTTGGGATTGTATGCTGCTGATAACTAGGCGAACATTCGAAAGAACATGGAGTTTCAACTGTTTGCATGGAACCGGATTGAAATATTGATGGGTAAATTGCACTTTTGGTATATGTTGCCTGTTGAACTGAATTTAGTGAAGTTTGGAGAGTTACAGATCCAAATCCTAGAAGATCATTTATTGCGAAAGGCATTTTTCCAGTTGCTAGTGTTGCGTATTAAAAGTTGACAGGTCGGTTTGGCTTCAACAACAACAAATGGATGATCCATATTTGGAAAGTCGAATTTGTCCTGTTGACAATTTCATTACTGTACTTTCGGCAATTTTAACTGACGAATGATTGAAGGTTTGGTGAATTTTGATTGGGTGAGGTCGATGACATGACTCCGCCTTAACATGCAGATTTTATCTGATTGCGCGATGACTGCAATGAAGATCAGATTTCAAGTTGACCTGTGAATAGAAACATTACTGATGCTCATTTTGTAGTTGTATATTCTTTATACTCAGTTTGATTGACCTTTCAGGCGCCGATGAGGGCGCATGTGGTGGTCCAGACAAAAAATTTGCCACTCCTGATCTTGTCCAATGAATCCAGAGTGTCTTCGGACAATTATCCTCACCTATGAATGAGCTGGCGTTTGTCCTTTGACTGACGTCGGTAGGCCTCTCTATTGCACTGTGTTTTTATTTGGGTCAAAACATGGATTAATTAAATACTAAAGATTTACATTATTGGCTGAAATTGTCTTAATCACTGTTGACTATGATTGAATCATTATCCATCAAGGAGACTGTGTAGAAGTGCAGTTGAAGGTTTACCTGGTGAGAATTGTTCCTCACTTTCAGGCGCCAGGTCACCATACGCCATCTTGGAAACAGCAGCACATTGTCTGTTTTACTTTTTTATGCTTCCAACTGGCGCCTTACTAATATTATTGCCCACATGGGCTTTAGATTGTAATCGCTGCTTGACCAATTCTTCCCCTTGTTTAAAGTACAATAGATTCCATTAAAACATTTAGTCAAGATAGTTCAGGTCACGTCATTGTAAGCGTAACGCCTTATGCTATAAGCATTGTCGCTTTGTTGTTGTTGTTGTTATTGTTTTCTATTGGTAGAACTTGCTCAACCGGAAATGATTTATTTCAAATAAAAAACAAAAATTACTTTCATTCATTACATCTTCAATTTAATTTAGTTCATTCAAAAATTTGGTTTAAATAAATATGTTCTGCAGTCGGCTTTTTATTTTGCAGGCAGTTATTCATATGCTCTTTCGTATTAAAATCACTTCATAAACAATGCAAACTGTTCTGTAAAAAAAGAATCAACAAATTTTTAACTTATTTTTAAATGTAAACTAAATTATTTGACAGCACTTTATGGTAAATTTATTTTTATTTTAACTATAAAATAAAATGATTTTGTTGTTTTTATTGTTTTTTCTTTATTGTGTGACATTATACAGTACTCTGAATATTTTTTATCTAATAGGATTTTATAGTAACTGCTTCGAATAAAGTTACTTATTTGAATGTCTGTAAGTAAAATAAAAAAAATATTCAATGAACAGTTCAGCAAATGTTGCTAGTCATTTCATGAACATGTGCACCTGTTTATTGCATTTTTAAATTAGCATTAGTATAACTTTTGGGGCTAAATTTTTTTGAAGAATTTTTAAAATTATTTTTGCAAATTATACAATCCCTTATAATATATTCTGCTCTATGCTCTATGTAATAAATTATTAAAGCTATCCTTATTTTTATGCTTATTTATTGATTTTTAATATTAGCTATATAAAATAAAAAATTTTAAATTTACATTTATGGTACTACCTGACATATTGTTGACATAACTAAATATAATTTATGTCAGTTTTATTAAAAGGTTATGCAACTTTATTATCATTACACTGTACAATTATTGCTTTTGAAATATTATCTGCTGATTATGGCAAAATAATTTTCTATCAATAAATTAGTGTACATATAATCAATCATTTAGCAGGCATTATTTAACATGACAAGGTATTCTTTAAAATTTATGCCGTAGAAAAGCAGTTATATTCTGTTTTTTGTATATAAGTGCAAATAAGTTATTGTCATTTAAATTTTATTTATTAATTTTGCTCAATAAGGTTTGTCTCTTTGTCGACAAATTTTTATCAGCTTTTGTTGAAGCTAATTGGAGGTTCTAAAGCTGTTTTCCTAAGGCTAATAAGTTTTGCAGTCAGTGTTGTCGGCCATCGTCGCGAGGTCATCAAAATGTGCTGCTAACAATGAATACTGACAACCGTTGGCATGACAATAGTTCAGAAAAGGTGTGAACAGACTGAAATATAGCATGTGAAAAAGTTACACTTTTTGAACCAGCGTCCCAATTAGCCTTTTTGAATTGGTCACACGTCACCGTTGCGCTTGTTTGTCTTCTTTTGTCGATAGAATGTTGACAAATTTCCGATGTAAGCAGGCTTTTGAGAATCACCGATAACAATGATAGCTAATTGTCTGGTGATTGACCACTGATAGAAGGTGGCACATATTGCTATTTTCTTCGTTCTCATGTCTATGCAATATGAGTAACAAGATGTTGTTGCTTGTAATCTGAAGGTCTTCTTCATTTTTCCCAAGAAATCAGCAAGGACACTTTTGCAAGGGATAGTTTACGGAGAATCGAGTCATTTTTGCTTACTCAGACAATTTTAGCATATTTGCTTCCAGATTCATATTATCGCATGTTCTATTATTGAGTGAATATCTGTCCTTGTCACCAAACGGACAATGCAGAAATCATGAGAACACTATGTTATATCAAAAATATTTTTGCGTCGAAAAAGCACCTTCATTCATTATTTTTTAATTAACATACATTTTTATGTTTTTATGAGATGCAATTGTTGAAATTTCTCCTAATCTTAAAACGGAATATACAATTAAAACAAAAATTTGAACAACTGTTTAATGAAAGAAATTCAAAATACAGAGCATTTTCATTAAAAGAACTGCATAGAAAAAATATTTTAATATTTTAATTTCTTGCAAAAGTTTTCATCTAAGCACTTACGTAAATTACCAGTACTTTTATGCTTTATGACTGTGAGAAGTTGTGTATTTTATTCTTATTGGCTAAACTTATCGAAGGAAATGTTTTCATAATTTACTATCTTAAAGTTTTGTTTTTAGGTGAAAGTATTTTGATGTGTAAATCAAATGAACTAAAAAGAGCTTGTGAACTAATAGCAAATGCCAATATGCTTGAAAACAACTCAACGCTTTCAGTAACTGCTGATAAATCTAGCAGCTGGGGATTGATTCGAACACTTTTAGAAGTAATATTTACATTTTGTCAGTATAAAGGCTTTACAGAACGTTTTTAATAGATAATTACAAATGGAATTGTTAAGAGTAAAGCGGAAATTTTGTTTTTTCTGCATTGTACTTTATCTTATGCAAAACAAGAAGCTGCTGCTACTAGTGAAGAGCAATGTAAAAACTCTGACTTAGTGGAGTCGTGCTTGCAATATCTTCAAAAAAACGACTTCATTTCTGTTACAGGTATTTATTATTTGATACATACATAATGATCTTACATAATTTTTTAATTTGCATTTGCATATCATTTTAATATTCATAATTGAAATCCAAACTGCGTGCTATAAAGCAAGAATATTAAAACATGCCATCAGAATGTAATGAAACCATATCAAATTAACAAAGTGAATTGAATTTTAACATTAGACCTTAGATATTCTCAGCATACCTTTTACCACTTTAATATTCATTATTGTTTTTTGAAAATCTACACCCGCAGAAGATAATATATTGCCTACTCAACTTGGATGTGCAACAGTTGGTTCATCCATGTCGCCAGATGAAGCATTGTATGTTTACAAAGATTTAAAAAAGGCAAAAAGTGCATTGGTATTGGAAACAGATTTGCATCTTGTATATTTGGTAACTGTCAAAATATTACGTAAAACATATTCATTGTTGATTGCATGCATTCATGATTTAGGTAACGCCGATATTTTTAATTGAACAAGTTAAACATGGCATATCTTGGACGCAGTATTATGATATTTGGAGAAATCTTGAATCTGGACAAAGACGAGTCGGTGAGATGATAGGAATTCAGGAAAGATATCTTGTCAACAAAGCAGCTTCTGTAACACTTGGAAATCTAAGACATCATGATTATGAGAAGCTTCAGGTACATATTTAACAAGCGTGGTTTCAATAATTTGTAAATTTAACTGTGTGCTTTTGAAATAGAACTATAATACTTAAACATTTTACATATGCTTATATTTAAATTTTACACTTTTGTTTTGAGTGTATTTTATTTTTACGAGTAAAAAATTCTTCAAAAAAATTATTTTTTGCAATTGATAAATTTAGATTTACCTGCGATATTTTGTGGCACTTGCTTTATATGAATTAGTTGAAGAGAAACCAATTATGGTTGTATCTAAAAAGTATGGATTCAATCGTGGATTTTTACAATCACTGCAACAGCAAGCGGCAACGTACGCAGGTAGATATTTAAATTCAAAAATTATAAGAAAGAAAATATATCAGATGAATTGGTATAATTCATGCAACACTTGTAATTATACATTTTTGTATTATTTTAAAAAAACATTTACTTTTAATAAGTGACAATTTTATTGCTGCAGAACAGGGGTAGCCAAAGTGGTCGATATCAACCCTTTGGGGTCGATGGGACTATCTAAGGGGTCGACAAAGGCTTAGGGGTCGAATGGGGATCGATGAACTCCGGGATCGAATATGAACTTTGAAATCCCATCTGAGGAATTTATTTCCTGCAGAACTATTTTGTAACAGTAATTTATACTTTTCAGAACTATCAACAGACTATGATTCATTTCAGAACTATGATGTTTGATAATGTGTTGCATAGGCCTTTGTCAGATATTTTTCGCGTTTTTCTTCACAGCAGATGAATTGGTAAAGGTGACTTTAGTACAAAGCTAAATGATAAATTGTGCACAGCTGCTTGGGGTGGACGTCTGCGTGACAACGGTCGTGTGGTATGATTAAATGTAAATGTGAAATGCATCTGATCGAGAATCAGTAAGGTTGAAAAGGGTAAAGGATACCTTATAATGGAGAAATTTGTTATTAATAATATTTATTCCATAAGCTTTGTGGTTGATTAAGCATCAAGGAAGCCATAGGGGGTCGATGAGGCGTCAAGGAAAACCATAGAGGGGTGACTGGTACAAAAAGTTTGCCTATTTCTGCTATAGAAGTTATAATTGAAGCAAGCACTGCGAAAGAACTTTGACAACGCTGATTTCTGATAACAATACTTTCTTTTTAAAATTCAAAATTTATATTTCATATTTCTCAGATTTTTATTGTTGAATTAAATTATACAGCAAACAATAAGCAACTGTCTTATTAATAAGCATCAGAGATGCTTTTAACAGATCATGTTCATTTTTAAGGAATGGTGATAGCATTCTGTGACCGTTTGGGGTGGTTTTCTTTCAAAAATCTACTTTGTGGGTTTTCTGAAAGATTAGCTTTTGGTGTGAAACGTGACTTAACTGAGCTTGTCCAAATTGATGGAATTGATGGACTTCGCGCTAGGCGTTTTCATGAAGATGGAATTACGACAATTGCTAAACTGGCTCAAATGAAAGTTCGAGAAATAGCAAAAGTTTTTAGTAGAGCCGTGCCTTTTGAAAGGTAACTTCTATCTTTATAGCATTGCCTTTTGTCTGTTTCAGTGATTTAAAACTTTATATTTAAAAATTTTTTTAACAGTTCCAATGGTGGTGGAGAAAAAAGCACCTGGTTAGCTGGGCATTCAGAGTTAAGCTTGCATGATGCAGCAGAGTTTGTTCGTAAGCAGGCTCGCTGCTTGTTAAGTGATCGTTTGCGAGGATTTGGCTTATGCTTTATACAATCTGATGAAAAAGAATCAAAAATATTGCAAAATAATATATTTGTTGATTTACTTGAAGAAGATAATTCACATAATCAGTCAGAAAACGATGATGCAGTGTTACAATTGCATACACCTCAATCAGCATCTTTGGAAGGAAATTTAAAAGTGAAAAATACTGATGACAGAAGCGCTTGCGTTGATAAAAGTGTTGAGAAGTTGGCATTTCACAGTCAACAGAATGAAAGCACTGTATCACGATCTATTGTTCAAGAGGAAAAATTCGAAACAGAAGGTAGTTTGCAAGTAGTTCCGGACCGTAGCGCTTATCTTGATGAAAAAGCAGAAAATAGAAACTGGTCTAATGGCAATGAAATGTCATCATTTTCAAGATCTAAAATTTTAGATAGCAGAAACAATATTGAAGATTCTGTTTCAAACAAATCGTCGTTTCTTACTGCAAGTAATGAGGAGCAAATGCTCAACAATGATAATGCATGTTGCCAAAGGGAAGAAAAATCAAAATGTAAAAACATGAACAATTCATTACAAAGAGCGTTGAAAACGTGCAGTGATGAAAACTCCAGGAAAACAGAGGACAGCATTTCACTAGTAGACGAAGTGATATTTGATCAATGGTTCAGCTCTCCTTTTCTTTTAAATGATGATGTGATAGAAGCATTTGCTAAAAACAAACATGAAGATTCATTTTCATCAAGAAACAAATTGAACAATACAATAGACGACAACCAAAAGCTGTCTGCTTCTAAAAACTATCTTCAGTCCACTTCCTTCAGGTATAACAAAATATGTAATGATAAAATGAAAGCAATTAAAAATACGCTCAAGGTATATTAATAATTTCAGGAAAACAGATAAAGAGTCAGATTTGAATCATGAAATTGAAATAACAGAAGACGCAGTTGAAAATTTTCAGAAAAATGCAACTGCACAGATATCTTCAAGTCCAACAACTGAAATGGAAGAAACAATTTCCGCATCTTGGTTTGATTCACCTTTTCTAATGCAAGAGAATCTGATGACAGAAAATCAACCTGACAATATAGCAGCTCATAAATCAACTGAAAAGAAATCTGAATCTTTTCAGCGTTGTTTTGCTGAATGTGGAACCAGCGTTGAATGTTCTTATGGATCATCTCTGTTAGAATATTTAGAAGAAACCTTTGAGGGTTTGAGCTTAGTGAAAAGTGAAGTCAGTGCTAAAGATTCAAGAACCAATTTTTCAAAACGTAATGGCATATATTAATAACAAAATTAGCATGTAAATGTGAAACACTTTTTAGAGTATGAAGAAATATTTTTAAATTCTTCTCTTTCCTCTCCATTTAATTGCAGCGCTGCTGAATATGGATCTCATTGTAGTGAATTACCATTTGATCAGATTTTAGAAAATGTTGAACAACAAACAACTGGTCATGACAAGCAATTAACTAAAGCCGCTTCCGTTGGCAATGAAAATAAATCAGACAATTTTTACAATACTCCAGAAGTTGATTTACATCAAGATTTTGAAGTTTCGTTAAGTTGGTTTAATACGTCATTTGAAATGATAGAAGAATTTTCGTCCAGAGCAAATGAATGCTTGCAAAGCAGTATAGAAGGTGATTCTTCTTGTAGGGAATGCACGATGGCTGAAATTTTGGATAAACAGACTTCCATTCAAAAGACAATGGACTCTCTGTTTGACGAAGATCTTTCATTCAATAAAACATGTCAGTCAGATTTAAATTTAGAATTACATACTGGACATTTTAATAACAGCATAAATAACGTCATTTTAAATAGTTCCCGTAATTTAGATGAGTCAAGTGGTAAAAATACAAACAATGATCTGCTAAAACTTTCTACCGCTTTAGAGCGTGAAACTTTGAATGTTCTGAACACTAGTTTTAGCTCACTTACTGAAAGACCTAATATCGACTGTCAACTGCCAGTGAAGCATTTATCTATTTCAGAAGCTGAGCGTCATCAGGAATTTAAAGATGCTTTACAAGGATTAAGTACACAACAACTAGTGGACATTTTTGATTCATCATTTGATACTAAAGTGGATAATATATCAACCGAATCTGCAGAAATATTAGCTGAAGACGAGTTTAGAAGCTTTACAGCTTCGAAAAGTGAACAACAAATCCAGGATTTTAGCGAAAATTTACCAGAGCAAACTGCAACTGAATATGCAGTTGTTAACTTGGAAAAGTCAAAAGAAACAATGATAATGTTTTGTGAAACCATTAAAAAGCAAAAGCAATACGCTGTATCGATTGTTTTGGATGAAGGTAAATAAAATTTTCATTTATTTCATAATGTACTAAGTATATTCCCATCAATTAACTCTTTACTGATGATGCATAATTGAGTAATGAATGTCTGTTCTATAAATGCTGAATGAATGAAAACCTGAATGCTCACGCAACAGCCAAGTCTTTAATATTTTGTTTAAAGTAGTTACAAGCTTTAAATTTTCAGGCGTTTTTAATTAAACATAAATGCTTAATTTACTCAAAATGAAAATTTAGCACAATTAGCATTTAGCGAATAAATAAATATCCAAAACTTTTGATTATTTTTACATCAAATTTATCTCTTAGATATTGAAAATTGCACTGCTTGTTATTCTAAACTTCATTCAAGAAAGTCAACAAAAACATCTAATTACACGGTTGCTGTATGTTGGGATTTACAAAATGTATATGTTCTTACAGGTAAATTAAAAAGTATGTTTCTTGCTTTTTATTAAAAATTTTAGAAATTCACTGAAAATTTAAAAATATTAATATTGCGTAAAACGTAACTAAATTTATCTCAGCGAAATACATTGTATTGCTGTTCAGATGAATATTTAATTCATTTTACACTATTTATTAAGTTCAAAAATGGTAACACTAATAATTTTGATTTCAAGTAATGTCCGATTTTGTAGGTGATGGATGTGAGGCAAGTGAAAAGGATAAAGTTGAATTATTAAAAATGATTTTGACACCGAGTGATAGTTCAAAAGTAGTTGTACTTTATAATCTCAGAAAAGTTATTCCTTTGTTATTTAAACTTTATAAAAATGAGGCATTTGAATTTCAAAATCGTTTATGCTTGACCACTGCATCATGGATACTGAATCCAGATGGTTCTTACTGGGATGTTAAAGCGCTCCTAACTGAATATTCACCTCATGATTTAAGCATTCTTCAATTTTCATGGAACAGTGACTCTTCCAACAGTAGCACTTGTTGTTTTCAAAGTGCTGTAACTCATGTATTATATCCGAAAATATTTGAAATCTTAAAGAAAAAGGATCTTTGGAGTGCCTTTTTGAATGTTGAACTTCCTGCTCAGTATGTTGTAGGGAATATAGAATCAGCTGGAATTGGTTTCGATATAGATTTATGCATGGTTATGTCATCCTGTTTAAAAAACAGATTAAATGAACTAGAAGCAGCAGCAGCAAAGGAAGCTGGTCATCGTTTTTCACTTAATTCACCAAAGGAAGTATCCAAAGTATTATTTTATGAACTTCAGCTTCCGCCACCAGATGAAAGTAAGGTATCAAGACGGCGTTTTACATCAGTTAAGCAATATTCTACTGCTAAGCACGTTCTTGAGAACTTAGCACATCTGCATCCACTTCCGGGTATAATTTTGGAATTTCGGCAGTTATCTGCAGCTTTGACAAATTACATTTATCCCCTTCTGCGGATAAATCGGTATTCGTGCACAAACTGCAACTGTGTATTTTCAACTGAAGAACGAATAATAGGGAAATACGATTGGTATACTGCTACAGGTCGTTTAATTATGTACGAACCAAATCTTCAGATAGTGCCAAAATTTTTAAAAATACCAAATGGAAACAATATTCTTCATTTAAGAGAAATTTTTGTGGCTTCTGAAGGTAAATTTTTATTGTAATTTTGTAATTTGTTTTTTTTATCATCAAATGCAACACTTTGGCATTTCTAAGTTTTACTTTAGTTTCTGTATTCGTTTTTTAACAGTCTAACAAAAGATGCATGTTTTAAATACTTAATTTTGAGACTACATGAACAATTTTCAGAAAAATTTAAATGTGAACAGCCATTCCGTACCTTTTTTATATTTGCTGTAAGATCATTAAATTTTTTTAACTAATTAATTAATTAAATTTCGCACAAAAAGAACATAATATGAACATGAATTCTGTGTATATTGTGCAAGCTTAGAAATAAATAATAAGCTTATCTATTTTTTGCTTTAAGGATGTACTTTGCTATCAGCAGACTTTTCTCAGCTTGAATTGCGAATTTTGGCTCATCTTTCAAATGACTCAAAGCTGATCAAAATTCTAAAAGGAAAGATTGACGTTTTTTCAGAAATTGCAGCCAAAATGAATTCCATTGATCGCTCAGCAGTAAATGAAATTCAGCGTAATCGAGCCAAACAGGTTTCTGCGCAGTGCTTGATTTAAGCTAAATTTCAAAATTAATAAAACTTGCAAACTTCTCAAATTTAATTTTAATTCTCATTAAAAATACTACCCAGATATATAATGCTTAGTGTTTCCAAAAACTTTTAACTTTAACTTGAGTAAGACTTTAAAAATAATAGTATATTTTAATTTTCAGATATGTTATGCACTCATATATGGAATGTGCCCAAAAAGTTTAGCAGCAGAACTTGGAATAGATGAAGAGCAAGCAATTCAATTCTACAATAATTTTAAAAAATTGTTTCCAGGTTTGTAGCGCTGCATAGGGGTTAGGCAGTTTTAGGTATTATTTGCCATGGTTTGCATGTTGCTGTTCTTGCTTTGTAGACGTAACGAGATGGCTAACTGAAACAACAGAAAAATGTCGAAGCAGAGGATTTTGTGTTACTTTGGCTAATCGTGTCCGCTATTTTGCAGCTATTCGAAGTTCTGCAACTTCTGAAAAACTTCACGCTGAACGCCAGGCTATCAACACCACAGTGCAAGGTTCTGCTTCGGATATTTTTAAAATAGCTCTCAGAAAAGTGTATCTAGCTTTGGATGAGTATACAAAGAAAAATGACCAAAGTATAATTATTTGATTTGAATTCTCTTTTTCAGTATGCTAAATTATGATTTTTCAAATGTAGTGAATAATGTTCAAACGTTGGCAAAAATAATCTTCCAGATTCATGATGAACTTATGCTGGAAGTTACCAATTCAAATGTTGAAGCAGTTGCTACAATTGTGAAGCATTCTATGGAAACGGCTGTTTCACTAAGAGTCGATCTACCGGTCAGAATAAAACATGGCAATAACTGGGGTACAATGACATTTTTGTCAGTTTAATTTAAATTTTAAAATTAAACTAAGACTTATTTGTTCTTCATATGTCGAAAGGAAATAATAAAATATCAAAGTAAATGGCTTTTACATTTTTTAATTTAACATTGTAAATTATCTACTTTAGAGAAAAACTGAAAACAGTTATAACAGTGCAAACAACATGAAAATTCTTTATGCATGAATGCCTCAGTTTATTTATTTTAAAAATGACCAGTTAATCAATCAGTTAATTATTGGCAAACAATTATGATAAGTAAAAATAAAATAATAAAAAAGAAATAAAAAAGTTTGTAAAAACAAATTTAAGATATAGCTTGTTCACTGAAAATGTAAGTTTAAAAATGACTTTTTTCTTAACAAAAATCTGCATAATCAGATCGCATTTAAAAAATTAATATTTTAAATAATATCTGGGATAATGAGCTATTAACAATAAGTTAAATTGTAATAACAGGTAATTCGAAATTAACTATTCTTTTTTAATTAAAAAGTGTGTATGCTTTTGCAATATTAAACAATTTGAATGTTGTTTAAAATTTAAAATGACATATAATATTCAAGAGAGCAATTTTATTTACAAATTTAAACTAAAATTGTGAATTACAAAACCATAGTTGTAACATGAAACAGTGCATAAAACTAAAGTATCAAAAATTAAAAAAATCAAAATAAAAAGCTTCACATATATGTAAGTCACTGATACAAAAGAATAGCACATGCAATTTGTTATTTTATTATACTCAATTTTACAGTCTAACAATTGTTAAAGCATTTCTGAGAAATAAGCAAACGCTATAATTTAAATTATTACATCGCAGACTACTTAATGTTATCTGCATTTGAAGTAAGCAAAGAATGCTTTTGCAGGTATTCCATATTAGGCAGATAGATATTTCAAAGTTACTCTTTAGTTAGCAAAAAGTAATAAAATCGTTTGTTTCTTTTTCATACTGTATTTATTAGGAAGTTTTTAACTGCATTATTGAAATGACAACAATAAAAACGACATCTTCATTCAATTTATAATGTTACAACTAAAGCGAACACTTTTCAACATTCATTTTACGTATTTCTGTTTGTATATTACATATTTATATAGTAAAGCTCTCGTAAATAGTTTTATGAAATTTACTTTTGAATAATACCACATAATCAACAATGTTTATTGAATATCTATGCAAATGTTTTATGCTTTACAGAATGTCATTTGTGCAACTAAATATAAAACTAATAATAATTACAATTTTAATAAATTATAAATTATGCATTTTTATGGCCAGTAGAATCATATTCACCTTCAGTTATCATCATTTTGCGCATTTTTGCTCTTCGATTTTGAAACCATATCTAAATTAGTGGATCTTTTTAAATTATAAATTAAAAATAAATTTAAATGCATAAAACAGTGTTTTATTATAAATTTTTATAATAATAGGATATACTTATTTGTCAAATATAAACTGTTCCATAATTATAATAAAATGGATTAATATAAAATTCCTATTAATTGTATAAACTTTGGATATTTACTTTTTTTTTAAAAACTGAATATTGAATACATATTGCATATATTGAACATTGTATACTTGAATTCTGTCTTCAGGAAGATGGATGTCAAGTCCAAGTTTGATTCTTGTTTGTGTATCAGGGTAATGGCTAACTTGAAATATCTCTTCGAGTGCTTTGGTCTGATGTTCAGTAAAAACTGTCCTAAATTTCTTTATTATGAAAGCAGCATTTAAACGAAAAATGATCAAGTACTTTTTTCTTCGAGGCTTTTTTTCATTTTTTGACATTTCATAAGTTTGGTCACACAATTGAGTCTGTGACCAAAGAGAATTGCATTGTAAGCATGGCGAAATTGGTTGCATAGCGATCAAATGTGACGGTAAAAAGGCTGCAAAAAATATTCAACATAGAAAGCTTCAGTTAAAATCAAAGTTTGCATTATTTTTGACAGTTTTAGATTTTTTTTCACCAGATAAAAGCATTAAAAGCATGCTCTTAATGACTGAAATAATCACTGTCGTTGAAATGGAAGATATGAATGAAAATTTATCCAAGTCATTGAATATTTTTAAACTCATTACTTATCATTTTTATTTATCACTGTATAGAAAACGCAACGTGAAATTAAACGGCTCAGTTGCTATTTGTAGTAAATTAAATAAATGAGCATACTCATTGTGTTGGTATAAGAATTTAACGGTGATGCTAACAGAGTTGACGATGCATAAGCAGAATGTCCAATATTTATATGTTCACTGGTACTTGCAGTATTTTTCAGTATTTCCTTAGACCGTGCAGGCTCAAGCTTGTGAACATGTGTGAAAGCACTTCCTGAGCAGCTGTGGTGTAAAGGGTAGCTGTGAAAAGCAGAACTTTTTTCTCTGCTTCTGTTGGAGTCAAAGCTGAGCAGATTTTTCATCGTAAACGGCATTTTAGTTTAAACCACACTCCGTTACAAAGTAATTATTAAAATGACTGAATAGAATCTGTAACAAAATATTTATACTTTCGGAAAGTCAATTTACCATGGCTGTATAAATTCATTTTGATACGTGGAAAAACAATTTGAGTAAAATATTCAAAAACATATTTGCTTTCAAAAGAATTCAAAATTTTATATTTAATGAGGAATTATTTACAATTGCACAGCTGGCTTGCATGGATTCCAACTTTATTTTGTTTTCAAAAACTGATTAATTTACAAAATTGGATTCCGTTTACAAATTAAAAAATTTTCTTCAATAAATACGTTTATTTTTTTTCTAATGTTTTATACAGATGTTTAAATGTCTAAAAAAATATGTTGTTTCATACTACATAATCATGTTAAAGAATAAAAAATATTAAAGCATATATTTATTATAAATAAAATTATTTCCATCTCCCATTGATAAATGTTTACAATGTAACGCTTTTCATCATAGGGTTCTCAAATTCTTTAAAGATGAATATTTAAAAAAAACTGAAAGAGAAATGCTTTTCCACACACAAATGGAAATTATTGTTTTCTTTCACCTTCAACATCTACTGCATTGAAAATGTATTTTTTCAATATTATTTACTCAAATCTCATTTTCAGCAATTATCACTTAATTAATTAATTGACAGTACAATCATTGACATTTAAAAACAATTTTACATTGTAGTTGCTAGCAGTAAGCTACATCACATCAGTAAAAAATGAAAATAAACTTTATATAAATAAATGATTTCTTTCAAAATAACTTAAAGTTATTTCAGTAAGTCATCAAATTTCATTTAGTAATTGCCCATTAGCAAACAACACATTTTTAATGATAAAAATTAAAAACATGCACCTAATCCATAATGCTTCTTTATTTTAAAGCACAGCAAAATAAATGATTTATTTAATAGCTAAAGCAACAGTAAATTGCCACAATGAAACTGCAAAGCTATTTTAAGCTGCATCTAGAAAACTTTTTATAACAGTTAAGCAGTTGCATTTTACATTAAAACAGTAAGATTAAGCATTGTGTGAAAGAAAATTTTTTGTTATTCCAAAACATCTTAACGTTATTACAGAAACTGATGCAAATATGTAATTTAGAAAAACAGTTTTAATTAACAGCCCACATTTCTGAAAAAGGTTTAATAAACTGAGTAGTTCATTTAGCTGAAACAATTTTAAATGATTTAAAACTTCCAAAAACTTTAAAAACAATACAGAAAACTTAAATTTCAACTTTGCTTTTTATGCGGAAATAGAAAAAGCTATCAAAAATTATCATTAACATTTATGATAGAAGATTCATAATGAAAGAAGCTTTACTATAGGAAATTCGCAAAATCTACTATAGGAAACGTATTTCTCTAAAAAGTAATTTGCACTTCCTCATTTATCTTTCATTTACATTCATGTTTACTGACTATATTAATTTTGCAATACAAACGAAATGACGCATAAACATTTTTTACGTTTTTTTTCGCAAACAAAAAAAATTTTAAAAATAAATCATACCTAATCGTATTAATCAGAAATTGTAATTTTATAAGATTGGATCAAAATCTAGATTAATGAAATGTTTCGTTGGTGTTAAATAAATATTTGTACAAATAGTACCGTAAAATAAAGTTTAGCAATGATTTTTTCAAATAATGACTTCAAAAATATGCACTGCAAAGTCGTATAAAATTACTCTGACTTATCAATATTCTATACTTTGATGTGTTTTAGTTACAATCATAAAGAGATATCATCATTTTATTTTATCTTACTTTTGAAATTAATAAAGATCATGTTCGTTATGAATTTGAATTGTTTTTTAGTGTGATTTATTCACTATATTATTTAATTTTTTGTAAAGAAGATTCAAACTAAAACTATTTCTGCTAGTATTGTAGTATAAAATTTTAATCATCATTTATGCAAAATTTTATTTTTGCGATGACAAAACTTTATTATTTATGACTTCCTTCTGTAATTTTTGCTTCTGCTGATGTAAGAATATCGGTAAATATTGTTATTGCTATTCTGTTCCTCATAAAATGTTGTCTTTTGTTTGTTGGTTTGTCTGTTATATATTGTTATTTATGAAATAAATTTTCCAGTAATGGGCATAACTATAATACAAATTTTAAATGAACGCTTTTTTAAATGATCAAATAAACAGCTTTTAAAAATGGTAGTTAAAAGATTGAGTATATTAAATAAACTTATTTGCATGTAGTCTGTGATTAATCAATTGATCAATTTCAAATGTGCTATAGAGAAAAACTGCGTTGCTACCAATAATTTGATACGTGTCAATTAATTACATTTATACATCTGTGAAATTCAATGATGAGCGTAATAAAATCAATATTGTTTAAATATAAATAAGCACATTGCAATAACTATATCAAATCAGCACATTTGATTTAATGACTGCATCATGATGGAAAATGTCAAATAAGACATATACAGAAGTGATTAATACAATCAAACTTACAAAGCATGATGCACGGAATGCGGATTTGAATGTGATCTGGCAAACGTTTAAACAGTTAGTCATAGAGATAGCTGTTGCATAAGCTGAAACAGATGACGGTTCATTTCAAAGCAGAAGGCACAATCAATAGTGAATCATTTGTATTTATGTCATATGTATGTAATTGTTCAAAAAAGAAGTACTGCAAAGAAATTCTAAACGGCGAATAACGGTGTATCATGAATTGCTTATATTTGTATAAATGTACAATAAGCAGGTAAACAAAAAGCAAAAATGAAGCTCAATTTTAATATTAAATATTTTGTTACTTATGAGGAAATTTCTGAAACTTATCTTGTGACTTTTCCCTCAGGATAAAGCGTAGGAGAATTTTCTACGATTTAGTATTTGCATAAAAAGTAGGTAGAATCCAGATATGAAAATGTCAAGCGTACATTTTTCTTTTGAGTTGAATAAAAGTAAATTATTAATTTAAAAACATATTGAAATTATATATATATAGATTTTAATTTAGGTAAATCAGTTGAAAATTTATAAAGTATAAAAGAAATACGTAATTGCCTGTTTATTATTAATTCGAATTAACAACTTTGTATATAATTCACAAACTATGAAAGTCCCTTCTTAAGCATCATTCAAATTATTTGCTTTTCTTGGTAAGCGTTGATTTTCTCAGTTTTAACGTTATATATTTTTACCCAATTATACGTGCATTTGAAAAATGATTTTTATTTTGAAATATAAAAATATATCGGAGATATACTGTTTTAAGATAAACTTAACGGCATTATAAATTATCATTATGTTTCCACATTCTGGCGTTACTTTTCGTGTAATGGCACCTCCTGAGGATAATCAAGGAGAAGATTTGCCGTTTTTAGCTACATTTACCAACATTGAAAAACTTGGCAAAGGATCCTTTGGAGCTGTATGTTCTGCTTTAGTTGTTGAGACAAACGAGACTGTTGCAATAAAAAGAGTGAAACAAGATGCTTCATATAAAGTATGTATTATACAATTTTATTAAAGTTGATTTATATTGAAATTAAGATTTTACACAAATAAGTTTCAGATAGAAAACAGGATAATATTTGAGATAAAAAATTATTGAAAAAACTCAATCGTTTTAGAATCGAGAACTGGATATTATTAAAAGGCTGAAGCATCAAAACATTGTAACATTGAAGTACTTCTTTTTTGAAACTACAAGCACGGTAAGTTTGCAATGCCACATAATACTGAAAAATAAATATTCTTAATAATTTTTATGATTTTTTTATCACTAAATTATTAAACTGTTTGTTTATAATTTTCTTATTTTCTTTGCAATGTAAACTTTAGAAATGAAATTTGGTACTTAGATGGCCGCATCTTGTCAGTTTTATTAGCAGATCATGATCTACATAAAATAATGTTAATTTGTAAAACAGAATTGTTTCCTGTTGAATATTTGAATTGCTTTCTTGCCTTTGCTTTCCTGATTATTTTTTATATTTTGAATTTCTGTTTCGTAAAAAATTAAATCTAATCTCATTTGCTGATATGCATATACTGTGCTTTCAGATATTATATATATTTTTTGCTATTTGAATCTTATTTGCTTGATACTGCGCTTTTTAATGCTTGATACTGTGCTTTGTAAAATAATTTGTTTATTACTCAAATCTGATTTGAAAAAATACTAAGTAATGAAATTTGATGAACCTTGTAATTATTATTAAAATTCTAAAATAATTTACATAAATAACAATATATTCTGCATTTTATTTAAATAAAAGCATGGTTTTACATGTGTATTTTATTAGACAATACTGAATTATACTGAAAAATTTAATATAATTTTATTCTTGCCAGGGTATACTTTATTTGAACTTAGTCATGGAATGTTTTTCTGATGATCTATTTAAACTTATAAAAAGACATGAAAAAACACGTCAGCCAATCCATATGTCGTATGTAAAAGTAATATTTTTATAAAGAATTTTCAATAATAGAAACAATCTGATTAGATTTTTACTAATAGCTGTTTGCTTATCAAATCCTCAGAGCTTTGGCTTATGTTCATTCTTTTAACATTGCTCACCGAGATTTGAAACCAGAAAATGCGTTGGTTAACAGAAATACGGCCGTTTTAAAACTATGCGACTGGGGAAGTGCGAAGGTATTGGAACCAAATGAAAAAAGCATTTCTTACATATGTTCACGCCACTATCGTGCCCCAGAGCTGTGTTTAGGCGCAACGTCCTATACACCATCAGTTGGTAAAAACTGTCATTTTTAGAAAAGAAAACTTTTTAATTAATGCTTCATGTTTCAAGATCTATGGTCTGCGGGATGTATTCTTTGTGAAATGCTCTTAGGGCATCCCATTTTCTTAGGCAGAAGTTCGAAAGATCAGATGATAAAAGTTATCCAGATTCTTGGTTACCCAACTTCTAACGACATAAGAAATATGAAGGTAATTGTAAATCTGAACGATTACAGAGTTCGAAGGCTTATTCCGATGCGCCAGGTAATATGCCTTATTGCTTTTGGAATTAGTTCAGATTTTTACATTTTAATTATTTATTGCAGTTGCTCCCACCAAATACGCCAGATAATATAATAAATTTGATTTGTCGACTTCTGAAATATTCACCAAATGATAGAATCAAACCTTTAGCAGCTTGCGCCCATCATGTTTTCGATGAACTGCGTCAACCAGATTTTAAATTACCTTCTGATGGCCCTTTGCCCCCGCTGTTTAATTTTACAGAATATGGTAAAATATATTTATTAATATATGAATAGATGTATTTTAATATGCATGCATAAATTCAGATATGAAGTTAATTATGTTTTTAATTCAAATAAGAGATGCTTAAATATAATAATTTTTTTATAAACATATCACGTACTTTATAAAAGAAAGATTGTGATATTAATTTTAATTAAACTTTTTATTATTAACAGAACTTAGCTTGCAGCCTGAGCTCAATGACACTCTCATTCCAAAGCACACGTAAAATGACACATGAGCCACAAGTAAGCAATCACCAATTTCTGTATAGCTTTGTTTACTTAAAGCTTACTTTCCATAATTTTTAATAATTTATTTTTATTTTACTTTAAGTTATTTAGTTTAGTTAGTTCATTTTAAAGTTAATATTAATGTTTTACATTAATTTTGAATTCTTTAATTTTTTAATGTCATATAGCTTGACTAATCTGTAATCATGTATAAAACAGAAGACAAATCAGACATAAAACAGTGCTGTAAAAAATGGTACTGCATAATTGTTTTGTAAAATATCAAAATTGAATTGTAAAAGTGGTAAATTGGAAAGTGAATTTGAAGAAATTATTCAAATCTTTTACTTATCAATTTTTATTCGTTTTAGGTACCAAATGGATAATACATGATCTTTTCCAATTATGGAATCTCACACTGAAAAATTGATCAAAAATAATTTTACGACTTTTACTTATATTTTTTGTTTAAACAGTTTTACCAATGAAGGCTGTTGCACTTTTATGAATAAATCATTTGCATAAAATCTCTACAAACAAAATTATTGAAGAAAACAATGCAAAACAGCCACATATCCAGTAATGTAAACGCTTTTTAAGCTACAGCTAATGCAAGCACCTTACTGGCCCTCTGTCAAAAAGTTTTTTTTATCATCCAGATGATGACTAATCCTGATTCTCAATGATTGTGATTTTCCTGATTTGATCTTCTTTCATTGCTTAAAATTCCAACCTTTTTCAGCTACCATTTACCTAAATTATGAGGCGCAATATAAGCTGCCACACTTTGATCTGCATTTGCTCCTATATTTGTCATTATGCAAATATTAGCTTTAAAGCGCAAAACTTATGAATAGACAACACATTGCCAGTTTTATAAGAATGGGCGGAATTCAAAGCTTTAAAATCCATGTCTGAAAACTTTTTAATTTCAATCCCACACCCTGTGGATACAGTGATTTTGTTACTACTGATATTGTCTGATTTACTATGAAATAAATCTCAGCAACCTCTAAACAACAAAGAAAAAGCAGAATTTGTTAACCTGTCTCAAATATTATGTTCCCAAAAACTGGAGCGCACACACGCAATCCGCTATTGTTTGCATGTTGCTCAACAATCAGCTTGGTCGAACACTTCGTGTCGATGCCGATTTCACTAGTTGGGGCGGTAACAGATCACGTGCATTCGGCCGTATCTGTACCAATGGCTAATGTTATTTTAATAATATATAAGGTTATTACCAGAATGTTACCAAGTGGAAGATTATTTTTAATTGCTTCCTTAGATGTTCTTAATTTATTAATAACATCTAGAAATTACTGCAGACTGATTGATTTGCTTAGATTATTGAAACACAGAAATCATTTAGTGAACAAGAAACAAAGTATTATTTTCTTTTGGTATTATAAATAAAATATCATTTATTTTAATAACATCCGTTAAAGCTGAAAATATGAAAGGAATCAACTAACTGAGCAACATGTTCAATTTGTTGCATGGTTTGCTTGGTGCATTGTTTATGCACATTATTTAAGTTTTAATACACCATTGTTCTGTGAACTTTATGATCATTAAAATGCCAATTTATAAGTAAACAACTCATAGCTGGATTTATAAAAATGCACGACAAAGTTATTCCAAAGCTTTGAAATCCATTTTTCTAAAATCTTTTCACTGTTTCCACAATCTATGGATTTTGTTTCCACCAAAATTGGAATTATTACAATTCACAGTACAATTCGATCGCGCGTAGCAAGGCAACGGCGTTGTTGGTGCATTTGCCATATTTGCAACTGATCATTAAATCATGCTCTTTCATTGCAAAGATAAGATGTACCGTCCATCTTCTCCATCCAACAGTCATTCTAATTTGCGAAAAGTCAGCACCACAGCGATTTGAAAATTGTGGTTAGGAGGAACACTCTGCAATCTTCTCAGTCAGGTGGTGCAGTGGTGTTGCAGTACTGTGTTATCCACTGATGCAGCTCTTGTAACAATCAGCTGACCACTACTCTACCTCTGCACACTGATCTTACTTCACTGTCCAATTTTTCCAGCAGTGGCAGTGCTGCTTGTTGTTACTACATAGGTTATTTGACCGGCCAGGATAATGTCTTTTATCTGCTGTTGGTCCAATGCGTGTCATTATGGATCTGGATATCGCTTCATGCGTCAGCGTACACATGCCGTCAGTCTGTATTAGAGATTTGTTTGCAGAAGGTCCTGGTTGGTTCAGAACTAAAAAATTCTGTCCATCAAATATTTCAAAAAGTTTTGCAGTGACCTTGCATACAGATTTTCAATTTTTAACAAAAAGATTTCATTTCAAAATTTTTTAAACAACTGTAAAGATACGATTAATGAGACCTGAGATTTGGGCAAAATCAAATCAGAGCATGTTCAGTGCTGTTTAAACTGTATTTTAAAAAAAAGTTTAACCTAAAACAGAGTTATATCTTGAAATGATCATGAAGATGAAATTATTTATCATAAAGGATTTGCTTTAACAAGATGAGAATTTCAGAATTTCACCGGGTTCAAAATTAAATAAATCCAACCAATGAAACTAAATATTCTCGTTAAAATTTCTCATTTAATTCACTCATTATTTTTTTATAAATACTCACACAACAATTATACTCTAAACATAGATAGGAATGACACAAAATTGCATATTTAATAAATTGAGATGATAACATATATAATTACTAAGCAGTCATATAAACAGTCAAAAATCACTGCATTGTGCCCAATGTTTAAGTGCAGTTGGAACGGAACTTTCTTTGATTAATTTTCTTACATCGTTTGGTTCCACCTGAAGTCGAATATTGTGAAACTGAACTGGCTTGTTACCTTTGCTAATTGCTGACTCCGTTATGACAATGATTTTTCTTTCCAGCAACCGTTGGAAAGCCTGAACACAAATTCCCAATTAATCACATTCACGATCAAAACGATTGAACAAAAATAATAAGAACCTTCCATATGTAGCTTCTGTCTCGTGGAATAGTTTGACAATGCTTGCTCAGAAAAAGTCTAGCGCCTGTGCAGCAATAATAAATGTTTGTTATTTTGCATTTTTCTTTCGTCAGTAAGGTAAAATACAAAACCCAACTCACGTCTGCAAACAATTTCAAAATTCACAGGATGTTCGTCGGTGTTGATTTCTTCAAGTATTGCAGTGCCCATCAAAATTACCATTTCTAACACTGACAATCCTAAAATAGTGTTTTATTTAAAAAAAAATTAAATTAAATTAAATTAAATTAAATAATATGAATGCATCCTTGTTTTTCACCTTGCAACAATGTGCAACTGCGCTTTTCAGAAATTAAATCCCAAGCGCAAGTCAAAGCATTCGACAAGTTGTTACAACAATCGTCGAGAGATGATAAAATAAATTGCTAAATAAATAATAATTTTGTCAAGCAAAACTAACTTTACAAATCAAAAATGACAATACCAACAATATTTTCAAATCACCAGCTGTATTGTTGATTTCAAACTGCTTCTTGAAAATTTTTCGAACTTCATCTTTAGCCAAAAAATGCTAAACTTCATATCTGTAGCAATATAAAAGAATACTGGTTGTTTTCTTTTCTAATTCAAATATTAAAGAAAAATATACTGTTCAACTATGCTGTGAAATAATTATAGTCGTTTTGAAATAAATCTCAAATTGTAATATTCTTCAATTATTATAATACAAAAAATTGTTCATTACTTCTACAGATTTTCTCCATTTGGCTAATGTCTTGTTGTCCACGTTTTCTGGATTTTGAATCCACAGAAAAGATTTCACCGCTTCATAATACTGGTCAAATGTGATCAACGCAAACGGTGTAAATTGAATTTGCGACAATCGAGACCGCACACGCTTTTCCAAAAAGTCCATAACATCCTAAATTTACCACATTGTGACTTAATAAAACATAATTTTTTATTCTGAAAATTATCAAAAAAAAACACTGTGATATTGAAATAATGCAAACTTATCAAAATATTTCAGTAAAATAAAGCTTCAGCTAAAAGAATTCTGAAACTGTAATTAATAAAGTTACCATTCTCTGCGACAAGCCAAATAGTAACAGAGGCATAACAGTATGTTGAGTGACATCAAGAAGACTGTAAAGAAGCTTGTGATTTGCCAGAGATGTAAATTTTTCAAAATAATCCATTACAATTAACAAAGCAATGTGATTTCTGTCCTGATCTGAAATAAATTTGTATTATATCTCATAAGGCATTGGAATGGAATAATGCACGCCATATACATTTTATCAGTGTGTTTATCAAACTTTGCACGTCTTCGGCGGCAGAAATCTAAACTACAAAATTATTGTAGATAATATTCTTCTGGTTAAATGAAAATTGTTTTTCATCACTCAATTATTAAAACCCACTTCCGTCAGTCCATGGTTAATATTTCTCTTCAACTGCTGAATAATGTTTTTTAAAGTGGAAGAAACATTCGATATAAGCAATCCTAAATTTCCAAAATTTATTATCACAATCACAAATTTCATACAAAATAAAACTAACCATTTATCTCAATGCAGACTACTTTGTATTTAGGTTTGGATAAGTTTCGCTTCACATGGTCGATAACCTTAATTACAACCTAAAAAGTGACATCATTATAAGCTACGTGTTTATTAGTCACTGATTGTCTGTTAAGAATAAACTGTAACAGAGATCTGTCTAAATGTAATGTAATTTACCGCGTACTGCAAAAATAATTACTTACCGAAGATTTGCCACAGCCACTAGGTCCCAAAATCAAAACGGAATTGCTTTCGCCAAAAGAAGCCAAACGATCCGCAAAAGATATAACTTTCCTTGAAGCAATCGAGGGTGTTAATTAAATTATTCTCATTATTAAAACTGTTTGATAGCATCGTTAATTATGCTTTTATTGTATTTTATTTATGAAATAAAAACAATAAAGTTGAAACAAACTACTTCTCAATTGCCACATATTCAGGAAATCTGATCGTTTCATTCCATAAATTATCTAAGATAGGCGATTCTTCAGTCGAAGATTCCTAAAATAATAAATAAAAAATGCAATTACAAAAAAGAACATTTCTAATATTTAAAAAATTAATTACAACAGGGTTATAGTTTAATAGAAAAAAAAAAGAAATAAAAATTAAAAACTGAAATACTTCAGACTGTTCTTCCATGTTATACTGAAACACAAACCGGCTGTTCAACCGGATCAAATAAAACTTTTCTGTAAAATAATTAAAATCAAATACAGTACAAAGCATTCAAGTACAAAGTAGTTAATGTCACTGTATTTTTTAGTTTGAACACAAAAACATCAAAAGATTTTAATTATCTGTATAACTTGTTTACGCAATGCTTAGCAACTCACTACTGGCAAATATTACGTCGAAAACTGGAAACAATTGGTAGTTGGCCAATTGTTTGCTTTTTGCTAAAAATGATGGACAATCGATATTGCCAGAGTGTGTGTTGGAAACTCTCAATTCCTGGAATTGATATTAATTATATTTAGATAGCAATGAAAATAGGTCACAAGCATTATATATGAGAGAAGAAGAGCAGAAGAGAGACTGACGAAAAGTCCGTGAAAGAGAGCAGTGATACTGCAGTAGAGCGGTATAGTTAGCCGCGTGCTTGAGCGTGATGTTGTTTAGTTCGTTTGTAGGCTCTTCAAGTGTTCTTCAATAAGGAGTTGTGCGTCACCATATTTCTCATTTAAGATACGCAATGCAGTTTCAGACAATTCTAATTTTTAACAGTTATTGCTATCTCATTTTATAGATCAATAATTTTTTTTATTATCAATAAAATTTAATAGTAAATTTTTAAATAAATGCCTGACTAAATAAGTAACAAGAATTTCTCAATTATAATTCATTTCGTCTTTTTGACAATACCATGACAACAAATTTCATAAATTTATACTAACCAGCATTGTTAATATTTGCATAAATATTGCTTACACTTTTGAATGCTCGCAATTAAATTTGATTTAAGATTTTTTTGATATTTCTGGAGCCATCATTTTGCATTTCTATAATCACATTTTTAAAAAAGTGTAACTATATTTTGAAATATCTTCATGCTGAAATCATTGCAAATTCAACATGATGATTCACAATGCTTTATTGCACAAGTGAAAATGTTATTATTCCTGCAACTGTTCATTATAAAATCTGAAAAACAGAAGACATCCAAGTTGTGTAAGCAAAGCTTTATGAATTAAAAAGAAAATAAATAAAAATAACGTAAAATACCAAATGACCATTTTTGATAAATAACTTAATTTTCAAATGTATACATCATCGTTGCTACATTAAAAATTAGCAGTGTAATAATTCAAATTAAAAAATGTTAAGTAAAAGTCAAAGAAAATTAATCATTTTCGAAAGCAAAATTGGGGTGCACAACAATGATCGGATCATTTTCACCATCTTCAGTAGAAGCAGAATCATCTGTCAACATTAGGAGAACATTATCCTAAAAAACAGTTGTTGTAAAATATTTTTAAAAAAATATGTTCCACACGATGAAAAATGTTCCTACGTGATGTATGAGACGATGAATAATTTTCTCAACGAGTGACTTTGTTTCAAGCAGTTCTTCTTCAGAATCAATATCATTACAAGTTTCCGTTAAATACCAGGCAATTAAATCACTCAGTCGCATGCCAATTTCTGAACCAGAACCTGCAAACAAACAACCAAACAAACAAACATATTAGCATTTAATATATACAAACATTTAATATATACAACATATTTATAATCATTTACTTTCTTGTTTCTCTTCTTCTGAACGCAAGTGCATCACTAATAGGCTGGATATTCTTTTGTATTCTTCAAAAGACATTTTCAATTTCTGACTACTCTGCTCATCGGATGGAATTTGCTGTTCTGTATCTTGATCTACATAAAAAACAGCTCAAATGCAATAAATACATTGAACTCAAAGATTAATCGATTAAAAAGTAATTCCTCACCAGAAGGTATTGCTTTTTCTTGAATTTCCATAGGTTCTTCATCAGCCGCCAAATCAGCCTCATTCAAATCTACATCTGGTTGTTCTACACGAACAATTGACTTATTCAACAAACGAACTGCTTCTTCCACATGTTTTACTTCTACCTATTATTGATTAATTCATATTTAACTTTCAAATTAACAACTTCACAAAAACATATCACCACATATTTTTCTCCAATTTTATGCAGTGTATGCATTTTAGGCATGCTATGTAACATATAAAACATCTGATCATGCAAAATATTCAAAACTAAAATTGCTTTCTGTTTTTATGAAAAAACCATAAAAATTAATCATCAGGCGACTAATGAAGAAATATCAATATTAAACAAATATACAGCAAACAACAGACCTTAGATAATGTTCAAAAATCAATTTTTGCGCATCTTGAATGCATATTTTTCATTTTAAATAATTAAAAATGAATTAGAATATAACTATTAACATGAATTCAAAATATTTTTTTATCTATAAAAAACAGTTTTAAAGTTTCATAAAAATAAGTAATAACAGAATTTATTATTGAATGTATTCTATGTAACGAAAATAAATTTTCACTTTTTTTTATTATCCAATAACAAAAATTGCAAATAATTACCACATCACAGCAATACATTCTGGCAACTGCTTCAGCAAGTCGTATCATTGATTCCAATTGTCGAACGGTTATTCGGAGCGATGACCAAGCTGAAGTAGGCGTGGCAGAATCACGTATACGAAGACGCTTATAATTTTGGACTAAACATTCCGATGCTGCTTCGGACAACTAATGCAAAAATTGAAAATGCAAAATCATTTTAAAAATTCTTTAAAATTCATAAAATTTGTTTTCATCTATTGAACAACAATTAAATTATTTAATTCTTTCAATATTTACCCTCGGATTCCACAGTCGTGTAAACATCAAATACCGCTGTATATCTTCTACGGAATATACTCTTTTCATTTCTTCAAATTTTTTCATGTGCAATGACAAAATTTGCTTTCCTATTGAATAATCTACTAACTATAAAAATATAGTTGAAATAAGCTGAAGTGTAGACAACAATAACAGCAAAGAGTCATACCTCGTTGCATTCGTCGACAATGACAAAAAATAAATCAAAACGGGATAAAATTGGAGCAGACAAATTCACATTCTGACGCAACGATTTCGTCCTATCGTATGCACCTCCCACTGGATTAGCCGCTGCCAAAATTGATGTTCTCGCGTTCAAAGTTGCCTAACAAATATTTATAATAATATTTCATTCAGTTTTCACAAAAAATTCTAATAATACCTTGACGCCGGCTTTTGTAATAGATATAGTTTGCTGTTCCATGGCTTCATGTATTGCCACTTGATCTTTCGTTTCCATTTTATCAAATTCATCAATGCAACAGATCCCCTAAAAAATAAAGAAATGACAATATTTTTTCAAAAATTAAAAATTAAAAATATACATTGTCTGCAAGGATTAAAGCGCCTGCTTCGATAACAAATTCGAATGACTCTTCGTCGCGAATCACAGCTGCAGTTAAGCCTGCGGCACTGCTTGATCTGCCAGTGGTGTAAACTGCTCTTGGACAGAATTCCCCAACTTGTCTTCAAAATGCATTTCAATAATTAAATTTCAAAAATGTTTAACAGATTTTAATTGTAGGATTACTTGAGAAATTGACTTTTTGCTGTACTCGGATCGCCGACAATGCAAATATTAATATCACCCCTCAATGTTGTACCTTCTACAGTGCGTTTGGGTACCCCACCAAACAGCATTAGCAAAATTCCACGTTTAATTTCATCATTGCCTAAAGTACTTCTTTATAAATATAATGATTAGTTAAAAAAAAGTAATATTCTCTCACCATATATACTTGGAAATAAACTGTTTATAAGATCAGTGTATAGATTCTTATTGGAACGCATTTCACAAATTTTTTTGAACTCGCTGTCTGTCATATGTTTTCGAGCAAATTCTGGCGTGAGCTCATCTTCATACCAACGGCGGCCACCAAGATGAAAATCAAGCGGAATTAAATTGCAAGCCAAAAAAGCTACTCGATAATTAAGATCCCGAACTCCGAGAGCCTTCAAGCCACGAATGCCTTCAACAGAATAGCCTTCCCTTGCCTTGCCGCGAGCAGCCCTTACTAGCCCTTTATTTCCAGGCAAAGATAACTGACTCACGTCAGGAACCACGATCAGGGTACCAACAAAGTCAAATCTATCACCTGGCTGGCAACGTTCAACACATTCACCACGAACAATCACATCCATACTCCGTGGAACGCTGCCTCTAGGCAATTCATGCTGCATCTCCTGGATGCGTACTTTCTGATAATCGTAAAAATGAGAACGGACAACGTCGAGCTTAAAGCGTTTGCGATTCTGACAGACATCATTTGAGCAACGAACCGGCAGAGTATATTTGAAATGTTGCTCAACATTTTCAATCACTGTCTCACATTGTTCGCATGTGAAAGTACCGGTGCACAATTCCGGATGCACTGGATATGTTCGAACTACCTGGCCACTTATGCGAGTCAAAACCCCTATATGTTGCATGGTCAGTTGACGCAGGCTGAAATTAAAACATTAGACAATTCAACAATTCAAAAATCTATCGATCACCTCTTTCTCATTTCAAAATTATCAATGGCAACGTGAAATCGTCGAAGTTTCAAATCACTGTGATCTTCTTCTGGATACAGTTCTCGAATTGCATCAGATATTACACCACTCAAACGATCATGCAACCTGAAAATAGAAAAGTCAGCCAGAAATAAAAATTTACTCAAACAAAGCTTCAATACACCTGGTAATATCCGGTAAAATGGAAACTGCTTATATATAACAAATGTCAATATTTTATAAATTATTCCATATGATACGGCAAAAATTAAAAAATCTTACTTGAACGTCATTTACACTGTAGTACCCTATTTTGAAAAAAAACACTTCACTCTGAAATATGAAATAGAAATTCTATAATTTCAAGAAATGAAAATAAAACCAACAGATCACATACGCCTATGATTTTCATCAAAAATTTTAGGAACGTTAACAATACATCAAAGTTAAAAAAATAAATTTAAAACTTATGATGGTCATTAAATTAAATTAAATTAAATTAACATATGAAATTTAATATTCAACATTCTGAGAGACATAGATTATAAATAAAAATAATTAATCCTCATTATTGCGCCAAAAATAGCACAAATTCTTAAAAAAACAAAATTATCATTTCCACTTGAAATGCTGCGTTCCACTATTAAGAAAAGTAAAATATAATAGAATAAACTACGAATTTGAGTGCAGATAGCAAAAAGTTCCAATCAAAATATAAAGAAACTTACCAATAATAACGGGTGACGAAAGCATTAGCCGTTACCGAGCAGTGTGATTGTAAATGGTTGAAATCGATAAACAGTGTATTTTTCTCCAAATCAAGAAGATTTTTTAAATGTTCATGATAAATGTAAACGTCATTTTGCTTAAAACTTAAAAGAAAAACATTGAATAGGTAGGTATTTGAAAATTGTATGCTTATTACTTTATTAAGAAACTGTAAAAGTTTCTACACAAACTTTTCACATCGTTGTTATCAAAAGTAGCCGTATCGTCTGTTATTAAGGAAGCCATGGTGATGCCGAAAAATAAAAACAAAACAGACCTCAACTACAGAAAAACATGTGCCTTCATATTTAAATACTGTAACCTATAATTACTGTATTAAAATTTATTAAATTATGAATGCATTTTTTCCTGTTGAAGTGAAATAATTACTGATAAAATCTAATTTATTTAAAGGGAAAAATAACTTAATTTGTACAACCAACATGTATTAGTTATTAGTATATAAATTTTTCACAGTTTAAAGTGTTAGTGTTTTTCTAAAGTAGGAAATATTTATTTTAGAAATATTAAGCGTTTGCTATATATTATTTTAAAAACGTATTGAAAATACTATTTTTAAAAAGTATACAATGATAATTGAAGTAAATGACAGGTACTATTTTGCTTTAATTTATAAGTATCACTTATCACCATAAGTAAATAACTTTCGTTTTTGTTATCTTTATTATGTCAGTATTATTACAGAATTAATTCAATTAAATTAATTATTTTGATTAAATAATAATTATCTGAATGAAACTGTAAATTGTTCAACAGTTTAATATTAGTATTTATTAAAAGTTGTCTCTCCACATTTATTATCATTACATATAGAGATGACAAAAGCGATCATAGAAGTTTGTATTCTCTTTTGAACGCTTCATAGTGCGCAATGTCGAATATATTGCCATCTTAACGTTTTTTATTCATTTAACTTGTTTAGTTTATTTGAGAAAAACCTAGAATAAAAAACATTCAAAACTTTGTAAAAGATATTATTTTAACAACGCTGCATGTAGAATTAAAATTTCTCTATGGATTTTTAATTTCCAATCATTGCTTATTTGAGTAATTTTAGCACAAGTAATTTTTGAAATGTAATATTATTGTGGTTTTTCTTTAAATTGCCTGAAAAGCCAAAGTTTTATGAGCCTAACGTTTTGCTAATCATCAACTGCTAACTGGGCATCATCAGCAAAAAAATCATCAATGGTTTGGTTGAAAAAATACTGTGAACAGTACTTTATACATGTTATTAATTTTTATTCAGTTCATTCACTACCTAAAGTTAATGAAATTCTTTGTATTATCGTAATTTCTTGATTAAAATATAAAAGTAAAAATGTACATATTTTTCAGATATTGTTAACAATAGATAAAAGATGCATAATAAATGAAATATTTCATACATTGAATACAATAAGCAATAAGTAGTGTAAATTTTGATGCAAACCTGTAGAAATTGGAGAATGATAAATTACAAAGAAGCAGAAATAGATGACAATAGAGTAAAAGTTGTTTTAAAATGTACAAATCATGTACAAAAAATGTACAAATCATGCTTAAGATTGATAGCAAAACAAAAATAACAATATATTGTTTTTATGAGATTTTTTATTTTGATTTTTAAGTAGGGAAACTTGATTGCTGGTAATAAATATTGCGCATTTTGTTCCGGAGGGAACAGGAATGTTGAATAAACTGATATTATCACATATGCCAATCCCATTTTCTGCAAATGTGTTTGTAAAATATTAATAGCATATGTTGATGTGTGACATCATGGTTTGGTTGTCCAGTTCAGCAATTCAAGAAAGATTTTAAATATATTTCTGATTTTCTGCAGGCACTTTGATGTTGCATATCCTGATTGGAAAGAGTGTTCAGTTAAGTTCCGCCAATTCAAGCAGGCATTGTGAAATTGCTTTTTACAAAAAAGTACATTTTTTTAAAAAAAACATAACACAGATGTGTCTGTGATCTGAATGACATTACGCAAAGGTCGTCAGGTTATGCGATTGAAGATGGAAAAATGAAAACTGGATGTGGTCTAGCAACCCCTTCAAAGAAAACCCCTCCCGAGTAGATTACATTAAATTGGTGCATCGTTTAAACAGTTGAACAGATGATTAGAAAAGCAGACTTAAAAGTTGTTAACGAAGCCTTAAAAATTGCTTTCAAATTCAAAACCAATACTGGTGGTGTGCTGTTGTTGGAAAATTTTCACAATTGAACATGCTCTTCTTTGGAATCTTTATTATGATCAACTTTGAAAATACATGTGGCAGCGTGATTTTTAATATTCACAACGAAAATAAGAACATCAGCGTGATGCAACAGAATCAACCATTGGATGCAGTTCCACCAAAAGTGAAACGAAGTTACGGATTTCATCCATTTTACAAATCCTGGAAACAATCCATGCCGTTGGATGCAAAGAGCGCCAGAGTATTAGTTGATGAGCACAATTGGTACAGAAGAAAAGTAAATATTATTTATAATTTAATAAAATAATTTTATTTATATAATTGTTATTTATTTATTTTTAATTCAACGTGTTTTATTTATTAAAGATATATGAATGATATAATTGCGAACAAAAGCTTTTCTTGAATAATGAATTTAAGATAAAAACTTACAATTAAATATATAATAATAGAAAATATTTAATAATGTAAAATTGCAATGCTTATTCTTGTAATTGATTCATGCTGGATGGATATAACAATTTTTTTGTAAATTATTTTCAACATTTTTACTTGCGAATGCTTTTCAATTAACATTTATGTATTATTTTAATTACATTAATTCTCTAAAAGAAAATTCATAAATCATTAAAAAAACTTCTTTGATTATTGATTATTGTTTCTTTTTCATGTTGATAATCAATTCAATTATTTTAAACTCCTATTAAGATGATATCAAGCAATATGCGTATGCTGAGGTGGAATTCTTACTTGGCATTTCAAGCTCAAAGACACGCAAATCGTTGCACCTTTCAGCATAGCAGAGACAGAACAGATACAGGAGAAAATATTTGGGCAGCTCCTTTTTCAGATATAAGTGATTCTGTCAAGCTCTGGTTTAGTGAAATATTCAATCGACACTGCGGATGCACAAATTATTTCAAAGCTTGTTGCGGTCATTATACTCAAGTAATTTCATCATCATAATATGTATATGAACAAGTGTGTAAAATAGAAAACTATTTTCTTACAGTTTATGAATAATTGAAAATTCATTTTCAAATAAGATTAAAAGAAATTATTTTCAAAAATTAATGTAATAAACTTATCGTTTTATGCAAATGTAGTATAATAATTTTTGTTGAATTTTGAACATGTGAAATGTCACTAGGTGGTATGGGCTGAATCAGAATTGCTCGGCTGTGGACTTAGCTACTGCAACAGAATTCACAATGCTCCTGGACATAAATTTATTCTCGTCTGTCATTACTGGCCAAGCGGCAACTGGGTCCACTTTGTCAACGGATCTCTTGTCGGTTATCCAGCTTTTCGTCGTTCCAAAAATGGTCCCTGCAGTGAATGCCCAAGAGAATATGATTGTTTAGCTGGACTGTGCCATCGTCAGAATGACACTAAACAATTGCGACAATATGCTGACAATTTGCAATTTATAGCAAATTGATCAACAGTACTTTGTGACTCAGGAATGTGATAAAGCATCTCAATAATTTCTAGTCATTCCATGCTTTGTTTAATAGATTAAATTTAATTATAAATTGCACAAATTGGACTGTTGATGAGCAAATATTTTTTATGTATTATTTTATTGCAAATAATTAAAGTTCATTTGTAATTTTAAAAACGGTAAATTTTAATATTCAAATGAAATTCAAATTCGCCATTATCATCTAGGCATATGAATAGATATTTAACTATATGCACATATCTGCGTTTCAAAAAATAATTTGTAGAATGCTACATTTCAATGAATGAAAATATGTGTAAATAAATCTTCGTATTCTCTTTGAGAATGTATTTAACGTTGTCAATATCATGGGCGACAAACTGTCTGCATTGACCAAAACCGGAACAAAGGGTTTGATGAACGCTATCTTTAGATTATTTTGAAGTATATGTCAATGACAAAACAAAGAGAAAGGCGCAGTCTTGAAACGTTCTATACATAAGCTAAAAATATAATTAACAGGTCTAAACTGTACATGATCTTTACTTTTCAATATACTAAAGAATTGAGAGCTGCTTTTAATCTGCAAATTTGCAAATACTGATTAAATAAATTATTAATAGGTATTGCTATGATCTTATGAACGTTTAGTTTCTTAATAAGCATATCGCTAAAAATTATATTGCATAAAATGAAACAGAAAAGCAATTAGAAACAGAAAAGCACTACCAAAAATGTCAAAAATAGTTTAACAAATATTAAGCTTTGCTACGACATTAAAAACTTATGTGGCGATGGTACCTGAACATCAAAGGTGCTTTTATAGGGTACGGTGAAAAGAAGACAAAAGTAGTGTGTGTGTGCGTGTGTGCGTTGGCGTTACGATACAGCGTTCCCCTCTCAGTTTGTTTAATCTTTTTATCATAACTCTTTGTATAATCTTTTGTACTCCTTGGTCTATAATAAACTCTTTGTCTCCTAAATGTCGCGGATGAATCGAGCGCCTGACGGCGCCACACTTATTTACATCTATTTAATATTCGTATAATGGCCCTCACATTATTACTGACGCCAGATCAGTAAAAGTGGCTTTTTATTTGGGCCAGAGTTCTTTCAACTTCCAAATTGTCTGCGTAGGCTCTATCGAGCAAAGAGCAAAGTACTTCTGATCGAAATGATATTGTTCATTTAAAATCTTCCTCTGGCAAAGCAAAAGGCCATTATTTATTCCCAAATTTCCTCTGTGCTTTCACGATTAAATGTGCATTTCACGGCTACTGGCTACGAGACAATGTGGGGGCAAACTTTTGTTTTACATCGAATTCTTCAGCAGCTGAATTTCCGCATCTGATGCTTGTTTTGGTCTCACTTTTCCTTTTGAATTGTCCTGATTTTTGCCTTGATCTGCATCTCTTGATCATGGTTAGTTGGTGCAAAATGGCGAGGATATATCCGCCTGAGTTGAGTGCTTCCAGCATTGCTGACACTCCTTCCCAGATAATGCATCTGCATCCCTGTAAATTTTAACTAGTCGATGTTCAATATTAAATTCTAGCTCAGCTAAGCTTTTTGACCATTTTGCGTCCCGTTTCTCTGGCTCTTCACAATTTCAGAGGCAGCGCCAGTAGTTGTAGTCTGTTCGCATATAAATATGGGTAAAATTCGCTTATTGCCCATAATAAATTTAGCATCCCTCATTTTCTAGCGCAGTAACTGTGTTCAGCCTTATTGTCCAACTGCCATACATTATTACCTTTCATTTTCCACCCAGATTATGGTTCAGGAGTGTACCAAACCCGCCATCGCTTACATCTCTGTCGAATTTTAATTTCATTTCGGAAGTGAGGGAAAGCTAATATTAAGGTAGAGGTCAGCAATTTGCTCAATAAAACAAATGTTGACCGGCACAACTTTGATCAGTTCCAGTCGACATCCTTTTTCTGGTGTGGCTAAAGAGAAGCGGTAGTTTGCAAAGCTGCCTACGAATCTCGGGTACACTGATACCAGCCCCATAAACTGCCTCAACTCTGAAATGCAGCTACGTCTACGCCAGTAGCAGACTGTATGCGTTTAACTGGGATCAGTTTCGATCCCTTTACCACAGTGATTCTCAACTTTTTTTTCCTATGCAACGTTTCCACCGTTTGTCAACACATCATTCACCCATCTGCAGACTGTTTGGTTCGAAAAGCGCATTCCAAATAAGGCAAATATAATATTGAAAATATATTTATTATTATATTAGTAAATGTACATTTCGTTCAATTATTTTCATAGTATAGTTTTAAAATTTAATATAAGTGGAAAATACTGATGCATTATAAAAGTTGAATAAAAGTACAGACGTTCTTTTTTATTTTCATAAATAACATACCAAACTGAAACATAGATGAAAACGTCCAGTGGAATCATATACCACACCAAATCCACCATTACCAAACTTTCTCCTAATTCTGAAACGGTCAAATATCATCTGCGTTGTTGGCAGATTTTTCATGTCTTCTGCATTCACATTTAATAAATTCCATGAAAGATCTGTTATTATTTGGTTTCCCGGAAGACCAAATGGCACCATATCCACCATTACTCAACTTTCTCCTAATTCTGAAACGGTCAAATATCATCTGCGTTGCTGGCAGATTTTTCATGTCTTCTGCATTCACATTTAATAAATTCCATGAAAGATCTGTTATTATTTGGTTTCCTGGAAGACCAAATGGCACCATATCCACCATTACTCAACTTTCTCCTAATTCTGAAACGGTCAAATATCATCTGCGTTGTTGGCAGATTTTTCATGTCTTCTGCATTCACATTTAATAAATTCCATGAAAGATCTGTTATTATTTGGTTTCCTAGAAGACCAAATGGCACCAGATCCACCATTACTCAACTTTCTCCTAATTTTGAATCGGTCAAATATCATCTGCGTTGCTGGCAGATTTTTCATGTCTTCTGCATTCACATTTAATAAATTCCATGAAAGATCTGTTATTATTTGGTTTCCTGGAAGACCAAATGGCACCATATCCACCATTACTCAACTTTCTCCTAATTTTGAATCGGTCAAATATCATCTGCGTTGCTGGCAGATTTTTCATGTCTTCTGCATTCACATTTAATAAATTCCATGAAAGATCTGTTATTACTTGGTTTCCTGGAAGACCAAATGGCACAATATCCACCATTACTCAACTTTCTCCTAATTCTGAATCGGTCAAATATCATCTGCGTTGTTGGCAGATTTTTCATGTCTTCTGCATTCACATTTAATAAATTCCATGAAAGATCTCTTATTACTTGGTTTCCTGGAAGACCAAATGGCACCATATCCACCATTACTCAACTTTCTCCTAATTCTGAATCGGTCAAATATCATCTGCGTTGCTGGCAGATTTTTCATGTCTTCTGCATTCACATTTAATAAATTCCATGAAAGATCTGTTATTATTTGGTTTCCTGGAAGACCAAATGGCACCATATCCACCATTACTCAAGTTTCTCCTAATTCTGAAACGGTCAAATATCATCTGCGTTGTTGGCAGATTTTTCATGTCTTCTGCATTCACATTTAATAAATTCCATGAAAGATCTGTTATTATTTGGTTTCCTGGAAGACCAAATGGCACAATATCCACCATTACTCAACTTTCTCCTAATTCTGAAACGGTCAAATATCATCTGCGTTGTTGGCAGATTTTTCATGTCTTCTGCATTCACATTTAATAAATTCCATGAAAGATCTGTTATTATTTGGTTTCCTAGAAGACCAAATGGCACCAGATCCACCATTACTCAACTTTCTCCTAATTTTGAATCGGTCAAATATCATCTGCGTTGTTGGCAGATTTTTCATGTCTTCTGCATTCACATTTAATAAATTCCATGAAAGATCTGTTATTATTTGGTTTCCTGGAAGACCAAATGGCACCATATCCACCATTACTCAACTTTCTCCTAATTCTGAAACGGTCAAATATCATCTGCGTTGTTGGCAGATTTTTCATATCGCCTGAATTCACATTTAATAAATTCCATGAAAGATTCGTCATTTATATGTAGTTTGCTTTTACATTTGCAAAAAAATGGAAATAATCCATTTTATGCGAGTTTCTACTCAGGACGGCAGGCCAGCTTAAAATCTTTACCGCTGCAACCAGTCAAAATATGTCGGTGACCATCCTGGGTACCCTTTTATCAGCTATCTTCAGGTGATAAGCAAACTCTTCCACAGTTCACCGTCCCTCTGCACCAGACTCAAGAAGTCGTTCTGCTTGCATTCTTCATTTAATAATATGCCATATTATGCTTTTTATAAACATCGTTCTTAAATTGTAGAGTCATCTAATTCACGCAATCTCAGGACAGACAAAGTGGACCTAACATTGTCGTCAGCATAAAAGTGTATTACCATAACTCGGCTTTCCATTAGAACGGCGACATTCAAAACATACTTCTGCGTTCTCAAACCATTTTAATGTCACCACTACGAGAAAAGGGTGTTAACTGCGACATCACAAGAAGCAATACCATTATCCTGTCACGCTCGCCATTTGTGGCACTAAGTTGCTTGCGCTTATGCCAGTTAGGTGTATCAAACACAGTTCTGCACACGAGGACAAGAAGTCACTAACACACACGCACAACAACGATCACAATCTTAAGATATCTCTCTTCTGACGTTCTTACAGTTCACGCTTTTATTATCAGGTATCACACAGTATACGGTATTTTCTTCTACGCTGTATTTCCCATAATTTAAAATATTCAAAATGTGTATTTATCGTATCGTCTGTGCATTTATCGCGTCGCAATACTTCAAATTATCAATTATAGCATCTTCCTTTTTCAATATTAAAGTAACTCACTTTAACTCATTTTGTTGGCCACAAAACTATCGTCACCTGCGAGCTACTGGATTGTAATTTTTATTCGGTGGCAGGTCAATCAACAATGATCACCTATCATCTTCGACCAACAATCCAACTCATCTTCGCCTCTGAACGTGACACAAAGCAAGAAGAACCGGTAGAATCACTTTATTCAACAAACTCGTAAGCTTAGCAACAGATACAAACATGCAAGGATAACTCACCACACAATAAACAAATACAAAAGCACAAAACAGAACGTGTAACACAAGCCGGATTACACATTCCCTTGCCAACTCAGCTACTTAACTGTCGACCTACCGTAAGCTACCGTATCCTAAATTCAGGTACAGATTTACATTGCAACCGAATAAACTGCAACACATTTCTTTAATTTATAAAATACATCAAAAAATGTTACACATGCATCTAGCGAGAAAAAACAAAAAATATAAAATGTTAATACTAATGTGATTACTGACGCAATTTTAATTAAAGAACAAAATTTCGGCAATTCATTTTTCATTTCTTAATGTTACTTTTATTTAAAGCTTCTTTATTTTATATTTATCTGATTTTATGGTATTCATGTTCCTAACTATTCTTTTCGAAAGCAGCAGCTTTGAAATGCAGTGTAATAATGTTAGCATTTATTCATACCTTAAGAAACAAAAGTCAAAGTAAAAATGAAACAGAATTTTATTTATAAATATAACCAATAGTTAAAAAATATCATGATGAAGCAACGTTCAAAAAACTCAATTAAAGAATTGTTGATTCGAAATTAAAAAAAGAATATTGTGCAAATCAGTACATCCAAGCCAATGTTATATCCGGTCATTTAAAAAAGTCAACATTAAAACAATGATAAAAGCAATGCATAAAAATTCTCGTTTAATTTTCTGATAGATTATTCTTCAAAAACTGTGTTTCAGATTATAGTTTTTCTCTTTAGTAAAGCCGCTTTTCACTGAAAAATATTATACATTGTGTAAAAAATAGTTTCACGTTTATCTGAAAGTGCTGTAATACTAAAATTACAGATAGTTCAACAAAATTAACATTTTAATAAGATTACTGTATGTTATACCGTGATTGCCATTTACTGTAAATACTGGCAATTCACTTCATTCATGTAAAACTATATTTAGAGTATATGCATATCTTTTCATAATAATTTTGTGATATTCTGATTTTGACGTTTCTATTATTCAAATAAAATGAAGTAATATGCATAAACTATAAAACTGATGAAATAATTAAAAATCAATGAATCTGAATGAGATCATGATATTTATTTTAAAAATTTCTTTATTATAGACTGTTTAGTTTTCTCATTTTTTATATTAAATTGCAATGTATGCAATTTATATTAGTAAAATTGTGCATTTTCAATGGTATACTAGTGATTAGTATAACTGAATTATTAAACAGCAAATGAGGCATCAAATATTTTTTTAAAATATATTTTGTAAATATCAAGCTCTTTTTATGAATTGTATGCCAGATTCGTAATCGATTTTATTATCTTTGATGTTCAAATTAACATGACAATCAGTTAATGGTAATTGTAATTTGGTTGTATTGGACTTTACGTCGTGAAGGTCGTTAATTTTGTAATTTTTCAACTTTATTATTTATGTTTACTTTCCTTATTAGATTTCAATTAAACATTTAAACAGGTTTTTGCTCAAGATTTTATCATAATTTATCAAGAATTTTCGTTTCGTTTTGTTTTGTTATATTTCATTTTAAATATACAACAAAAATACATTGTGCGTATTTAAAATAAAAACGTGTTATGTAGTTTTACCATTTTCATTGTACTTGGCTTGCATATTTTATTACTTTTATACGTGTTTCGGTTCGCCAGTTGATGTTGAATGTTGAAGTTTTCACTTTGTCACCTCTGCTATACTTCTATAGTTATTATAATATTTTCGGTTGACTTTTTCATCTTTGAACTAGTTAACATAGATTTATCTTTTTCAGTATTGTTTAAATTTATTTCACGTATATTTGCATAAAAGAATGTTTTTAACAATGTTTCTTTTAGATTGTTGATATCGTGTATTACGCTGGTCTGTCAGTTTTAACTTTTGGCAGAAATGCGGCTAACAACTCTCATTTTATTTGCTTTGCTATGCCAGGTTGGGGCAGTGGATCGGAGCAAATTTAAAAATTGCGCTCAGAGCTCATTTTGTAGGCAAGTTTTAAATTATTTGATCAGTTTGTCCTGACTGTCACAAATATGTCTTATCGAAATACTTTCTGTTAAATATATGATTTTTTAAATTCACACTGGTGGATATAGTGCAAAAATCGAAATACACTTTGTATTATTTAAGTGTTTGTTAATTTTATGAGTTTGTTATTTTCTGTGGAACATGCAGTTTTAATTTTGACTTCCACCAGTATTTAATATTGCATGTTATCCATTAAAGAACTAACTATTTGATAATAACTTGATTTTGAAAGGTATATCCTGTAAGTAAGTGTGCACATTTTAGACGCCAAAGAAATTTTAAGCCAACTGTTTCGCCATACAGTATTTTGCCCCAGTCGGCGTCTGTGTCGGGTAATTTCATTGAAAGAGAAAACGCTTTTTATATTAAAAGAATTGAATTTAAGGATCAGCATTTCATGCAGAAATTCAATGTGGCAAGGGCCGTTCTTTATTAAAAATGACATTGCAAAATCTTCAAGTTGGTGCTGTTCGTCTCATCATTGACGAAAAGGAACCGCTTCGTGAAAGGTTCCGCCCTTTAGAAGCTTTGAACGGTGAACCTGTGACGTCAGAGTATTGGACTTTTTCAATTTTATTTGTTATTTACATCATCGAGGAAGATTTAAAGTAAAATTTTGTTTTCCGTTTCAGCTTTATATCTACGGAAATTGGTTCCGATATGGCTGTTCTGAAAGTTGCGGCGGACAAAGAAGTGGTGGTGATGTTCAAACCACTGCGGTTGGATATGTTTGTTGATAAAAATTTAGTTATGAGCTTCAATGGGAATGGAAGATTTAATTTTGAGACATTCAAGGAAAAACCGAAGTACTTCAACAACAAATTTACATTTTATACTATACGACAATCAGTTGCGAATATTGCTTCTGACTCGTTTTATTTATTTTAAATAGGGAATTGGAAGATAATGCAGAATCCAAACCGGTATGTCTTTCTAAAATTAATGTTTTACTAATTTTGTATTTTGCTTGGAAAATATTATATTATGCAGTATAATTTTTACTGACTTTAATTAATTCACACACACACACACACACACATATATATATATATATGCATGTATTTATGTATTCTGCAACGCATTTGCATGCGATATTCACAAATTTTCTTTGACATTGACATTAATTTAATTTATTTTTAATTATTTCTCAGCAGCTGTCAATTAATTATCAGTTTGGGCCGTTTTTCTTATTTGTTTTATTTCCTTTTCCGAAATATGTGGGCTGAAATGATTATGTTTGACGAGTTTTTTCGTTGGATGGGCCCATTTTTAGTTGACACTTTTCAATCGTCTTTTCGATTACGTTCAAACTTCTGTTTTGAAATGGTTGAAGCCGTTGCAGAGCGAACAAAATCCAGCAGATGAAGCATCTGAAAGCAAGAAATATGAACAGAATCAAGGTGTCGCGTATGATCGAGATGGAAATCCAATTAATGATGCTGATCATCCTTTGGAAGAAGGTGGTGAACTTGAACAAAATGCCCACGAAGAGGAAGATACCGATGGTCTGTGGACAGAACATTTTCACACTTTCACCGACAGCAAGCCATACGGTAAAGCGAGTGATGTTTATTACGCTAAATTGACTTTCAAAATACTTAGGTCCAAGTTCCGTAGCTACGGATATAAGTTTCATTGGATTTCGTCATGTTTTTGGTTTGCCAGAGCATGCGGACAGCCTTGTATTGCGAGATACCAAGTAAAAAATATTAATTAATTTTATTTTTACTTATTTGACATTAATTTTATTTAGTCAAACTGATCCGTATCGACTGTATAACTTGGATGTTTTTCAATATGAAGTTGACACTCCTATGGCACTTTATGGTGCAGCTCCGTATATGATTGCTCATAGGTATATTTTACTGAATTTATTGTTCTTTTGAAATATGCAAACTATGTGAATTTTGAGTGCGAAAGCTACGGTTGGTGCTTTTTGGCTAAATTCGGCCGAAGGTTGGTTCGATGTCAGCTATGAACCGGACGATTCTGTACGTTCCTTAATTGCAATATAATGTTATGTTGTTAATTTTCATTTCAATTTTAGAGTTTGTTAAAAAATCTCTTCAGTCGTTTTTTTGCTAATGATAAATTGCCAGTTGCAAAAACACATTGGATGTTTGAAACAGGTTCAGTGGATATTTTTTTTCTTTTTGGTCCAAAGCCAGACGATATTTTCCGTCAATACAGTACACTTACCGGTGTTAATCCACTGCCACCAGTAAAATATGTTTTACTGATTAATTTTAAAAGCAGTTTTTTAATTTATAATTCTATAGTATTTTGCTTTGGGTAAACACGTTTCACGATGGAATTTTATCGATATGAACGATGTGAAACAAACTGACGCCGGATACGATTTGCATGACATCCCGTATGATGTTATATGGTTAGATATTGAGCATACTTATGGAAAGAGGTATTTTAATATTGAACTCAATGAGAAGATTGTGTTGTACTTTTGTGCATTTTGCATATAACGTTTAGATATTTCACTTGGGACCCGATTAAATTCTCCAATCCAACTGAAATGATTCGCAATATTTCAGCTAAAGGGCGCAAGATGGTTGCAGTGGTCGATCCACACATTAAAAAAGACGAAAATTGGGACGTAAGTATATGTTCATTTGTAATCTGAAACAATAGCAAATTAATAGATTTTTAGTAAAAGAAATTGAAAGCTTTATTACGTATTATATTTTATATTTTTTCAGTTTTATGGATTTTTCTTAATCTGAAGAATTTAAGATATTCATTTGTTCAGCTGTAATTGTCATAGCTTCGAAATAGCTCAATCAATTATTGAAGAGCAATATCGATAGAACTACGTTTTGTGTTTTAAGTCATTTATTTATTAACATCTCCTGACAGGAAATATAAAGAATTTTTAGATGAAGATTGTAATTCTGCATATGCTATTATTAAATTATTTATGCAGTTTATTTAAAATTTGATGAACTAGAAATTTTTTGAATAGAATAAACATTCATTCAGATTTGAAATATTTAAGCTTTACCAAGAAGCCTTGGAAAAAGATTATTATGTGAAAGATGTCAATAATCGAGTGTATGAAGGTTGGTGTTGGCCAGGTATGGGATATAACACGACTTCATGATTTTCTCTCTTGCTTGTTTTCTTTTCGAATTCTGGTATAACGTAAAAAATTGCTTCAGGTGCAGCTGTATATTTGGATTTTTTCAATCCAGAGGTACGAAAATGGTATGCAAATAAATATCAGTTTTCTGAATATAAAGGTTCTACGGAAGATTTGTACGTTTGGAATGATATGAACGAGCCATCTGTATTCAGCGGTCCGGAGGTTTCTATGCCAAGGGACAACATTCACTTTGGTGGCTTAGAACATCGCGAAGTGCATAATGTTTACGGCTTGTTTCACGTAAGAACTTATCAAATTTTTTAATATTATACTTTTTTGAACGATTCTTTGTTTATTTTATAGCACATGTCTACGTTTAACGGTCTGTACCAACGTAGCAATGGAAAGAAGAGGCCATTTGTGCTAACTCGATCATTTTTTATTGGAAGTCAACGCTACGGTAATTTTATCTGTTGTTATTTTAATGTATTGTTTGAATTATTATTATTATTATTATTATTAAAGCGAATGTATGGACTGGTGACAACGCTGCCCAGTGGTCTCATTTGCGAATATCCAATCCAATGGTATTGTCATTGGGAATTGCAGGATTTCCTTTTACTGGCGCAGATATTGGTGGTTTTTTTGGCAATCCCGATGATGAATTAATTGTACGCTGGTATCAGGTTCGTTGATGCTCATCCATCGAAATGGGATGTATTTTTTGAAAAAAACTTTTTGCTTACTCAGGTGGGCATATTGCATTCATTTTTTCGTGTTCATTCCGAATTGAATACACGACGACGAGAGCCATGGTTTTTTTCTGAGCAAACAAAAACCCTGCTTCGAAATATTATCCGGTTGCGATATTCACTTTTACCATATTGGTATGAAATTTTAATTTGTTATTTCTTGCAGAATATAGCTTGTACAGGTGAACAAGTTCGAAAATGAAAATAAAATATTTTGTATAAATTTAAATTTAGTGCACTAAATGTGATAACATTTTTAGCGCAGGTGTATTGTTTAAATTGTAAAATTTAAAAAAAATTCTGAAAATGCACGAGTGCATGTTAATGCATTCTTATCATAGTTTATTATTTTTTTGTTTAGGTATACAGGATTTTATGAGCATACCCAAAACGGTTGGCCAGTTGTACGACCGATGTGGACAGAATTTCCAACCGATACAGCTCTTTTCAATGAAGAGAAACAGTTTATGATTGGTAAAAGAACAATAAAATTTTTCTCTGATGAATTATGAATTATATTATGTTTTACCATTTAAGGACGATGTTTAATGGCAAGACCTGTAACAGAGCCTGGTGAGAGTTCAGTTCATGTATACTTGCCTGATGAAAAATCGGTATATCACTTTCCAATGGCAAAGTACCACCAGTAAATATTAAATTTATCTTATGCCTCTGTTTATTGTAGGAATGGTACGATTGGTTTACCCACATTCCTATTGTTGGACCAGGTGTTGTGCAAGTTGCTACTCCACTAGAAAAGGTTTATTCCTTATTTTTACCTTACATTGTGTTGGATCATTATTATTAATTTTTGTTTCAATTTTACCATTTGTTTTTTTCAATTTAAAATTATTGTTGATGAATTAATTTAATACTTGTAGATTCCATTATTTGTACGTGGTGGTTGCATTATTCCTATTAAAGAACGCATGCGTAGATCATCAAGCTTATCTCATCAGGATCCTTTTACTCTTATCATGGCATTAAATAAAGATGTAAGTGTGTGGTTATAAGGGTAGTTTTGGTAAACTTTTTTCAAAGTTTTTGACATATTTAGCATAGTGTTTGTCTGATATATTTTTAGGGCACTTTTGCAAATGGTACACTTTATCTTGATGACGGTGACTCATATGAATACAAGAATGGCCAATATTTGTACAAATATTTTGTGTACACTGGTGACAAAAAAAGTGGATCACTAATGTCCACGTATATATGTTTTCTTTTCTTTTTAAATATTATAAAAATACTTGATAAAAATCATGGCATCATGAATTTGTGAATTACAGCAATGAATTTGTTTTCTTCTTTTAACAGTAAGATTAACGCTGTTTTTTTTTTAAATTATTAATTAATATATGTTTATTTTAAAAAGGGTTTTCCTAATGTTAAAGTTTGTTGAATGAGGGAATTTTTTAATGATATGTAAAATTTATAGCACAATGCACCCAAATGCATTTTACAATACGAATGCATGGATTGAAAAAATTGTAATTCTTGGTTTGCAATTTTATCCCACTGATGTGCACGTTTTTCGAGCAGGTGATATTTGAATATTTGTTATGAAATAAGGCAAAATTTTCCAACATCTGTATTGCAGATTATGTTCCAAAAAAATTGAATTTTGTGTTTGACAATCAGAAAATGATGCTGACCATCCGTAAACCGGAAGTGCCGGTAAAGGAAAACTTTCGGTTGGACATCCATGGATGACGGAGTGAAGCCAATTTTTACCTTTTGATAATTCTGTTTCTTTTTTTTCAATAATCGATTCGTTTATTTGTTTCGATTTGCAAACACTGGTTATAATAATTAAATTAATGTTTGTAAATAGTGTTACGTTATTTTTGTTTCTTCAATACAACAGACGAAAACATTCTTTCAAGGAAATATTCATTTTTGCGAGTTTTATATTTATATATAATTTTCCGGCATTTCTTTTTAATGTTTAATAATAAAAAAATTTTACTATCTGTTTTTGGTTTGCAATATTAATTTTTTACTTTAAAAAATTTTAAATAGTAAATAAAAAATATTTTATTCTCAATAATTTTTGAAGCATGGACGGTTGCATTTTATGTTACGCAAGATTTTATACTTACTGTGCGTGGAGTCAATTTTTTAAAAATAAAAAATTTATAAACTTTTAAAATACAAGGAATAATACGCTTTGTATTAAAGGCCAGTCAATAATTAAATATATTGTTAAAAAAATTATGTTTAAACTCCATTGTTGGAAACAGTGAATAAAACTTTTAACGAGGAAGTTGCGCATGAAATAAATTTGCCAACGAAAGGATTGAAAAATTATAATTGTGTCAAAATCAAGAAAACAAATCATTTTTAGTATTGTATAATATATAATAGTAATAATAGTTACAGTAATTTTAAAAAATACAAAGCAATATTTTATTTTAAAAAATATTGAAAGTTGTAATTAAACTTGCACATCAATTATGGTAGTCAAATTTGATACTATGGTATTCAAGTTTGTTATGTAATGAATTAACAGTGCATGAATGAAATGGAAAAATGGGCTTTCCTGTTTAGTAATGAGAAAGTCTGAAAATATCGATTGCATTATGTCTGTTGTGTTGGAAAAGTGCCCAAAAATATTTATACTTCGTGACTATTCTAGTGGAACGGCAGTTCGATTTCAAACAAAGTTACCTCAAGAGCTTGTTGGTCGTGTAAGATAATGATGCTTGCAATCAGAAATTAATCTACAATCTGAAATTTTTCAATTATAATTCAGCGTAAATTTGTAAATGATCCAAATCCAAGTTAGTGATTGTTTTGCTGCAACATAAATTTCAATGTAATTCTTATTTAAAATGGAAGTTGAATTGATGATTTACAAACCGAAACTTGGTAACTGTAATGAAGTAAATAATCAAGTAAGCCTAGATTTGTTTTATGAATTTTCCACGTAGTCTGCAAACGTTTATATTGTTTAGTACAGCAGATATTCACTCAAAATGCTTTTTGATATTTATTTTTTGTTATATGCTTAGATTGATGAGCAGTTGTTTGAGAAATGCATTCAAACATTGAATGAAATATTTGCAAAAGCGGAGAAACTCACATGGAAGTCATTTTTTGAAAATATCATTGGCTGCTTTACTTGCTATCTTTCACATCTGTGCATGGAATATCAGTTCAGTAAAGTAAGGAAATAAGATTTAATTAAAATTGATATTATTTCGTTTGTTTTTTTTCGAATTTGCGAATTATCGCCGATTATCTGCGAGAGCAAAATGAAACGGTATTTATTCCTCATGGTCTGTTTATCACAGATCCTATCGAACGTGGCCTGAGAATGGTTTGTTATTTTGTATTTATTTCATCAATTAATATTTATTTTTCAGATTGAAATCTCTATCCTTAACAACGTAAATGTTACCCAGTCACCGGCAGTTTGACTATGCTATGCTTTTTCTTGGCCACTTTTACCTTGCTTTTGAATTATATTTTCAATTCATCTGAATTGAAATCAGAAATGTCTGCTTGTTTATAACTGTTGAGATTGCTCATTGACAGGTTTGAGTCGGCATTTTCAGAACAAAAACGGCCTCTGTTGCTATTTAAAGTTGAATCAATTCACACTATCGATCTATAGATGGTAGGCTTCATGTTGAAGCCGATATCTTATCTTAGGGACGACTGAAATTTTAAACTGCATCCTTTAACGAACACGAGAAAATCATTACATCAATTTTTTGTTTTTCACAGTATATGAAGAAGGCTGTTAATTGTACAGTAAACTCAAACATCAATTTAAACAAGACTTTTTTTAAATAAATGGTTATCGTTTATTCACTCAAGAAAGGTAAAAGCAAAACGCCAATCTACATTACATTAAACTTTTCAATTAAACACAAAAATGACTGCTAATGCAATCTGGATAAGCATAAATTAAAGCTGCAATAAATAACGCAAAAATACTACAGAGTTGGAAGCACTGTCAACGATTAGATCGAATTCATAAACATCAGCAAAGAAAGCTTAAAAGTTAAACAAAAAAGTTAAGGGCAAAGAACCACCGCAGTGTTTCAATAAATCTAACAATTGTAAACAGTCAAAGCGAACAGTAAAAAAGCTGTAATAATAAGATGATGATATTACATATGTTTTATAACTTTGCTTTTCAAATCATCGTGCAACTCAATGAACTTTTCGGCCGAAATGGATTTTCTTTCATTGAAGTAAATCCAGAAACCAGAACGTCTTCTCTTTGATGTTCATTTATAAATCTAAATTTATAACTTTAATTTTAATAAACGAAATATTTCACTTTCAGACTTCATAAGATCCTTCGCAGCATCGCTGACGAGCAGTCGTTTTATGTATAGTTCACGTCGAAGTTGGTCTGCAAGCATTCGAAACTGTTGAATATCAGCCTTGTCGCGATTTATCATTTCTGTTCAACAAACAAATATGAAACAGTCAATTTCTGGAAAATCTAAAATTCAACAGCGCTAAAAAAATGCTTTAATTAAAACACATGTGACAAACTGTTATGATAATATCAATGCAAACAATCAATTCAAGCGATTTATTGAATAAAATTTGCCTGCAAATGCTTCCCCTACAGTAAAGTATTAGATTAGTAGTCTTACTGTAAATAAAGATTATTCAAGTTTAATTAATTTTGCAGGAAAATGTTATCATTTACTACTTTAAATTTAATGTTATACTAAATTCAAAAGTATAATAATGAAACCATGAATAAAATATTTTATAGATGTGTCATTTTCAAATAGTTCGAAATGCTTCATGTGTGATTAAAATTTCACTGATAGTTTTTACTAAAATTGTTAGTACAGCATAGTGAAAAATGAAAACAGAACTATAAATAATCTTTTCCTGTTAAACAGTTAAGTAAATGACAAAATTGTGCTTATTTTTATGATAAAAAAATCTCTTAAGTAAATGAGCCAAACATTCTTTGCACTGGTATGCATTATTGCTGTAGCACTAGGATTCCTGAAACAGTGCATTTTACTCGACAAAGGCTAGATGAAAATATTCTCTTCCTGAATTCGACGAAAACTTCCTGAAAATACTGCCTGTTATCCAATACTTATATTTTCAGCAATGAATAATTTATTTTTCAAAATTCAGTAATGTAAAATTGTTTGTGTAACATTTCTGCAATTGTGTAAAACAGCAATGACGCCCTCCTGCTGCAAATTGAAGATATGTAAAATCTACATTTGTAGTATTTATAAGCATAAAATTATAAATTAATTTTCATGCATTCAAAATAGTAGTTTAACAGATAATTATGCATTTAATTTTTCAATTTATAAAGGACAAAAAGGCTAATAGAGCAAAATTTCATTTGATTTACATTCAGTATTTTAATAATTTTGTATAATTAATTTTAACTTTAATTTTGAAGTACTATAATTTTGTTATTATTTGATCTTGCTATTATTATAACTATTTTTAAAATGTTTCAGTACATTTATAACATTTCGTTTTCAGTAATGAAAGACTAAAAAATTATTGCTTCAGTAATTACGAATGCAGTTATATATGTTCTTTATTGGATAACAGTGAGCATGAATAATTATAGCTGTATTTTAAACCTTAATTTATTGTAATTGATTTCACATGCCAAATTTCTTTTTTTTAATTTGAACAACTTGCAACCTTTCATTTGGAATTGAATGTTTTACGGAATTATTGAAAAGTGAATTATATCAACATTTCAAATTATATCAATTCATTCAAAAGATTTCAAAATGCATGTATGCATTTGAAAATTGAGACTGCAGAAAAATTATCACTCTAATTTTAGTTTATTAAAAAATGTTCGAATCAAATAAATTATTTTTTGGTAGAACAGTTATCTTAGAATAGATGCAATATCTCATTAATAATTAGATTTTTTTAAAGCATTGCTTCAAGTATGATTTTTTATCAAATTAGTACAAAATATTCTTTGACTCTTTTGAAGTTTCGTTTATTTTTATTGTTGAGCCAAAATGTTTTTAAAGATAATATAAAAGAAAAAATTTACCGTTTTTAAATTAAACAAATTCTGTTTTGAAAATTAAAAAAACAAATAATAAAAGTAAAATTTAATATCATCGAGTTTTATAAATAGCAGATCAATTTTAGAATATTTTTCAATTATTTCCATAATAATATTAATTTAAATATTGCTAGAAAATACTTCAGGCAAAAAAGGGGAAATGCACCAGTTGTGTGTCCATATCCATCAAGAAAAGATTTCGATTATTTTTAATTACTCGACGAAAAAAATTATTTACTAAAAAATTTATTTGCTAAAAGAATTCCAAAAAAATAATCCGCTACATAGTGTTTGCTTATTTTTGTGCTTCAAATTTTTCATTGAAAATTCATTGAAAATTACTGATGGAAGAGGATTATTTATTTATCTGAAAGAAATTCTTTTAAAAAAGCTGTTTTAATATTGTTAGCTAATATTATTAATTATCTCAGGTGAATAAACCACGACAAATGCTAATTTATACACAGCAAATTCCACATGATACTGGACACATTGTCATCATAAAGCCTGGAATTCTTTCACATTCTCCAAGATGAGCCCAAAACGAGCACTTGAAATCATTATCTTAATTTAAAATAAATTGCAAAAATAAGACCAATTATTTTAGAATTATAATAAAAATATGGAAAAACTTGGTTTACCTTCATTATGTGGGCATGGGCATGCTTTTCTTTGAGGCCATTCCATAAAGGAGATGCCTCTTAGTCTTGGAAATTCATGTTTTGTCAAAAGAAGCCTTTTTGCACAGCATGAACAAACGCTGCATGGAACATAGGTTTCAATTTCATTGCAATGCTTATCTGGTAAAGAGCAACAAAAGCCACAAAGAAGAGAATGTAATGATTCACCATCTGAAACCTCGCTCATTTCAGCATAATAGCCAATTCCTTAAAAATTTTATGCAATTTTATTTTTTAAATTGTATTTCTTCAAATTTATATGCAAAATAAAATTTATACCATCAACTGTGGTGCAAATGAAAACACTTCCTAAAGCATAAAACCCTATCAACGTACTCCACAGGAACAGGAACATTACGTATCAATAAAAGAGTGCTAACATGAAGTATGTTTTACGAATTTCATTTTAACAAACTGAATTTCTAACAACCTCTTTCTGAATTTATATATCTATTTATATGACTACATGTTCATATAAATAAATTAATATATATATATATATATATATATATATATATATATATGTATGTATGTATGTATTAATGTAATAATGATGATTAATTATTTACAACGTCTAATTTGAACCAAATAGTTAAGACTTTTTGACATTGAAAAATGAAACAGGAAGACAAAATCAGTATTGGCATCAAAATGTTGACAAGAACAAATGTATAATTATTTGTGTCAAAATAAATCCATGTTCAGTATTTACACAAAAGGTGTGTGCTTGTCTGTTATCTTAATTGTAATTTAATTCGTTTAAGTCCACTTATTGACTCAGGTTAGTTGATTTAAGTTAATTTAATAAATTTAGGTAGTACTTATTAAAAATTGATAAACTGAAACATACCATATAAAATTTTGAATTAAATTGATATTAAGTTGAATAATTGAATTTTTTAATGAAATTTATTTTTATTTAAAAGTGAATGAACTTTTTCAATCATAATCAAAATCAAACAATATGCAATTGGAAATTTGTCATGTTTCTTGTGAAATAATTTTATTTATTCATAGCAACACATGAATTGGTAAGATAGTGAATTAAATGCGACATTATTGTTATTTATTTAAATTATGCATTTTCGATTACGTTTCATTTTCTTTCTCATTATTCTATTCTACATTTTCACTATGCAAAAATCATGCTGCTTGCTATTCACTTTGAAGCAAAATTCATGAAACGATAAATAAAGGAGAAGCTTCTTGTAATAAATACATATATGAATAATAATAATAATAATAATAATAATAATAATAACGCAAACATATTTTATATTAAAAGTAAGAGAAAAAATTAACAATAAGTTATTGTACTTGTAAATTTTTGAAAATTTCGCAAATTCCACGTGTCACCAACTTGATTCCATTGTATGATTAATAACAATAAGAGAAAACTAGGTTATATTAATGACAGCACTTTTGGCAGTTGTTTTCATATTTATCATTTCCGTGTAGATTTTCATGCTGTATCATAAAATTTATTATTTATGACCATCATATCTCATGTATTTTCATTAATTATTTTATTGAAATTAATGAGTAAGTTATTTGCAAGCAATAATGATCCGAATGATGATAATAAAATGAAGTGAATGATTAATTAATTTTCTTTACATTGCATTACAACAAATCTTTAATTAATTAATATTTCTTAGCATTATTTTTTTTTTAGTAAAATTACTTTGTAATATTTGCATATATATATATATATATATATATATATATTTCAATTGTGAATCAGTTATGTTGCTGTTAATGTTAATGTTGAACATGATTACCGCAATAAATATTATTTTCAAAGAAAAAATGTCAAAATTATTATACTACTTGATAAGCGTTTTGAATAATTTTCTTATTACGTAATTGATTTCTATTTAATCATGCATAATTTGATCATATTGTATTGTTTGTTTTTTATTTGATTTTTTAGGGATAATATTTTACAAAAAAAAATCTATTTCCAGATTTTTTTCAAGCACAGCCAAATTCAGATTTAAGAATGCCGCCAACAGGGGAAGGGTCAGATTTGCACACTTCTGGTGATTACATTTCTGCAATGTGCATAATATGCTGTCGATCGAGGCGAGAATTATGTCAACGGCCTGATACCAGCAAAGCCTGCAGCAGTTGTGACTGTTGCCGCCAATCCAAGCAGTCGAAAGGGGAAGCAGAAGTTGAAGAAACCACATCAGAAGCAGAAGGAGAAAAACCGGAAGAAAGGGAAGAAGAAATCAGAGCTGGTGTTGTACCACAAGTTCCGCTTGATTTCCTCAGCCAAGGGGCGGTGGATCCAGCTGCGAGGCTATTGCACAGGCTTCATTATGGAAAGCAATCTCAACTTTTGCAACCTCGATTCTGTCCATGCCCGACAGCTAAAGGTAATAATTTGCCCATTTTAAACCATACTGATAAATTTACAAATTTAGATTACAATGAATTATGCCTATATTGGGCTTATACTGGTCTGTGCAATCGAGCACCCTACATGAATACGATGTGCGCATATTCGTGCCGTGCTTGTTGCTGAATTGTTGCTCAACTGCTTGTATGTCGAGCATTTGTTGTTCTGTTGAAATAAAATTATTTCAAAAACAATCAAATTATTTTTTTTTCAAATTTAAATATTCATCAAAACCCACTTGAACACCTTGAAATAAATGAACAAAAAGCTTTTCCAAAGCTTCCATTTCATTAGCTATTCACTCGTTTTGATTATTTCAATTTTTTTTCCATAAAAAATATAACAAATACACAATATTGCATCATAATGAAGTACTTTAAATATTTGTTCAATTTCAAGTATGTTACATCATTGATTTTTGACAAGAATACTTTCGAGTAAATTGATGTACTGCAATCAAATTACAAATTACAATTTTTGCACGGACAAAAAATATTTGTTATAATTTTCAAGAAAAAAATGACAATTTCAAAGTGAATATTACAAAAAGTATAGTTAAAATATTTGAAATTATTTTTTGACCCCTTGTTGCTTAGCAACAGAAACAGTTTTCCAATACAACGCTTCCAGTGAGTCATTGTTCTATTTGTCATTACAAAAATTCTACTTGAAGCTTCAACGCTACAGTTTGAAAGTTTTATAAAGCAAAACCAGCATCTCATCTTTCGTACTTTGCAAATTTGAACAATGTGCAATTTTTCATTCACTTCGATCATTTGAATTTGAACATTTTTGCTTAGCTTCAAGTTGCAAATTATTAAATTTCTACACTGTTGCCTGTAGCATAAATTGGCTTTTTGTTCGTGATTTGAGAGTTGAAAAAAATTTTTTTTTAATAACATATAAAAAACAAATTATTTTAAATTATCACTTAAAAAATTTTGAAAAGATTTATAGACAATGATGAAATTTTATTGAAATACGCTCAATTGGTTGAACATTTTTATTGATGATCGTCATGGTTTTTCAAAAATAAATGAAAAACTGTTTCAATAAATTATTAGAACAGGTTTTCCGCAAATGCGTTTGCAAATATTTGCTCAACATACGAAATAGCGGTTCATTCAATTATCGAATTAAATCATCATGTTTATCTTTGTAAACAATTCAAATTAACATTTTTCAGATTAAATTAACTATTTTTCAAATAGATTTGAACATTTTGTAAGAATTTTTAAATAAAAAAATCATTACAATTATTATTATAAAATAATTCAATAAAATAAAAGTAATTTTCTTGATTAAAAAGAAAAAATATTCACTGTTCAGCAGAAGTTGGTTGAAATTGTTCTGTGCAAAAAAAGTTTTCTTCAGGTTACAGTAATTTGAATTCAAACTTAAATTTTTTATAAATGGGAGTACGGTATTGCTATGGAAATCCGATAAATCGATCGTGGTATTTTGTGTTTTGTTGTCGGTGAGTAGCGAATTTTGCAAATAATGCTCAGCGAAGAACAGAATTTGAAATTGTTGAACAGTCAGCATTCGTTGTTAACCGATTTGGAGCCGAAAGAGATCACTGCTTATTTGCAAGCGGCTGGCGTTTTTTCGGAAGACGATATTGAATTAATCAATGCGAAGGTACGGACAGTTTGGAGTGAATTTTGCCGCCAATTTGATCGCTTGTTTCAGGTTACCAGGAGGGAGAGGGTTGCGCAATTGTTGACGATTTATCGACGCAAAGCTCGTGATCTCGGTCCATTGGTTTATGCGTTGGACAAGACCGGCTACAGGCATTTGAAAATTGAATTGGTCAATTCAGTGAGTGAAGTGGATCGTGGTGTTGTGCCCAATTCCAAGCATTCGTTGAACATTTTGCTCATCAATGGAAAAGTGCCACGTAAGCCGGAAGTGTACGTTGAACGTAAAGAAATGAAGCTGAAATTGAAAAATGCTTTGATGCGCATCGACAAAGAACCCGGTTGGATTGTATTGCACGGTCGGTGACAATTTGCCACGTTGCTATTATGTATTGTTGCTTTTAATAAGTGTTGTTGTTTTCATATACAGGCATGGGCGGGTGTGGCAAATCGGTTTTGGCTGCCGCCGTTGTACGGGATTCTGAAATTACGGGCGGGCTATTTTCTAGAGTTTTTTGGATCACTGCCGGTCGAAGTTGCGACCGAATTCGTTCGTTCGCGTTGATGCAAGATTTGTACAGCAAAATGGGAAAAGAATTTCACCGTCTGGATAGTGTCGAAGAGGCAAGCAGCCGTCTCATTGAATTGTTACTTTTCGATTATCCCCGGACGTTGTTAATTTTGGACGACGTCTGGACAGAAAGTGTCGTTCGTCTGTTTGACGAACTGCAGTGTCGTATTTTGGCTCTGACGCGCAACGCGAGCTTGTTCGACGTAGCCAATAATCGAAAGTATTTTGTATTGATGGAACCGTCCGGCTATACCAAAGATGAAGCAATGCAAGCGTTTGCCAGTTACTTGAACTGCAGTGAGAGTGATTTGCCTTTGGAAGCTTTGCAGATTTTTCACGAATGCAGAGGACACCCTTTGCTGATTTCCTTGATCGGTGCTCTTCTCAAAGAGCACAATTCCAGGTAAAACTTTACCTGGAATGTTAGCATTATTATTGATCGGCTGAATCAGCGATTTTCAGGTGGAAGTTTTATTACGGTTTGATTCATTCTCAAAAATTGAACAACATAAAAAAGGTTACCCATTACAAGTATGCGACATTCAACGAAGCTGCTTTGTTGAGTCTGGAAGATTTGACTGATGATTTGAAAGAACTCTATTTCGAGTTGGCCATATTTCCTCTTGGTGTTAAAATAAGCACGCAAGTTTTGACCGTTTATTGGAACAAAAGCATTTACGAAGTTGAAGATATCATGGCTGAATTTGTCAAACGGTCCCTTCTAATCAAATCGTCCAGTGATTGTGAAGCCGTTGAAACGTATCAAATTCACGCGTTGTTGCATCGTGTGATCAAAATGAGTTGCCATTCAGATTTGAGAAAAGTTGGTTTAATTAATACTTAATTATTGTCTACTAATTAATGTCAATTAATACTTTTTTGATCAAATGTAAATTTCTAGACTCTTCATCAAAAATTGCTCAGACATTATTTAAAAGTTGCTGACAATTGTTGGGGCAAACTTCCTGAACATGAATATATATTCACTTTTCTGGGCTATCATTTGTTTCGTGCTGATAAATTTGCCAGCTTTCCGGACGTGTTTTTGGATTTGAAATTTCTTGCCAAGAAGATTGCCCTCTGCGGACCGGCAAGTGTGCTCAACGATCTGATTTATTACAGAAAATTTATTCGTGATTCGGTGAGTTTCGATAGAAAATTCAAATTTTATATTGAAAAGTTAAACTTTTTTTTTTAACGAACATAGAATAAAATGCATATTAATATAAATATAATGTTCGTCGAAATATATTGTCGTAATTTTTTTTCTGTTGTTTTACAATTTAGTTTGCTTGCAATTTTTAATAGTGTTGTTATTAATTAAATATAATTTAACAATTTTTCAGCACCCGACGTTGTTTGATCAAATTGAACGATTAATTAAAAATAATTCATTCCAATTAGCTACGAACAATGGAAAATATTTGAGTCTTGTTCATCTTTCTCTTTTGAATAAAAATCTCAGTGAATTGTATCTGGAAGCTGAACGAATTTTACAAGAAGAAATTGATAGTGGTGCAGTGGTCGACAGCTTTGCAAAGCCCTATTTGAAATCTTGGTAAACGTTTTTGCAAGTGTTACAGTTGTTGTTTTAAATTTATATTGTTCTGCTTTTAGGTGTAAGCAAAGTTTTGGCAAAGATCCGAACTTTACCTTCAGTTGTAATTCAGTCAAGTGTGGCGTTTGGATGTCACGACAGAAGAAAATAATTTATATCGGTTTCGATTCTTGCCTGGGGGTAATTTGTTACTTTTGAAATTATTAAATTTAAAATTTGTAAATGTCAGGTTTGCTGTACAACAACTGGCTTGCAATTGTACCGAGTGGTGTTGAATCACGTGCCGAATTATTTGGCATTTTCTGAGAATGATTGTACATTGTTCGTTGCTTATGGCAATTTTGTCGGCGTTTTCGAGTTGGATGATCATTTGAAGAGGTCCACAGAGCAGGACGAGACAGCCTCTGGGATGGACGAATTGGATTGTCAGCGTACTCCGTCTCCAATTTTGAATCACCTCTGCAACGGGCTCAGCTTTTTTCGTGCAAATGACCAAGAAGAGCAAAAGCATCCAGATCAGCAACAACAACAACAACAACAGCAGCAGCAACAGAAAGTGGATGAAAATATTTTGGGACCAAAGTTGTTGCAAGCGCGCGAATTTGAAGTCGAAAATTGTGGCGTCGAGCTGCGCTTCTGCTTGCCGGCTCGTCACTTCCCGTGGGTGCTGTGCTGCGATGTGGAGGGATCGGCGAAAATTTTGGAAACCGCCCAGGGTCGGGTGTCCGGCAGATTCGACCAACGACAGCACAACGACCGATCGACGACGCACATCACCAGCTGCGGTTCCAACGGCGACGACTCGCTGCTGGCCATTGGCCGGGCCGATGGAGCGGTCGAGCTTTGGAACCCTGCAAATTTCAGGCTGCAGTGTCGCTTTGCCGGTCATCACAATGGACCGGTACTGTTCTGCGCCTTCACTGGACGTTTCACGTCGGTCGAGTGCATCTTTTCTGCCTGCGAATGGCGGATTTTGCTTTGGAAGTTTGACCACGGTGGTGACCATCATGATGACCACAACAACGACCACCATCAGAGCAACAGTGTTGAAGTGTTGGAAAAAATTCAACCTGACCAAAAGCACATTCGCATTATATGCGTAGCGTTGTCGCCGACGGAAAATCTGCTAGCTGCCTCTTTCACTGACTTCTCTGTTCTTGTAGAAACAAAAAAAAATTTTTTTTCTTAAATTTTCTCACGTATTGTTTTTTTTTTAATTTTATTGTACATTTATTATTTTTCTTTTTATGCAGATATGGAATTTGGAGAACAAATTGAGCACTTATCTAGTTGGTCAGTGTAGAATTTTGAAACAGCTCTACTTTTCAGAAAAAGGCAAAGATCTGCTGGCTATCAGAGAGGACAACGCCGTTTTAGTGAGATTGTCATTCTTTTTCTCTTCTTATTTTCAAGTAATAAATTTGAAATTGATTTGTCAGATTTTCAACGACATTCGCAAATCAAACATTTCCATACCTGAAATTAATTTGATTGATTTTGTCGAAATTAAAAGTGGCCTGCTTCTAGCATCGGTTCAAGATTACACATTGCAGGTATATTTGAAGTTTGTAAAAAAAAACAATTATTATTTTAAATTTCAAAATTAAGGTTTCCATTATTACCGATGCCATTGCAACTGTGATCGAGACGAGACGTCTATTCGACAGAGTTAGTTGCTTGAAATGGTCTCCCAATGACTGCGTATTGATGGTTGCTTTTGAAAATGGCTCGATTCAGGTTGAAAATTGGTTTCAGTTGTAAAAATTAAAAAAAAAGAAAACAACTTTAAATGCTTTCAGAGTTGCCGGTTCGACGGGAACAGCTTGTCTGAATTGAAGAAAGAATTCAAAACCCCACAAACGCCTTGTTGTTTGTCGTTTTCTACCGTCTCAGATCGCCTTGCCGTCGGCTGTAAAGAAGGATGCGTGGCGGTGAGTGGACAAATTGCAAAGTGGACTTGATTTAATTAATTAATTGATCAATTTAATTTCTTTTTTCTTTTTTTTTTTTGGTTTGTTCAGATCCAAGATGTTCAGTTCAACTGTCACGGTACTGCATTTTTCGAATCTGCCGTCACAAAGTGCATCTTCCTCGATCGTCATCATTACGTGAACCAACTGTTGATATGCCTCCAAGATGGATCTTTCGAAATATTGAACATCGACTCGTTCATCATCGAAGCTGTTCTTGGTCTTCCGGTGTGCATGATTGTGGATTTTGACGTCAATTTCACTTGCACATATCTGGCAACTTGTTGGAGTGGTAAGCAGGTTAAAGTGAGTGAAATTTTGAAATTAAAAAAAATAAAAATAGTAAAATCAGAGAACAAACAATTTCAGGTGTGGAATTTGGTTAATTTGGATCCAATTTTTGAAGAGAACAATTTCAACAACAGCTTGTGCAAGTGTAAATTGTCGAAAAGTGGCAATCTGCTAGCCGTTTGCGAAAGTCGCGGCATGGTGAACTTGTTCAAACTGCCAGACGGTGATTTGGTGCAGAAAATCTACGCCCACAGCTCGGATATTTACGATCTGATGTTTTATGATGATGACAATATACTGATAACTTTGTCGTCGGAGTTGAAGTGGTGGAATTTGAAAATGAGAAGTCAGATGCGCCATTGTCTCCTGTCGACCGACTCTGCCAGAACGTTGAACATCTTTCCTGGTCACAATCTGCTGGTCACCGTCGACCACTTGCAAAGCTACCACGTGATGCAGATTGTTTCTACCAACAATTCCGTGCCAGCCGGTCGTCTCAACGTTGTCAATTCTATTCCGTTGTCTAGTGCTGAATCCGACTGTTGAGTATTTGACCATTTTCTCAGAGGTTCTTTTTTTTTTCTTTCTTTTACTCGAGAACAATTTTGTGAACAAAAAGTCCGGTGTAAGTTGTAGATGCAAACTTTTTTTGTCTGCCAATTTTTTTTGTTATATTTATACACAAATTGTGAGAAAGTTCTGAAAATGCGCTTTTGATATTCTTATTATCTATCCATTATTCAATATTGAAATTTGCAAATTAAAATTTTCCTGCTGATGTGCAATTTGTATTTTCTTTTCAATATTGGCTGCACAAATACAGATGCACACGTTGGATGCTGAAATTGCAAACAAAAAAGCTTGAAAATTATTAATTGAGCACTACTGTTTTATTGAATGAAAGTTTCATGCTATTATTATTCAGAAAAAACAAACAAAAAGTCAGCCTTCAACAAACAAGTGGTTCACGGTTGATGCTAATGATTTATTTAATGATTATTTTTTCAGCTTCACAATGAATGTGAAATTTTGAAACAAATGTTTTTCTTATTACACATCCATCTAGGCAAGCTTGTTAGTTCAATAAAACTGTGCAACTTCAATTATCAATAAAGGCGGATGTAGTATACAGTACAGACAGATAGATAGATAGATAGATAGATAGATATATAAATGCAACAATAGCGAAACGCGCTGACTGCTTGCTGTTCAATTTTATATATTGCTGGAAAAAACATATACGAAACGACATGTCAAGAAATTTGTTCATTTGTTTTTGCACATTAATTTTACTGATTACAGGTGAGCATAATGACAATCGCTTTCATTAAAAGTGACTAACAGTAATAATTTCAATAATATATTATTTGTGATGAATGAAAAAAAAAGACTTGAATTTACATTACATTCACATTTTAGCAGTTGAGAAATTTGCAAATGCTTTACCTTCAACAATGCAAAATGCACAACTGTTCGACAGTTTACCGCAAGATTTGCAAGCAATTCTTGTAACGGACGACTTCGGAATGGAAAGCATCTCAAAACTGCCAAAAGAGTCGATAAATGCAGATTCTTTTTCAGCATTCTCGACAATATTCAGTGAAATTCCCGACGACCAACCGCCAACTGACCACGGCGACGAGTCCATTTCATTAGAGTCAGCAGAAACACTGCTCAGGCATATATTCGATTTCTATTCAGAAGATGACGATCTAGATCTAGAAGAGATGGACACCACCGAAACGGAAAACTCTGAAAAGATGCCCTCTGAGGTGAAAGAAAAAAAATCCATTGCCGGACGATTTGCATCCATATTCAACATTGCCACTCAACTGTACACGAACTCCCGCTATTTTTCATGATTATTACATCATTTCAATGCAAAAGAACATTTAAATTAATTGTTCATATTTATTGAAAAAGAAAATTAAAAATTTCGATAACTGTCTCGACATCACTTTTACGTACAAAATAAACGTTGAACAACTTTACCCGTTTTTGATAATAACAAAAAAAACATTCAACTCGATGACAATTTATTCTCCACATCTTGCAATATTTGCATTAAACTTGTGCACATCATTTTCGGAAAATATGGTTCATGAATCCACGCAGTCAAACAAACAATAACCATACGTTTCGTTCTGGCAAAGCCCAGCTCTTCAATTATTGCTCTTTTGCACTTCAAGTCCATCTTCAAGTGTGGCATAATTTCACCAAGAGCACAGTTCACTTTTTCAATCAAATTATTCAAAACAACATCCAAACTCTGAACACTTAAATTGTACAAAGCATCCAATTTGAATGAACATTCTTCAATTTCGCTCAAAGCATCGGACAATTGTTTGATCGTTTCTTGCAGCTTGTCGAACTGTTCCATTACGGTAGACGATGTGTCAAACGCAAACGTCACGCTGCCGTCAGGATCATTTTCTAGCCAAGTTATTCTCTGCTGACATACAGATTGCAAATTTTCCTCGCATTTTGAAGACAAACATCTCCACAAATGAAGCACATTATAACTTTTTGCGCATATGTTGCAAAAACCTCGACGCAGTGAGGCTGTTGTCATTTGTAAAAAATACAATTTTTTGTTACAAATCGAATTTTGATTTTTGTGTCTTGTTATACAATTTTTAAAAAAAAAATTTTTTTATTGGCTCAATCGTTGAAAACAATAAAAATCTATGAAAAACAACGTCATACTGTAATAAATGATATCGGCAAGTTCAAATTCTAGACATCAAAAATAGAGCATGCTTCTCTTTTATTACAAATGCTCAGTTATGAATTTTATTGAAGAAAATAAAACAGTTTAATTCATAAATCATAGCTGTTTGTTTTTGAAATTTTAACAAAAACGACAAAGCAGTCAAAAAATTTAAAGCAAAATTTCAGAAAAATTTTTTCAAATGATTTTTTCTACATCATCTTTTAGATTTATATGTGCATTAAAAAATAGTTTCGTATAAAATAAAACTTTTTTCTTGTGCAGTCTACCTGTGCTTCGCCTTATATTTTACAAAAATATATGTGATTACTTCTATATGTTTTTTTTTAATTCACAAACATTATGATTTCGTTGAATAAACATGAGAATATATTTGCATTTCTGTCAAATTAAAATTTTTAGAAAATACATTTCCTTTAATATAAAAAATATAATGATGATACTTGGGCATGATGAAATTTAATTTTGAAATCTAATAAAATATTGCAATAATTTTTAACCGATAAAATCACATCTTCTCAATAGCCTATGAAATGTTGGGGGAACAGTTTAAAGTAAGACGATGAAATTGCTTTAAAATAAATTTGTTTAAACTGTACAATTTTAAAGTTTTATTATAATTAATTAATTAATTGCTATACAGTGTGGAGTCTTTATCAAGTATGGAAGACAACAGCCAAACTGAGCAGGTTGTAGACATAATCAATTTGATCGAAACTACCCTACCAGCCACTAGTGTTCCGGAAACAACTACTGAAGCGACGATCTTGAATTTGCCGTTTACTGAAGGAGTGGTTCTCATTGGGGCTCTCGTCATTTTGGTACTTGTTTTGCTTTCCTTCTTCTGTTTATATCAGTTGTATTGGGAAGAAATTGAAGCTAAAATTTATGGGCGTAGATCTACAGAAGAGAACATATTATGTCAGAAACCCCGCCACGGCTTTTCAACAACGCCTGTTGGTCGCTTGGAGAAGCTACGACGACAAATGAAATTTATTGAAGAAGTTCCACTTGAAGAGCGCGTCAAAAAGCAATCAAACATTCAAATAGATTGAACTTATATTTCGTATTATATGAATGCTATTTCAATAATAATAATTATTATATTTATTAGTGTTAATTCCTTGCTCTGGTTCATACATATATTTATAACTATTGTTGAATAAAAATTTTTTCTACAGTTATCTACAGTTTTTTGTTGATAAATAAAGTTTATGCTTATACGTGTTTAAAAAATTTTCATTTATATTCAGTTTTCAGTTTGTGTTATTTTATTTTTATACTGTACAACTGGCTGTGCAAGATGGCGGGTCCGACTGCGTTTCAAGGCTACAACACAAGCACTACCGCTTTCGCGCATCGACAAACATATTCAGGATAACAACAACAAGAACAACGAATTAAAATATTTATTAAAACGTGCCATCAACAATCACCGTAATTGACTACATCACGAGCAACAAAAACAACCAGAATTGTTTCCAGGGGAGGGAAATCAAAAAATCAGGCTTTCAAAAAGTACTTCTTGTACTTAGATATATTCCCTATACGATGTGTTTAAAGCAACGCATCAAGTCATTGCTACACCTAATTTCAACCAAAACAGTGAGCATACGTTAATGCGGTAAAAATTCTAACGGTTGACGTGCAAATCCGTCTAACACATTTTCGGCCTGCAATAGTATTGATGAATAAATGGCCTAACAATCTTAAACCATTTAGCCTGTCTTGGGCCATGGTGGATGGTACAGATATCTTCAGAGGTCAAGATAATCTTTATCTTCAGATCTTCAGAAGGCATGAAAAGGGCCTTTCTGACGAAGTTACAATCACAAACTGCGTGAAGAATATCTGAAATCATAAAATATTCATTTGTCCGTAAAAAGATTACTGTAGTAGGTTACCTGTATCAGTTTGCTGATACTCGGATAATCATGAACAGCGTCGCAATGCAGCAAGCTAGATTGATCAAGCAATCATTGTTTCGACCTCATTTTCTTCCAGCGCATATGCTCAGCTCCCAAGATCATTTTATCACTCAACTCGAGGAAGTCGCCATACAGTTATATATTGAATCTTTAACTTCTTCGAAGGTACCGTTTACACAGTGTGCTCTGCCGTGGTAGTGTATTGATTTTCACTGTAGTGAAGCTTAAAATATTAGATAATTATGTGCATATTTTGATACGAGATTTGCGTGCACCATACTTGGCAGTGGAAAATCTTGACTTTAACTCCTCCACCACAACTACGATCACCGGTATGAAAATGGTATTCTTCGGTAATATTCTTCGCTTGAGGTTGGTTGCACGTTTTGCCGCTCATTTATGTAACTTTTTACGGTGCATCCATGACTATCTCGACTATTTCAGCCAATTCTTCTGTTTTCTTCAATAAGCCGCAGTGTTCAATAAGTTGGAAGACCGACAAAAGCGGAATTAATCCTAAATACTGAATTATTAATTACATATGTGAATGGGTAAGACAACTTTACCCGCATTGCTACTTGGCTGCTTGAGCAAAATGAATACGCGAAAAGCTGTACTTGAAGTTTTAGCGTTCTCCAGTTCACTCGGACAACAAAGAAGAACACTTAACAAAACACCTCGACTGCATTCGACCAGTACCATATGCAAACAGTTGTAAATACATGTCCTTTGCAGAATATTATCATCTGTCTATCGAGTGTTCCAGAAGGTTTTAAGTTTCTTTTCTTCTAGATTTGTTAATTTGGCTACAATCACCGTTCTGACCCGGTGTAGGTACTTTTCTTCCAGCGCTAAAATACAAATGTATTGATGTTTTCAAGCAAAATGAAATACTTCCTTAATCCCACCGAAGCTATTTAATCTTTAATCCATTACAGGCATTCATTATTCAGTGTCATACATTAGCTACAGAGGCTTTATCCCGAATGCGCCAAACTAAAAAGTGTCTCTGCCACTTAGCCATGTGAGGAGACTTCCCCTCATTTCCCTCCACCTGGATATGGGCTGCCAACACCACCAGTATGTACCGACTGCCGTTCCGTGTCCCTCTCAGTAGCCCTAGCAGAAACATTACCACTCGCTGTAAGGAATAGCTAACGGGGTGGAGCTGAATTTGGACTCGCAGGGCTTTTATTGGCGTTGCTCGATGAGCACAATTTTGGCATGCCTGATAGCAATTTCCTATACCTTCTTGTTCATAAGGCCAGTAAAACTTTTGACTCACCTTTGCCAGGGTCTTCATAGGCCCAGATGGGTGCCCATCTGGTAGCTGCAGATGTTTTTCAAGATGTCCAGGATATGCCGATGGGAGATAGCTTGCAGTGTTCGCCAGTCACTTTGCCTAACTGAGAGATTATTCCTCTCGCCAATGTTCGGTATCTCACATACGCGGCACATTATCCTTCTGTTCACTGTTACCAGATTACGCTGGGCCCAAAGGCTTTTCATCATCTGGAGTTTCTCGCGGCTAGCTCTTCTGCATATTTTTCTAAACAATATCCTGACATGCAGAAGTTATATGTTGCATTTCATGTCCAGCTGGTCAAGCCCAAAACCATGATGACCACATTGCCTTTAAAGGACGCGCACCCTGCCTCGCATTGCTCAAAGGTGCTCCGTGACAGCACACCAGCGTTCCAGTGCTTCTGTCCATGTTGATTAACCACTTTGAAATCGTACTTTGCTAGCCGTTCCAACTAACGAGCTATCTGAAAATTCTGCAGCCACCATAAGGAGTTACGGTCCGCGCGAAGCCGTAAACCTCCTACCATACAAACGATCTAAAGCTATCACTTCACTTCCAGCTATCCAGGCCAGGGCTATCACTTCTTTCTTATTGTTATTTTTCTTCATCTTCTTCTTGGTGCAGTACCGTTATTCAGAGTGGGACGGGGCGCGGCTATCACATGCGACAACCACCTGTTGTGCAGCCTCGGTCTCTTCTGACAGTACTGCTACGACTACATCCTCACTGACTTCCACGTCCATTATGAAGGGTAGGTTGAATTCGATGGAGTCTCCTCTGGGTCGTTTCTAGAATACTACGTGACCAATGCATCCAACTTTCTGCCGCAGAAACTGACAATTTTCTGGTAGAATTTTCAGCCCTACGCTTTGCAGACGGTGCAGAACCTCTGCCAACCGCAACAAGTGCTCTTCCTCAGTCTTCCCGTCCATTGCAATGTCGTCCAGATATACCAAGCAGGAGCTGCAGGTTATTCCGGCAAGCATCATTTCCATTAGCCCTTGGAAGGGGGCTGGAGCGAAGGCTGAAGGACATCACCTTAAATTGGTAGAGCCCATCTAGCGTTGATAAAGCCTTCTTCTCCTGGTTCGCTTTGGATACTTCAACCTGCCAGCATCCTGAAGCCAGATCCAGTGTACCATCAATGCGCATCAGCGCATTCAACTTGCGGTAGTCAACGCGAATTGGATGGTACCATCCTTTTCTTCACTAACACCACGGGGTAGCTCCGCGGCCCACTGGCAGGTTCGATCACGCCTACTTTCACCATTTCCTTTACTATCTCGATCACGACAGTCCTCTAAGCAGACGATGCAATGGCTGTTTTATTGGTCAAGCTCTGGCCGTCTCGATACGGTTCCTCACCAAATTCATCCGCCCAAAGCCATCTTCTCCCAGCAAGATTGCGTTCTTTAATCGTCGCAGTACCTCGATGAGTGTTTGCTTGCACTCAGATTCATTGACCAAAACACTCAGCTAATTGTCTTTGTCTCTTCCATCCATTTCGATACCATCCTAGGTCGTCGTTGGTCAGCCTCTGGCGGTCTGCGTCCCTTCATGCTGCTCTGCGTCTATGCGTCTCCATGTCTCCTCGCAATGCTCCTCTTCAGTTCGTCCAATGAGTTGTCTCGTGGCGTAGTTCACCAAGTACAGTTCACGCCGGGCAGCGTTGCTCAATGGATATCGTCCATCTACACCCGTACGTGTACGTCGGTACGTCATTTGTGTACAAAAAGTCTTCCAACTTTTCTATCCATTCTGTCCGGCCCATACTGAGTGGAAGACAGTACCAGGCGCTCGCATATCACAGTGACACAACTTCCCGTAAAGGCCCCCATTGTAACATGCTTTCAGTAAATACTGGCTGGTCCGAATCTGTTTCACGTCGGTCACTGCAATCTTTTAACATTTTTTAAGTTTCGACGCTACAGTATATTAAAATACTTATTAGAACGTGCTACTGACAATCACGGTGATTAACCACACCAGGAGAAACAAACGAACGAACAGCAACACCACTGAAACCAACAACGCCACTTCTATGCCAACTGTTACCGTAATCATTCTGACAATCAAGTGCTGCACGAATTCTGTCGATCGGTTGACAGGTGGCTCTCCTTCTGCTATGTCTGGATGTTTAAGATTTTTTACCATAGTATATTGTACTATATCATACTATAATATAATATAATATAATATAATATCTGTATTTATTATAAAAGCGGAAATTTTTACTTAATTTACACAAATCTGCATAAAAATATTTAATTTACTGATGATAGCGTGAATATAAGTAAAAACTGCATAATTCATTTATTTACTATTATACAGTTTCATATTTGCCAACATTTTTAAAATATAAAATATTTAGATGTAAGATAGGAAATATTATTTAAAATTTAACTAAGATGGGTTTTAGTCATTTTATTATATTAATCAGTTTGATTGTTTTATTTAATTTTTGTTAAATAGTAATTTTTAGGAAGTGTTTGTCTTTCTGCACATTTCCAAACAATGTTTTTTGTTGATTTTTGGTTTTTCACTTAATTAATGTACCTGATTATTGCATATGGTACTTCATCTACAATGCATACTTCATTGGAAGTGTGTTTTGGGCAAAATGCATGAAAGTACAATTATTTGGTGAGTTATTTATTTTTAATGACTGAGTACTGATATGCCTACTTATAAAACGGAATATATGATTTCTTTTTTTATTTTGTTTCGTTTATTTTTAAAAGTGTTGTATTCTGGATTCCACTGTATTTAACGATTTATAATTTTATTGTAAGTCAAGATATTTGCATTCACATTTAAATGTTTTGGGTTTTCAATTTAATGTTTTTAGGGAAATTGATTTTATCATTATTACTTGTTAATTTTTTAAAATTAGTTGTATACCTTAATTTTACTACGAAATGTATTTTAGCGTTGACAGTTCAGATTACATGCGCAATGGGGATTATTTTCCTAACCGCCTTCAAGCGGAAATAGAAGCAATAACCCTCATTGTCCAATGCAAACTGCGGAGCAATCCGGAAAATCAAGTTGGTGTTCTTGCAATGTCAAAGTGAGTTTTTCATTTACAACTTTTGAGATGAAAGTGATGCAAATTTGTGGTTGTTTTAGCGGCGTGAATTTGATAAATGCACTAACTCAAGATGACGGGAAAATTTACATGAAATTGCACACGCTGATACCAAGAGGAACTGCAAACTTTTTGAATGGCATAAGAGTTTCTCAGTTGGCTTTGAAACATCGTTACGGTCGAACCCATAAAGGGCGAATTATTGTTTTTTTAGGAAGTCCGTTGAAAAATGCAGATAATGAAGTAAAATTTGAAAAACAATATTAATATAATTGAGGTTTTTTAATTTGCTTTTCAATTTTTAGATTTTGAAAGTAGCTCAAAGGATGAAGAAAGAAAAAATAGCTATAGATGTGATTGCGTTCGGAGAGGAGGCACGTAAAAGCAAGAAACTATCTTTGTTTGCGTCCATCATGAACAGTAATGGTTCTGAGTATGTACATTATTTTTTACGTTTATGTATTAATAATTATTGTTTTGTTAGTATGACGATGGCCAACTGATTAGACAATTTTTTTTGTTAATTTTGAATTTCGGTAAATTTTTTTGAAGTAATTCCAAGATTATTTTCAGCAGTAATTTCTCTAATTTAATTAGTGTTGAGATTTTTTTCTTAATTAATAGTGTAAAATATTAGGGTAGTATTGTCCCGAAATTTTATTTTTTTACAATTTGTGTTATTTTACCCAATTGAAAGTATTGTTTGTTTTGCATTTATAATGTTATTTATCTTTACAGTATATAATGACAATCATGTTCACGAATCAGTGAATTGCACTTTTTTAAATAATTGTAATACAAAAAAAGGTAAGAGTTTTTAAGTGAAGTTTGAGTTAAGTTAAGAGTTAAATTTGTATTTAATTATAAATTATTATCAATTTTTACTTTTTTCAGTGCATTTCGCATTAATGAATGAATAGATGAGTTGTGGTGATATTAGTAAGATATAAAGTAAAATAATAAACGAATCAACTCGGTTATTATTTATTGTACACTGAACTAACTGCCTTTAGGAATTGTCAGCTGGTGATGGTTCCGAAAGGCTCTTCTCTTCAAGAAGCTGTGCTATCTAGTCCGATAGTTCGCCGGGAAGATGGTACACTTCCGAATGTGCCAATGATACCCGGTAGCAATTTTGATTTTGGCATCGATCCAAATGAGGATCCAGAATTGGCAATGGCTTTGCGTGTTAGCTTGGAAGAACAACGACAACGTCAACAAGCTGAGGCAAGGCTTGCTGAAGCGCAACAAACAACTGAAGGTGGCACAGAAAATGTTGTAAAATCGGAGGCAACTTTAAGTACTGAATTAATTTGTGCCTTTTCTCCATTAAGGGATTGATTTAATTAATGAAATTACTTTAATTTTGTTACAGCAGAAGAAACGGCTACCGAAGAGATGGACACGAGCCCATCTCAGGCAAACGTTGAAGCAATGACGGAAGATGAACAGATTTTGTTAGCTTTGCAATTATCGCTTAAAGATGCGCAGGAACGAAATGAATCGCGCCAAGAAAAATCCGAAACAGCTAAATCCAAGGAAAGCCCGACAAAAGTACGCTTTTTTCAAATAAAATTAATATTTTAAATAATTTGTTTTGTGCTTTTTATATTTTTAAGTCAACTGTTTCATCAGATGAGATGACGGCCGAAGAAGAAACGGCTTCTGAGACGCAAGCAGTTCGCCAACCTGCTGACATGATGGGAAAAAATGCTAGCATTGAACAGTCAAAAGGGAAAGATGAAGGAAAAGTAAAATTCAATAAAGTTTTCATAATGGAAATTTTATGAATATTTATTTGTTGATTGATAGGAAAAAGGAGCATCCAGCTCGAAGAAAGCAAAAATAGACGATAAGGTTTGTTTTTTTTATATATACACGCACAATAATAATAATAATAATAATGATGATAATAAGCATGTATTTTAATAATGAATTCAAAATGCTCGGATGTAAATATAACGTTATGTGTTATGTAGAAAGCATCCGGAAAATCATCATCTAGCAAAGGAAAAGAAGAGCAAGAAGAAAAAAAAGACGATGGAAGCAACAAATAATGATTTGGTCGCTTCAAATTGAATTACTGAAAGATTAGATGTGTTTTTTCATTTTGATTTGGAATTTCTTTAGATAACAATTATATGACAGTTTTTATAAGCAGTTCTTGAATTTTGCATAAATGAATGAAATGAATTAATGGTATATTCACACATCACTTATTATATAATAAATTATGAAAATGACGAAAGTTTGTGTAAACTTTTTTTGTTAAATAATATAACATACAGGTGGCGATAATCATGTTTTTTGTTTTGTAATGCTGAATATAATGCAAAATTTTAAAATTGTCCGTGAAAAGGTAGCTTTTAATTCAATCAGTGAGCTATGTGTTTTCGAAACTTTTATGAATATATTACGATGGAAAATTGTATATATTTATAATGGTAGTTGTAATTGCAGTTTATTGTTAAAACTTAAAAAGATGACGTGCGAAAACGAAATGAACAGCAAGTGAATGATCAAAAATGTGGAATTAGTGAATTTGAATGATTACGCTCAAATCAGCGTCGATGTATATGTTTTTCATTAATTCCAGTAATCATGAACATTTAATATTTTTTCAAAGTTTTTATATTTATTTGATAAAATGTTTAAAAATAAGTATTTTCGATAATTATTATCTTTAGTTGATGTTTTATAAAAATTAATTTATTCACAAAACAACGTGTGTACAAATTTGAAAAATTCAGTAAAGTGCAGTAAAAAAATAAATGTATTAATCAAAATTCATATGATATCATTTCAATGTTTTCAAAGTTGAGAATTTGAAAAAAAATGTACATACATTTTTCCACATTTAAGTTCAAAGCATTTAAATAAAATTACTGTATGCATGCACATTATTCTTTGCTGACATAATAAAATAAATTTTGCATCAGATAAGCATATCTTAAATCATGAATAAATCAACTTATCATTAACATTTTTCTACAAAAAATTACAAAAATGAATCATTTTTTTAATTAAAAATTCAAATGCATTTTTTGTTTTTCAGAAAACAGAGGTTAACTTCATTTCATTCATTCATTCAATCAGCATATACATTGAACAACAGATTATTCAATTTTGAGGCCGCCTATAGCTGTTGTAAAATTTCTCTATAAGATAAAATTAAAAAAAAAAAGATGAATCAATATGCCAGAATAATTTTACTTTTGGTGCAGGTTTTTGTTTAAATACATCAAGAAATTTACATTAAAGCAAAGGCAAAATGCAATACCAATACACTGTAAACTAACTACAATTCCCACAGGTACATATGAAATCGTAAGTATAAAAAAGCATAGAACAACACAAGTTTCAATATTAGTGCTTGATTTCCGCTTCTTCAGTAACAGGAGGCTTATTTTCCACATCTGAAGAGTTCTGCGTAAATTCACTTAATAAGCATTGTTCTTGTTTTTCCAGCGGAGCAAAGTAGTAAATTTTGCAATCTTTATAAAATTCCAAAAATGGAAACGGTTTGATTTTTCCTTGTTCAATAAATGAATTCATTTTCTTGTAAACACGTCTCGATGCGAACCATATAGAAAACGGAGTTCTGTATGGAAACCAAGAAATCAAACCGCGCTCTATTCTCGGCAACACAAATGGTGTATAACCTTTGTCGAAAAGCAATTTTAGTTCATCATAAGTGACAAGCATTTCGCTTTCCTCCTCATCCGCATGCTTCAACGATATTATACAGCCGACGGCACATTTTGAAAATTTACCAATACCGCTGGGACATTCAAGAAAAATTGCCATTGGATAAGCTTTGGTGATGATGGATGTGATTTCATTGAAATAATATCCAAGATTTTCAGAACTGTGTTCCTCTTCTACAATTTTGTATACTATTTTTGCCTCCGCACAAAGATGTGGCTCACCTTCGGACACCACCGGTTCAAAAAGCAAACCAGAATGCACAAGCAAAATTAAAATCGTCAGTCCAAGCAACGAAATGAAGAACGCAATTAGAAATAATATTACAATTGCGTCCATTAATGATAACAGTGATAAAGCGATCCCGTATTAAGAGTAATTTACACCGACAAAAGCTAGCATTGGTATTAACTCATGCCATGTGAAATGAACTCAAATAAAGAGAAATAATTAAAATTCATTGTTCTGTAATGTGCAAGTTCCATTCTTACAGTATTATATATTTTTGTACAACAATGATAGAAAGTATTTAATTAAAATTATTAATTTATAATTTAAAAAGTTGTGTATAAAATTTTCACTAAAGTAAATTTTAACCATTGTATTTTCAGAAAAATGAATTAACAACTCATTTTACAGCACAATGCATTCATTATTTATGAAATAAAAACTTAATGGCGGTCAATTTCAATTCATTAAAAACTTCCACATTATAAACTTGTATTTGAAAATCAAGAAAAAAAAAGTTTTTTTTTTTAATAAAATGGACTGAATTCTTCACAAGATCAAAGTTCATCATTCATTTACAAAAATTTTAGTTGCAATTAGTAAATTTGAATGACGTTAAAAATGGTAAAATCATCACATTTCGCATGCTAAAATTTGAAAAATAGAACCATTGAAATATTTTTGTTAAAATGAAATCTTGAAAATATGCAGCAGCAAATTAATGACGCATTGTGTTCATTGAGATTTTGTTCACTGATCAGGTGTCAAATTTTCAAAGTAAATGAATCTGATAGATTATCGTAAGAAAGAATGTCGATTCGTAATTTGCTCAGTGGAGCTTCCAAGCACAAATACACCACCAGAGCTACTAAATAAGTAATGCACGTAACAGATACCGCATTGTAGATCTAAAATGGAAAATGAAAAACAAAACAAAAACTCTCCTTTCAAAAAATAAAATTACATTCAAATTACTTTTAAAGACAAAAATGATTTTTTTGCTTTTTCAAAAAGAAAGAAAACAAAAGATTATAATTAAAGATATTTTTAACATTAAAATCTACAAATATTATTTTTACAAATGAAAAAAAGTATAATACAATAACAAATTTTTAAAGTTCCAAAAATTATGAGAAAAAGAAATTACAATTACCACATTGCATATAGTGACATGGAAAGACTCTCGGAGCGTTAAAAGCAGTGCTGCGGTGATCACTGGATGAATGAGAGCAGCACAGTAGCTAAGCCTGCTCAACGGTTTCCACATTCTCATGGAAAGCCATCGATTGACAAAACCTGCAAAATATAATTGAATAAAACAACTCTTCCTAGCTGAAACAAACAGTAGCGTACAATTCTTTGAGTTCAAGCATAGCATGATGATCATGGCAATGGTGATGGGCCAGGACAAACGGCTCAGACATGCGTAAAATCCTTTGGCTGTGCTTGACCATCTCATTGCGGAACATACGGCACCTTTGGCGTAGTCGTAAATGCCAAAAACTGTCGTGGCGTTGAACAGCAATGAAACAATCCACAAAATATTTCGAGTGCGCTTAAAAAATCTTACACAATTTTTATCTGATTATAATTAATTAATTATATATGCTGGTATTATTTAAATTTTTAATGACGACTCGAATAAATTGTAATCAAAAAAAAAAATAATAAATAAATAAATAAATAAAACGTTGATATAAAAAGGAATTTTACCTTGGAAAATTTGTAGGGTTTATTTTTCATTTTGTAAATAAAATAGCCCAACGCTATTCCAACTAAATATGAACAACAGTGTGAATATGGCTTTACGAACACATTTTTCACATAAGCATCTAATTTTTCCAGTCTTAAAAAAACAACAGTAAATATATTTGAATAATATTCAAAAGAAAAACAAGTTGCTTACTCTGATAAGTTTGTTGTACCAACATATGAAGGTGGATAATCATTTACAACAACTATAACAGCGTGAAGAACTGCAAAACTTATCATCAGCAGACTCGTAGCGGTTAAAGCCACACGAGGAGAGCTACAATTATTAACAGATGCGTATAAAAATAATCTCACAACAGCATGCATAATTTGCAAACTAACTACAAATATAAACTTTCTTCAATTCAATAATTTAATTAACTTTAATTAGTTTTTCCTAAATTACTTTTTAAAAAAATTTTCATTAGAAAACTTACTAATGATAAAGTAATAATAATAAAGGTGATAATATGTAAAGTTGCACTTCTACAGCAAGAAACCACGTCCAACCCATACACTGAAATGCAAAAAAAAGGATTAAATTATTTTAAAGAAAAAGCTAAACACAAAAAAATAAACAAACTGGATTTTCTTGACCAAAAAAATTATTTATAAATAATAAATTGGTCCACCAAGAAGATTCACATCCGAGTTGAGAACTGAACGACGGTATACTACCTGTCCACAGAGGTCCATCGCCAACGTGCTTGAACAACAAAGCCACAAAGCCAAGTAAAACAACATAAACAGGAACAAGTCTGTTAATAAAAAACAAATAAAAAGAAGTTGAGCAGAAATATTAATTAATAACATTTATTAAAAATCAATTTTCAGCTGTTTCAAGAGTTTCAACGTTGAAAAATGAAAATCACCAGTTACCTAATGGCACGACGTATGTAGAACAATACCCAATGCATTAGATCAAGGGCATTGTGAAATTGTGCACGGTTCAGAAATGAGTAGCATACTAGGAACCCGCTGAGAACAAAAAATGAATCGGCTGCCAAAGCAGCGGAATTAATTATTTGTGCATAAAATTTGGTAATCATGTCCATCGCTTGTAAGGCGTTGTCTAAAATACAGATTGCTACTGTTGGATTTCCTCACGTTTTTTCTTTTACCAATGTTGTTCATTGCAAACAGAACGCTAAATCCAAAAATAGCATAACACATGCTGAGTACACGAATGCCATCAATGCATTGTATGTGATCTGGATTTATGAGCTGCAACTCTGAGAAATTTCTCGGTATTGAAAAAGACAAAATTACACACTTCTTCCAATCATCTAAAAGCATATTTATGTTTGTTGTCAAATAATGAAGTCAATCAAACAAATTATACAATACATGAATCCTCAACAACTGTGTTGGCATGATGTGACGCACCATCCTGATTGACCATGTCGAATTCAACCTTAGATAATCATTGAACAGTGTTTCAAAATATAATACAATTATCCTTACAATGTTCAAGTTGTTTTTGGAACTGTGAGAATTTTTTACAATCTTTTTCGATGTGTCTGATTTATATTGATACCAAAAATCCATTGCAGAACCGACGATTACCAAAAATGCTAACGCACAACCAATAACACTTCAAAGTATTCAAGTAATTGAATTAAATTTTTTTAAAAAAAAAATAGGTAAATTAAATACAATTGAAATAGTAATGATTTTGAAATAAATATTAAATTAGATTAAAAAGTTATAAAAGAAAAATAATTGCATACACCATTACAATAGAACCAGCATCATCTTCCAATGCTTGCGGTTCTTCACAACGAATCTTGATCATCGAAGAAGAATTTGGATAAACTGGAAAACAATTCATCACATATAATGAAATAAAAAACTTATTAAGAAACTAAAATCATTTTTAATACCATTATCTAAAAACAGTAATAAATTATAAGTAGATAACAATAAGATAAACATAATGATAAAATATTTGAATAAATAAAATATGAAAAAAAAACACTTAAAATGTTATAAAATAATGTACATTTTCATTTAATATTTTTTTTATTAATATATTTTAAAAATAAAATACTCACTCAAATCGCTTATTTTAGTAGTTTCAACAGCTGAACAAGTTTTAGGCATACAAATGCCCCATTGCAACGACGGCTCGGTCAAACTGTCACTTTTCAACTTATTATTCTAAACACAACGATAAGCTTTATTATTAAATTCAGATAAAAGAAAGGAAAACTTACAGAATATGCAAATGGAAAATGTTTTATTGTATTGATGTGAAATCGAGGTAAGTGAATCATTATGGAACAATGCTTTCCTTGAAATTTCTCTTCTTTGACTTCTCTGAAAATACTATCTATAAGTAAAATTCAACACTACAAAGCAGCAGTGTTTACCTAAAATTTTGATTTTGACTTCTCGACACAGAGATGTCTAAACATTCTTCGTAGCTTCCAAGAAAAAGCAAATTTCCTTGAAAGATACCAGCCGGAGGCTTACCAATAGAGTCCACAACTTAAATTTCAAACATTTCACTTAAAAGGTTAATTAATTTGCACTTGTTAACTTCAGTATACATAAATTTACATATGTAATATAGAAATTATTGTTTGAGTTAATATTCAGTTACATTAGTAAAGTTTGAATAATTTGACAAAACTAAAAATATATTGACTGTTGTGTTTCAAATTGTACATGCATAAAAAAAAATTTAAATATGGAAGAAATTTTTCACTGTTGAACTTGATTTAATTTCTGCATTTCTGCTTAGTGAACAATAATAAATCATTCCAGCGTCTGTCAAAAGAAATGCTACATTATATAAAATAAATAATGTCTTCTTGTTTTGTTCTTCTAAAATTTGTTTCTTTTTAAATAAGTAACAAGCTATATATTATAACATGAGTGAAATGAAAACAATTTCCAATTGATAAATACTAACCTTTAATTACCCAGAAGTTTGAATAAATCTTCTGATTTGATTCTTCAACACATGCTACTTTTGCCTCGTCTGGCAATGAATCACAGAGTTTTGCCAGTTTAGTTGCAGTGCCATTTAAAAAATCAGAAAATGAGCAAACCATGAAACTCAAATCTTGCCTACACGGCTCTTTCAAAGTGGTATTCTTCCAGTTGGATATTTCCATACAATAATATTGCACTTTCTCCAACAACTTACGCAAATATTCGATAATATTTTCTACCGGAGATCGATATGAATCGGCAAATATAACTTTTCCATAATCGATCATTTTTTCAATGTAATATCTTTTAAAAATAGCCATTTGATCATTTTTGATTTGAGTTGAAAATGATAATGGCTGCTGCTGTTGTTGCTGTTGAGGACACGCCCAAATTGGCAAAAAACAGACAGCAAGCATTATGCAGAATTGGCGGATATTTTTCAAATCAATGCAACTTGTCATTTTTCCATTCAATTTTTCACAGAACTTTGTAACGTGAAGGAAATTTAAAATTAGCCCACGCTGCCGCAGCTAGCTAGCTAGCTATAGTTCACCGTTGCCGACGGCCGTTGTATCAATCAAACAGCAAAGCAAATTCCGCTTCACGGCTAAAATTTGCTTGATCACCAATCGCTTGCCAATCAATCTATTTCGTCAATCACTTTCTCCCATGGCCCCTTCTGCAAACTAGTGAAAATTGTTGAACGCGTTTGCATAGCGTTGGCCTTGTGGCGGCGTGAGTTGTCCAACAGCCAAATTGAAGTAAATAGATTCAATTGAGAAAAAAAACGTCACCAACACGCTATTGATTAAAGCTGCTTATCAACATTTGATGAGGTGATCACGTTGCTTGCACAATTGTCAATTTCTTACATATCAAACAATCATGTTACAACTTGTAAATTTTTTCATCTAGTCATACTAATAAACTGTAAAAGTGGAAACCTTCAAATCATTCAATATGTACAACAGATTAAAATAACTCTTTAAATAGTAATAATGAACGTGAAATAAAAAAGAAAACTTAAGCATAACGATAAAATTATTAATACAAACGAAAAAATAAAATTTTTTTATATCAATAACATGCTGTTTTATTAGTTTTTTGAATCGTTTGTAAGTAATCCATGATAGAATAAGTCATAAAAATATCAAACAAATAATTTCATTCGTGTTATAATTTCCATTTATAATAATTTTTCAAGTTCATTTCTTATGCAAAATTTTTGAAGCATCAATTATTTTCAACTTGATTTATTTTAAAGTTTTGATCTTGCTATCACAAATGAACTTCATTTTCAATAACTGTAGCAGTTAATTTGTAAAACATTTACTTATATATTTAATTCATATTTATGTAGATTGTTTTTAAATTTGAATATTTTTCAAATATGTTAATATACTGTATTACTATGCTATGTAATTTCAAATATGTATTACTTTAACAACTTGGTTGTAAATTTTTAGTTTTACCAAATTCTAAAATTTATTAATTTTCCAGATTAAAGCATGCTATATTAACTAGCTCCATTACTATATTAAAACAAATAAACGTACAACTTTTAATAACTTTGTTAAGTTTTAATGCTTTGCAGACTTACAGTACTTTTGTTTTAAACAACCTAATTTTCAGTAATTTTTTTTGTAGACAATTTTTTCCACATCAAAAGTAGATTAATTTTATTGATCAATATGTATTAATATTGAGCAATTTTTTGCTTCAATACAATTTTTTGAATAAAGTATGAACTTGGCTTACTGTTAACAAAATTTCTGACACATATTTTACCGATTTGATAATATTCAGGTTTAAAATCATGGATGGCAGTGTGATAAGAAATAATGAGCATGAATCTTCTGATGAAGATTCTGACGTTGAAGTAATTTTACTTTGAAATTTTTGAATAGTTTTTCAAGTTTTAAATTTAGCTTCAAGTGGCACTTCAACAAGGCTATTTGAAGCCTGGATTGAACTTAGCTGTACCGAAATCAAGTGCAGTAAACAACAAGGTATAGTATGAAATGTTGTAGCTTATTTTAATTTTTTTAATTTTAGAATGGCCTCAAAAAGAAGCTTGAAGAGTTAAGTAAAAATTTACCTTGGATTGAACGTATGAACGTTACAGTTAGTCGCAGTAAGGCTGCTGATGACGCTGCAAAATCAAATGATTTCCAACTTGAAATGAATTTGTAATTTCAGTTTCAATGATGCTATTTTGGTTCTTTTGATGCTTGTATTTTAGCTATAATCAAGCCAAGGAAAGTGTTAAAAGTGTATTTTCCATGATTAATAATGAGCCCAGTTTAGCGTTTCGTCCAAGCGACTACTTTGCCGAAATGGTCAAGCCTGACGAACACATGACAAAAGTATAACGCAACTGTACATTAATTTCTGATTGCATCATTATTAATTTTTATTTTTATTACGTTTATTTTCAACTTTATACTCACTGAAAACATGTGCTGTGTTTTAATATTTATATAAGTTAATGTTTTTTTCAGATTCGAGAAAAACTGTTGAATTATCAAAAGCGAAAATTGAAACCCAATTTAAACAAAAAATTAACAGATAAAAAGAAAACTGTCAAAGTGAAAGAACCAAATGAAACGATGTTCCAACAAAGCATCGATGAGCAAAACAGTTCTGGCATAGAAAAAAATCATTCCAAAAAACAGGGAAATAAAAAAAGCAAAACAATCGAATGGAAGAAAAAGAAGAATTATAACAGTAAGAAGAAAAGGAAACTGAAGATCGGAAATTGATATTGATGTCATGTGTGAATTTGCTTTTATCGCAATATTTTCCAATTAAAGTGTGTACCTATAAAAGTACGTCTTTTTTGTGAACAGAAAAGGAATATTGTGTCAATAATTTTAATTTCACTTTGATCACATTACCCTTTTTGGTGATCAATTTTATACAATTTTCGTTTATACAATCACGGATAAACTGTAACATTGGGAAATACCACTGCACAAGCGCCTGCTCGAGCGTACTTCAGCGATGCAATCTGAAATTAAAAATACATCAATCATCCTCATTTATATAGAACATTTTTATATCTCATAAAATAAAATATAATTTGTATAAAACAAAAATTACTCTGTGCCAACGACAAGAAATTTCGTCGTAATATTCGACGCAATTTTCGTACTGTTTATCTGAATAGCCGCCAATGGCCAACAGAAAGCATCCAACAGTACAGACTGCTATTCCATCTCGAGCACAAGACAGATGAGCAATGTAAGTCCACTCATTCGTTTCAGGATTATATCTTTAAAAAGAAAAATTTTTTTTTCACTTGTACTAATTATATGCAACTGAAAAAAGAGTTGCCAAAATTAAAATATACAAATTTGCATAATATGGAGAAAAAGTGAAAATCAAATTCACACACCGTTCAACAGCAGAATATCGAATTGCAAGTTTGCCAACAACGCTGTTCACACCGCCTACAGCGTACAAGAAACCATTCAAAACGCCAACAGCGACATTACCACGCGGATGGCACATATCCGCACAAGGATACCAACAATTTCTCAACGGATGGTAACATTCAACGGAACTGTGACAATTGCCAGCACCTCGTCCACCAACGGCGTATATCCTGCAGTTAAGGAGAGAAGAAAGTTTGCTGTTGCTCAAAATGTATAATATATATAATTCTGCTTTGTTCACTTTCCGTTCAATACTGCAGTACCGCAGGAACTTCGAGCTGTAGACATGTCGGCAATTTTAACCCACTCTTTTCCATCAAACCGTTCTGCTGATGACAAGCATGTCCAACCATCATGACCACCAATTGCAAAAATCATGTCATCCATCACTGCTACGCCTTGAAAGAATAATTTAATTTAATATTAAAAAAAATATATATATATTTATTTATTTATATTTATTTAATATTTAATAAAACTCACTTAGACCATGTCTTGGTGTATTCATGGACAGACTTCTGGTTAAACAGACATTTTTGTCACGTTTGTAATCCCACACATCAACAACGGCAAGGGTTTTCAAACCTTCACGACCACCGATAAAAAATATACGATCACCAAGCAACGCCACACCAAACTGTACCCTTCTGCTGGCATAAACAACCGGATTCCATTGGTCATTGACAAAATCATACTGTTCACTGATCAAAGCTTCTGAAAATGAGCAATCAATTGATAATATTCAACAGTGATGAACGGATTTTTCACTTTTCGTAGCGTCAGTGCCACCAAAACAGATCACACTGCCCAGTGTGGATTTTCGAGCTCTGCAACGGACGCCAAGTTCGAACATGCTTCGAGTACTTGGGCAAAGGTGAAATTCCAAAGCGTCGACAATTTGCTTGCAACAAATCAAACTGTTCATTATCAACGGATTCGTTTTGATCTGTTCAACAATATACTTGGGCGGCAGCACGGCTATTCTCAACGAGCCGAACAAACGCTCCAAATACTGTACACGTTCCTCTTTCGAGTGCATTATCCACAACAACAACGCCTCATAAATTGTACCTTCGTTGGGAACGTTCAGAAAATCACTGGACAACAAATCAGTCACCTCGTCAACATTAAGAAGCAGATATTCATCGTGCTTGATCACTTCGACAAAATTTTGCTACAATTTCAACTCACATAAAATAAAAACATATCATCTTTTCAAATTCTCAACAAACAACTTTGCACTGTTATTTTGAATTCATTTTTAAAAATTGCTATTATTTCAACTTAACTATTATCTTACTACTACTACTGCTTCATATAACATTAATCAATTCAAATTTTAAAAAAAGAACTACAAACTAGATTATTTCAAATAGAACTTGAATATCACTTTACATTACGTTCACTGAAATAAGTTGCATAAAAACAATCTTTCATTGAAAAACTTATGTATAAAATTCCCGCGATCAACTACCCTTTTGAAACATAATTCATATCAGTGTTCGTTGAACAGAATACTATTTTTTTTTGAATTAAATATACTTTTCAAAATAAAAAAATATACTGAATTGTGAAAATATTTTTAAAATAATTTCTAAATTTTCAGAACCTATTTTCACTTGCTTACACAGACAAATTTCTCAGCAGCATCCATCAGCACGTCACACCCATTTCTATCACCAAAAGAGCGAATGCCAATACAGTTGGAAGGATGAAGCTTTTCTATCAGCAATTCGCCGCAACGTTCAACAACTGACGGCATCTGAAGCATGCTAGCCCCTTGGAACAGATTTTCCACGTTCATTTCATTCACTTCAATAACTCCTGAAAATGTTCAATTGAACAATTTTAATGTTCACCTTTCTCTTTTATACAAAATCCAAACCCACCAGAATAACAGTAAGTGATTATTGCTTCCAGAATATCAGGCTCAATGCTACCGATGTGCACTTCGTCTGACAAACTTTCCATCATGTTGGTGGTAAACAAGGCGTGAAAATAGTCCGAAGCAGCGGCCAAAACTACTCGATGAGCCTGAATTCGCTTGTGACCAGTAATCAAGCAAACATCGCACATCAACCCTTTTCTGTAAAATTCCTAAAATTGGGCTTTTCAATTATCAAAAAATTTTGTCACAACCATTGTTTTTCATTTTAATCAACATTTAAACAAAAAAATCCCTTTTTTCGAAATTCAATTTAAAATTCTCTTTCAAATACCTCAAGTCGTTGGGCTGTTCTCATCAATATGTTGTTTTGATTCACGGATGAACATTCTTCTTCATTTGTTGATAAATCATTCTTTGAATCCGCCATCGATATAGCTTGATATGTGAATTTTAAATCACAACGTTGATGCTTGACGCTCGTCAACCTTCAAATCAAACAACAATTTTAAACATGCAGGAACAATAACCGCATCTTCCATAAAAAACTTTCTTTTCATAAAATATACAAAATAAATTTTTAAATAATAAAATTCATTAACATTAAACAACTGGTAAGACATACTTTTTGGAAATGAATTCCTTCAATGGTTTACAGTACAAAACGAAAGAATAAGAAATTCAAGTTACTTGTTATGTCTTTCACGTTCATCTATTATGTATTTATACATATGATCATCGCTTTTATATTTTTAACAGTGTTATTCGATGTAAAACTTATTGTACTGCTTCAGAAATAAAACGCTGAAATTTCTACAGAAATTTTTATTTATCAAATTCTAAAACTATTGTAGCATTAAATTTGTGTAATTAAGTAGAAGATTAATTTTACAAAATTCGTGCAAATTTTTACAAAAATTCTAAATTTTCTGTGTAATATATTAATTATTATTATCTGGAATAAACATATGATTCGTAGCAATAAAATAATTTTGTGTTTGAGCTTTTTTCGTCGTATTTAATCTTCTGAATTTTCTTGAAAATTTACAATATCAATCGATTAATATTTAAGTGCTTATTTAAAGCACATCAGCGTTTCAAAGTACAATTTAAATAATGGAATGGTATTTTCAAAATGAAATTTATTGGACAACAGCTTTATGCATAAATTCTTGCAAGACTTTTTTTGATGTACTTTTTTATCATTGTAATGGATAATAAATATATATTTCTTTTAATGTAACAGCAGATCATAAAACTCTCTTAAGTTATAGATCAAGAGTCAACTGTGCCGTTAGTTTAAAAGATTTGAAAGCCAACATTTTGTAAGAAATTAACTTCTTGGCAAAAGCAATACATATGTTGTAATAAAATTTAGTAGAAATTTCAAGAAATACTTGCTAGATTGAAATTTGAATATTAAAACCTAAAAGTGGCATTTCATGCATGAAAGCATGGCTTTTTTGAAACACAAACAGACTAAGGGTAGGCATGTTATATTTTGTTGTTGTTGTTTTGTCACAACTGCTATAAAAGCTATGGCTTTAAAATGCACATTGTTTGAGCTAAATCATTTTCTGTCATCAGAACAACTAATTCAATTCTGATTGCTGAAATAGTAATTAATTGATTGGCTGATGTCCTATGCTGCTTTAAGCAACGAACAATTTTTCTTAAAACACAGTGGCATGTGCATATTTCTGGTTGTAATATAAAATATTTTCATTCACATTAAACAATAAATGCCTTTTTTTCAAATATAACTTTCAAAAATATGTTAAAATTGATTACTGATTTCTAAAATAATACATAAATTTGCAATAAAAATATTTTAATTTATTGAATTATTTTTACAATAAATATAATGATAAAAATAAAAAAAAATATGTTTGCAGCATAAGATTAGCATTAGTGTCAATTGTTTACTGTCCATATGTTCATTAATTTGCAAATCAATTGTAATTATTTTCTTTTTCAGTCTACCTCTCCTATTCCGATCTTCATAAAAATAAGAATATAAAAAAATGACTACAATCAATATTATTATGTATAAATATTATTTTATTAGCAATGATGTTGATGAAGGTGAAAACTGTTGCAGGAAACCTTTCCGTCCAGCAGAGGTCGCTTCAGGTGTTTGGTTGCTATTTACGGTTGTCGTGCAAATGGCTGACGTGACCTTTAGCACAACAAAGGCAAATAGTAATCCCCAAGCGGAGTCCAATCAAAGCTGGACAACGGCAGTTGTTCAATAAAAGCTGGCGCGATTGGCGTTGGCTGGTGTGAGGGACTGGCGCTTATTTCGAAATCGAAAAATCAAAGCAGACGTTGCTTGGTTGCCAGTTGACTGTCTTTTTCCATTCAAACATTTAAGCGACACAAAAAGCCGAATGATTTGATTTAAGCATTTCACTCTTCATTTCCATGAACACAGATGAATGGACACTGCCTCACTACAATCTTCTTCCCACTGCTTCTTGGTTCAAGCAGTTTTCTCAACTTCACCTCATCCGCAGCATCCTCTCTAGAAGAGCACATACAGCTCAATGTTACTGAAGGTTAGTGAGTGTAAAACATTTTTTCCATTACCTATTCAATAATTATATTTATAAGATTTTAAATAATTGCCTGTAAATTTCATCACCTATTTCAGTGTATTCTCCCTTTTATTCAAAACTTTAAGTTTATTACCTTTTATGATCCAGTATAATAAAGTGACGTTCATAATTAGAAAAAAGTAATACTGTATTTGTAAATTTATATGATAAAAATGACAACCTGACCAACCTAATGCCGAAAAGCTACAATAATTTTGATAAATAATCTCTTTTATTTGATAGAATTTCAATAATTTTTTCTATTTAAAAAGTTTAATAATGCTTGATGAGTAAGCAGGTGTTTCATTTCTGTCCTTGAACTGTTTTGCTGTTGAAATTGATTTTTCTCTCTGTCTGACATTGTGGTAACCTCATAATGGTTATTTACATACAAAATGTTGGCTAATTGCACAAATTTATTTTATGCACTCTAAAATGCACAAAAATTCTCCTAAGTAATTAAGTGTTGAAGTCTTGTTAAAAAAATGTTTCCTTCACATGTCCATAAAATATATTAAAGTTGCATCAGAATAGTTTTACTTTTATTATTTTATATTTTAACCAATTCTGAAATAAATTTGCATCAGTATTTTTTATGCTTTCAAATAAATTTGTAAATGTAAAATATAATATTTGCTTAAGTTTTCAATTTTTGTTAATGAAATATTGTTTGTAACGTTCAAATAAATATCTAAATGATGCATAAATTTTGACACTGATGTTCATTTTGACTTAATTAATTTTTTATACTTTTAAACAAAGATTAAGGCCAATTTTATGTATGTATTTTAATTTGAAAAGAAATATTTAGGCGTGCCAAAAAATACAGTTGTCGGTTCTATTACAAAGTTAGATGGTTATCAGTACCGGTTAAGTGAACCAAACGTGCACTTTCACTTCAACGCTGATACAGGAGAAATTATCACTGCTGAACAAATTGATCGTGAAAATTTGCTCGATGGTGATTCGGATACTATAGATTTGGTAATCGTAAGTAAAGGAGTGCCTGCATATTTTATCACTGTCACAATTAATGTGCTTGATGTAAACGACAATGCTCCAAAGTTTTCACTTCCATACCAAAATGTTTCGCTTCCAGAAAGTGCTAAAATTGGTACTCAAATAGTTTTAATCGGTGCAAATGATCGAGATGCTGGAATAAATGGAAAAATTGTTAATTACACGCTGATCGGTGCAGATGCACAGTGTTGTGAACTGCTCAGCCAAAATGAAGGTTCAGTTTTGTTGTTAACTTTGAAGAACCCATTAGACAGAGAAAATAAAGATCTGTACATTTTGAACATATCCGCTACTGATGGTGGTGTCCCGCCGTTGACTGGCTACACAACAATCTTCTTGAATGTACTCGACTCTAATGATAATCCGCCTGTGTTCAACGAAACGGAATATCTAGTGATAGTGAATGAAAGTTTGCCTGTTGGAAAGCCGATTTTTCAAATACAAGCAACTGATTTAGATTTAGGAGAAAATTCACGTCTTAGTTATTCACTTGTTGACAATCAAGAAGAATCTTTTTCAATCAACTCAGAAACTGGCTTAATTGAAACGACTAAACCGCTTCATTGCAATAAGCATTATTGCAAGACCAATGGAGAATGCCTGGGTGAGTGCATTTTGACAGTCGAAGCAACTGATCATGGTCTACCTTCTCAGAGAGCTCGCGCTTTTGTTCGAATTCAAGTTGTAAATACGAATGATCACCCACCTGAAATTCATATTCGATTTTACACCAACAATGTTGGTGCTTATGCAATTGTGAATAATCAAAACCCTGTTGGTTCTGTGGTAGCGCTCATTTCAGTTACAGACAAAGACAGCGGAATTAATGGAAAAACAACACTGAACATTACCAGTGGAAATCAGCTAGGGCATTTTCGTTTAGACAACAGTCTCGGATTTAGTCTTCTTCGAACTAATGCATCACTGAACCACCGTGAACATCACTGGTACAACCTTACTTTGAAGGCACAAGATCTAGGCTTGAAGCCTAAGCTAACCTACAAAATGCTGCAGATTTATGTGAAAGGTAGTCGCCGTATGTCACCTAATTTTCAAAAGCAACATTATAAGGTTAGCTTAGCTGAAGATTTACCAGTTGGTTCTAAAGTCATTGCTTTACAAGCGCATCTGGAAAATAAGCCCATTTTCTACTCTATTTTATCTGGAAATGAATTTGGCTGGTTTCAAATAACTGAAAAAACTGGACTAATTACTACTGCAGCAGAGCTTGATTATGAGTTTCAATCAGAGCATATGCTCATAATCTCTGCCAAAAGCGCTGCACATACTGAAGACTTTTCCACAACAAAAGTTTATATTCAACTTATGGATGTGAATGACAACTCACCTGAATTTTTGCCTGACTGTCTAGAAGCATCCGTACCAGAAGATGCTAGCATTGGCACTCATATAACTACCATACGCACTACAGACAAAGATGCAGGCATGAATGCTGTAGTTAAGGTACAGCTGATTGCATTTACAGAAAATTTTCATTTAAATGAAACAACTGGTGATTTGATTCTCATGAAAACTTTAAATCGTGAAATTCAAGCCGAGTACTTATTGAACATTATTGCAACAGACCAAGGTTTGCCACAAAGACAAACCTTTGCCACCGTCAGAATTCATGTATTAGATGTAAACGACGAACTTCCTAAATTCTATCCCACGAAATATGCTGTTAATATATTGAAATCTTCTCCTGCTGGTAGTGCAGTGACAACAGTGAAAGCTCGAGACCTAGATGAAGGTTCTAACGGATTGGTAACGTATTACTTTGAAGACAGTCCGGTGGGGATATTTGATCTTGATGTGAATCTCGGGAACATAGTTTTAAAGAAAATTCCTCTTGGTCGAAGCAGCATTAATATTGTTGTGAATGCTAAAGATGCAGAAGGTAAAACTGCTGTGAATAACGCTACTGTGCAGGTGAATTTTATAGACTCAGTATATGCTACACCTAAATTTACACAACCCAAATATGAATTTGTTGTCCAAGAAGATTTTGGAACTGGTCCACATTTAGCTAGACCTATTGGATCAGTCAGTGCAACTGATTTTGATTCTGGCTCACAACTGCATTATGAAATTGTTGATGGAAATCATATGTCCTTATTCGAAATTGGGCCATATTCAGGGGAAATTCGTTCTACGAGAACATTAGACTTTGAAGAGCAACGGACACACCAACTCAAAGTGCTTGCTTATGGTCAGCAGGCAGTCGCTTCAGTTTTTGTTTCAGTTAGTTTAGAAGATGTCAATGATAACGACCCTAAATTTTTAAATAATGCTAATATTGTTGAAGTCACTGATCACACACCTGTTGGTTTTCCAATTTTGCATGCTCGAGCTGAAGATGCAGACTCCGGAATGAACGGAAAAATTAACTATCATATAGTTTCAGATCTAAAACAGACATTTTTAAGTGTGGATTCTAATAGTGGATTAGTCACATTAACTCGACCTGGTCATTTAGTCAATCCTGGACAATATGAATTCTCAGTTCACGCTAATGACAACGGCATACCATCAAGAAATGATTCTACCAAGATAACTGTTTTAGTGAAGCACGACAACAACATTTTAGAGTCATTTCAAAATCAAACTTTGCAATTCATTATTCCTGAAGATATAGCTGTAAATGAAATGGTGTCAAAAATTGGTTTTGGGCAATATTTGCATCAGTATTTTATTGTGGATCCAGCACCTGACGATTTGTTTGGTGTATTTCCAGATGGTTGGATTTATGTAAAAAATGCGTTAGATTTTGAAACCACCAACTATCAAAAGCTTTCCATTTCAATTAGAAATGGCAATGTGAAGTCCTTAATCGAAGCTGAATTTTTTATCACTGACGTAAATGATAATTCACCTACATGTCTAAAAGAGATATTTCAATTTGAAATTGCTGAAAATATGCCTCCACTGAGTTATGTTGGCACAGTTCAAGCTGATGATCCAGATTCAAAATTAAATGGTATTGTTCGCTTCAGACTTGCTAATCCAGAAGAAGATCGCTTTGTTTTGGACTCAGTAACTGGGATTTTAAGAACTTTGGTCCAGTTCGATAGAGAAGAAATTTATAAAATAAACAAAAAATCTACAATAGAACTTCAAATAGAAGCATATGATTTAGCTGAAGTTGATCCACTATCTACACGCTGCTCTGTTTTTGTTACGGTTACGGATGAAAATGATCATCGACCGCAATTTACGTTAGATATGTACAGTGCTTCGTTACTGGAAAACAAAGATATCGGATCAGAAGTTCTAAGAGTTAGCGCACGGGATGAAGATATGGATTTGAACAGCATGGTGAAATTCGAAATAGCTTCTGGAAATGAAAACAACACATTCTCTCTTGACCCTTATACGGGCAAACTTACACTTTTAGCACCGTTGGATAGAGAAATTCAAGCTGTTCACAGAATTACTCTTCGAGCGACAGATCATGGTGTACCTCCGTTATCTAGCATCGCTTTTGCAACAATTGTTGTAACAGATGTGAACGACAACATTCCAAAATTTACTTCTGAAGTTGAAAGCATTCTTATTGATGAAGATGCAGAACTAGGAACATGTGTCCATTATTTCAATGCTTTTGATTTAGATGCAGCAAATTTTGGTGAAATTAGTTATTCATTCAGCATAGGTCAAGTCTTTGGGCCGTTTTATTTGAATCCTCATGACGGATGTTTGATGCTTATCCAACCCCTGCATTATGAAACTGCAAAAAACTATACCCTAATTGTTTATGCAAGCGATGCAGGTACTCCAAAATTATCAAGCAGCGCTGTGCTGCAAGTGCTCATCAAGCATATCAGAAGCAAAACGATTGAAATCAGGAAATCTCTATACACTGAAGTTGAAGAAAATGCTCCAGTTGGTACTGAAGTTATGAAATTATCACCTTTAGATATGGATAATGAATTTGACAATGAAATTTACTTCACTATTTTGCATCAGTTTCCTGAAGTGAAGTTTCAGATTGATCATACAAAAGGGGTAATTTCTGTTTGCGGTTCATTAGATCGAGAAACAGTTGATGAATACAAACTACTGGTACAAGCAGAAAATGCAAAACAGCCGAAGCGTAGCACGCGACAAATTGTGACGATCACGGTGAATGATGTGAATGATCAAGCACCTGAATTTTACAGCTATCACGCATTTTTGCTTCCTCAGTCACCAAGAGCTGGGCAGTTTGTCGGAAAATTATCTGTTCGTGATGCGGACGTCAATAATAATATATCACTGTCACTGCTTTCAAGTAACAGTTCTGATCTGTTTTCTCTCACTGAAGACGGTGATATATTTGTCAAAATGCCAATACTTAGTCCTTTGCCCTGCTATGTCCTCAAGGTGCAGGCAAAAGATCAACCAATTTTTGGATCTCCTTTAACCCAGAATGCTGAAATTCATCTGATATGGAATGGAGATCAAAGACCAGAGTTTGAATTTGAAAAAGAAGTTTATGATTTTTCACTTCCTGAAACGATACCCATTGGAACCCAATTGGAAAAATTGCATCTCAAGAATGAGAACCCCAGTCTGGGTATACAATATTTTGTAATTGGTGACCAAGCAAATCAAGAGCTGTTCGTCGACGTCGAGCAAAATTCAGGCATTTTGCGGATTGCTCGAAATTTGGATTGCAATTTCAATTCATCTGGTCAGTTTATCATTACAGTGGTAGCCATTTCGACACAGGTGCAGAATAATTACCAGCCGCTAATTGCTACTTGCAAGGTAAGCAGAATTTTTGATAAGCGTCAATCAAAAGTAATGTGATCTGAACAATTTATTAATGTATTTCGTCTGGTGTCCTAGTGAGCGGAATTTACAGAGAGATGTGAAAAGTTTCTTTTGTAAAATGAGAAAAAGAAATTAGGCTATGGTCGGGCATCTGTTATTGATGTCCTGAATTTGGCCTTTTCACCCTGATTGCCCTTTCTATTCAAAAGCTAAGTGTTGCAACAGTTTCCGGCTCTCTTGTCTGTATAGCTTTTTGTTCTTCAATTTTGTCATCGAATGACAGAGAATCTGGAACTGATTTAAGAAAAAAAATTTATTTTTTCTAAGAATTTAATCATTACGTAGTTTAGTTTAAATTTCAATTTATTCATATTATTTTAATTTGTAAAATTATTTTTATTCTTCAATTTGCAATTTAAACTGATAAATAATATACTTGTTCTATGCTTTTGATAAACATATGCATATTTCAAGCATACTTCAGAAAGATGCTATTCTTCATATTAACCTTGAGAAAGCTAATTCATGGAAAATTTTCTTGAATGTTTTCCAAAGAAACGGAAGGCTCTTTTTGTTTGCGCTTGTTCAGTAGCTAGAAGTTGAAGAAGCATTCTCAATGATTGCAATTATCATTCATAGCACATTGATCTGTGTACTTTGTTCAGTTTTCGTTTGCTAACACCAGGTCATCTGTTTGAAGCTTCCAAGGTTTTGTACAGGCAATAAATATATATAATTTCAACAAAAACGCTACTGTTTGTTTGCATTTTCTTTAGCCTATACTTTTTCTCATGCGCGTCCATTCAGATTGTGTAAACAAAACCATAGCAAATTTTACATTTGTCCCTGAATTTCAGATTAACTGGACAGACATACATATTCATAATAGTATTTCTTTAGTTTTATTTTTAAAAAATTGAATATTTAATATTATATTTTAAGTAGTGTAATATTTTACTTAAAAAAGTGATATAAAAATATCAAATGTAATAGGTGTTTTGAAGTTTTGCTAATAAATTATTCAGTTGTATCTATATAGTGGCAGATCAGTTTTATGGTGATCAAATTACAGTAACAGAGTTTCATTTGATGTGTCAGAATTCAAAATTGATAAATGCGATTGCTTTATTTTTGAACTGGACATTTATTGTATTGACCCATTTTTTCGTATTAAAAAAAGACTTTGTTCACCCTGTCAACAGTGCTTTTGAATGGATCTAATCAATGGCCAAATTTTATTCAAAGGTCAGGTTGTTCCAATAATTTCCGGACGGTGTTAGCAGTGTGTGTTAGTGAAAAGGAAGTTGATCATCAAACAGTGTATGGATTTTTGGTCGCCAGTAGTTTGGCGCCACTTGTTTGATAAGGTTGAGTGAGTCAGGAAAAAGGAACCAGCGTCAAGGTTGACCGGTGCTTAGCTGAATGATTAGAAGCTCCGCCGGCAGTATCCTTCACTTGGCCCAAATATTTTTTTTCTGCTAGCCGATCACTTTTTGTAACGTAGCTGTCGATGAGGTCGTTCAGGTGGTTCTTCAAGCAGGGCCATTTTACTTGCAGCCGAGATTCCAATTGGAGATGATTTCACAGGCTGCTGAATCTAGACAATAGTTGCAAGATTTTCTGTGAATGTTGTCCACGTTCTGTCAGCTTTACAGCATACAGCTGGCCAGCTAAAATAGCTCGCCCACGCGATCCACCTGTTTGTAACTGCCGACATCAATATGCCGCTATTGTTCTTCAGCTTTTGGCGATAATCTTCTGCTTTTGGGATTAAATTTGAACGCCGTCAATAAGCTACTTTTAACGATTCGTTGTTTGAAAGCATCAATTTCTGACTGATAAAAAAGATGTCGTTTTATAAATTCCGTGAAATAATTCAAAATTGGAGTCACATTACAATGTAGATGAATGCGATGATTGAGTTTGAAGCCATTGCCCCCCTGGCAGCAGATGTTTCAGAACAAAAATTGCTCGTAGCTGATTATTATTACCTTCGTTTCCTGTCTAAAATTGACATATTAAGGTCTTTAATGCTGAACAGGTGCTTCACAAAAAGGCAATGCTTTTGTCATTGTCGTCCTACTAGTACCAAATGTACTTTTCAAGCTTCGATCAATTATTACCCTAATTTGGTGCATCATCGCGTAGAAAAATAAAAGTGCAACATCAGATATTGTATATTTTTTGTAAACAAAAATTGTTTTAATGTTTACACAGTACAGTATTTCAGTTAGTAAACTGAAAGGAAGTTTGAAAGTATTGAATTTGCTTATTATACGCATGTGAATAGTTGATAATAAAAACAATAAGAAGGTCTATTGCGGTACCTTGTCCTCGTGGAGTTCAGTGTCCTTAGAGTAGTGGTCAGTTTGTATTTATTTTGCAAGAAATAGACTTGCTATTTGGACCATCGCCTATGTTGACAATGAGCAGAACGTGCGAAAGCAAATGAAATCTGAACACTCAGACTGACCTGGCCGGACAATTGCATTTTAGCATTGCACATCGACCACCTAGCCAACATTGTAGCCGAAGGTCGCGTGACACTGCCTACGGCAGTGAAGCAATTGATTTTGCCTATTTGCTCAGTGATCATTCAGTTTTCTCTAGAAAAGATGTCTTGTTTAATCGACCCATTGTCTAAATTTTATTTTGCTCGAGATTTCCGTTCGTCAATAGTGTTGCTCAAAAAAAGGAACATTCTTAGCCTTTTTAGTCATGTTTATTCTAAAAATTCATAAATTTTACAAATGAATTATTATGAAATTTAACTGCAATGAAATTCAGCAAAGCAAACGAGTTATTAACTTACAACCAAAAGTTTTAAATATAAAACTATCAGATTAAAAAATATTAAGAATTGATATATATATATATATATAAAATAGCATTTAAAAAATAAGATGTCGTCTAATATATTTCTGCAATTATTATTATTGCTAAAATAATTTCACTTTACATAGATAAATATACAATGTACTGTTCTATTTTGAGTAAGCAAGCTTTGCAGATATACATATATACATGAAAAAATTTAATATTCGCTTAAAAAAATATTTTTATTGATTTGAAGATTTAATTTGATAAATATAATTATTTTTTAAAGCAGCATAATTATTAGCAATATAATATTATACTATAAAGAGTATTCTAAATAATATCTTTTTATATAATCTGTTTTTTTACAGGTAAATATTACCATAACCGATGAAAACAACACTTCTCCGCAACTGTCTGAATACTTCTACAAATTTCATATTGCTGAGGATGTTCCACCCGGTACAGAAGTTGGATTTATCAAAGCTGTCGATGTTGACAGCAACACAAAACTGCTGTTTTCCATTTTGGATATGGAAAATCTATTCACGATTCATCCTAGTTTGGGAATGATCACCACAACTTCAGAGCTTGATAGAGAAGAAATGCCTTTTCATTTTTTTACTGTCCAGATCAGTGATGGAATAAATGTAATAACTGCGCCGGTTGAAGTTATTGTAGCGGATGTGAATGACAACGCCCCGGTATTTCAAAATGAGACATTTATTTTTCATTTACCAAAATCTGTTCAAAAAGAACACATAATTGGAATTATTAAAGCGACTGACAACGATGCTGGAAATAATGGAAAAATAACATATCATCTTCAAGCTCCTGAACCACACTTGAAATCTGTTTTAACTCTGGACTCAGTTAATGGATTTATAGGAATAAAATCAACGTGGAATTTTGACAAGGTATGTTTTAAATTATAATTTTGACTTTTGAAAATGCATTATGCTTAAAAATGCAGTGCAATTAAAGCAGAACACGTTCAGTACTGTTGTTTGAGATGATAGTCAACGTTTTATAAACTTTAAATTATCTATTATTATTTTAATTAGTGTACTTTTTAAACATTGCTTATACTTTGTAGATACCTCTTATACATTTCAAAGTGTGTGCAACTGATAATGGTTTTCCATCGTTAAAAAGTACTGCACAAGTGATCATTGTTTTTGAAGAAGACAAAAGAATGCCAGTGTTTAAGGATTCCAGTTACATTATATCTGTTCAGGAAAACGTTTCTGTGAACACTGAGCTTCTAAAACTTAATTTAGCTTCTGATCAAGGTATGAATAAATCTTATACATGCATATATTTGTAGATAAATTAAGCATTATATTCTTTTAATAATGTAAATAATTAAATATACTTAACGATAATTATAATTATCATTTAGTGGAAAATTTTAAATTTTCATATATTTAATCTTTTATTATTGTGATTTAATAATGACTATTAAATATTAATGGATATTAAAATACTTCTATTATTTAGTAATTTTCATTAAAAAGAAACAGAAACTTAGCTGAAAAACCATTATTTTATTACACTTAAGCATTTCTGTATATGTGAGCTATTATGTAATCTTGTAGATCTTTGCAATTTTTATTAAATAAACTTTAATTTCTGAAGGTGAAATAAAGATGTTTAGTTGAATATACCTTTAATTTAATTTAATTAATTAATGTTTTAGAAAATTTCTTTTATTACACAATATTATTTGGTGACCCAGTGAATCAATTTTGGATTAGTCGTAAAGGGATATTGTATGTGAACAAAGCGTTGGATCGTGAGACACGTCATGAGCATCATCTTACAGTTATTGCTCACGATGAGGTGACATTAGAAAAAAGTCATTTTACAGCTTCAGCTACCATAAAAATTATTCTCATTGATATCAATGATAATGCACCTATTTTTACATCATCAAATATGGCAGTTTTGTATGACAGCAGTCCAGTTGGTACTACAGTTATGACAGTTAAGGCCATTGATCCAGATGAAGGCTTAAATGGTCACGTACAATACTTCATAGATTCTTCCAGCGCTGGTGACTTTAGTTTAGATCCACTTTATGGAACTCTTCGTGTAAACGCAATGCTCAATCAAAAAAGTTATAAGTTAACTATTTGGGCTTATGATCAAGGTGAAAATCAACTAAAAACATCTTCTGATCTGAATGTTGTTCTTCTTGACACCTCAGTCAATCACTTTATTCTTGAAGCTGATTCTACTGAAATAACGGTAAATGCATTTCTGTTACTTTTACGCAAACATTTCTCATTATTTGATTTTTTAAGATTTTTGAAAATGCACCAGTTGGAAAAGTTCTACTGAATGTAAAAATAAAATATGAAAAAGATGATCATGGCGAAAGTCCATTACTTTGGATTGAGCAGTCTAAAAACAGTGATGACTTCCTTTTATCTCAAAATGGACAACTGACCATTGCTCGTCCTCTCAGTTATATTCGAAAATCTGTATACATTTTGAAACTTTATGGCAAGGATACTTCACATTCCAAACCATCTGATGACAATATCAGTTCTTTAGTGGTGACTATTCGTTTGAAAGATGTTAATGATAATTCACCGATATTCATTCAAAATCCAATCTATATTGATGTCGTCGAAAATACGGCTATGAATGATCAGTTTACAATAATTGGCCACATAAAAGCCATTGACAAAGATCACTTCCACAATTCTCAAATTTTTTATTCCATAGTGCAAGGGAATACGAGCATTTTTCAAATAGATTCTGCTTCTGGAGAACTGCTTATGACAGGCATTTTAGATCGAGAAGAATGTGAGAATTACACTTTAGAAATACAAGCTATTGACTCAGGTATTTTTTTAAAAATTATCTATATTTTATAAATATGTAAAAATAATTTGTTTTAGGGTTTCCACGTCTTTCATCAAAAGCAACAGTTTTCATAAATGTTATAGATTTAAATGACAATCCACCAATTTTTAATCAGTCATATTATCGTGCTTATGTAAGTGAAAATCAACCATCTTCTACAAAAGTAGTCCAAATTTATGCTGCTGATAAAGATTCTGGAGTAAATGGTTTAGTCAAGTATGAAAATTAAAAATAACTTTGCATTCAAATGTCATAATAATAATATTTTTTGAAGATATAAACTGATTGACAATTCTGTACCTTTTGTGATTAATGAAGAAACTGGTTGGCTTTCTACAACTGAAAGTCTTGATCGCGAGACTCAGAAACAATGGAATATTTGGGTTTTAGCAGAAGACTGCGGTTTGTATAACAAGCACACGTCAAAAGTGGAAATTCAAATAACTGTAAATGATGAAAATGATAACGCTCCTATTTTTCATAATCAGCAGGAAAACATATATGTGAAAAACTCACTTCAGTCAGGTAATTGAAAAAGTTTTAATTTTAAAATGTTTTGATAATTTTAGCATAAGTTATTTGATTTTCAATAAAATGCAATGAATGTATATATATATATATATATATATATATATATATATATATATATATATACATATATGTAAATTGTATTTTCTGGTTAAGCAACTTAATTGTTCACGTTAAAAATATTAACTTGCTTTAATTATTGTAAAAATGTTTGTATATATATATATATATATGTATGTTGCAATGTATGAATAATTCCATGTTTTTATAGGTGATTTTGTTTATGCAGTAGATGCAAGCGATTTGGATGAAGGAAGAAACAGTTTTCTTAAATTTTATTTAAATGGGAAAGATGCAAATAAGTTTATTATAAACGTCTCTACTGGAGTAATAGTATCCAAAGCTGATCTAAAGCTTTGGAATAGTTACCGATTAACTGTCGAAGTATCAGATCATGGTTTTCCAGAAAAGCAATCATTTCTTAGTTTACAATTTATTACTCGACCACCATCAGAATTTCCTGTCTTTCAGAGTGATTTTCCGCAAGTTTATTCAATTGCTGAAGACAAGCGAAATACGTTTGTCACCTTAGCTGTAGCTAGATCATCCAAACAGGCTCCTTTCAATCGTATTCGCTATTCTATAGCATCTGGTAATATTGGACAAGCGTTCACCATAGATTCTGAATCCGGTGAATTGTTCACTAGTGAAAATATTGACTATGAAACGCACTGTCATTACGAATTATGGATTGCAGCTGTTGATAATGACAGTCCTCCGATGATATCATTTTTAAAACTTTACATAAATGTAGAAGACGTAAATGATAACTCGCCGGTGTTCAGCCAATCTGTATATGAAGTTTCAATTCCTGAAGAAGAGCCTGAATTTTTTTATGTTACAAAAGTGACGGCTACAGATTTGGACAGCAAAAACAATGGAGTGATTGAATATTCGATTGATAAAAATCAAAGTAACGTTTGTGATTTGTTTCAAATTGACCCAATCAGTGGTATTATAACTACAAAAGTTCCACTTGATCGGGAAACAAAAGCACAATATCATTTTGTGGTTGTTGCGAAAGATCAAGGAAAGCCTGCTTTATTTGGATATGCAGCTGTTGTTGTAAATTTAGAAGACAAAAATGACAACGCACCTCGGTTTACGCATCTTTTTTCTGCCCATGTAAGAGAGGATGCTCCTTTGGGTATGTTTATCACGCAGATTACGGCTGCCGATCTTGATGAAATCTCTGACAATACTTACATTCTGGAAAATGGAGATGATGATACATTCAGAATTGAAAAAGACACTGGCCGCATTTTTGTAAATAAAAGCTTGGATCGAGAAACTATATCTGAGTATGCGATAAAAGTTTCTGTTCTGGACAGCTTTTGGAAAGTTATGACATCACTGACAATAACTGTCGATGACGTCAACGATAATGCTCCAGTGTTTTCTAAGCAAAGTTATAAGTATGTTTTTCCTAAACGCTTTTCAGAGCATATTTATAAATAATGATTTACTTTTAATCATACTGTGCTGCATCATACTCTATTGCACTGCACTAAACTCTTTTTTATTTCAAATTTAAAAGTTAATCATAATTTTTTAATATTAAAATTAAAATAAGAAAATGTACCTAAAGGTGATGCATTAAAATATTAAATATATATATATATTTTTAGCTTTTACGTTCCAGAAACAAAAAGCATTCCAGTTTTAATTGGACAATTAGAAGCGACAGATGCTGATTATCAAGAAAACTCCAGAATTACGTATAAAATGTATTCACAGTCGAGTCAGTTTTCCATTGATTCCGTTTCTGGTGCTATATACTCTCATAAAGAGCTCGTCTATTATAATACATCAGAATTGAATATACATCGTTTGAAAATAATAGCCCATGATTCTGGTCGTCCTGTTTTGTCAAGCATCACAACGGTTTCTGTTTTTGTTCTGCCATGTGATGCTAAACTAATAAATCTGCAGAAACCATCCAAATTAATTCCTGTGCAAATAGGAACACCAGTGTCAACTATGATTTATCAAGTCCAGAATAAAGTCAAATGTGCTCACTGTAATTTGACGGAAATACGTTATTCACTGAAGCAAGAAGAAAATTGGTTTGAAATTGATCCAAAAACAGGTAAGCATTTCTTTAACATTGTATATTTATATAACACCTGAATTAATTATACGCAGGAATATAAATATTTTTGTATGTGCGCTTTTTGTTGTATGCGTTGTAAATTTAGAATAATAAGTTTTATTTTTTTTTAATCATACTTTGAATTGTTATAATGAACTATTAAGTGATGTTATTTATTCAGTTTAAAAACGAAAAGCAAATAATAATAATTTAGTAATTTAGAATGTTATCATAATGTGTTTGCAAAGAATTATAGAAATTTAAAAAACATATTAATCATAGTTAATTATAATATAGGTACTGCAAGTGCTCAAATATTTATTTTTTAATTTATTTTTATGCATATTTTGTAATTTTTTTTTAATTTAAGAGCATATTAATTTAATCTCAGTTTATATGTATATGCATAATATTTTCATTGCTTATAATAGGGTGGATCATAACAAACACTACTGTAGCAAAAGAAGCTTTGGATAAGAAACTCTCCGTTAAAGTAGCTGCTGAACATGAGACAGTTATAGACGAAATTGAAATTGGCATCATTATTACAGATGAGAATAGATATTCTCCTCGATTTCTATCCTCCAACTACACAACCAACATTTTGAAAAATACAAGCTTAAACGCCACTATCTTCACTGCTGTCGCACAGGATAATGATTCTGGACTAAATGGTTTGATTCAATATGAAAGTGTCTGCGCTGACGTTGCTCCATGTCCTTTTGCAATCGATTCAAACAGTGGTGCAGTAAAACTTATCACACCACTCAACCTTTATGATCAGGACAGTTACATTTTGAAAATCAAAGCCACTGATTGTGCACATCATCCAAAAACTTCCGTTGCTTCACTGACGGTTATAACGCAGGGTGGTTACAACCGTATCCCGACGTTTCCACATCTGAAAGACGACGCATTTGTTCATCCGAGCAGTGGAGTGAATTTTACTGTGTACACATTTGTGGTAGAAAATGCTGAAAACTTGCCGTCCAGTCAGTGTGAATATAAAATAATGAAAGGAAATGAAAAGCAGTTATTTTCTTTGGATACGCTTAGTGGTCAACTGGTGCTTGTTTCTCCAGTTGGAACTGAAGATTACAAAAGTACTACACCATTATTAGTGCGTTGCACCAATCCAAGCACTTCAATGTTTTCTGAGATGACTCTTTATGTGCATATTGGCAGTGTTCATGAGAATTTAAAGCCAACATTTGCCCGTCGAGTGTACAAATTTTATTCTCATGCAGTGGATAGCTTGATCGGATTTGTGAAAGTGCAATACCAAGCAGATGATTATCAATATTTTTTGGGAATCAGTGGACTGAAAAGTAATTTAGAAGTTGATGCAAACTCCGGTGCAGTGATTATGAAAAAACAAATTTCATCAAAGATGGCCGTTACAGTTTTGAGTAAGCGTTCTCAGTTTAAATCTGCGCTTGATTTCGATGTAGCAACATTAACAGTTAGGCCAACAGACAATGGCACATTTCCAAGTTTTGATCAAACTGCTTATAATGTGACTATCCCAGAGAGCAGTGCATTTGGAACAAAAGTTATTGCACCTATAATAAGTGGTCCATTGGGGCATTATTGTAGAGCAATAATTGTAGATGGGAATGCTAAAAATTCATTTATGGTTGACAGACGTGCAGTTATTACTGTTAAAGGTGAGCTGGACTATGAAAGCCAGTCTGTTTATGAATTACTTTTGGCGTTGGTTTGTCTTGAAGAAGATCAATGGTTATCGACCTGCCAAGTGAGGATTGATATTGCAGATGTAAATGATAACGGTCCTCAGCTGCACGAGTCGAACAGAGTTGGCTATGTTATGGAAAATGATCCTGCTGGAACCCATGTTCTTACATTGCTACCTTACGATTTGGATTCTTCCGTAAATCAAGGTCCATTTAAATTCAAAATGTTACATCCTGATCAACTGCCATTTGTTTTGGATCCTCAGTCTGGAATTTTGAAAACCACTCGTCCATTAGATCGAGAATTTCAAGAAGAGTATGTTATTGCTGTATCCATAGCTGACAACGGAATACCACCTAAAACAACTATAACAAGTATCAAAATAGTCATTTTGGATATGAATGACATGGCACCTGAATCTGAAATGTTGCGTGTAACCATGCTGAGTGTTCAAGGTGCCCGATTTTATGGAGTTAGTGCTGATGTACACCCCTTAGACATGGATCTCATTGGGAATTATTCTTGCCAGCCAATTCGAGCAGATCATCTACTCAAAGTGGATGCTAAATGCACACTTCTGATTGGCAGCATTCCAAGTGATCCCGTTCCTGTAATGATGCATCTGAATGGTGATGATGGAAAGCATTTACCGGTGGATTTTGATCTTTCGATAAAATTTTTAACTTATACAAATTACACTGCTCAAAATAGTGTCATTTTGCATTTTGACTTGATGAAGCAAAAGTTATTAGACATGGCTATTCAACCTCTGCAACAAGCTCTTGAAAACGAAGGCTATTCAAGTTTGTTAACACAGGTTGAATGTAAGCAGAGAAACTGTTCAGCTTGGATGACACTTTATGACTCCAGTCATCATATTATGCCAGCTTCAGAATTAACTGCATCACGCATTCAGCTAATTTGGAATCGTCTTAAACCAAAACGAGACCAGGTCATGCTCTCTCACGTGCAGCATGGCATGTGCACCGCAAACTCTTGCCTAAATGGCGGAACTTGCATTGAAATAACTGAATCCAGTGGATCATTTTCTTATTTTCGAGAAAAGGAAAACATCTTCATATTTCCAAGAATAACAAAATCTTATCGTTGTGACTGTAGTTCTACGTATACAGGAGAATTTTGCGAAACTACAGTAGATAGATGCGCAGTTAACAGTTGTCTAAATGGAGGTACATGCTTCCATGATGAATTACAGCTGAAGACCCGATGTCTTTGCCCTGAAGGATATGAAGGAAGTCGCTGTGAAAACGACGTCGATGAATGCGCAATTTCAAAACCTTGTCAGAATAACGCGCACTGTGAAAATACTGATGGATCATATCGCTGCATTTGCGTAGCAGGATATTTTGGTAGCAAATGTGAAATGCCCATAGACAGATGTGCTTCGAATCCTTGTCTGAATGGTGGAACATGTGTTGCAGATTTTGACGGCTACAAGTGTCGGTGCAGTTATGCATACACAGGACGAAATTGTGAAATATCTAGCTATGGATTCCAGGAACTGTCTTATATTGAATTATCTGGCATGAACGTTAGAAAAAATGAATTGTCATTTGAATTTTCTACTTTGCGAAGAAACGCACTTCTGCTATACTGGAGTGGAACAAGCTACAGATCAAATTTAAGCTACGTAGTCGTAGATATTTCAAATGGGCAACTCAGATTAGCCTGTTCAGCGTCAAATGGGCAAAAGTACTCCTCGACATTACCTCGCAACGTTACCAATGCTAGGTGGCACAAACTTGTACTGCGTCATCAACTAAAAGTATTTTACCTTTTGTAACTAACTTTTGCAACGTTTAATTTCCGTTTTCTTGCAGAGCATTGGAATTTCAATATCTGAATGTGGAGAAAATAAATGCATCAGTTGTGATACTGGAAATCCTGATTGTGAAATCACTTTTACAACTTGCGACAGGTTAGTAGAAGATGATATTATTCTTTTTTCTAAATTTTTGAAATATTTATTTCATCATATGAATCATTTTTTATTCACCTATTTTGTATTTTTACTGCAATGTATTGTGCATTTTTATTATATATAGCTTTATTTATTTATATTTTTTTCAGTGCTGCAATGTTCGAAGATTTAGACGATTCTTTGTTCGTGGGCAGTGTTAATTTAGCCAGCAGAATACAGTCCGTAGGCTATGAAATAGCATCTCCAAATTTCCTGGGATGCATCCGTGATTTAAGTTTAAACGGGGCGCCGTTGAACGCTAAAAGCATTCGCAGTCAATCAAACCTACTAGACCATTGCCCAAGACAAGTAGCTGACCTGTGTGGTCATACGGACATGTGCAAAACCTCTGAACAGTGTTTGGACTTTTGGGACAGAACAGAATGTATTTGTCGAGGCAATTTCATTTCATCCTCTTGTGAACAAGGTAAAATGCACAAGATGTTAACTGTTAACTATCTCATGACAAAAATATTAATTATTATTGTAAGAAATAATTTAAAATAAATTCGCCTTTATCAATAAACACTAATTAAAAAAAACAAAACATACTTATCATTGAAAGTATAATATTTCCAAGCATAAGGCATTAGCAGCAGTTCATTTCGTATACAAATTTGTATACAATTACATTTTTACAAATTAATTAATCAATTACAATTTAGCTGAACAAACGTACAGTTTGAATAACGGCTTCATCTCTTACGACATTGGCCCTGCAGTGCATGTGAGAGGTCAATTTCCAACGTTCGATGAAAATGCATTTGAAACCTGGGCAGAGAGTGAACTGCGTCTGCATCATCAAAATACACTTCCTGCCCTTTGGCTGAACATTCTGTTTCGAACAACAAGTCGCGACGGTGTATTATTTTTCTCATCTACCGGAGTGCAGTTCTCCTTGATAGATATTGTGGACGGTTTCGTACGCTACATCAGTCGTACAAACGACCTGAGAACGGTGCAGTTGAACTTAGACGAAGGACCGACTGTATCCGACGGCAACTGGCACATGGTGTCCTTGGCCAAATATCCACAAGAGGGTTTGGTAGAGTTCCGCATCGACGATCACGGAAAAGATGCGCAATTGTTCACTGATTTGCACGACTTCTACGAGCAGAAATTGACTTCCTGTTCACTGGGAGGAACCAGAAATGTGCTTCGAATTCAAGGAAAACAGCTGACCAATTTCAAAGGCTGCATTCGAAGGTTCATTCTCAACGGTCAGCTGCAGCCGTTTGAACCCAATCACCGGCAAAGCAACTTTCTCATGGTCCGGGAGTCGCAGAACGTGCTTTTCAACACCAGCTGCTCCAACGCCGGTGCCCAAAAAACCGAACTAGAGGCTAAACGTCAAAAGCCGACACTGCTGATCATCTGCATCACGTTCTCCATATGCCTGCTCTTGTCTAGCATTGGTTGCTATTTCTTTCTCTTACGACGATACAGAAGAAGCGCAAAAAGCAAGCGGATCCAACAATCGGTGCTGGACAGTCGTCTCGGATTGTTGGACATAATTCGACAAGCGGATTTGAATTTCGGATCAATCAAAGATCCAGACTACATAACGAAACGGGACCGAACGCTGACAAGACTCAGCGCTACGTGCAGCCGTCGAAATTTGTGCGACTCAGGCATCTCACTGGATACATCCACACTTGGCCAACGAAATCCGACCGACACACTCCCCTCACACGCCACCATTTACCACCACTATTCACGAGACCTTTCACCCGATGGAAGTTTGTATATATGAAAATTTCTACATCCCAAATTTTATCCCAACATCATTGTTGAACAATATATAACTTATTAATTTTCTTGTTTGCTGTTGTTTTTTGATCATAACATTTCTTTTCTAATTATATTTTTTTATCATTTAAATAAAATACTGATGAATGTAACTTTTTATTTTCAACTATATTTTTATCATGCAATTCTAACAAAACAAACTTTTCCGTTGTAGAAATGATCAAACTTTAGATGCTTCAATTTTTTTTCGTTTTTCTTTTTCAATTTGTTTTTTCAAATGTTCTTTGTACAAAAATATATCACCATCCAACTTTGTAATTGTACCTTTGTCGCAAAGCCAAATTTCTTCGGCGACCTGTTGCAAAATTCATAAATTCAAGAATTCTGAGAAGAACAAAAATAACAATTGCCAACCTGACTAACAAGTCGAAAGTCATGAGAAACTAGCAGCATGCCGCCGCTAAATTCGTTTATAGCTTCAGCTAGGGCGTCAATGCTTTCCATATCCAGATGATTGGTCGGTTCATCCAACAGAAGCAAATGAGGCCTTTGCCAAGCTAACCAAGCAAACGACACTCGACATCGTTGACCATCGGAAAGCTGTTTCATAGGACAAGTCTAAAATATACATTAATTAATATTTTCATTCAAATAATTATTTAAAAGAAAAAACAAATAAAAACAAGCAATTTTCAAACATCACTCACTTGTTGACGACCAGTCAAACCATAACGTCCAATTATTTTTCTCATCTCTTCCTTTTCCACCACCTCTGGATATGCTTTCAACATATATTCCAATGCTGATAAATTCAAATCCAGTAATTCATGCAAATGCTAAATTTTAAATTTCGTCGACATGCATAACAGCACAAAACAAGACAATTAATTAAACTGAATAATTTACACACCTGATGATAACGGCCAATCTTAACGTGAGAGTGACGTCGAATCAATCCATCGGTTGGCATCAATTCGCCACCAATTAATTTCAAAAATGTACTTTTCCCTGCACCATTTGGACCAACAAGAGCTATTCGAGTATTTAAATCAATACCACATTCAAAATTTCGATAAATCCATGGCTAAGAAGATAAAAACAAGAAAAAAAAATGCAAATAAGAAAAACACAATCAAAAATGAAAAATACACCTGATTCGGACCGTAACGAAATGAAATATGCTGAACCATTATAACTGGAGGAGGTATGTAGCCAGGATCAAAAAAATAAAACTGCTTTACCTGAAATTATGAATTTTCATCTTCATCTAACAAAATGTGATAATAACAATTGAAATATTTTCATTGTTTTTGCTTTTAAATACCTTCTCTTGTACAACTTTCTCTGTCAAACCTCCAGCAACCATTTTGTTCAAAACTTTTTCTTTGCTCTGCGCTTGTCTGGCCAACTTTGCACTGCCATGACCAAAGCGAGCAATATAGTCCTGAATGAAATATGCTAAAAAAAATTTCATCCTAAAGCATATCTACTTACCTTCATGTGAGCCAATTGAGCCTGTTCCCAGTTGTAACGCTTCATCTGATTTTCAAGTAATTCAATTCGAGTTCTCACAAACTGATCATAGTTTCCCTGTAAAAAATAACTCGTATAACAAAATTTGGTCAAACGATAAAATAATCGTTTTTTTTTCTGAAATTCCTTAAAATTTTCAGTTCATCGCATCTCAGGATACATCATTGCACATGTGTGCTTTGACAAGGCTTTATGTTCATCATTAACATTTTTATCATTGACAAAGGTTCAAATTTTAATTAAACCCTTACCGTGTAATACACTAAACGCTGCTTATTAAAATGAATGATGTTTGTGCAAACTCCGTTTAAAAAGTCTTGAGAATGAGACACTATTACCAATATTCGTTTATACCTGAAAACAAAATTAAAATTAAACGCAAATTTATGAATGAAATGAATCTCTTATTGAAATCTAACATTTAATCTTTTATAAATGTAACGTGAAATACAAATAGTTTGTAAAATGAAAATAAAAATCATCAAATAATTTCAGTACTAATAATTTACATTCAAAATTTACAAAACTTCCAGTGAGAAATTATTTTTATCATACATTAACAATAAATGTAATAATTTAATGGCAGAAATTACACAAATGTTTGAAAATTTATAATCAATATATTTGAAAAAAAAGCTTTTCTATAAAATAAAATTGTCTACAATAATAATTAATAGTTACTGTTTAAGTTCCTCCTCTAGCCATACACATGCATCCAAATCAAGATGATTCGTTGGTTCGTCAAGAAGAAGGATACACGGTTTCAAATACAAAGCACGGGCAAGAGAAATTCGCATTCTCCATCCACCTGTACTTATAAAACAGATTGCACTTTTAAAAGATTAATAATCAAATTATAATCGTAATGACCAAACAAGTGAAATTACCGGAAAAATGCATGCACTGCTTATTCATCATCTCAGGTGTAAAGCCAAGACCATGCAAAATTTCGGCTGCTCGAGCTTCAGCAGTATCAGCAGCAATATCATCCAAGCGATCATAAATGTCCATTAACTTATCGTGAGATTCTGTAAGAAAAGCATTTTTCATTCATCACCACCTTTTAGTTTTTAAATATATTACCAACATCATCAGAATGAGCTAGTTCTTCAGCTTCCTTTTCCAAACGAATACGTTCTTGATCTACATCTATCACTGCTTGCAAAGCAGTTTTTTCGCTTGCTGGCATTTCATGAGACAATAAGTAGACATCCATTGTAGGTGGTACTGGCAATTCTCTACTAGCAATACAATTCAAAAATGTTGACTTTCCTGAAACAAATAAATAATAAGCAATAATTTAATTTTTTACAAAGTGGCAAAATAAAATTTCCTATAATAGGATTAAAATAACTTTCATACATATTTTGCTTACTTCATTTTTGAATAAAATTTACAAATATGTTCTTGACATAGATTAAATACAAACTTCATACTCACCGCATCCATTTAAACCTATTAATCCATATCGTCTGCCCCAATTAAGTTCTAAACGAGTATCGCTTAGCATTTCAACACCATAGTAAGTCAACGTTATGCTTTCAATCTTTATATCTCTAGATTGCACATGTGAAGAAAGCACACCAGTGATGGAACGAGCTTTAGCATTTTCCAATTCTATTGCTTTTAATTGTTCAGTCAATTCATCAAATTCCTTGTTACCTAATATAGTCGTAAGTCGTATAGTTATTCAAATTAATACAACTTGTTTAATTAATTACTTTCGTCAACTAAAGCTGACTGCTGATTTTCCTTAGATGCTGCAGTGCGATTTCCTTTAGGCATTGCCATACGTTGCTTTGCAAGTTCCTTTTTCTTCGCATCTCTCCGTTTACGAGCATCTGACGGCATCTCTGAAAAATCTTCATAACAAACAGATAATTTGATATGAAAAAAAGAAGATAACTTTCAGATAAAAAGGTAATTGAAAAACAGTTCATTTTCAATCACAGATTTCAATTAAATTAGCAAAAATACAGTAAAAGACAATGTCAAGCAATATTTCAATCAACCATAGATTGAAAAAAATAATAACATATATAACAAAATCTTTAGAAGTAAGATTTTATACCTATAAATCTTATCTAAATATAAAAAAAATAAAAACTGACAACTACAAACAACCGTATTATTGCCAACGTCCACCAAATTGCTTCATTATAGTATATGATAATGAGGATTTATTAAATTCATATCAATGTAAATAATTGTAATGTAAACAGTGTAAATAATAAAATAAAATGTAATAATCAAGTAAAAATAGTGAATTTAATTTTAAAAATAAAATAACTTTATGATAAATAATAAATTTTATTTTAGTTTATAAATCTTTTATTTCATGAAAGCTTTAAACAAAATTACCACTTTAATAACAAAAATATCTGCTAGCTCAAATATTTTTAAAACAGTATGCTATAAAATTATATTTTAACTCGTACATAACTGATATACGGTTAAGCTGAAACTGTAAAATTTCAATTTCTTACTTTTTTAATTTCTGAAACTTTTTATTTATATTTTAGGTGTACTGTAAATTATGCTTTCGTTAACATACCATACTGTAAAAATTGGTAATTTTTGTTTTATTTAGTTATAATATTTAGGAAAATTGTTTGATAATGAATTACTCTTTAATTCCTCATAGTTTTTTGAATATGTTTTAAATTTAATTTTAGGTTTTAATTGTCAACTTTATTTTCATTACACAATGCATATTTATCAGCGTTAATAGCACTTAATGTTTTCTTTTGGAAATAATTTATTGCAGCGAATGTCTTTTGATTTGATTCATTTCTATACTTTTAAGCATTAATACGTTTTAAATTCCGTGATTTTTGATAATTAATAATTTTTGTAACTCATAATTTCACTGCGTTACATGTTTCAGGAAGATCTTTAGCGTGAAGAAAATGAATTTCAACAGACGCATGCATCCTCGTAACTTTTATCGAAATAATCCTCCAAATTTTGCTGAATTAGCTTTACAGTATCCAGATTTTCGTCAGCACTGTGCAATAGACATCTATGGTAAGGTGAGGTGACAAGGTTCGCTGTGATTTTTATACAATCGTTAGATAATATTCAAGTTTTGTTTCTTTTTCTAAAAAGATATTTGCATTTTTACTATTTATTGATTTGATTAATAGATATTTTTTAATGAAAACGATATACTGCTTAGTAAGTAATTTGCTTTTTCGAAATGTATGAAGTAAAAAATGTGAAATTATTTTTCTCATGATAAATGAGGCATTTTAAGGTTAGCTTTAATTTCAAAAATCCGGATGCTATCCGTGCATTGACAAATGTACTTCTCAAGAAGGACTTTGGCCTTTCAATTGAAATTCCGCCAGATTCATTGGTTCCAAGAATACCTGGTCGCTTGAATTATATTCACTGGCTTCAGGATTTGGCCGCTTCTCATTTTCCCAATGAGTCCGTGCGATGTATTGATATTGGTATGGTAAGCGTTTACCACGGTTGGCACATTATTTTACAAGCAATTTTTAGGTTCTGGTGCATCGTGCATTTATCCATTACTAGGTGCAAAGTTATGCGGCTGGAAATTTGTAGCTGTCGAAAAACTTCCTGATGCTATAGAATGCGCCAGAAAAAATGTGATGAAAAACAATCTTCAAAATTTAATAAATGGTACATGACTGTTATTATTAATAGTAGTATTATTAGCTGTAGTAGCTTATGGAACTGCTTGGCTTAAAATGTTTAAATTAACGAGCATTTTATTTTATTGTATTTTTAGTCGTTGAAGTTGATGGACCAATTAATTTGTATAATGTCGTGCAACAGTTGGGGTCCGATACGATATGCAGTTTTTGCATGTGCAATCCACCTTTTTTTGATAGTCAACGTAAGGAAGGTCCTGGCAATTTGAGTTTTGCATCTCGTCGACCGGCACCTCATTCATGCACGGTCGGCAGACATGAAGAAATGTATGCTGATGGTGGCGAGGTTCATTTTGTCAAACGCATTATTAATGATAGTGAGCGTTTGAGGAAAAGAGTTCGGTATCATAATAATTTTTGTTATAAATACATTTTTGCAAAACATAATCATATTACGTTTTGTTTGTTTGTTTTTGGAATCTACACAACAATGCTTGGAAAGAAGAGAAGTTTGTCTATAGTGAAATCAATGCTGCGAAACATTAACGTGCGTATAATATTGTTTACTTATATTTATTTTATTATATATATATTTTTAAACATTTACAGGTGACTAGTATGTGCGAAACTGTCTTTTGTCAAGGGAAAACACAACGCTGGGCTGTAGCGTGGACCTTTGATGAAACTATTCATTTACAAGTAATAACAAAAGTTATAATAATAAAAACTGAAAATAGATTTTGTTTATTCGCTTTTATGCAAATGTGTTTGTGAAAACATGACGATGAATTTATTTTTGCTAGTGTTCTTTAATGCTTTAAGAATGATAGAAAATTGGAAAAAATGAAAGAACCTGTGTTACTTCAAATTCCAAAATCAGTCAGTTTTCACAATTCGGTGGAATGTACTGCTGCTTGGTTAGAAAGTGTATTTGAAAATTTAAGTGTAAGGACTCTTTTTTTTTTACTTGAAAAATTTTGATTTGAATTTCACATTTCATTCTATATAATTTTATTTTGCAATGCAATTTTGGTAAAATGATATGCTCGATGGCACTGAGATTTTTGTTTTCAATTTCAGTTATTTTGAATTTATTAAATTTTTATCAATTTCCAAGTGCAAGTATTAAAAAATTTTCTGTTGAATTAACGAATCATTAAATTGATAATGAAATCAAACGTAAAGAATCCGATAATTATAATAAAGGTTAGTGCGTTTTTGCTGATGAAAGACGATTTTGAAATGTAATGTTGATTTGAAAATTTACTGTATGATAGTTGGTTGATAATATTGATTTGAATTTTTTGATATTTCAGATGTTTTATAAAAGACACGATCCAGTTTGCAATGTCGGCAGTTCTGTACGTTTTGTCGTCGAGGCGTATAAGAACACTTGGAGTCATTCTCGACGGAAGCGTCGAGCACTGAAGCATGCAGAGGGTGAAGCGGATGATAAAATTCCAAGAAAAAGTAAGAATATTTGAATAATTTTAATAATTTATTGCAAACAGTGTAATAATTATTGCATGATTTTTTATTTTGCCTGTAGTGCAAGTATATTTGGTTATAAAATTAAAAATTTATCATACATGTGAATGAAAATTGAGAAATATGCAAATTATAATTGATGTAATGTGATAAATGTACACTTAATAGCAGGACATTGTGATACTAATGATGTTGGTGTTAATTGTACAACAATGGTTGAATTGTTCAGCGATGAAGAGCACAATTTTAATAATGATGAGCAAAATTTGCAAATTGTGCAAAATGAACAGACACAAAGCAGCAGCAGTTCGACTGGCATTGATAAATTTGTGCAGACAGAAAAATCCGAACCCAGCTTTGCGGTGATGAAATTTGAAGTATTGGTGAAAGAAATGGTGGCAGGCTTGGAAATTGAATTTATTTTTATCGACGGAAAATCACCCGAAATGCTATCTCATATTGTTCAATATTTCAAAAATGCGATGAATGCTTTGGTTTAATTTTTTTTTTGTTCTCGTTCATATTCATGTATTTATTTATTTCTTTATTTATTCATATTTTTTTGTTTTTTTTTTATTCAAGAAATATTTCTTCCTTTGTGGGATCACCTTTATTATATGCTATGTTAAACAACGGTGATGTTTCGAATATTCTTTTTTTTTCTTCTTATTTGCGTGTTGCTTCAGATTTCTTTGTATTTATATAGATTATTTTGTTTTAGCATTTTCTTACGTGTAATGCTTGTGAAAAGCAAGTCGTAACAGTTTAGTGATGTATCTTTGCTGATGGTAAATTAAATGTGAAAAAATATTATCATGATGACAAAATTGGGCTTAAAAGTTGCAACATTGTAATATTTTACAGTGTTGCAATCCAGCTGGATGATAAATTGTCAACAGATTATCAGTCTCAAGCATTGTGCAAACGCTATGAAGAATGTTGATACTGAAATGTGTGTATAATTGAATTGAGATATTTTTTGAGCATTATTTCCGAAATGATGTTGCTGTTATTGTAAGTTAGATTTCTTTCTTTCTTCATGATGTAGAGTGCTATTTATGGTATAAGAATTTTAATGGTTGTTTTAATTGATGCAGTTTTTGGTTGTTCGACAGTATGCTTTCATTTATCTGTTTAATTGTCGACCGTTTGACAGAAATATGATTGAATGAAGTTAAAGTTGCAGCATTCAAAAACGACTTGAATGAAATTAATAACATCGGTGAATAAATAAATAAATAAAACGTAGAACAGAATTATTAGCTGTCGTGTAGAAATAATCCTCAGAAATTGAGAGCATGCATGGTGAGATTTTTTAATTTAATTTGTAAATTTGGGCGAGAAGTAATTGAAATCTGGTTAATGACCATATGAGAAATGCTAAATGATGTGTTGCAAATAGACACTGTATTATGATGTTCAAGTTCAATGTACTATGAAAACTTTTTTGCAACAACCCAAATTTACTTTATTACCTAGTAAAAATCAACATTAACAGATTTAATACAAGTTCCAATAAAGCAAATAAACAGTGTGTCAGTGCCAACAACATTTCGCAACATTTCAATTACGCCATTTCTCATCAGTCGAAACATTGAATAATATGCACAAATAATATATCAAACAAATCGACTGTACAAAAATCAAGGAGATTAGTTGTTCTTGTTGTTGTTGTTGTTGTGCCATGATATTCAAAAAATGAAGCGACGCTATCTACCAATGCAATGGCAGTGATCACCAATACAGATAAAGCGGTGGAAGTGACATGACGGAAGAATTGTAATGTTTTTGATATAAAAATTGGTTGCTTCAGTTTGTTAATTGAGTAGGTGATAATTTGAAAAAGTTTCACATTTGATAAATTGTTGATAATATTCAAAGTATAATTATGACAAATAGCACAAAAGTAAACAAAAATTATGCAAAACGAAAATCTGTTAATTTATGCTGTCAGTAGTTAATACATGTAACAAAGCTTTCATCTTAATCATAATTGCTTGGCTATTTTCCACTTATTAGATTATGAGAATTAGAATATTCAAATTAATATAAACGACGACAAATATAAACGTAAAAGAAAATAATCAAATATTTCAATGCAGATTGTATAAATCCAAATGCAGTATTGAGACATAATAAAAATATGAAAGAATGGTTTTAAACAAAATAATGAATTAATTATTGAAAAAATAAGATTTGAGCTTTCATTCAAGCTTTAGAGTTAAGTCAGTGTGAACAACTGCATTATTAAATACTTAAAAAAGAAAATACAAATTTAAATTTAAAAATTTGCTTAAGACGGCAATATGTAAACATGTAAAATATCATTTTTTAAACAAAAGCGACATTTTACAACATTTAAAATGTCTCTCAAATAATGATGATGATCCACTTTGTTGAAATTACAGTTTTTAATATTTACTTTTCAGAGCATGTTCAAGCATGTTGCTCAAATTTAAAGTTATAATTATGTTAGCATTGCAGTTGGAAAAAATTTTTCTTTCCGTGTTCTCAGAAATTGACAAGATTTAAATTTACAAAATGATAAATAACATTATTAACATTAGTAAACAACAGATAAACATGTTTTAATTCGATTTTAATACGGTATAAAAACAATTTCAACTGCAGCAGCAGAAAGTCACAGATGCAAAAATCATGCTGACAAAATTTTTCCTGCTCTTTAACATTCTTATTTTGCTGCATGCATCACTGATTGACAACTTTGTAAGTATTACGTTAAGAATAAAAGATGAGAAAGCACTTTTAAATAGATTGTTTTATTTATGCTAAATAAAAACACTTGTAAATTTTACATAAAATATAATAATATATATGAATTTGAACTGTAAATTTATAATTGTACACGTATTTTATAAATATTAACTTGAAAGCTGTTCTTAGTAAATATTTTCCATATCATTTATGATTTACGTCTTTTAGTTATTATTTTCTTTGCTTAAAAGTATGTTATAAATGTAAATTTATTTACATATAAATGTTACACTGTTTTCTAAATTGAAAATAATTTGAAGCAACTGAATTATGCACTACGCAATGTCAAGATTCTATTTCTAGTTTTGCTTGTAAAAGAAAATGCATTTGGAAAAAGGTGATTTTAAGCAATATGTTTTCATTATTTTAATTAATGAAGCAGCAAATTCAAGTGTGGTCTATATGATAAATTGAATTCTATAATTAGTTATTTTGTTTATTTCAGTTTCACTTACGCGTTAAAAGCTATTGATGCACATGTAAACGACTATTTTAATACATGCAAATGACGGCTGTTCAAAAGTTGATTTACTTGAAATTTATTGATATATTTTAGGCTCCGGCTGAAGTACTTTACCTTCAGAAATATTTTTGCAATCAGAAATGCTTTAATGCTGTGAAAGAGCATAATTTGCATCCCAATTCCATGAAGAAATGCATCAGATTCTGCACTGCAGAGAGGCAAGTATTTTGTTTTTTTTTTGATATTGCTTTAATTAAAATAAAACTGAAATTAAGCCTTATTCAGAATTAATCTGTTATTATACGTTTGACATTTATTTAAATTAAATATTTAAATAAGATTATGCAAGTTATAATAACTGGAATGCTTTAGATACACTGATACTTTATAACAGAAAGTGCAATTTATTAATCACATTAAATGTAAAATGAATTATTTCATTATTTATAAAAACATGGATGAAAATTTGTTTCATAAAGAATATAAACTATCATTTTTAGAGGTATAAAATGAAAAACGGCAGTAAATTAACCTCAAAAGTGCAGCAAAAGTGATAAGTTTTTGCATTTTCCATGGATTGTTTAATGAAATTTTCAAAATAACGCACGATTAAACAAAATTGTGAAAAGCGTTCCGTTTTGTGAGCCGATTTTTAATAAATTGCAAGTTTTAATTATTGACACACTTGAAATGAACATTAAAATGCAGTTTTATTCAAAACTAATGCAATTCAATGGGGTAACGCATAAAATTAACATAAAATAGTATAAAATAGAGAATTTTTTAACATAAAGCAAAAAAATAAACTGAAGAAGTTTTCAGTATAAGAAAAATGAGGTACGCTTACTTTTCGGTTTACTTTTCTGTTTAAGAAATTATTGTTTTCCTAAGTTGCAACGATGCATTTTGGTTCTAACCTAATGCTCACAACTTTTTATCAAGCATCCTTGCTTATGCTAAAATTTCTATCTTTTGTTGTAGAGATTGTCCATTTTATGCTGCACAGAAATTGCATAAGAAAAGAATGACCATTTCTTATGCAAATAATATGTTAGTAATGTGCATTTAATTTTATTTTACAATAAAATTGTGAATATTGAAGATTTTTATTTCCTGTTCAATTAGTCTTCTTAGTCGATTATTATAAAAAAATAATAATTTCGAATGAATGAATACATTATGCGAAAAAAGAGAAATCATGCAAAATTGCTTTGGCATTAGTTGAATTTTTTAGGAGAAAAAATGCTCTTAAGATTTAGCTTTGTCACTTTTGAAAAGCAAGTAATTGCAATCTGCAAAGTTAATACATAATTTATCAAGTGACGGTTGGAAATGCATTATTTAAAGTGCATTATTTGCAGCCGCTGGTGCAATTCAAAAAAAAAGAAAAAATGATGTTAATTTGCATAAAATATTTTGATAAATCATAAGTAGTAGTTCAAATCATCACTGTGCTGTGCGGTAATTCAGATTCGACAGATTTTGACAACGTTGTAATTTTGTAAATTGACTTAAGTTTTTAATGAAGTCTGGAGCAATTCAAAGTAAAAAAAAAGATTGATTTATTTCAATGATTTGAGAAGCTGAGAAGTTGTACGCTTGAAATGAATGAATAAATAAATGCCACGTGCAGCATGACATTTTGATTGCAGAAAATGCAATCAAAGTGCTCTCACTTAATAAAATCTTTCCATGGAATATTGAATCTGAAATTGCACTTGGGCAAAGTTCTAACCTAGTGCTCACAACTTTTCATCAAGCATCTCTGCTTATGCTAAAATTTTCATCTCAAATAGCATAATTTAATTTTTTGAAAATAATTTTTGAAACAGATCTTTATATCAGTGCCAAATATTATTCTGGCAAAGTTCATAAAAATATTTTCCTGAAATTAATAAAATTAACACTAAAAGAATTTATGCAATGTAAAATTTATTATTCAAATTTCATGCAGCACTTTGCAATTCAAAGTGAAATGCAATCACTGTAAGTCCCTTTTAAGCGTTAAATGATTTAAACTGCAGTTGATTTTGAATGCAGAAGCGCTTAAAAAAGTATATTTATGCTGCTATGGATAGCACTAAATATAAATCTAAAGTCAATAGCATAAATCTCATTCAAATCTGACACAGCACTGATATACATTGCATAAATGATTTCATATTTAAATTAAACAAATTTTTGTACTTTCTTGCAGAATTCAAATTCAAACATTTTTTTAACTGAAATCATCAGATGGAAGGAATAATTTTTATAATTTTATTATGCATTTAAAAATAAACGGGCTGTGAAATATATAACTAAATTTATAATTCAGTTTATAATTTATAATTTATTTGAGTTTTGTTTCAAAACTTTAAAATTATTTAAACTTATTTAATAATGCAAGTAGAAATAAAGCAAATTCAATTTTAAAAATTCATCCCAATCATCTGTTACGTCAAGAAATTTTCTCCAAATCAATAATAGAACAGCATTTCAAAATTTGAATTGATAAGAGAAATTTTTTTTTATCAGACACCTACTCACTGTACAAGAATTTAATTTAAAACACAAATTCCTGTACATTGAGTAGGATGTTAATATGTTAAGTAATGCTACAGGGAAATTTATATGTGATGCATTTATTTTCATGAAATAGCGTCATAAATCAAATTGCTTAAGAAATATTTTATTTTTAAAATAAACAAAATCAGAGTTGGATAATAATAATAATAAAATAAGCGTTTGATATTTGAGCGGTTATGAACGTGATAATAATAGAATTGAGAGGCAAACTGATCAACAACAACAATGCCAGCTTTACTGAAATTTATTAGAACTTTCAGTAATTTTATCCAATAATATAATTACAGTAGTGTATATACAGCTGAAAAGTGAAAACACTGGAATTGCCACTATTAGATGTAAAAAAAAATTTATCATACAACACAACACACACAGTCAGTTGCATATTCTGCAGCTGAAATGAAATATTGCAATACGCTGAGTTAACTGAAAAAAATTTTAGTTTGATAAGTTTTTTGTATTATAAAAATAGAGGAATTTTTTGCTTGTATATGTAGTTTTATTATTCAAAAAAGTTACTCGTTTTTTTTACTTCTCCAGCTCTGCAATTCGTAAATATGAAGATATGTAAATTGCATTACAAAAATGAATAAATTATACATGTAATAAAGAGAATCATTTCTAGCAATGCACATTTACAACAAATTTTGGATTTTATTAAGCAAATTTTTCCTTTAAATATTTCCTTCAAATATTCACTATTTGCATTTTTGAATTTAATAATTCAAAAATCTCATTATTATAAAATAAAAGTAAATAGTAAAATGAAACTATTGAATTATACTCTGGTAATAATTCATTTTTACAAAGGATTTTTTTAAATTTGCTGCAAGCAAATTAAATTATTTGCAACTATAATAATAAACATCTATTTGTTGATATATTGAATATATTTTTCTACTGAATGAAATGAATTTTAAATTTGAAAAGTTTTCTAATCGTATATTTATTTAATTTTACTTATTTGTCTTGACAATAAAATAAAAATTTGCTAATAAGTTATGATTAAAACATCAAATTAAAGCTAAACTTGTTGTAAAACAAATAAATCTTTATTTTTTATTTCTTGGGTTGAGATTGTAAAATAGCGCTCATCCATGAAAGAAAGTTTGAAATCGATAAATAATTTGATTTTATTCATCCTTAACATCGCTAAAGTTGTGCGTGATTGTTGAAAAAGTAGAAAAAGATAAATTTCACTTGCCCATGGCAAAGTATTCTTATTGAAATTAGCCATTCACTAGGAAATCTATCTTCACACTAAAAGGAAGAAATTCCAAAAGAAAGTTATTTAACTGCTATTATTAATTTTTCCTTTCACTATTGCTACTTGAGGTAAAGCTTCTTCAATATTTGCATGCTAAGTGATATTATGTTGTTTTGTTTTTATTAAAAAAATGTTTTTTATTTTGTTAATTGCCAAAAAACTATTAAATTTTGCTTTTGATTTAGAAAGAAAAATTATGCTTAAATAACATCTCCATTTAAGTAAATTTTTGCGCATAATTTTCAATCAAGCAACATTAAGTTTTTTAATTATATAATTGTTTCAAAAACTTTTTTCATATCAGAATTTGTTTAAAATATGCATTTGATTAATGAAGCAGTTTTATTTTTCAATTATAGATTACATCTTGAAATAAAGCATTTTTTATTAAACAAAAATGCTTATATCATAAAATATGAAAAGAATTTTATATTTAATAGTTTTATATTTTGTAAAAAAACGTATATATGAAACAGTGGAGAAGTTTTTGAGAATATTTCTTTTATTTATTGATTGATTAATAAGCAACAAAAATTTAGACGTTATTAAATGCATTAGTTTTAAATTTCAAAAGTTTCATTTTTTCTTAAAATAATTAGAATATAATTTACAATTATATTTTTTTAATGTTTTTAATTTATAATTAATTCCTGTGATTAGGAGTAAAATAAATTTGACAAATTTTAATTTACAACGCGTGAAAAAGCAAGCTCTTTCTGGATTTTTATTTTTGATAAAACTGAAATGAAATTTAAAGTGCAAATGATGTTCATTTAGAGTTTGAGTCTAATTTTATTTAAATTTGCCTTTCTCAAATTTAAAAGAAATATGATCTAGATTTTTTTTCAAAATATAATTCAATGATAATTTTCAATTACTAAAAAGTTTTCTCATAAATAAGAATAAATGCACAAATTTTAATCAAAATTAACTTTTATATGTCATTTATTTGGAAAAATGTCACTTAAAACATTGTAAAGTTTAAAATTTACGTTTCTGCCCTTATTATTATTATTTAAAATTGTAAAACAATGATATGAAATTTATTTGAAAAAAGAAATTTTAATCATGTAAAGTTTATGCAATAATAGCTGCACTGTTGCCTGGTTGAAATAAATATTTTTTCAATTAGATGTATATTTTTTGTTCAAAAATTACGTTGCATATTGCTTATAATATAATACTTTATTCAATTACAAAAACTGTATTTAATTGAATAATATTGAATATGAAATTGTTATGCAAACTTTTTTCTCTGATTTATATTACTCCAAGCAATGTCGTCCACTCTCTCCAATATGGCAGCAAATGCAAGTAAAGAAAAATTTATTAAAGCAGACATTTTTTATTTTCATTCACACACACACACACACACATATATATATATAATATACATCTATTAATACGACTATCATCTGGCATAGCTTTATGAGAATGAAACTGGGACGTGCTATTGTATTCATTGTATGACCTCTGCATTATCATAAAACTTCCAATTGGCCCACAGAATACTGTATTAAGCGGGTAATGTTCGACCGGTTTTCTCACTGTAGCATCTGTCATTTGAGGCTCCACTTGTTGCCATGAACATTTGTAGAAAAACTGTGCCTTCTATGAACAATACAAATTTCACCCTAACATTTCCAACTTGCAAACGAACACTTCACTTTGAATCAATGTATAAAGTAATCTAATGTTTGTTTGTTTTTCAAATTATTTGATTTGATTTGATTTAATTTAATTTAATTTAATTTAATTATGAAAAGAAAAGATTTACAAATTGAAATTTTACTTCCCCATTTACATAAAGCATTTACTGTTTCATTCTTAATTGAATAAATTCTCAAATGACCTTTCCTACCTTTGATATTGATGAACACTTCCGCTATGCTCATTGATGCAGTAGAGTAATTATTTTACAAAAAGCAAAAATATATATAATTGAAATGCTCATCTAATATGAAACTTGATTATTAACAATTACTATTTTTCATTAACTGTTGTAGATCAATGATTGCTTTAAATAATTAAACTGTTGTTCTTATTGCAATTCTTTCCACTAATAAATGCATTATTTTAGTATGCAAAAATAATTTTTATTTATTTCACACTAAATAATATGAACTTTTACAATATGATGTATTTTTTTCTGAAATCAAATAAATTTGCCTTATCAACAGAATATTTTTTGAATTCAAATTTCAGTTGATAAAACATCTCAAGTGACACATTTGCACAGTTATTTTTAGACGTTTCAATTCATCTTTCAAATTTGAATCAGCTTTATTTTTAATTGTGTGCTTATTTTGAAAAACGATGCTTCTTTTATGAAAGGTTTTGAAACTTCATCCGGTTGGCTCGGCATTGGTGGAAATTTTCTTGGAGATCAATTAAGCTAAAAGTCAACTCAAAACTGCAATTTTTCAAAGCTTTATTTTTTTTTCCACTTTAAAGCTTTATTTTCTTTACTTTTTCATATATTTATGTGAAATTTAGAATGTCTTTTTTCCTTTTTTTTTACTAAAATAAATATTTTATTTAAAATGTTATTTAATATTTTAATCTATTGAAAAAAATTTCATTTTTCAGCTTTAAAAAGAATGATGAAAGTAATTCGTACTAGCAGCAACAATCAGCCGAATCGTTCAGAGGCGAACGTCACTTTGAAAAGATCTAAAAGGTAAACTTTAAATAATTGAATCAGCATTTTAATTAAAAAAATTATGTTTTTAAAATCAAAAAATTCTACTTTATGCAATGCAATTCTTTCTTTAGTTTACTATTTTACGTTTTCAATTATTAATTAATTTACATTTTACATGTCTTCGATAAATAATAAAATAACATTTAAATAGATATCCAACTTTCTACAAGACATTGCAATGTTTAATACAAAGTGCTTAAAACTGCTGAAATCCAATGTCAGCGTTCAATTTGCCTCCAAAATCAAAAGTGCTCTTTTAAAATTGAATATTTTTTTCGCCAAAGGAAATTTTGATGAAACACAATTTGTTGTAGATCAATTAGAATTAAATAAGAAAAACTATCTGTTGACACAGTAGTGCTTATGAAAAATTTTATTAACTTCCAAAAAAAATTTCAATAAATTTTTAGTGATTTAATAAATCAGAGAGATCAGTTGAGAATAGTTTGTCGTGATTTTGGAAGCAATTGCCATTCCAAGCCGCGTTCCGTTGGCAGGCTAAATCGAAAAGCTCTACTATCTAGAATTCGAAGTTTGGATATGTCTGATTTTCGGTAAATTTTACTTATATATATATATATATTTATTTTTTTAATGGCTTATATTTTGAATAACAACAAATAAATTTTGTGAGCATTTAAATAATTAAAGCAAAAAATTTATGTTTCCTCATTTGTTTGTTTCAGCTCAGTATTCAATCAACATTTTTTGTCTAAACATTTGCTGAACAGTCACAAATCTTATGATGATGATGAGTCTGAAATTTCAGGTAACCGATTATGACAATAAATTCATCAATAAAATTGATTAGAAATTCAAATTTTTCATGCTAATATTTCCAATTTTTTTTATTATACTCAGAACTGTTCACTGCTGTAGAAAATGACGATATTGGAAAAGTGAATTTCTATCTTCGAAAATGCACGCATTCAGCTATACGGTGAGACATTGTTGGATTTAAAATTAATTAATTAATTATGGATGGCATTTTCAGAACAAACAAGCACGGCTTAACAGCTCTTGATGTGGCTTCAATGCTGAATCACACAGAAATAAGTCATATTCTACTTCGAAATGGTGCTCAAGAAAATTTAGAATGTGCGTTGAATGAATTTATAAAAAATTGTTGTAATTTAGAAAATTATAATTTATTTTTTTTTAATTTTTAAATATATTTTCAAGTGTCACATTTGGCTCGTTTGAATTTATTGCAATATTTGATTGATACTGCGATGAAAAAGTTTATAGAATGTTGCAATCAACAGTCCAATTCAGTGAAGGTGATTATTATTTAATCTGATTTGAGCTTAATTAATAAATGGATCAATTTAGGTTGACAGGGAAATAGATTTTTGGAAAAATCGAATAAGCGTGTTGAAAAAGATGAAAAATACCGTACTGAAAGCTGGTAGCACAAAATAATCATTTTGCTTATCATAATATTTATTTAACCAATCAACCAATTGCATTACAAGGAGTTCCGCAAACACCTCGCTGTTCTTTGCACGTCACCAGTTCCAAATCACTGACTGTCGCTTTTGAAGCTTCAACTTGTCACCGTGATGTGGCAACAAAATACAAAGGTAACAGTTGTTGTTAATTGTAAAAATATACCGTATAATCAATCTGCTTTTCATTATATCAGTTGAATGGTCATTGGACAAACACTTCACCAAAGCGGAAAGCAAAATTGTTGTTGATTTGCGTATTCCAAAATTTACAATAGCCAACTTGTGTCCAGGAAAACGTTATTACGTTCGAGTTTATGCGGGAAATTATGTTGGCTTCAGCGCTCCCGGTTTCACTTTACCCGAAAGCAATATCCCATCATGTTAGGATGAATCATGAAAAATTATTATGCTCTATATTGGTTTGATTTACCTTTGAAAAATTTAGATTGGCGCGACGTTGAAAATGAAACTAGAACTAAATTTAAAAGCCTCCAAGAATTGCAAAGTCTTCATGAAGAAATTAAAAATTTTCAAGAATCTAATTTACTTTCACAAGGTAAGGTTTTTCTTTTCATAGGTTAAACTGTTTTAATTAAATTGAACATTTTCAGCCGAAGATGACTTGAAAAAACGTCGTAAAATTTCTATAAAAAGCATGCTCATCACGAATAGCAGGTTGCACAAGTCGAACAAACAGTAAGATATTTTCAGTTTTTTATATTCTGAGATGTTTTTCTTATCCAAACAATATAAATAGTTTAATAAATTTGTCAATAATATATTTTTTTGATGAAAATTTTAGCGGTTCATTTTTGTCCGTAATACTGTACAAAGGTGACAAAGTGATGTGCACGCTCGACGATCAAATACCAACAGTGGAAATTTGTGATTCACTTCCAACGGCAGTTAATGCAGAATTTCAATGGTTTCTAAAAGTAAGCTGTTCAGAAAGTTTTCTTTTTCCAGGGATCATAACAAAGCATCGAGGCATATTTTTCAAGGTAACCACCAGTTCTGAACGTCTTCCTTCGGTACCACTTTTTGGAAGAGATGATTTTTCCAATTTTGGCAATTTAACTTTTCGTCTAAAGCTACTCGATGCCATTCGCTGTTTGAAAGCAGGACTTGGCATGAACAATCTCGGCAGCGCTTATCATCAACCGTTATATGATGCGGATGGCAATATTATATTCGTGATGGTGAAAAATGTTGCACATTCCAAACCTTTGCAAGTAGGATTTCATAGTTTTTTTTTAAAAAAGAAATATGTTAATGCATACAAAATTAAAGGGACTTATATTGAAATGGCAACAAATCGATAAATTACCAAAGAGAATTGCATCTGAGTCTACAACAGAAGAAATATTATTGAATAATATAGAGGCAAGCAAATTATGCACTGTATTAATTAATCATCAGTTGTTATAATGTTGATCATTTTCAGAAATGCATCAAATTTCACAAGCAAAGTTTAAATAAGCTTGGTAAAGGTCTTTATTTGGGTTATTTAAAACTTGAATCATATTTGACCGAAATGAAGATTGTTTTGCTTGAAAATCAACCATCTATTATGCCATATGCATTTATGCGTGAAAATTCTCATGTTTCCAAGTAATTAGTAATTGTTATGTGAAAAGAAAAAGAAACAACAAATTTCAAAATGCTACATTTTGCAGAGATGAATGGGAATGGTTGAAAGCGTTGGATAATTTGCAAGTGAATTTTGAACATCCGAATGCATGCCAACTGCAATTCCACTGGGAGCTGGTATCCGCTGCGAAGATTTTACTCAAACTGATCTCCGGCAAAGAATGCAATGAACTTCAAATTTACAGAAAAGAGGTGATTGAGATCAATTCAGAAATTTCGTTCATTCTTCTTCTCCCTCCACCGGATAAAATTTGTTCATATCCAACTGAACAGTCTGCTGAATACATTGATACGTCGTCGAAAATTTCACTACCCGTGACAGTTTTTGAAGTTGGTTAGTATTTTGTTTGAATTACTCATACAATTGTTGTTGCATCTCAAATTACAAACTCATTTAGTACATCTTCAAAATTATCAAGCGCAATTTTTATCATTGTATTCGTACATTTCACTGTGTTTGGAAGTATATTCGTCATTATTGAAACAGCAACAGCGTCAGGTCAGCAAATTATTAAACTTCTCGTTTGCAAATTGAATAAATATTTAAATTGTAGATTCTTGAGAAAAATTTTTCATCAGAAGAGAAATTGAATCAATTGTCCTTGTATCAGCATAAATTAGAATCACTGTGGAAAGAATCAAGATGGCTATGTTCCGTGGTCAGTGATTACCGAAAGCATTGCCAGCAAAAGGGATTGCACTTGAAATTGTTGTTTGATTATTTCGAACAAAATCAAAGCACATTTAAAAGTATGTTCAAGTGGAAAACACATCCTCCAAATTCCACTCACAACGACAATTTTGCTCCATTGTTGTTGTGCCGTGGTCGACTTTCATGGGCAAATTTCTACACGAAGCACAACACAGCCGTGGATGGCTTTTCCACTGACCACGGCTATGATTCGGATCAATCCTTGGACAAGATCTGCTCAAATCAGGAAAACGTTTCAATGAACAATACAGATCCAACTTCGTCAAGAAACAAGAAATCAGATTCAGCGATTAGTGACCAACTGCAGCGCAGTTTGATCGACTACATCGGCTTGAAAATAGCCGACCACTTTTGCATGTCACCGAAATTTCAAGGCACTTTTGCACTCACCGTTGACAATCACAATGCCACCACTGACGAGGAGAACAACGTTCCTGAAATGGCATATGCAAATGAATGTTCAAATTCCCAATTGAAAAAGAACACAGATGAACAAGTGGCAAATTGTGAAATGACAATTAACGAAAAATTTATGAAAATTAATACTGTTGGTCAATCTTTTGAAAATTTGTCAACAGCTTCTTCACAGATGAACATGAAAAAAGCCGTTTCAAAGCATCGAATAGAAAAACGTCTTTGTCGAGCTACATCGGATACGGAATTGAACAAAAAAGCAGAGAAGAACAATCGACGTTGGGAAGATTTAATGCTGACCAATTTGTTCATCAGTCAAGTCAAAGAATTCAGGAACAATGAGTTGAAAATTGGTGAAGATCTTTCTCAAATTGACAAACTTTTCACTTTGAGCAGAAAAATGGGCGTTGTTCAAGGAAGAGAACCAGCCGACGGGTATTGTAATTTGCCATGGATGAATTTCACGGATTTTCCATTTTATAGTTTGATCGATTTGAACAATCTTCATCTCAAGAACAACGAACAACAGTTTAATGTTGAAGAAGAAGAAGAAGAAGAAGATGATGATGATGATGATGATGATGATGATTATGATAATAATAAATCATCGAATAAGAACAAGAATCCAGATGAAAAGTTCATAGTTGTTCATGTTGCTCTACCGAATTCTGAAATTGCAATGAAATGTGTAAAAATGCGTATATCTGCAAATGTCACTGCCAAAGATGTTGTGAGAAAAGTGATTGCTCATTTGAATGAAAATGCTGCTGAGAAGGCTGAAAGCATTGCTCCAATTGTAGCTGAAAGCATTTGTCTGGTTGTTGTCATCGGGGTTCGAGAACGATGCCTTCGAGATAATTACCCTGTTGCGTTGCTGAAAAAATCTCCATGGTCGAAAGGAAAACTGGTGATTCGACGACGTGTCGACTTGTTAGCAGCTTTGGAATGTGGCAATGAAGAAGCGGTGTGACTTTTCCATTTTTCTATTCTATTTTCCATCTAGTGTTGTATTTTATTTTCACAAAAGCAAAAAATAAATATTTTTGTCTTTTTAAAATTATTATACCAAAAAAATAAATAAATAAATAAATTTCATTCATATATTGAAGATCATTCAGTACTTTATTTGCAAAATTGTCTCTTATAAATCAATTTTTCAATTAATTTGAAATATTTGCAAACAATTGTTGATCAATTTTAATCATAAATTAAAAATCAGAAAATTCTTTTTCCAAAATTAGTCCAAAATCCAACGTCATCATAATATGATCAGATCAGAGAATAACTGATATCTGATAAGATAAGATAAAATTAAGCTTTGCTTATTCGTGTAAAAACAACATTGATTTTTGATTGACTTTCAGTCAATATTAGAATAAGTGTTTTTTGTTACAATTTATTTGTTACATAATCTAAAATTTAAATTAAAATAATATAGCATTTCCAACAACAATAATTGCAAATTATCAGTATCAATTTATCAACATGATTGCATTTTATTAAACCGTCATAGCAGTATTTAAAATATTGCTCATTTTCGATGCAAAAAATTGCTTAATTCTAAAGTAGATGACAAACACAAGTATGAATATTGTTGGTAGTTTACAGAAAAATAAATATTTACATCCAATCCTGTTTATCAAACAAGAAGCTGATAACATTTTGCGCAAACAATTGCATTTACATTTGAATAATATTTTCAGTGTGACAAACAATTTCTGCAATATGGATGATCATAAACGTCTTGTTTCGCACAGGCCTTTTGTACTGCACGAATATATAAAATATATATTATATATGATCAAATTTATTTCTTTCACAGTGTTCGTCAAATTGAGAAAAACAAAAAAAGATTTCCAACATGAAGCTAAATTGCTTATTGTAAAATTTGCCAGTAAGTGATTTTACTTTTCATGTTGATTTAAAGCCTTCACGTTTCAAAGCACATTTTCAGATAATTGCCCCTACAGGTTAGAAGACAATTTAATTATTGAATACAGCCGACGTTGTGATTAAAAAAAAAAGAAATTCAAAGCAGTGCAATGAAATAATGCATCGTGATTATTTTTCATTATCGTGATTATTTTTTATAATTCAGGCTACAATAGTTTGCAAGTTGATGTCAGAATTGAGCAGAGTTAATATTTGATTATGAATTTCGAAAATGAAATTATGCATTTTCACAGAACTTAAACGTGCAATTTGAATAAGTAAAAAAATAATAAAAACCAACAAAAACAAAACTGTTCACTCACTATTCACTTTCACATTACAAATATTGACTACTTTAATGAAAACTCCAAACATTCCAACTGTGAGCAATGTCACTTACAAATTGCTGACATTTTTTTAAAAACAATTTAAATTATTATAATGCATTACATACAGTTTCACTGTTTATGAATAGAGCACAAAAAATATATGATAAAACTGTAAAAAAATAAAAATAACAGTCACTTTCGTTTTACACTACTACTAATTCGTTATTCAATTTCAATTAAATGCAATTTTCTAATAACAACAGTAGGATTTCACTAGTTCAGTAGGATAACAGAACTGCACTACAATTTACACGTAAAAATTAAGCTTCACTTTTACTTTGAAAAGTCACAAAGAAAAAAATGCCTTTGAAAGTTACCTTGAAAAAGAAAAAACACTAAACAAGTTTTATATAAGCAAAAAAATAAATAAAACTATGGTAGATGTATGAAAATATTTTAATTTACGTTATCTTGATTATCAAGTTTCCAATTTTGTAATTACAGTTAACTGACAGGATAAAAAAATCTAGCAAAGATCATGATTTTTATTTAACCGGGTTTAGTTCAAAATTCACTAAAATTATAAATTTTTTACTTGAAGATAAAATTATGAAGTAAAATATTCATTTCAGTTTATTGTACATATAATTTTTTTTAAATAAAACTACTACTTTTCAAATGCAACGGCTATTACTTTATATTAATCAATCATTTCTGATGTCTAAAAATGTCAAAAAATGTTGAATTGAAGCAAAAGTCTTTACTGTTTTTTAATGCATTTTGAATTGAATTGCTATTTTAATTGATTTTTACATATCGTACATTACTTGCGGGTTTACTCAAATAAGTAGTAATTCAAATAAAAATAATAAACGCAACTCAACTGATCAAAAAATATTGTAAATAAACACAGCAATGCCACTGATTAATTTACATTTACTAATTACGAATGCCAATCAATTGTGAACATTACTATACTAATATTAAAATAATTTAAACAAAACACATCACGTCTGCTAGCAAAAAAAAACAAAAAATAACATGACAATCGTTTACCACATTAGCAAAAATAAATTTAAAAAAAGAACGCATTGCTTTAATGATTTGATCTAAGGCAAACGACGATTTTCAATGTGCTTCTGTGGTCGGCCCTTGTGACCATTGACAGTGCGAGAAGTCAGACGTCCATTTTCAATGACTTCCACCGTTTCCTTCCCATTTTCCACAACTCTATAAAAATAAAATTAAATAAAACAAAAAAAGTTATTTAATAATTAAAAAATGCAAAATAATAATACGTATTTGTAATAACAGTACGCCCATTCACGACAGTATTTGTAGTGGTAGTTTTCCTAACTTTAGCCGGACGTCCAGGTGCAGAGCTCGAGAACGTAGTTGTAGTAACAAAACTGAAAATATCAGTATGGGATCAAGTAAAAATGATCATTTCAAAATTCTACAACAAATAATGAATAACCTCGGTCCGGGTCCAATATTTGCAGCAAAATCTGATTCGTTTGGCATCATAAAGCTTTGCATAAAGTGAGACATCGGATTACGGTTAAACAAACCAAAAGGTGACAGGCAGCCATTAGCTAAAAACAAAATTAAGCTATTAAAGCAATAATTAACAACAACACAAAAATAATGAAAGAACTCACTTGACAGTAATGATGATCCAAAAAAATCATCCATGCCGAAGCCCATCGAGGAGAATGGATCACATGCACCAAAGATATCTTGAAATGGATCCCGACCACCGAAGAATTCAAAGAATACTTCAAAGGGTGAACGGAAAACAAAATCCGAAAAGTCGCCCCCACGACCAGTGCGACTGCCGGCTGACGCACCACCGTTTCTCAAGCCATCAATTCCATGCCGATCGTAAATCCTACGTTTCTCATCTAAAATAAAATTGAACTTTTCAATAAAAAAAATCAATAATATATTTCTTCTTAAAAAATTCCTTGACGTACTGTCAATAAGCACTTCGTATGCTTCACTGATTTCCTTGAAACGTTTTTCCGCTTCAACTTTGTTGTGGGGATTTTTATCCGGGTGCCACCGCAAAGCCAATCTACGATACCTGAACAACATTCACAATTTGAAAAGTGTTATCCAAATAACCCTGGCACTGAGAAATTCGATCTCCAATTACGCAGAACATAATTAAACATAACAAAATATAACGGACAATAATGTATCTATTAGAACAATTAAATAACTGATTCGAAATTAGATTGATTCCACTCTATTTTACTTCAAAAAATAAAACAATTATCGAAACATAATAAATTCGCTTTTAAATTCATATTAAAATGTTTCAATTAAAAAATTAATAAAAATAAACAGCAAAGCATACATTTGATCATTTGAAAAGTAAACTAAGAAACATTAACAAATTTAACAAAAACAACTACAGTCAACAGAAATGTCTTAACCATGCGCATAAAGCAGTCACGTCATTCAAAGCAAAGCTTTTCAATCTGAATGTATGAATGAATGAAATAAAGAAAAAAAAACTAGCAAAACGAGCAAAATAAAAACATCTTAACACACACAATATTCAAACTTCGTCAACAACGTGCAATTAGAGCATTCAATTAATGCGCGCTCCATGCATCTTTTATAAAACTGATCTAAAAGAATAATTTACAGATGTTTGATTTTAAATCTAGTAAACAATTTCAAAAAAAAATTCAATCAAACAATATGAAATATTAAAGAAAAAAAGCAGACATTCTACGTAACAATACAATTATCAAACACAAACACTGAATTCATACAAATACAACACCTCAATTAATTTTGCTTGATTTAAAAATAATGCAAACATATAATAACATAAAATCAGTTTAAAAAAATGTTTTCTCTTCATTAAGATAACCAATTACACATTTTATTTCAACATTCATATGCCACTTATTCAATAACAAAACTAACCATTATTACTTAAAAAATAGCTTGAAATCAATATTTCTGACATTTATTTTATTTCAGTTGAACAAAAATTTCAGCCATAAAATTACAAAAAGAAACTGTGTGTCAATATTATTCGATAAACTGGAACACGCTAAAAGCTAGTTTTTAATAAAATGGGAAGTACTAGAATTCAACCTTATATTAAATTCGATAAAACAATCAGCAAATTGTAATATAGTGTGAAAGTGAACGATTACCAAACTAATAAATTCACAAATATTTTTGATTACATTAACGGGTATACAAATGACACTGTTGCACTAAATTGGCCATATATCTGAATTTAAGAAAATATTTGAAAATCAGTTGAAAAATACTTTAAGAATTCATGCAAATATGATTCCACAAAACTCTTCGATCATTTTGGAAGAAAACCCTCTCAATATTACAACAAAAATAAAATTCACAGCTAAAAAGAACTCCAATTCCCTCCTAACCAGAAAGGGGCAAAATTATAAAGTACTTACGCCTTCTTTATTTCCTGATCGGTTGATTCGTTGTGAATTCCAAGCACTTCATAGTAAGAAACATGCTTTTCGCCGGAATTTGAATTCATCCTGTAATAAAAAGATGGGCTATGCACACAAACCAACACCTCAAATAACAGCAAATTCTTTCAAACGAGAAGTGATCTTAAAGTTAACAAAAGTTTAAAATGTTATAAAGAAGTTCTTTAAAACTGAAAAACCAAAAATAAAACATTAAAATGCTTTAAAGTACATATAAGTAAATATATATTTTTTAAAATATTTAAGAAAATGCAAATATAAAAAAACGCTCACAAAATTAAAAATAAAAACTAACAAAAATGAAAACAAAATAGACAAACAAATCAGGAATATATAACTTCAGAAAATAATTTTCTAGGTAGAATCTCGAACAGAACAGCACTGAAAAAGAACACAAACATCGTATAACGATTCAAAACGAAGAACAGGAAATTTTCATAGTTAATCAATAAATTTAAGAGAAATGCCAGAAATCGTAAGAAGCAAACTGATTACAAAAAAATTATACTACTATATAAACGATGTGTCGATGAATTTACAACCAGGAAAACAATAAAACAAAACAGTACCTTCAGTAAAATGAAATATTTTAACGGAAATGGGAAATTCAGAAAGCTACCGTAAAAGTTCAATCCAATTAAAGCAAGCTGACCGACAAAAACAGTATAGCATAGTGTCGTCATTCTTAGAATAATGATTTTCAAGTATTATTTAGATTCGCGTGCTATTTATATCGTTTACTTTTGTTGAATAAATAAGTAAAATAAATTTAATTTGTTATAAAAATTTAAAAATTATATAATTTTTAATTTTAATAATTTATAAGAAAATAAGCGTTGTAATATATGATGAATGAATCATAATGATGAAAATCCGGAGTTTTTAAATAACTGCTGTAGTATAATAAATGAATGAAACCAATGTTACATGTTGAAAATTTCAAAAGGACAAACATTGTCGTAGTTACATAAAATTAATTATGTTCATTCTTTTGCTTAGAAAGCGTCATCTGCGCTTTTGATAAATTCATCCATAAGTATTTATAATAATACTTCAAGCTGTTTTGCATTCGATTATATTTGTTTCACTAATTTTACTACTTTTAATTGTAGCACAACTACACTGTTAGTAAAATTACTCCGCATTACACGCAATTCATTTTTAAACATACTTTAACCGTAGGTTTTTCAAATTCAAGAAGCAAAAACTACAGTTTATGAATAACCACCTCTATGTTGCTACAGTAATCTGTAGTTTAGAAAACCGTAAACAAATTATATAATGGATCAACACGTTAAGTACTATAAACAAATTTCTATTCTGCATTTAAAAAAACAGTAAATATTTATTTATTATAAATAATTTTTTCAATAATTATGACAAGTTTGAAATCATAAAATTGTAATATTGTGGTATATCATATGAAAACTTTGCTGTTTTGAAATTGTACAAAATGAAAAGCTCTCATAAACGTTTACCTCTACCTGTATTATGTTTTATGAAATAAAAATATTTAAAAGTAACAAAAAACACTGCTTTGCCACAAAATATTCATTTGCTCAGTGTTTAAACAACGTCACCATCGCATATAATTTAACATTTGTATTTTTTCGACTGTTTAAATTTTTCAATCTTCCTATTTATAAAAAGAAATACATTCGATCTTAACAAGACAATTTTTCAAAATAAAAGTGATACAAAAGAATCCTTGGATGTCATTAAAGGCATTCGTGAAGCGCTGATATACTACATTAATTTATTGTAATAATCACTAACTAACCAATTCAAAAAAAACAAATAAATAATTTAAAGCTTTTTATTTCAATTAAACAGGTTAATCATTGTTTATACGCCTTAAAAATTCAATTAACCTAAAAAAAAATTACTACACATCTACTACACTTTGTCTCCTTCAATAGCTTCAACTTCCGATTCACTGTCGCTTTCATCCAAGGAAATGATAACTGGCTTTTGTTTCATTAACTCGCAAAGCTAAAAAACAAGCGTTTAAGAGCAAATCAATTTTCATAAACACAAAATATGTCCAACCGTTCGATGTGACGCAACCCAAGAAAATCGTTTCCACAACTTATACTTGTTCACTACCAAATTATGAGCCATCTCTGTGTTTAATGCTATTGCTTTAGAACGCTTCACTGAACTATGAGACATTCGTTTACTGGAATTCGAAAAACTAGCAACTTTAACAAATTTTAGCTTCCTGCTTTTGTGCTCAGGACTGCACACGTAAGGCTTGCTTTCCACTTTGGCAAATGATGAAGCAACACTGTCATCAGCTATCTCGGTGTGAGAATAGGTTGACCTATGCTTCTGATCTATCTACAAGAACAAGCATTATGAGATGCACAATACTGTAATACAAATAAAAAATGTTTCATAAATTTAAAAAATAATTAGAAAAGAAACATTGGAAAACAATATAATATCTATCATACGTAATATAATTTATTTTAAAAACATACTTTATTTCTCAACGTCTCAAGCAATACTCTTCTCAAAGTATCCTCATTTTCTGAATCTGAGCCATCTTCTCCAAATGAAGCTTCACGTTCTGCTGAATGTCTAGATTCAGATTTCAGCTTCTCCAACTTAGACAGTAAAAGCTGTTCCCTCAACTGTTCTTCATCTTCGCTTGACGACTCAATTCCACCAGAAGAAATTTCCATATCCGTCAAACTATCAATACGTCGCCGTCGAATTGAAACATTAATTGCGTCTTTATTCAAACTGGAATTAGGCCACTTAACCTCCACATTCTCATCTAAAATTAATTTCCCATTTTGCATCACCAAATGCATGCATTTAAATGTAACTATGTACTGTTTTTTGTAAACAAGTATATAAACACAGAAGCAAAATTTAGATTCACCTCAAAGCTTCAGAATTAAACTTACCGCTACTATCTTGATAACTTCCATCCGACTCATCCTCACTGTAATTTTTCAAAAAATTTTCCCGAAATCTCCTCCAAGCAGCAATATTTCTATCTCTGGAACCCAAAGTTCTGGAATTGAAGCAATCTGTATAAACAGTAACAATATTTTGTTTACAAGAACATCAAAGCCTGTTTATTTATCATTGTACTTATCACTGAACACACCAACCATATTTCTTTCATAATATCATTCTGTAACTATCCAATTAATTAATTCAAATGTCATCCAAGAAACCACTTAATATTAATGCCTACTACATGATAATTCGTCTACAAAATCATAACATTCTTAGCCTTATTACAATGTTATAGCTTAATTACAGTTTTTTAATTTAAAGAAATAAACCAAAAATCGCAAGCTACATCAATCACCTGTTTCTCTCATAACGAAAAAAATTGCGCTTCTCATGAAATAAATGCAGTGATCGTTCACTAGCATGATTTACGTCAAATATCGTATCTAAATACAAAAAACTCATATAATTACACAAAATTTTGAATATACCCAATATTAATTCTTCTCCGATCTCCTGAAAAAATAGGTCAATATGTTTCTCAGTGCTCTCGCTTTCGTTTCTTCTTCTTTTAATACAAGATTTCTCCATCATATCTAATCGAATTCTCTTCTAAAGCATCATAAAATAAGAGCATATAAATGAACATCGACGTTTTCATTAAGACCTAGTGCTCAAAAACTCGTAACACAAAAATGTCAGAAATAAATGTTGGGTTTATAACCAGGCAAGAAATAAAAGTCACCTAAAATAAGAAATATTTAAGCATCATTCAACTTATCAACAACGCACATAAACTGTCACTTTCGCTTCGAAGTTTCAAGTTCGCTAACAACTGCTCATAAAAAAAGATTATACTGTTTACACACAACGCACTTTAAAACATTACAACATAACTACATACAGTACATTATAGATGTTCAAGTTTATACATATTATTACTGTAAACTGACGTCATTTGTTTCAATTTTGCTTTTTGCTATACGTGAAATATTTAACTTCTCAACGCATCATTAGCAGTTTATTATTTATTATCGTTTGACAATAATGAAAAAAATGGCATGACAAATTCTTTTGAATTGATTAATTTTTAGAAAATAAATTTAGAAAAACTGTGTATATAAAATGTTTTACTTTTATTTTATTTTCGTTTTACGAATTGCATTTCAAAATCTATACATCCGTGTTTCAAGTCGGACAGAAGGATTAGAGATAGAAAACGATGTCTTGCTGATCTTCAGGTGTAGCGGACTGCATTCTGAATTCCGGGGGATTCCCAAAGTTAATTAGAGCTACAAAGGTCAAGTTTCATTATCGTCAATCCTCAGCAAAATATACCGGTCCAGCGAGAAAACTCGACAGGACTCACAAATACACACTATGATGTTCTCTGTAATGCACTAGCCTTTGTATTATTCGCTAACGCAACGGAATCGCTCGTTTGTGTGAAGAGTCAATTGCGCCACCAGAATGCCGCTTTTTGCGTCAGATGCCTTCATACTCGGTACTGATCACTCGCTGTCACAGCTGCTGATAGTAAATACTTTCACACTTGATTTTTCAATATGGAATGGCGTAGATCATACGGCCTTGGGACAACTTAGGCGGCCACCCCACGCCCCCCATTGGGAAAAATTTTATGCATCTCTCACTAATGCCCGAGGCTCAGCAGCCCGGTGGGTGGCTAGCGTATTAATGATAAATCTTCTGGATAATATATCCCTCATTCCCCTATAAATTGGACGCATCAACGCTCCTGTGTAGGGATATCATTTGTTCTTTGATATTGCATGTCAATTATTACTCTAAATACTGAAACAAAAGTAAAAATATATTCCCTACTCTAAACAGGTTGAAATATTTTTATAAATCAACTAAATAAAGTTTAGCACTATTTATTTCAAAATTGACTTGCGTAAACTGAAACTCACATAGTCACTATCACTTTATTGTGATAGAGAAAAACTGCCTCATCCCAGAAACACAACTACAAAATACTTTCCATTATTTTTGAATACTGATCAATTTTCGAAGCAGCCGACATATCGATGTAGTGGTCGCCCAGTGAAACCGTGATTCCCGCAATTAATGCAGGATCAACCTAGTTGACAAAAAATTCAAAATGGCAACGCAAAAGAAATCCACCTACTTTATAGTTTATATGTAGCTTACGACCACCCTTCGTAAAACCTTGTAGAACGGACTGTAAAGACGTTTGCGTGCTTGAATCTAGAGGCTGAAATTAAAAAATAAAAAAAACTTTAAAACTAAAACAATAAGTAAAATTACTTTTGCCGACGTAACTTCGCACATCAGTTCTCCATGATGCGCAGCCATCATTTTCTTGAAACATTCCAATATTTTCTCAACTTCTAGCATTCTCCCATTTTCTGAAATTAATTCTGAAAAAGAATTTCTTCATTTATCAATTTAAATAAAACAAATAGTAAATCACCAAAAAAATTTTTTGTAATGGAACCGCATTTTAATTTTTCGGCAGCGCTGTCAATTGCTCTTTTCTTTTCTGCTTTATGAACAAATGGATCAGCAAGAATCATTTTTAATTTTGAATCTTTTCTTAGCTCTGCCTATAAAACATCTTCTCAAAGAAAGCTTAAATGAAAATGCGAATTTCTTTAACTCCAAATAAAATTTCAAAATATGATAAAATGTTCATAAATAAAACAAACAAAGCTTTCATGCAACATTTCACGCAGTTCACCAAACAAAACAATAATTTACTTCAAAATTGTTAATTTCACTTTCTACTGCGTCCAATTTATTGGATTTCACAGCGGCACAGTAAATGGCAGTTGCATACTTTCCACCAATTCCCCCAATAATCGTTGGAACCTGAAGCAAACAGATGATTTTACAAAATGAAGAACTGCTCTAAAAACATTAATCCTACTTTAACGTGCTGCCGTGCTATCGTGGAAGCTGAAAAGAATCTTATCTAAAATAACAAAAAAATTTCAAAGCGGTTTAAAATTTCACATTACATACCACCATTTTTGAAAGCATTTTTCTCCAGAAATTCGCAAATCAATCTAAAATCAAACATTATAAAGAGCTACACGGAAAAAGAATTAGAAAAAATACAAAACATAATCACACAACTAAATATTAATATAAAAAAAGAATTTCTAAAAAATGAAAACGGTTATATATTTATATACAATTTATATATGTGTGATGTATTTCAAACTCCGTAAACAGTGCAAAGAAAAACAATAATATTAATTTTGTAATCATCAGCTATTGCTTATTAGGAACGAGATGTGTTATTCTTATCATTATTTAAACATTTAAAATATTAATATTAAAATGTAAGTTTATTTCATAATTATATCAAATATTTAAATAATAAAATTCAGCGACACTGTGACCATAGTAAATGAAAATTAAGGTACATAAATGATATTTCAACAATTTTTACGATGCTTCAGTTTCATAAATGTAATAACGAATTTTATGTATTTTTTTCTTCTCCGTAATGGACATTTGGACATTTCTGACTGCTGTCATCACAACTTGTTGCTAGTCACACTGTTGTTGCCAACGAGCATAACTACAGCTTATGTTATATAAAGTATTTATTTTTTGCAAAAACCTTTTTTGGGAAAATTTCAAACTATTTTCAATCAGATATTTTAATTTTTAAGGTGATTTCATGTTTTTTTAATTTAATTAAAAAGAACATTTAGCCAGTAACAATAGATACTGTTGTTGCGTACAACGTTTACTCGATCGAACACAAAAAGAGCACACACACCACGCTAGATAACTGACTAACTCCTTTGTCAACAACCATACTGTTATTGTGGGGTTAATGATGAGTAGGTATCGACCTAGCATTAAGTACAGTATGACGGTTCCGCTACACAGCCCTCCCCCAGATGAAGTCATGATATGACTTCGATCGGTTTCGCAAAAGTGACGCGACGACGCTTCTGCGAATTATTTCGCGGTGGACTGAGCTGCATGTTGCGTACGTGGGGTGCCTCTGCCGAATCCAAAAATGCCGGCTTCACTCTGTCAAGACTGACGGTCTGCGTCTTGTTCTGGCAGCAGATAGTGATAGTTTTGCCGGCGCGGCTCAGCACCAAGTACGGTCCGTCGTACGTCGGTGATAGGGGTGGTCGTGGAGCGTCGTTCCGCACGAAGACGTGCGTGCAGTCCTTCAATTCTTTCGGCACGAACCATTTCCGCGACCGCGCGGTTCTTGACGGTGACGGTCGAATGTAGTCGAAAAGGATCCGTAGGTGGTCGCTGAGAGCTGCGGCGCTCGAGGGGAGTGTTTTGGTGAAGAATACACCGGGCAGGCGTAGTGGCGATCCATAAACCAGTTCGGCCGGTGCATGCCTGATATCTTCTTTCACGCTGCTGCGGATACCAAGCAGCACCAGGGGAAGAGCGTCGATCCACCGATGCGAGTGATTCGCGTGCGCTGCTAGGGCGGTCTTCAAGTGTCGATGGAACCGCTCTACCATTCCGTTGGTCTGTGGGTGATCATTTACATAGCAATGTTGTGATCAGGTTAATTATTAATACAGTTATATTGTCTAGTTAATCGTGATCATGCACATCGTCAAAAATGACTATATCGTCCACTACACACCTCCAATCATATTCTAATAGGTAGTAACTCGGTAATCCGGAGACAGATGAGATGTCAATTATTATGTTGTTCCCCCGTAAAGGTAACAGAAACTGCAGATCTTCACAATACTGTAAGAGTGACATGACTCGGTCATCGAGCCGCATTTCGATGCTGGGGGTTGGGTACCAGGAATAGCTGACGAAGAGGAAGGGGAGAGATGGGAATAAGTTCCTGATTTGTGCCAACCTTAAACCATTGGTTGTTCTTAATACTCGACAGCTAGCTCGGTAACTAACGCCATTGTTAGTAAAGCGTAGCTTGAGACATAGTGTATACATCGGAATATCGGCTAACCAGTCACTATTCAATCCACTATAATCATACACAACCAAGCTATGCTCCAAATATAGCTGTGGTACTGAGATATCCACTTTGCTATGATATCAGGTACATCATCGTGTCTTATTTAACGGATACACGGGTCACCAATTGTTGCGTACAACGTTTACTCGATCGAACACAAAAAGAGCACACACACCACGCTAGATAACTGACTAACTCCTTTGTCAACAACCATACTGTTATTGTGGGGTTAATGATGAGTAGGTATCGACCTAGCATTAAGTACAGTATGACGGTTCCGCTACACTGTAAACCACAGAACAAAACATTCTGTAGTGATGCAATGCAACCTGAAGATCAGTACAGTAGGAAAAAGACGTAGGTAGAGAGAGAGAGAGAGAGAGAGAGAGAGAGATTGATTGAGTGAGTTGGGAGAAACGATGGAGCAAAACGGAAGTTGGTCACATTTGTGAAAAAAAGCGTCGGAATTACAGTGGATAAGATCACTTGTTGAAGTGATAATGAGATAACTGTGTTGGATAAAGGATTTATCGACAATGAGAAACCATTGGTACAAAACAAAGTTGACGCTATACGACAATTGAGGAGTCGGCAAATGGAGACATTTCCGGACGAAAAACAACCCGTCTGACTTATTGAGTGGTGGTCGAATCCCCTTTGGTGATACGGACCAGAGTTGCTCATTGAAGAAAGAGGATATTGTTTCGATGAAAAGGAACTGTCTGAAACTAACCTAGGAAAAGATGAGTAGAAAGAGAACGACTGATAGCGGCCTGGGCCAAAGCTGAAGAAAACGGTGATTATAGCGGCCAGAACGATTTGAGAATTTTGAAAGATTATTGCGTGCGATGGCGTATTGCATACCGAATCCATACCTTAAAGAATTGTCAACTACCAGAATGCGATTGCTGAATTGGAAGCCGGGTTCTGACTGAATTACATAATGCTGAGAACTCCTGGATTCGAAGGACACAACAAGAACACTATTGCAACGAAATTCAGCAGCTGTCGTTTGGAAAATGAACAACCGACTTCAACTATATGCTTTCTTAGACGAAAATGGCTTGGTGAGAATAAACGGACGATTGCAACAATCTGACTTACCTGAATTGGCAAAACATCCTGTCACGGCAGCGGCAATATGAAGATCTTATCTGAGAGAACTCCATAGCGGTCCGGACTTAGCTGGACCGCTGTTCATCCGTCATGGAAATAAGCAAGGAAAAGTTACGAATGCATTTTTACATGCATGATAAGTCGTGTTATACATTTGAAGGTTATATCATACATGACTGCACTCAGATTGATAGAAGCATTACGTCGATTTATGGCCCGTCCTGGCACACAGCGAATTCTGCAATCTGACTTAAGCAGTTGATTCAGGAACTACGACACTGACAGAAAAGCGTTCGATCCGATAGAGAAAGAACTCTCCTTCCAACGAATCAATGGAAAGCTATTTCTGAAAGAGCTCATGTGATGGATATTCAAATCCATCAAAGTTTTGCTGGTACTAGCATTGTCATAAAAGCCCTGATGGACGCAGAAAGTCTCAGAAAGATTTTATGTGAAATTGAAGCGAGATTAAGTGCACCTGTGGACGTTTTTGGAAAGTGACAGACAAAGGATCCTGAGGCACTGACACCGTACCATATTTGGACCGGCACCAAGTTCTTTGATTTACCGAAAGTCGACCAGAAGAATGAAGATTGGTTACCGAAATCTCCAACTGCCTTTCAACTCCGAAAGTGTTGGTGCTGTTATCGACAGTTGATTGCACAATAGGGAAAAAGATGGCGGTCAGAGTACGTCGTGACACTTTGAACGGATACCAGAAATGGCATCATAATCGTCAACGATTGAGGGTTCTGATTGCCGAAAACAATGTCTCCAGAAAGAAATGGAAAATGGGGAAAGTTGTGGAATTGTATTTTGACCAGGATGGAATCGCTAGAACAGCGAAAATGAAAAAACTGCGGGCATGATGAAATTGCTAATTTGCATCTGATAGAACTATCACGTATTGAAGGATGGAAGTACACTACTCCCATTGATGGAGAGGCTGTGAATGACAGAACAAAGGATCCTGTTATTAACACAGTGGAATATGACGTACTGAAACGCATGTGACTATAGCTTAACTTGTGTATTTGTGATTTGTGATTCTTAACGGATACGATCTAATTATCTTTTGCCTTTGTTCGTATTTGTCGGACTCAGAATAAAATTGTGTTATCATTCAGTTGTGCTTGTTATTTTCTGAGCGCAACGTGAAAGCAGTGTTGACGCGACAGAATCGGATAGTCGAAATGGAACTTGACTTTCCGCCTAGACAAAGATAGCACAGAACCTGACTGACTGTCAGATCAAGTGTAGCAAGAATTATTCTATGCGGCTGCTACAGATACGTCAAATATTGATGTAGACGAAAAAAAAGCTGGAGTTGCCGTGTATTTAAGGTTGGAATTGCTTACTGTATCATTATAAAAAAGTAAGCTCGAGTTGAGTAATTGTAAAATGTTTAGCTTTATTGATGATGATCATGAAAAAGTTAAGTTGTCGAAGACCGGCAAAATAGAGTATTTTTTCAGTCTTGTTGTCAAGTTATTTGAATCAGGTCAGAAATTCAGTTTGCTGAACGTCGGTTGGCATGGAGGATAATCTGAAGGAACGATAACGACAGAGAAATCGCCCGCCGAGTACATAGTGACGTGCTAGCCGTATCTGATGGTTGGTATGTTCTGTCAGTCAAGTTGTGGAACTGTGATCCGGCTCGTGGTAGAAGAAGAATAATGTGCGGTTCAGAAAGCAGCTACCTGTTGTTGGAAGATGTGCGGTTGAACAGTTAAAATAGTTTAATGTTAGGAGTTTGTTCGTCTAATCATAGAATATTTCAACCTCATGTTTGAATTGATCAACTCCAAACTCTTGACTAAGCTCAATCAAGCAATTCTTGTGTGAAAATTCTTGTTGTTAGGGCTACAAAATTTGAATTTGTAACCTTGATCGTCTTCTGCATATAGTTAAAATTGAAATTTTAATTCTCAATTATACAAAAGTGTTTTCAATTATACTGCAAGTTATATATGAAATATTGTCAGAACGTTCTTACTGATAAATCAGAAAATTAAAAAACAAGAACAACAACAAGTGTTTTCTTAAAGTATGACATGTCTTACACATTTTAAATGCATTTTTGTAAAAGACATTTTAATTATTTTCAATCTTAGCAGTGACCTGAATTTGTTTGTCGCTGCAGTGAAATGTGCAATTTGAAATGATGGCAAAAAATGTACAATGTTAATATTTTAAATTCAAATTAATTTAACAGCCACAATTGGTCGTGTGAATCATTTGCATATGCGTTTTTTGAACGGATTAGAAAAATTAAACACTCAGTAAAAATTATTTGAAAATTTTTCAGAAGGAAAATTTAAGTTACAGCAAGTACGAAACAAAACTTGAACAATTTTATTGATATTTTCATTGAGAAAAACAGAAAAGTAAAGAAATTCTACTTAAAAAAAATAATCATGTTTGTTGGTGTAATATAATCAGTTTTGAATTATTTTTATGAACATTAATACAATCAAAAGAGACATCCGTTGTTGAATAACAATAATATTATTATTGTACAAATAAGAATGATAATAAAAAAATGACAATTATTGGCTTTGGCTTTTTGCATCCAACAGAATTTGAGGCAAACAGTTATTATTAGTTATTTGCTTGATTTTTTCATTCATTATGCATTATTAGTAACAATGACGTGCGACCTTTTTATACCAAGCATATCACGCTGTAACAGTTGGTGTCATTGTGTATGTTGTTTCAGCTTAAGCTTAAGCTTTTCATTACTTTTATATGCTAGTTTGATCAGAAGAAATTATAAATTGTTGAAAATAAGATGTATGTGTTGAATTAATTATTTTTTTTAAATATTTCTTACTGTTCAAGTTGATCTTTTAGAATTCGATTGTTGGATAACAGTGTTTGTAGATAACATTAGGTTAAATATCAAAATGAAGGAAATGTTAGAATTTGATACTGGAAACTGGATCTTATTGACCGAAGACGTGCTCAATTTAGAATCTGCCGTCGATTTTATATCACACGAAGAAAATGGAGCTGTATCTATATTTGTAGGCAAGTATTTCTGTTTTGCTAAAGGCTTAACTTTTGGCGTTCAGTACAATCAGTCAGTTTACTGTTTTTATGTTTAATTGAAATTTGAAAGAGAAAAAATCAAATAACTAAATAAATGTTCGATTTGATTAAAATAAGTTTACTTAACTTGACAGTTGTATATAGTCATATGTTGCATGTTGTTCAAATTTGCATGTTGGAAATTTTCAATTTTACAGGTTCCGTACGGAAAAGCAGTGATCAAGTTGACGTGGCTTACTTGGCATATGAAGCGTACGAAAGTATGGCGTGTAAAATTTTCCTAAATATCTGCTCTGAAATTCGTAAAAAATGGCCAACTGTTCATCGCATATGCGTGCATCATCGTTTGGGGTATGATATGCAGCTTTTCATTATTCGAGGATGTTTTTCTTGTTGTTTGTTTCATGCTTATTAATTTGTATTTATGCAGCAATGTTGCCGTGAAAGAGAAGTCAATTATTGTTGCAGCAAGTGCCCCGCACAGGGCTGAAACTTTGGATGCTGTGAAATTTGCGATTGACGAAATAAAGAAAAAAGTTCCAATTTGGAAGAAGGTTTGTTATAATTTGTTTTTTTTTCAATTATTTTCTGTAAAATACAAGTGAATGATTTGTGCAAAAAGACAATTTTCAGGAAGTTTACGTTGACAAAACTTCGAAATGGAAAGCAAATTAAACAAAATAGATGAATAATAATAATTATTATTATTCATAAGCCTACAGAATATAATAATTATTTTCCAAAATGTCCATTCAAGTCAGCTTGCCATTGCAGCCAGCATATTCTGAAACGCACGTCATTTCAAATCAACGGCTGAAACACTGCTTTTTAAACCAGCACTATCTCACTGGTGTGCCACTTGTTTTGTCTTTTTGATTATTTCAGTAAATAAAATGACAAACTGTGTGACAATGCCACTTCAATTTTCATGTACTATCACTGTTGTAAATTTGAATTTTCATTCGTCTCCAAATTTTACATCAAACAACACTGCACTCATAAATAAATTGAACAATAAAATATTTAAATGATTTTTAAAAAAAATATTTTTTTGCTACATTTTATCGTCCTATTTTTTCTGATAAGAATTTTTTAAAAAAAATTGTAAAATGTTACAAATACTGTATTTTTCAGTTATTGAAAAAAATAAAAATAATTAGGTTCCAATTGATACTTTAGAAAAAAACTGTCAAAATTTAAATAAAAAACTTGAACTTTTGAAAAAAATATATATTTGAATAAAATAAAAAAATTTTTTTTGAATTAAAAATTTTAAACTTCTAAAAATTCGCTCAGGTAAAAAAATTTGAAAATATTCACATTCAATGTACAGCAACAGTACGCAAGTAGGTATGCGTGCGGCGGTTGTCAGTGTGCAAAATTTGAATAAACCATTTTCATGTGAATTGAATATATATATATATATATATATATATATACATTTGAGGTAAAAAATAATAATGATGATTGTATATTTTGCATTGAATATTGGCCAGATCAGGTAATCAAATTTTGATAATGTTGTCGGTCAAAGTTGGCGTTTTGGCTTACCAGTTTGTCCAAAAGGTGCGTCTTTCACCAGCGGACGTTCTGATAAACAGGTTGTTGCCCCTGTGGAAAGCTTGACTGTTTTGTCACTGGTCTGACCAGGCCCGGCAGTATTCGTTCTACATTTCGCTTTTGCCAAATTTAATGCACATCGCTTTCAAGCATTAGTCGTCGTCGTCGTTGGCCGGTGTGTGGTGCACAGTTTGTTCTCCTCTTTGTCAGCCATATATAAAATCTGATTATCGACTTCAATAATCAATATCCATAACAAAAGCAGAGTTGAGTTTTAGATATGAATTTTTTAATTTTAATATGCAGCATTTTTGCAATTGCAATTGAATCATCGTTTGGACAGATCAGCGCCACAGCGTTCGATACTGAAGAAGCTTGTCGTGATAAATGCTTTGGGGAGAGGGACAACGGCTGCTTGAGAATTCAACCTCTCGGCCAGTGGATATGCCGTTGTCAAAGCGGCTATTACAGTCGACGTATGTCATGCGAACGAGAATGCGAAAACAACATGTACTGGAGCTTATTCACCACTGGTGAATGCGTTGAAGCAGATACTTCATTCACCGGCTCATGTCAACTGACTTGTGCATTTCGTTTACGTATCTGGACTACAGTTTTCATAATTATCCTTTTCGCTTCTGGTAAGTATTAAAAATTAATCATTCCATTTCATCACTGTGACCATAATCTCACTTCACCTGCATATCTGTACACATGTGCAAACACTTGGCATGCATATTTGTTGATTTATTTACAATTCGACTTAATTTTGTTGAATTCAATTTGATATTGAAGATAAATGATCAATTTAATTGTGAAAATGGAAGGAATTTATCATTTTCAAAATTAAGGTTATTTTTTAAGCTGTTTCGTTGACAACACTGTACTGCGTGACTAGTTTGTTGCTGCTTAAGTTTTTGCAATACAAACAAAAAATTTGCTACATCGTTAGAGTACTAACTACTATACTTTGACCGCTTTGAACGCTCAAGTGAAACAGCATTCTTCAATTTATACCGGATGAAACGAGATCTTAGAATTGTTTTTTTATATTATTATTTTTATGAAATTTAAGTGTCTATAAATGACAGGATGATTGGAAAATTTTGCAAAATAAATAATAATTGCAAATCTGTGAAAGCAAACATTGTCGTCTGTTTCAAAGTACGTCATCATATTATTATATATAGGCCGTGTAAATAAATTTTTTTTCTTTTTCAATTTATTTTTTATCATTTTGTAATAAATTTTCACGCTTAAAAAAATTCACACCTTTATTTATATGATAAACATTTTATCATAGATGAAAAAATGTGATGAAATTAATTAAATTAAACTTTTTTCGATGATAAATTTAAAAGTGAAAAAACCAGCATCAGAACCTATAAATTGCAATGGATTGCATTTGAATTGCAATATCAAATCTTCAAGTGGGCGTAGTGTCAGATCAATTGCTCAGTTGGGAGTTTGTCACGGCTTTGATTGAACAACGTAATTGCGATTTAATATGACAAAAATTTTCACTTGAGAACCCAAGTATAACCGGAAAAGTTATTTTTCATTTTAAACAGGAAAACGTGATCAAAATATGTGCAGTTTTGTTAGAACAGACGGGAAACGTATTTTAAATCAAAATAGCAAATTGTCTGTTGACGAAACTAATTGACTCCAACAGCTGTTCACAGTGCTTGTTTTAAAATTTTGAAAATTATTTTCTGTTGCTATTCAATTAAAATTATACATCTATTATATAACAAATGATAATAATATTATTAATACAGCCTGCTTTGAAGAATTTTACTGTCCTTGACCTATAGACTATTATTCAAAACCATCCTGTAAACATCGCGTTTATCATTTCACGCTGATAAGTTCTCTTTTCTTGCAAGTAGTAACATTTGTCGCAGAAAATGTCGCTATCCGAAATGATAAATTTAATTTAACTTCATTTAATCTATCACATGGAAAATTTTTAGAATATTTTTTAAAATAAACATATTCATATATATGTATATGTGAAATGATTGAATACACAATAAAATCTGTGATGTCCAGAGTTTTTTTTACAAAAAAAAACATTCAAATTTTATCAGAATTACAGTAGACTCATACAGTATGAATAGTAATATTCATGATCGACAGTTATAAATATTTCAAAACGGAAATTCACTTCCTATATTGTATCACCTAAAATAAGGTCAAGGAAAATTATAGAACATTCTTGCACATTTTCCATTTTATCAGATTGTAAAAATAAAAATTTTTTTAATTTCAGCTGTGGTGCTGTTAATTTTTATTATTCCAATTTGTGCTTCAAGTTTTCGAGCCTGTCTGATGGTGAAAAAACAGAAAAAAATGGCTGAAGAAGATGTCGCGGCTGAGATGGCAAGTCGTGAAATGGCTCAAAGCAAGGCCATTGCTCAAGCTGCATGGTCATATCCATACGCTTACTGGCCATATTATTCAAACATGCGAAATTAGTGCTATAAATTGAAAGTGGACATTATCAAAATGTTTTAATTCAACCCGACAAATATACAATCATACATGCTTTTGCTTATAAAATTACTTGTTTGAAATATACTTTCAAAGTTAATTTTTTCCTCTGTTTTATTAGAAAATGTAATTTTGTTTTCTAATAAAATTAAAGAATTAAAAATGAATTGTTATTACAAGCTTACAGGTATATTAAGAAAGTTTTACGTTGTATTTTATTTTAATGCAAAAGCATTCAACATAATTTTTGTTACAAATTCAGAAAGTTTCAAAACTTAATATTAAAATTTCCACACTGCATATTTCACTTTTTGCAAAAATTAAAAATTATTCAACTTAATTTATCATAATTTCTTGATGTATCAAAATCACCCAAATGTCCAATGTTTATACAATTTATTAATTTAAAGTAATAAATTGTATCAAAATTTATAAAATGAAAAATGAATTGCAATTTTTACTGAACCACGTGAACGACGGGTTCCTGAGAGCCAAGCGCTATATTTCCATTGTCAGCCGGAAGCTGTTTTTTTGATTCAGAATTTTGGTTGTGAAAAATGAAAGGAATCAAACGACTTTCCAGATATCTTTTGTGCCGTCTCAGCAAACGTAAATACCGATAGCTGATGAGGAACATGGCCGGTCCGAATAACAACGCCGACCCTGCTAAACACGGTCGCAAGGTATACTGTGATATATTATACAAAAAGGAAAATTGAAAAAGCTCATAAATTCTAATTATGAAAATTCACTTTTTTTAAATAAAACAATCGACATTTTTTACTTATTTCATATACATATATATAGATTTATTGTATATATTATTAATTTATTTCTTTTGATTGTATATTTAATTTGCATGTTGATGAGAGGAAAACAGAATATACAGAAACTTACCACCCAAAGATACGAGCACAATGACAAATATTGCCCATCCTCTCAGTCTGTAGATGCAAGTTAATGAACAAGAGCCATGAAACAAAGTCGGTGCTGTTACACATTCACCGTAGAAGAATCGATTCCAATATTGCTCAGATTGGCACTCTTGTTGGCAAATTTGTGAACTGACAAAATAATTTGGCTGACAACGGCATACATAGCTTGCTGTATTCAAGAACACACGGTAACAGCCGAGATCGTGTTGTCCGACGCAATTCTGGTGACATACCACTTCACTCTGGTGTTGCAAATATGGTAAATTGTTCGTTATGCGACGTCCTCTTTGACCACTGGCCACGTTCACAATCACTTGATAGCTGACGTTGAAAAATACCAATACAACAAACCAAGTCATCATAAATTTAAATATTTTCTATTCTTCAATTTACTCTGAAATTATTGATTCAATTCAAAAATAATTTATAGTTGCTTGTTGTAAAATTTCAATTCATCTTTATTCATTCATCCGTTCATTTTATTCTGCATCATTTTCTGCATTTGAACTTTGTTGAACTCTGTTTCACTTCTTTTTTTTTTGTATATTCACTTCAAAAAGAACAAACAACATTATATTTTTAAAACGCCATAGAATATATAACAATATATATATATATATATATATATCCATAGAATATATATTGTTTAAATTCAAATTAGAAATGCAACTATGCAGTTTGAATAATTAAGATTACATGTTGCTATAAAAAGCTTGATGCTAAAATTAATAATTAAATACCCTCAGCAAATAATAATTCACATTTTTGCATTGTCATATTGACAACGGTATTATTTTGCCGGAAAAATTTGATATTTGCTTTATTGATTGTAATTATCAAATGCAATTGCAAACGGTCTGCAGAGAATTGTTTAAAATTTTCATATCACAAAAAGAAAACTTTTTAAAGCTTTTTGAAATTGTCTGAAACTTCCTGCACATCAAATTTTGTCTATAAGCTGATGTTCATTTTATTTTATTTTCAAATTATAAAGACTTATAACTCATCTAATTGATGTGAAGTATTAATTTTTACAAGCAATTCGTGTATTTCAATTTTAATTGCAACACTCTTAGAAATTTTAATGAAACGTAAGTTTCAAGAAACGAACTGCTCAAGCATTTTCAATTATTTGCTCAAATTGCAATGCATGAACAAAATTGAAACAATAAAACATAGATTTTTGTCTTTTTTTCTCAGCTAAATATGAAACTGCATATATTTTAAGAACATGAATTTATGCAATTTTTGCAATTTCATAATTTTTGGTATGCTTAAAAGAAAAGAAAAAAATATGCATAACAACATAAAGCATTCATAGCAATTGATTGAATTCCGTACCTGCAACTATTCACTTTTATAGCTTGGCAATGTATTATTGAAATGGAAAATAGATGATCTATTTTTGCAAAACATTTAATAAATGAATAAATTCAGCCAAATTCAGCCCAAAGAAGGGTGGTGTAGAAAATTTACAAATGTTACTATGGAGAAAAGTATAAATTTTGTAAATTCAACAATTTGTGCAGAAAAACTTCTGTCATCACAATTTCTCTTTCATATACACTAATTTTCAAAACTTTAATTGAAAAAATTATCAGCATCTTTCAATGCCATAATTAAATCTAACATTGCGTATGCATGAAAAAGTTTGCAAGTAAATAAGGAATTGATTGATTAATAAATTCTATAAATAAATTGCAAGTTGAATATTGATTGCCATATTTTTCATTTTATACCTTCATGCACTTATGCACATGTGATTTTTTATCAAAAAAAACTTAATAATTTTAATTTAATTATAATATAAAAAATTAATTTTTAAAGTCGCTTTCAGATAATAAAAATATTTTTTTAAAAGTTATATTTAGCAAAGTGCGGATATTTTAATGAAAAGTGTTTATATTTGCATTTATAGTAGTGTCATTGATTTATATTGATAATTTTTACAAATTTTCTTGTAAAATACAAAAGATGCAATAGGATGAGTGCAAAGGAGAAATTTTTTTAAAAGTTGCATTCACATGAAATGAATTTTTTACAGATTTACACTGTCAAATGTGTAAAAAATGCAGTCATTATACTATCAGTTATTTTAAAATGTGCATTTCTTTCAGAAATAAATAACAAAACAAGATGCATGTTTTATCATTGTTTGAATTATTAATAAATAATTTCCATTAATTAAAAATAACGTAAATGTTATTTTAATCTATATGCAATGAACATATGCATACATAGAAGATATATGCATATATCACTTTTGAGAAAGCAGACTACTTTTGGAGCAATTAAACAATTGCTACCACATGCTAAAACAAGTTAATTTGCAAAAGTATGCGTTTTTCATTGATAGTAAAAATGATGCTCAGTGATGAAAATAAAAATTAATGAAACTAATTAACCCACCTTTTTATATCAAGCGAATATTAATAAATGCGCTGATACCAAAATGGCAAAGCTTTTGTTTTGTTTGATGAGCAAGAATTGCAGTAAATTTTCAAAACTGAATATTCTATTTTTGGGTATGCTGATTTATCTGTCTATCTATTGATTTCCTTTTCAATTCTGCTTTGGCCAATTGAATGCGTTTCGTTGCAAATTTTTCCATCCTGCCATACAGCTAACTCGTTTCCCTTCTTTTTTCTCGCTTCTACCTTCTTAATCCTCATGTAAGTGTACAAATTTTATTTGTTTTCTTTAAGCATATTCACTTGTGCATGCAAATTTTAGTTTTTTTTTGTATTTTATTAGCAGATATCGAAAAATTTGTTTTTTTTTCATATTTTAAAATTACAATAATTTAATTGAATATTGAAACTAATATTGAATATTGAAATATTTGCTTCACTTGTAAAATGTGAAAACTGTGCAACTTTTATTTCAAAACAAAAAAAAGTAAGATGTATTTTTTTGCCTATAAACATAATTATACAGGAAAACCGCAGCTAACAACAAACAATCTTTACAGAAGAAACAATCAAATGCCGTATAATCATATGAAGTAGTAATGCATAATGTTGTTATTTAGATAATTTTCTTTTTTATATTCAATGATTTGTTTTAATCAATTAAAAAAAACATCGTTTGCAAAACTATAACTGCACAAGAAAAAACAATTGAATAAAATAAATCGGTGAGAAAAGTATTAATTGTCATCATTTGCACGATCATCATGTTGTCAACACAGTAGACAAGTTGAAAGCTGGTTGTTACATTAAAGTTCAACGGAAATTGCTGAATGTTATTAATTTTTATATTAACGTTTGCTTTTTTCTGGCTAATGATTATTGACGTTTGATGTTTTTCTTTCTTCAACAAATGGAAATTCAATTTTGAATAGAACTTGCATTTATTTCAAAGCAACACTTTCAACATGGCTTGTTTAGATGAACACGTGACACATATGAACCTCTTCCAAGCAAAGCAGAATAACAAGGTTATCTTTTTCCTTTGCTACCTGTACGCATGCTTGATTTCAATCTGTAAATCTTCTTTGCGCCAAAATGTGGTCGGCGGTATTGGATATTATGAGACGGAAATGATGTGCAGAGAAACTTGCATCGGTGATCACGACGAAGGCTGCGTGCGGCTCTATTTGAACAGATGGAACTGCCGGTGTCAAACCAATTACTACAGCAATGCAGAGTTGTGCTACCAGGATTGCGGATACAACGCATACTGGAATGTTTTTATTTACGGCGAATGCATACAAACTCCCACTCAATACGGCGGAGCTTGCACAACTTACTGCATACACAGGGCCCAAGGATGGACCATATTTTTTGTTATTGTGATCTTCATATCCGGTAATGAGAATCAATTTATTATTCATCAATTAAATTCAAAAATTTTCTCTCATTCATTCTAGCTGTCGTGGTTCTTGTAATGATCATACCGCTGAGCTATTGGAATCACCGCACTTATCGAATGATGAAGAAATCTATAGTCAGTTCAATGCTGGCCGCAGCCAACATGCAAGGCAAAACAGCCATCTTGCCCGCTTAGTATACAACTGTGGATTTCATTTCTTCTGTTTTCATATTCCTCTGTTCACTCGATCACTTGTTTATTTGCATGTGATGTGAATACAACTTCTACTATATCCACGTGAAGATGACAAACATTTATTCTCCTTATCACTTGCTATTGTGAAGTGATAGCATTTTTTTACCGTTCAGCAATAATGTATTATTATTAATATTTTCAAAAAAAAAAAAAAAAAGAAAACAACTCTTCAAAGTGGTGTAACTTGCTATTACTCTTAAAAACTAACTCTGTTATTCTTAAAAAAAAAAAACTTTAATTCAATTTACTGTTCAATAAAATTCAACGTACAATTTTTCAATTTAACATAACAAAAACAGTTGCTCAAAAAATTTGAACAGATCAAAACAATTTAACGTCAGCTTTCTGGAAGGTTGGTTGATAAGTAGAAAAAGCATGCGGCTGACCAGTGATGAGTAATAAATTTCCTGAAGATGAGCTGCAAACAGTGACAGCATGTTCATCACCAACCCATTTCATCAACGTCGCAGTTGCACTGTTTATTTTGAAACCATTCTTCAATATCAGCAGAAAGCAAAATACTTTGCAACCGTCGACGAGCTTGCAATGTGCCATACGCGCTGATCAGAAAACGACCATATCTATCTCTTTCATATCTGACTCTAAAATAATTTCATTTCAAAATTGCCATGAATCAAAAAGAAAAAAAAACTACTATCATAGATGAACCATATCGTAAAAAAATTAACGATTACTTCCACCAACAGGCAATGCATAAAATTGCAGAAAAAAGTGCAATTAACAAGATAAGTTGTATTTGAAAAACAATTTTCAGCTTATGCAGTAAGATGCAAATGTCATCGACAAAAAAGCAAAAATCCCATTCCAACATGCAAAAATCATAAAACTCCATGCAATGTCAACTGATCAAAATATTATCATTAATTTTAAAGAAAAAAGCAAACGAGAAGAAATTTGAAACAAAAAGCTTTCCGTTGCAATTACTTGCGCATGACAATATCCTCGCATTTTGACCATGCTTTCAACATGTCCACTATTTCATCGTATCTCAAGTAACTCAAAGTCGCGTGCGACAAGCGTAGCATAATTGGATCCATTTCCCGCACGTCCGAAAGTAATATGTTTGTTTCATCGTTGACACCGTCGCCTGGAAATAGTCCTCGAAAATTGGCACTCACAGCCATTCCATGATACTGTTTAAAAGCTGATCGGTATAGAATGTTCGCTTCGGGACTTTTGGAAAATTCTTCAGCCTCTGCTGAGAAGTCAAATTTACGGTTGACGCACTGTTCCAAAAATTGCAAAAGAACCCTAGCACTATAGACTTGTCGGTCTTTTGAGCGGAAGCTTGCATCGTCGTTGTCGTCATTCAGTTCCAGTACTTCAATTCCACTTTCAATGGGCTTTTCCAAAGAAATGGCAAAGCTGACGAGCAACTGCCCGACAACATTCACAACTTGCAGACCGCCTTTGATAAATAAACCAACACTGTCGCACCAGTTCAACAAAGTGTACAATGTGCGTTTCAAGTCGTTGAAATGTTCATTTTCATTGCTCACTTTCGAATCTGAAAGTATCTGATCGACAATTTCCAACAATTGTTCATTATTCATCCGCTGTGTATTAATAAAATTCTGCAAATTCAACACAACCGGATCCACGTGAGCCAGCTTTTGGGAAGTTTTCAATTTCAAAGCTATCAACACTTCCCAGACAAGCCAGGGAAAGCTCAAAGCCGAACGGTGTGAAGTCTCCGCATCCCTGTACGCGACCAAATACCAAGCTGAGGCAGCGGCCTGCGCTTCTTCGCAATTCACCAACTCTTCCTTATTGGCAATTGATGGAAATTGGTTTCGGAAAAGTTTCTTATATTTCATCTGAAGCATACCCAGACGAACTTTCAAAACTTTTTCAGTATTGTAATAACTGAAATCGTCCCGTTCACCGTCGGACAGTCGATTGCGCATTTTCGTTATTTTACCAGTGATCAGTTGGAATTCATTTTCAATACCATATTCATCGAGCAACGAGTGCAACTCATTCTTGTATCTTTGGAAAATTGTTTTAGCTTTCTCTTCAAAATGTCCCGCTTCCACTATTCGCAAATGCGGATCAGCGTTGGCAATCGTCACCTTTCTCGCCATGCTCAATTCGGCGATGCAATTCAGCATCTGCACCTTGCGATACAGTTTGCCCAACAACCATTTGCTCGTGTACAAAGAATTGCAATTTTTTGGAATATAATCCGGATATTTGGACGGAATTTCATCATCTTCCAAATTCGGTGGTGTTATGCCAGTTTTGGAAAAATCCACCGACATCGCGTGCTTTTTTGCAATGGAATTGGATATCCTGTGAAAAATTCCATATTCATCCGAAGCGACCAAATGAGCTATCGCAATTCGACCAATCGAATCCGAGCATATGTAGTGCAAGAAGAAATCGACCATCTTGTCCGAAGTTATGTCGCCGTCAATCTCTGGTGGAACTATTTTGTCATACGACATTGCCTGATAATTTCTGTTGAACATCAACTCTTGATCCCAAATCACTGCATATTCGTCACCATCCAAATCCGACCCAGCCATCTGATCGGTCACCGGACGGTAGCCGATTTTCGGAAACACAATCACATCGTTCAAATAGTGGTAGACTTCCAAATCGACAGCAGTCAAAATGCGAACATCACCGGGAACAACGGAAGGACTCTTCGTCACCAACACTTTGCCAGTAATGACACGCTTATCTTCACCCGGTCGTTGTATATTGGCAGAACATTGAATAAAAACCTCAAAAAGTAACAAAATAAAAGCTGAAAAAATACCGTTATCATCTCAACTGTTGGTAGATGCACGTTTAATTTTATTACTTTATGAACAGTGAGCTGGGAGTAAAATTGAACTTTTTTCTTTTTGCTAATTTCAGTAATTAGAATTAACAAGAAGAAATTCAAAACAAGAAAGAAAAGAAAAGAAAAAATAATACCTGACCAGGATGCAACAGACCCAGTTCATCCATCACGCCGTACATGGTTCGACCGAGTAATGGGTCAATGTCGATTTTCATTCTGAACAATTTTTCTCTGATTTTAAATTTATAACATGCCAAGAGCATGCTTCGGAAAAATGGTTCGTCAGTGAATCTGAATTGCGCATCGGCTAACTTTTGAAAATTGATTTCCAAAGCCAAAGTGCCCGTCAATGCACATTTGGCTTGGTTTTCAAAGAGCAGCATTTGCGAGAGTTCGCAAATTTGTTCATCAAGCAACTGCATGATTCGGTTCTGTATACGGCCGTGAACCAGAGAACCTTCTTTGAAAGCGACCTGGTCCAAAATCATAATCAACGGTCGGTTGAGATTCACCTCGCACGGCTGGCTGTGCTTCACTATTTCAAGAGTGTGCACACCTTCGGTGCGAAATTTGTGCATGCTCCGTCTGAAGACCATTTTCACGTCGCCTTCCAGACGTGGGTCGACGCAGAGCATCCCCTTGAAGCCAGCGTAGCGAATTTGAAAAGCGCTCGGCACTGGATATAGTTCGAGTCTTTCCGAAACCTCTTGGGCCAGCTTGGTGGACATTCGACCAATACCGTCGCTGAAGCAAAATTTCGAATCGTTGCTTTGAACGTCGGTTTCGATCAAAATTTCCTTGCTGTCCGGATTGAACGGAATGGCCGTGATGGCGAAAGCTTGGGTGAAGCACTGGCCCATTCGGGACATCAATTTGGGCACGTTTCGAATTGAAGAAAAATCGCCCATCCAACGACGAATCTCCTCAACGCTGACTTGTTCGGTGGTGGCGTAGAAGTAGCATCCGTGATCGCGGAGCTGAGAATTGGACCAGCCCAAAAATTTGTACAATCTCGGGCCAATTTGCAAACCCTTGAGCATAATTTTGGCGACAATTTGCTTCAACGACTGCACGCTGAACCTGGAAGCGAGAATACGACTGCCGCTTTCGTCGCGGAAAATCATCCTCAACGCCAAGTCTGAGCCGAACTTTCTCAATATCCGATTGCTCATCATTTTATCCGGCACTGAGAGCAGCACTTGTGTAGGCGTGACGATCACCTTCCTCACCGAGACGTACGGTTCATCCAGATCCAGTTCAATTGAATAATCATTCTCGGACAAGCTGCAGCATTTGTTGTACGCTTGCCAAAAACGTTGAGGCACGTTGACGATCAACTGACTGTTGTTGTCGATGATGCACAACAAATGGATGAATCCCACCTGGGTCGAGCGCATATTTTTCTTCATGCAACGGCTAACGTCGTCGAAGAAACGGTTGTTCATTTGATAGCCGATGCCGTGGTGTCGCGAACGCAACGCCAGCCAATAATACTGGCAAGTGAATGGCCAATCGCTGATGTCCACCTTGGCGAAATCTTCTCGCACCAAATTGTCCACGCTGATCGTCTGCACGGCGCCGATAAAAATTTTCGAATTCCAACTACGCCTTTTCATTCTGGCCATGAAGCACCAAAAGAAATTCTTGAACGCAATCAATTTTTCAACTTTTATCGTCATCTTCATGACTTTGCATTTTCCAAAATTTTCCATATTGCAGTCGAAAAATTCGTTCAGTCGAACCAAACTTTTCTTCTGACTTTTCAGCTCAGAGTCGGGATCAAGACCGTGCACGTAAGGCGGATATCGAAGCGTAAAATAGACGTCCGCTTTGTTGACGTTGAAATCCACTTGGATCGCCGAGATGCAGTCGTACGGTACCAGAAGCTTGGAAGCGATGATGTTGGATTGCTTTTTTAATATCAAAATAGAAAGGCTGCGTCGGTCGTGCTCGAAGACGGCTTTCGCCATCCAGCTACCGCGCAAGTCAACTACACATTGCTCAGTGAAGATGCCCAAGTTAAGCATGAAACCGAGAGACAACTTCTCTTGCAGGTTGTATCTGTGAAGGGACACCAATTTGAATGGAAACAACGCATCGTTGTTCAATTCGAGCAAAGGCTGTTCGTGCAAATTGCCTCTTGTGACTGAGCACCAACGGTAGATAACTTCGCGCACGGTATTTTGAAAATTTTTCAAACTTTCCCAATTTGAAGAAATGGAAACGTAAAATTTTTCCGTTGACAAATCCACATTCTCTTGCGTTAAACAAGGTCTGATGCTGAAATCAAGCGAAAGTGGTTCGCAGACGCTTGAAAGGAAACTTTTAGCTTTGCTAAACAAGCTACTTTTGTCAGTAGCCTCTTTGGCCATGCATACAGAAATCAGCAATTCTTCGAAATATTCATTCGCATTCGACATTTTTACAAACAAACTGCTGCAAATTTTACAACAACCAAACTCCAAAAATGATTTATACCGTATAACGCTTGAGATTGTCAAGTTGAAATAATTACAAAATTTATTTCTAATTGTAATTATTTTTTAATAAAATTATTTTTTTTATTTTTATAATATTTACATTTAATATATTTCAAATTTTTATTTAAATTTCAATTTTTTTCAACAATTCACATTTTGCTTCATTTTTATAACTTTAATTTAATTTAAATATTAACAATTTAATCATTTTAAACACTATTAACTTTTATTTTACTAATATTTTTAAAAATAAAATTTTAAGCAACATTATATAAAAATTGTACATTTGTATAAATAATATTACAAGATATTTTACTAAGTAGCCGAATAGTTTGCGATCGTAATCAGTGTTTAAAAAATTGAAAAACTTTTGTCATAAAAACTTCAAAAGTAACGATAAATTTTCCATTGATGAATGTGCCGCAATTCACCTCGTGTAAAGCACAGGGAACATTTTTCATTTAACAATGATGACCGTAATTTTATAGTAAATCTTGATTTCCGTGTTTTGTAAATTGTCGCCTTAGTTTCTTGAAAATTTTTTAATTTGCATGATTTTAATATGTAATTTTTAAAAGTAAATTGTAAGATTTGATTTATTTTATTATATTTAAGAGAGAATTGCTTTTTGTTAAATTTTAAATTTTTGAAGTTTTCACTGCGATCGAACGGACTGTCATCAAGTTTCTGACATTGTGAAATTTACAATAAAAGTACAACGCTTCGTAATGATAGGTGTTTGTTTGATGATGATTTTGTATCCAATAGTTTATGAATTTGATTTGGCTTTTCGTGAGCTGTTAATTTTAAAAAATACTGACAATCGTTAGTGTTTTGATTAAATTAACTTTTCGCATTGATCAATGGTAAATATTTGTGAAAAATTGAAAAAGTTGAAATTTTCATTTTTTCAGGTCAAAGTAATGGCGAGCGAAAGTAAAGAATCAATAAACGCAGCTTTTAATCCAGAAGATAAAGCTTCATATTTATTCGCAAACAATCCCGGGCCAATTGAAGAATTACACAAAAAGTGTAAAGGTGATGAAATTTTCAATGAGATAAATTTATTTTCAAATTATTTTAATTTTTTTCACAATAAGCAATTGTAAGTGTTTTATATGGATAAATCTGAATGACTTGTATAATTGAAAACGTAGTTGCCTAAAATTTTCATGCGTACTTTTTTCTTCGATTTTGGAAAATGTTAATTTTGTTCATTTTAACATTTTAATTGTTTTATATATGCACATAAACAGTTCAGTTTATTTGATTTTTTTATTGTTTTAGAAAATTTTTATTTTATTTCATTGTAGATGTCTTTCCGGTAATGTTTGACGGTGCAAAATTACTTCTTCAAAAATCTTTGAGTAATCATTTCTCTGTCGGCCACACGTGGAACATGTCACCAGTATCCAACGGCTATCACTTCTGTGCCACATACGTTGGAAAGAAGCAGATGGGTCCTCAAGAGGTTTATTTTTGTGTACAGTTGAAAGTTTGCTTTATAATTAATTTTTATAATTAATTTTAGGCTTATCCAGTTTTGTTAGGTGATACCGACGCGTCGGGAAATGTGACTGCTCGGATCATGCACCATCTAACTGATAGATTGCGATTAACGCTCGCTAGTCAGGTAACTGATGTGATTTTGATTGATTTTGATAAATTTAATTATTAACTTAAAAAATAAATTTATATTTACTCAGTCGGTTTGTTGTTGTTTTTTAGTTGATGAGCGGAAAACTGTTGTTTGGTCAATGCACTGCTGAATGGCGTGGGAAGGTCTCTACTTCTGCGTTTACTCTGGCAAATACCGATCTCGTCAACGATTCTGGCGTGATGGCTGCCTCTTATTTTCGTCGAGTGCATCCCCGTGTGGATGTAGGCGTCGAATTGTTATATCAGTATGGAAAAAATATTCCTGGTGGTCAAAATACTTTGTTAAATTACGCTGCCAGATATTCAGGTAAACAGTATATTTTTTTGTAACGTTGAAATTATTTTTAAAATTGTATTGATTAATTGAAAATTTATTGCCCGTATATAATGCATCCAATTTCTACATGAACAATCAGTCGAGAAAACAATATTAATAGAGTGGTGATCTTTAAAAATTGAAAAAAATATTCACGTAAATGAAGATAATTGTGATAATTTTTTGTTTTTTCTTATTTAGGAAAGCAATTTACATTGGGCAGCACATTTGGCGCCAACGCATTGCATTTGTCTTGTCACGTTAAAAAGCGAGAAAATTTACAATTCGGCGTTGAATGGGAAACAAACTGGCGTATTAGAGAAAGTTCCGCATCTTTAGGTTATCAGATCGATTTGCCCAAAGCGAATGTTGTATTTCGTGGTATAAATTATATATATATATATTTTTTTTTTCATTTGTTTATAAAATTTCATTTATTGTGGACTTTTACCATGGTAAAATTTTAGGCGTAGTAGATTCCAATTTCAATGTTGGTGCGGTTCTTGAGAAGAAATTGACTCCTCTTCCTTTTACTTTTACATTGAGTGGCTTTGCAAATTTTGCCAAAGATGTGTCACGATTTGGAATTGGGCTGATCATAGGTTGATTTGCTTTTGTTGAGAAAGAATAAATGGATAGTTTTGTTTAAGCAGTGTTTGTCACAAGTTTATTTATAATAATTACAATATGAATAATAATATGCCTGATAATCGGGTAACATATAAATAAATAAATATATGTGTATACATAAATTTTAACAGAATATTATTTTAATTAGAAAATTTTAGTTACACTTTGTTGAAGTAATAATTTTTTTACCATATTTTCATTGATTTCAACAATGATTATTTCTTTTTTTTTAATGGATTGATTTAAAAATTCTTAAATGATTTCAGTACAGTTCTGATGAAACAATAATAATAAAAACAAAAAGATGACTTAAATCTTCCAATTTTACACATATTTATTTTTTGTTTTACTGTCGAACAAGTGCGTATAAAGAAAAAAAGTTATATTTCATTTGAATATCAAATGTAGCTGTATCCAATAATAAAATGCTTGACAAAAGCAACACACACCTCGGCATTGCTGAATAGCAGTTTCAAAAATGTCCGATTGTCAAATTGACATTTTGTGCAATTCAAAATTGGGTAAATTGTCTGAAACAATTTCTCTTTTTTATTTGCTTGTAGCATCACAATATGACTGAATCAATCGACATTTTTATTCATGATAAAATCCCATAATGCAGAAACTTTTGAACAATAATTTATTTTAACCGTCACAATAATTTATTGTGTTTTGGGAGCGATTATTCCGTGCAAAACACATTCAAATTATAGTTATCAATCAGCTAAAGAAAAAAAAATTGTGGAGAACAAGGTGAAGAATCAATAGTACATGAACATCAAACAATTTCTTTTGTAGGGTAATAAATGACGTGTATTGTGTTTGGCATTTGTTGGGTGTGTTGCATCAACATCAATGATTTCATCAAAGGTGCAGCGTGTTCGTTTCTGATCAGTGCATCTGGTGACTATTTGTGTTAGCTGATAGAGTTAAAGCTGTGTGAATCTTACGTTTGTTATGAATCATTGCGGTGACAAACCTGCCTCAGAAGCCCTGTAAGCGCAGACTGTCGAAAGATCAGGAACATGAGTACTGGCAAGCAGCGGCAGCTGAGGTAGGAAAAGTGGTAGTGCCTTCCTTCAGTGGTACTATTTGTCAATAGATCTGATCAAATCAGAAATAGATCCACACAGGCGGCTGTGTCCAACAGAGACCCATGCAAAGCAATGAAAATCATGCCAACAACAATAAATCAGAGACTCAGCATCATTTTGCATTGTTAACATTTGTAGAGGAATTCTCAGATGTAATATAGCCACCTCTGAGGAAAACTTGGAAAACTTTAAATCTTAAAAAATCTTTTTATTTACTATGAAAAACTATTTTAAAATAAATGCCGTGTATTGGAAGAAGAAAAATTTTGTTTAGAAATTGTTAAAAAGATGGTCCGTCTAATATTGGTCTGCTGAACTATTTGCAATTTTCACAACAATATTCTCCTTTCACATTAAGAGAACGTATTGTGCTGAATATATTTTTAAGTTATTGAAGCAGAATCAAAAAGAGTAATATAAATTTTCCTGTTTTCTTGGCAAAATGTTTTCAATTCAAACTTGAAGATCATCATTTGGGTGTTACCGTAAATGTTGATGTTCGAAAAATAGTCAATGTTGCTTTGATGCTTTAATTCTGAACAGAAAAAGCGATTAAAAGTTAATTTCATATTTGAGTCAACTTTCGAACTTCAGTGTCAATCTTGTGAAACTGAGTGCACTCAGAAAGCATCACTGTAGAAATTCAGGATATGGACACTGAACTAATAGCTGAAATCAGACATTGCACGAAAATATGCCCACGTTAGCATTTGCCAACCGAGTTGTTTTTCTTTGCACAGTTGTTTGATGCAGTTGGTTATTTCAGCTACCCAAAGCGAGGTCAAAAGTTCCTCATCTGCAAGCTTCAACAGGAAGCATATCTAACCTTAGAATTACCGTTACGTGAATGGTTTCCCTCACCACCCATTTGATATTGGCACGATGCCAAGATTTTCCTTGTATACATACTTCAGGAAAACATCAGCATTATTATTATGATTATTGCTTGTGACGACTACAATGGCAGCTGAACTCCTATCATTTTCAGCATTTAGTTATATGTAGCTTGCTATGTAATTAAGGTGTGTCTTGGTGTGTTTTGATAGCCGTAATTATTTGCATAAGACTAATATTGGTTCTGATTCGTCTACGATAGAAATCGATTGATCAATGAGTCGGGAAATTTTACCGAATGTTGAATTGATGCGAGTACTAAGTCAAAGTCCACGGACCTGATTATCTGTAATTGCAAATGCAGAACTTTTATAGAAATGCACTATAATCACTTCAATATCTGTGATCTTGGCATTATGCAGCGCTCCATTTGTAAAGCCAAAAAGCTGGTATTTGTTTCTGGAAACTGTTCATTATACTGCTGGTACATCCTGACGATTCTAGAAAATAATTCAAATGCACTTCAAAAAATCACAAATTGATTATTTAAATTTAAAAATTAGTGTTCTTTGTTGCGGATACTTCATCAACACAAATTTCTATTTGAAATGTTTGTTTGGAGATTTAATATTAGTAGGTATGCAATTAATTATGATTCGAATCAATAAGAAAATTCCATCTCACGTGCTACTAGTTTATATATATCTAAACAGTGCTTGTCGAGTGAAATTCAATAATTTTTACTGCAACATAAACATAAGTACAATGCAAAATTGATAAAAAGATCAAATGTGAAAATCTAAAGAAGATGTGACAAATTAGGCATCAGAATTTAGGTAATATTTAACAAAGCAATCAGTAATAAGAATTGTTTAAATAAAATGTATTTTTCAGAGCAAAAATCTATAATAATTAAAGTGTTACTAAATTTTGAATATTGAAGTGTTCTATTACAAATAAAAATATTATAAATAAAATTCATAATTACTATACCCCAGAGTGATGTGCTTGAAGAAATGAACAATACATATATCCCTTGCTGAATTGAAGCGCAGTTTAATATTGTCAGTAGTTGCTACTGCCCATCGGTGATGATTTTATTGATAAGTGAAAAAATAATATACATATATATTAACTAAATGCTTCATAAACAGCCTATTAAAACCGTGAACAGGATATTGCTAATCATGCCCAACAAGTATTGCAATTAAATGAAGCGCATAGTATTTCTTACCACAAACTAATAAAAGTCATCTAAATTAAAAGCGGTAAGTAAATGTAAAATAACAACATTTAGCATAGAAAACTTTATTAGTGTATCTAAGAAATTCATTTATATGAGTAAATGTCGTTCAGCAAGGAAACTAAAAAAGTAAGTAGTTCTAAATGAAATAGCTTTTAGTATGCAATATTTGTATTCTAATCAGTAAAAAGAATCAGGATATAGAAACAACTAATACAGAATTTCAAAATTAATGCAAGTAAAAATTTAAAATTATGAAATAATTGTTAATTTAATTAATTGAATATTGAATATTACATTGCATTTATTAATATATAAATTAAAAAAAACAAAATATTATTCATTGAAGTATTTAAATTAATTTTGATTTTAAAAGAAGTATTTTTTTAAATGATAATGAGTTATTCAAAAAGTAAAGGTATAGAAAAAGCTTCTGACCCCGCAAGCAAGTAGCCATCTTTTATATTTGTGCACAGAAGTGCAAGTTGTGATAGGGGAAATAATATTCTGTAATTAAATTAAATAGATTCAATATTACATGTGTGCATGAAATCATTATCCACTAGAATGACTGACAATGACTTCATTTTGATATGATTGTTACGAACTCTTTCTCACCAATGTTAGCTTCAGTTTGACTATGCATTAGCAGTGCTGTTTTTATTTTACGTGTGCAATGTTATACGGCTCTTACAAGTTCTGATTATAAAGTAAGGGATGGTTTATGTGTGTATAGGCAAGGAATCGAATTAAAAAAAAGACGGGAATTATATGATATATCAAACGTGCTGAGTAAGTGAATAAAAATTACAAACAAGAAAGTACAAAAAGAAGCTGAACAAACACAGGAAGATGCACATGAATGTAGAATAGAAGTAGTGGCAGAGTGAAGGCAGTAAATGAAGTTCATTTAGAACTATGATGGAGGAGGTAGATTGCTTAATAAGCCTTAATAGAATTCTTATTACGCTGCCACAGCTAGTGTGGGAAGTCAGACACGAAAAACATCCAGAAGACTAAGTTAAAAGAAATGACCGCGCTTGGACATTATGCAGCTGATACTTTTAATGAATGCATTATAACGTCATAAAAAGTTAAAAAGCTACTTCTGCTTGCTATAATCCATTTCATAATCATTTTAAGCACAGATGTAAGGTTTGGTTTCTTTGTTTATTACTATTTTTTAAATGATGCAAAATACACAAAATATTACTTTTAAAAACAATTTTTAAATCTATTGAACGTTAAAATGTAACTTACTGATTGCTTTTGATGAAACAAAATTAGAATGCACGTGATAGTTATAAACAGCAGTCATTCATATATGAATTGTTTCTCCCTGATCAATAAAACATTAAATTAAATTAAATAAAAAGTTAACTGCTTTTAAGGTTTCATATACTCGCACAGGTATGTGCACATGCACATTAATTGTAAAATACCATATTAATAGGAAAAATGTTTAGATATTAATAAATTTACTTGTTGCATTTAAATCTTATGTATTTTTCACACATAACAGCTTAATTTAGCAATAGAGTTTAAAAATAAATAATCTACTTCAATATTCATGACAATAAAACTACAGATAAAATACAATATTTTGAAAAGTTAACTGTTTTACTTTTAGTTATTTATGATAATTGCTCCTGCACAATACATTTTCTGCCCATCCTCAAGTCCTATTATCCTAATAAATGGAACAAGTGTTATATATTTGTATTATATGAAAAACAATAATAATTGAGATTGCAACTAATTTTAATTACTTTATATTATTATTACATTAAGTCTTTGATGGATTCTTGGCGCTATGTACGTTTCTGGATTCTTCAGATGGAATCCACCCTACATCAGAAAAACGTGTAATTTTTATAAAGCTTGTTTTAACAGATACCACTAAGTCTGCTTATATATTTGAATCAAAAAGCAATTAATTTTAATAATTTTTAAGCCTTTCCGTGCCAAAAATGCAACAATATTAGCGTTGAAAAATTGCTTATTTCTGGTTTTTTTCACTTGTCAGACTAATTTTTGTAACATTTTCCAAACAAATGATAGTTTTCATTACAAAATGCTATTGTACATCTTTTGAATCAAAAGTGAGCTTCTAGTCATTTTTTGACTTTCAAGAGCGCACCTATTTTTCACTACTTTTTCAGTTTTTACATAGATATATGGACACGTGTTGAAGATAAAATTGATATTTCACATTTATTTAAATTTCAATACATATTATTGAATTAATTTTATATATCTGCATTAGAAAATTGATTATGTGAAATAAATTTTAAGTCTTTACTTGCCGAAAAATTCTACAAAATTGACGTTGTGCCAATTTACGTTTGTTTGAACATGTCAGGCTTATCAAAGCAATTTTCACAAAAGAGGTATACGGTGATCATTGCAACATGAAGTTCCACATTTGCTGCAACTGGTGCCGACTTTTTGGTCTTTTTCTGTTACAAAAGGGGCATCTTTTTGGGATGGCTTTTTGATTCTTTCTCACTGCTGCTGGTTGCTCTGTTGTCATTACTACTCTCATAGATTCAATGGCTTTTCCTACTGCATAAGGAAGCGTATGCAACGGACTGGCAACACGTCCACAAATTTTAACAAAAGTTTTGTCACATTCATTAGGAAGAACTTTTTACAGTGTTTTTACTTCAGAAAAAATGACCAACGAAAGCAATATGAATTATAGTTTTATTCTTCAACATCTATCTATCTATCTGTGTATGTAAAACCTTAGGGAGGTTTTACAAAAAAAAATCTTGTTTGAAGCCAGAAAAATAGCTAAAAACTTCATTTTTGGTTTCAAAAAATGTATAATAGCGTACTGCACTGAAATCTATTGTTTGTTTGTAAAATATTACAAAAATTAATCTAGCAGATGAAAAAAAAAGAAAAAATTAACAATTTTTCAATGCAACTTTCATTGCAAACGGAAAAGCTTAGGTATTATTAAAATTAATTATTTTTTGATTCAAACATACAATACTGACAAAGTGCTATAAGGCAAATTGCATAAAGATTCAACATCATTGAGGGCTTTTACACGTGCTTTTCAGGTGTGGCGTGGATTCCACCCCAAGAATCCAAAAATGTTCTACAGGATGAACAGAAAGTCCTAAAACATTAAAAGGATTTTTTTTCAAAATATGATATACTGTGTCAAAAGGGACGTCACAAAGCTTCAGATGATAATAAAAATGAAAGCAGACAAGTGCTGGACATACAAAGTATCCTGGAGTATATTCCACCCCAAGAATTTATCAGTGGGTTAATAATTAAAAAGTAAATTATATTGAAATTTCCTAATAAATAAAATTTCTTCTTTTACTGCTTACTGAAAATACCATTCAAACTAAAAATTGAATATTTCATTTTATTGAAACTTCCTTGCTTCTGATAATTTGATTTTTATAAAATCCACTAGAATCTATAAATAATAAATAATTACCAAATTATGACAAAAAATTTAAATAAACAGTGATTCTTTAATATTACATTTATTTAAAATAAAGCTATTAAAATAAAAATATAAATCTAAGAATAGATGCAATCATACAATGAACAGATTATGATCATTGCTACTGTTTTGAATTGCTGTCACTTTAAATTATAATATGCTGTAGTGTTTTAAATTTTTTGAAGTTTTAAAAAGTATAAAACAAAAATTGTTGAAGATAAATAATGATAATGATTTAAGAAATAACTGAGTGCATTTTATTTATCAGATATAACATGGAAACATCGTCTGTACGTCTGAATATTATAAAATAAATTTATTAATTGTAATTATTATAAAAATTTGCATAATTTTTTATTAGTGCTTTTAAATGATAAACGTGAAATTTTTAAAAATTGCTACGTGATCGTGAAATTTAAAATTATTAATTAAAGAAAAATAATTGTTATAATTTTTTGCTTTGAATAATAAATAAAAAGAAATAAATTGTTTACTTATTGAATTTATTGATTTTAAAATTACTTATTGCAACAAAAATAAATAGTAAATCTGAAAACTTATTGTTTTTTTTATTGGTCGTGTTCATTATGCAAGTGCTTTCAGATCGCAAAGCTTTCATCAAGTATTCATGATTCGAGTGATCAAGTATTCACAGTCCAGGCTGGTTATTAACGCCTGTCCGTTGTTCAATTAATTAATTATTGGTTGAATAAATTTTCAAAACAAAGAAATTCTTCAAGCAGTGAAAATGTACAATTAACTTTTCTTGACTGTTTCAAATTTAAAATTGCTATATTTATTGATGCACTTTATTTTTTTCAGATCAAACAGATTTGCTTCATTGCTCTCAGCATCTTTGCTACTTGAAAGTGTTGAATAGAAATTTATTTCCTTTCGCCAGCTCTAATGCTCAACAGTACAGCGAATAAATCAGAAATTTCGTCAGCTTCAGCAAATTCCACAAGCGTTTCGCCGTTCATTATTATTTTAGCATGCTTTTCATTCATTGCCACAGTTTCCAATTTAACTTTGATGTGTCTCATATTGAAAAGAAAAAGACCAAATAAGTTGGAAAAAATTTCTTTTGGTAAGACTATGAACAAAATTAATGTTTCGGCTAATTTTAATAATTGTCATTGTCAATCTATCCAAAAGTTCTATCTGTCTATTCACTACTAGTAAAGTACAGTGAGCAAGTAGAAAATCCGTTGAAATATTACAACAAAATTTTTACTATTTTTCAAGTAAATTTCACTATTTAAGTAAAATATTATTAACATTCGATATTGCAAAGCGTTAATTAAAATGTTAATAAAATGTGCCATTTTTTTACATATAGTTGAAAGTTGAAAGCAATATTTGAAATTTTCCCCTATTGAAATATTTGAATAGTCATACCATATATCGTATGAGTTAAAATGATGATATGATAAGTTAACTGGTACTACATTTCTTGAGTTTTTTGATAAAAACTCACTCATCTGTTGAAGCATCATTATTATCAATATCACAGTTTTGATAAACATTTGCATATGTACTTGAATAATATATTAAACGGTTTTGTTCAATTGTTGTGTAATATATTTAACTTATAACCGGAAGCATAAAATTTACAAATATTCGATCAATTTCACTGACGCGTGAAATTTTCATCTCGTTATTCACAGTTAACTGTACTTTGCAATTTTTCACAATTTTGATTCGACTAATAAATGAACCATTTGAATGGAAAATGAATTGACTTTAACATTTACTATTTTGAGCAATTATTCCATATCCTGACTTTGTAAACTGTGCATTCATCTAACTTTAAACGGTGAACATCAATTCTAATTTGTGCGATCAATTAAATTAATGTTTAACTTCAATCAGTTAAATAAAAGCAGAGCTTGCAGAAATGAAAGCATGCAAATTTATCCATTTTAAATATCCTATTTAAAATGGTCGAATTTTTTCAAATAGTTGTCATTATTGAAATTGGCTTAAATTATGTTCCTATATTTAAATTGTAATTTTTCATTTTTATGTATTGTGTAGGAAATTTATTTGTAAAGAATAATTGTTTTTTTAATTGCAGCAGTTGCGAGAACCTAATTGGCATTCGTATTTTTTTTCTATTAATTATTGCATTATCAAAATTTTTATTATTTTTTGTTTCGCATTTTCTTTTTTAATAATAATAACTAATGATAGTTTACAATGCAAAATTTCTACAGCATTGCTTAAAAATCGATAGATAAACTTTTCAATTCTTTTCAGATAATCAGTTTATTTACTGTTCTTTGTTTTAAAAACATTAAATATCTATAATATTTCAGCCTATGCTTCAGCTGTTGTCTTGTTATCGCTTGCTTATATCGCAACATTTGGAAGAAGATTAGTAGTGAACTGTACGTTGATGAATCTAACCTCACCTCCACAATGTCTGCTCATTCAACCGCAGCTGGTCATTTATCCATTGGCTGATCAACTGATATCCTGTATAGCTGCCCTTTCCAGCGTGGACTGCTTTATGACAGTGTGTTGCAAATTTTCACATTTCAGAATTCACAACAAAAATGTAAATCGTTTCATGATAATAGTTTATGCCATTGGAATTGCTCAAATGGTTCTATTTATGGGGATCACTTTCAGCAGGGCGGACAATGTCATCTCGGCTTGCTGTTTCGTCAGTGATGTAATGGGACCGAAATATTTCATTTCTTATTACATTTATTCTTTCATTATAAGTTGCTTCAACGTTTCTTTGTTGATCATTACCGTGACCAATTTGGGACGCAATAAGAAAATTTTAAGCGAACAAGTGAAAATGGTGCACGCACGTCGAAGGGCGGCGGTGTTGAAGCATACAAGCATTTTGGTCACTTTGACATTCTTCTCTTTGACCATTCCACAAATTGCCAGCTTCCTTATTTATTTCAAACCACTCCTAAGCGCTGCACTGAGTTATGCGTGGCTTCCGGCAATACTCAGCAATGCACTGTATCCCACGCTTCGAATATACAAAAGCAAAGAATTGAAGGCCACTGCCAAAGAAGCATTCTGTTGCAAAGCAGAAAATCTTCACCCAACACAATCTGCCTCAGTTTTAAACAAATTCACCGACACTACAATGTAATTGATGATATTTTACTTTTTTTTCGATTTCAAAACATTCAAATAATCTTGCTTGAAAAAATTAATTCATTCCAGCCATGCATGATAAATCACTGAGGACATCATTCATATGAAGTTGTTTCATCAGGGGTAGAACTGTTTCCCCAAAAAACTCAATTTTATTGGTTGTCACTCTTATGCATTCTATTTGTCAAATAGTAGTTACTTAACAATGAAAAGTTTTCTGAATAAATTTATAAAGCTTTATAATTGATGTACTTTTTAAAATTATACAATTTTTAAATGTATTTATTTAATGAAATGTCGTCACAAGTTAATAAAATATTGTATTTATATACTAACAGGAAAAATACCCGTGCATATATATTTTTAGTTTTAATGAATGAAAGTACAGTTACTTAAACTTTAACTAACAGCAAAATTTGAGCAAAATAATTTTAACTGTTGAAATTAAAAATCCACATTGGAAAACAAAATAGCTATAGCTATTATAATTAAAACTTAATACACGTTGTCAGTCATGGTAATAGATGACAAGAATCTGAACAAATTCAAGCACAAAAAATAAAAATGGGCAATTGTTGCTCTTTTTAAGATTCTTGAGTGAAGTGGTTCATTTAAAAACAGTTATAAAATTCAAAAGAAGTAGCTTGCTATTGAATTCAAGTGAAATTGTTTTCTGATAATTTACAGCTACAAAATTACAACTACAACTTCAGGTTTTTCATAATACACAAACAAAAATTCAAATAACACAAATACAAATAAACAGTTAGTCTATTTGATTTTTCAGTGTAGATGCATTTTGAATCCTAAATAAAAAAAACTGAATAATAATTCTTAATAATCATACATTTTATACAATAATTTTTATACAATAATTGAAAAACTTCTTGTTTATTTTTACTGATGAAGTTTTTAACTTATTAATCATTTACTTATTTACTGAATTATAATTTTCGTTGCTATCTCAATGCTGAATGCAAATTCATGTTTATAGTCATGAGCAAAAATAGTAACGCAGTAAAGTCAAGCTGTGCATAACTTTGAATCGGTAGCCACGAATCTGAATGAGCACAAAATTTTCATTATCAAAATGAAACGCAGAAAAAAATTAAATACGGGACAATATTTCATTTTTTTTGTTAGAAAATTTAATGCACATCATCTTTCAGCTTTATTATCAGAAAATTTAAAAGTTGCAAGCCAACTGATCATTAAATTTCAATTGATGACTGTTTCTAAATGACCGTTCAGTAAAGAAATCATAAGCTAGCAGCTAGCTTGCATTTTGAAATATTCAAAGTGCTGCGTATAATTTATCATCTGACTGCATCTACTGGTCAAGTATAATAAATTCACTTTGCCATAAGCTTTGCTTTGCTTTGGTTCACAAAAATAAAACTGAAAAATGACATGCAATAAATTTTCTAATCAAAAGTAAAATATTGTCCTGTATCATAACAACTGCTTTGTTTATTTGCTTTTCAATCTCATTATGAAAATGAACATGAATATTGATCACATCAATCACAATTGAATATTGCATTGATCAACTTATAAATTTTTCAAACTTTTGAGAAACGTAAAATAAGAAAATACTAAAATATTTGTAAAAAATGTTGAAATTTATATACTTTTACTTTTCATCAAAATAAAAAAATATTTCTTGAAATATCTGGCTTATAAGGAGTCATTATAAGTAAAAAGTTTAAGAAAACATTTATCTATTTTTTTGTAATATTAAATGTCAGGGCTGTCCAACATTGGATAACATGAAAGCGGCATAAATAAGAAAAGATTAATCCAAAGAATAAATGCCGTATATAAATAAAAATATAAATTAAACAACTTCGAATTCAACTGTTAGTCAGGTAGGTTTAGCAAGCATACTAAAATTTCGTAAGAAAGTAAAGTCATGCTACTTATAAAAGTTTTTATTGAAGCAGCAGACAAAACGCGTTTGCAAAAATAAAACATGAAAGTTGAAGAATTTTTCTAGAACTGCTGATGAATTGTTATTAAAAACGTGTTAATTTGTTGTGGTCACAACTAATACTTGAAAAACACATGCATATACAGAGGTATGAAAGCACAAAATAAAATCACTAACATCGAGTGACAGAATTAAAATATCTAACATGCATTCGATGCAAATTCAGTTTTTCAAGCGCAAAATCAGATCCACTTGTTAACATTCTGGTGCTAACCTTATATAGTATTAAAATAACATTAGCCATTGCTACAGATACGGCCGAATGCACGTGATCTGTTACCGCCCCAACTAGCAAAATCAGCATCGACACGAAGTGTCCTAGCCACCAAAGCTTATTGACAAAATCTAATTTAAAATGCCCTAGGTGTATGTCTGCCGCAATGAATTTAAATCCTCGGTTTGAGGATGCCGTTCATTTTTATAAATCCAGCTATGAGTTGTTTACCTATAAATTGGCATTTTAATGATCATAAAATAATTTCAGCCGTCATATCGGCCATTCAAGGCAATTTTTGCGACACTTGAGTAAAAGGCGGCGTTTTCCACTTTTGTCAGCTATACTTCGGCAGGTTGGCGTGGCTTAAAAATGGATTATGTAGAAAACAGAAAAGTAACACAACAGTAGCTTTGATAATATTATTTTCTGTTACATACTGATACACATTATATAAATTTTATTTACATATTTATACAAGAAAATCAACAGACAAAATTATCTGCACAAAATTTACAACGCTTTCTCTTAGCAACAATTTTTGGGATCAATTTGCTGAGATTTCATTTTTAAACTTTTTATTAGTATTACTGTTTTCTTTTATGTTTACAATTTTTTTGTTTTTATTCTTTAATAATAATTTCAAAAATATAAATAAATTTTATCAAAGAAAAAAAAATTTATCTATATTTAAGAGTGTTTCTGTGATGTCTACCGTTTTTACTTTATAAGTCTTTGGCCAACGCCATTTATGATTAAAAAAAATTAAAAATTAATCAGAAATTTAATCACATTAAAACCTTGCAAAATGTTTTGATTGTAAACAAAAAAAAACAATTTTCTTAATGTAAGCTAGCACTTGTTACAATCAGAAAAGTGTTTAGCTTTTTTTAACACTATTTAGAATATTCTACTAACAATTCACAGTTTCATTTGAAAAACTGTTGCTTTGGAAAAAATGGCAGTTGTTGTGCATTTTCTGTTTCTATTCAAATCACCATTTGCTTAACAATTGCATGTGATAAATTATTGCAACCTTTAAATTGTTACTTTTTGAACTGCTATTCAATGCAACGTTTGCAATTCCACTGCTTCTTCAAGCAAAAGGAAATTTCTCAGCCTTGACCAGCAGATGTAACAATATCATCAATTATACAAAAAAAAATTGTAACAAGAAGAAAATTTTGCTTATTAAGCTTTAAATTTTAAAATGCCAGTTGCAATCTGTTGACTGCAACGATCATTATTTGGAAACAGTCATTAAAATCAAATTTGAATACAACTTCTAAGAATGCTGTTTCCTGAAAGCGAAAATGAAACGTTTTCTTATTTTCCCACGTTTTCCATTTTTGTTCTTCACTTCTTAATTTTATTCTTCTCATCAGCTATCTCATTGCTAACAATTTGCTGTTTGCTTTTAAATACTCGAAACAACTATAATTCAATCTTACATGTGAAGATACAGTTTACCAGCTGAAGCACACAAATTTTGAAGATAAACAGTAAGTTTGCCAAAAGGTAAATAATATTTTATTAAATAATAAATATGCATTTTTATGAATAATCATTCACGTTTTTCGTTTAGGTAAAAAGAAGATACAGCAGTTCAATACACATGACTTCGGATGTAAATTCTGTGTTCAAATCCATTCCTGGTGATAACAGTTGTACTGCACACCACTGCATCTTAAATAAAATCGAAAAAATAATCTTCAAAGCCGAGCAGCTGAATAAAAGAAGCCCATTCTACAAATTTATGCCAAAGAAGTTAGCAGTACATCTGCCGATTTGAAAATTGCTGGTCACTTTTCAATATACATAAAAGTACAGACCATAATGCATAGAAGCCGGGCTAAAAGATTTCCCCGCTGTCAACGTTGAAGTGGTTCTCTTGTACATATTTAAAACAACATCAGCCATTGGTACAGATACGGCTGAATGCACGTGATCTCCTGCCGCCCCAACTAATAAAATCAGCACCAACACCAATACAGTGAACGTGTTAACAAGCAGTTCATTGTGCTGTGTAAAGCTTATTGCAGAATGCAGAGTGCATATCCAGTAGGGTGAGACAGCATTTAAATCCTCAGAATGAGAATGCCAATAATTTTTATAAATCCAGCTATAAGTTGTTTACCTATAAATTGGCATTTTAATGATCATAAAGTTTACAAAACATTACTGTATTAAAACCTGAATAATGTGCATAAACAATGCACCAAGCAAACCATGCAACAAATTGAACATGTTGCTCAGTTAGTTGATTCCTTTCATATTTTCAGCTTTAACGGATGTTATTAAAATAAATGATATTTTATTTATAATACCAAAAGAAAATAATACTTTGTTTCTTGTTCACTAAATGATTTCTGTGTTTCAATAATCTAAGCAAATCAATCAGTCTGCAGTAATTTCTAGATGTTATTAATAAATTAAGAACATCTAAGGAAGCAATTAAAAATAATCTTCCACTTGGTAACATTCTGGTAATAACCTTATATATTATTAAAATAACATTAGCCATTGGTACAGATACGGCCGAATGCACGTGATCTGTTACCGCCCCAACTAGTGAAATCGGCATCGGCACGAAGTATTCTTACCGATAATGCCCAGGGATAAAATTTAATTAAGAATGTCTTAAGTGGATGTCTGCCGCGATGGAGTTGGATAGCATTTAAATCTTCGGTTTGAGGATGCCGTTCGTTTTTATAAATCCAGCTATGAATTGTGTACTTATAAATTGGCATTTTAATGATGATGAAGTAATTTCAAAGTTGGCATGAAAAGTGAAACTTCATGACTGAATGAAATGCGTTAGCAGTGCACACATCGTATTATGCAAGAAATTCAACCAATTAAGCGGCCAATGGATTGCTTTCATATTATTTTACTTTAAGAAAGATCATTCATAAAAATAAATGAAATTACTATTTGTCCCTGATGCTAACAAACTAAAGTAAAACTGGTTTCTTGTTGCAAGCATGATTTTTTGTTTCGTAATCAAAGCGAACTATCAGTTTACAGCAATTTCTTGATGCTATTATTAAATCGTTTACTTTTATAAAAGCAATTTGAAAAATTGCCTCTTTTATATATTTTTAAATTACATTAACTATTGGTACGGCCTAATGCGCGTAATCTGATACCTCTCTAACTTGTGGTATACGCACCAACAATGAATTTCAAATGTAACTGTAAATTGTGTAGATGCAAATGCAATAAGCCTATCCACAATACTGAGTACAACCAGGCATATTAAATAGCTTTCTGGACGGTGTAAGCAATGCCTGTTTTACATATTCATCAGTGTGTTGTACAATTATAAATTGACGCTACAATTACGATAAATTTTTTTTAAAGTTCACAAAAAATTCGGTATTTTAAAAGTGAATTGAATAGCAAGCAGTGCATAGATACACAAACAAACAAACACACACACACACACACACACACACACTTGCACCGCAAAATTAATTTCAGCAGTTGTACGCAATACCATGTCAAAATTTCGCTTGACAAACAAAGCTTAAATTTACTGCATAATGGCTGATGAAAATTTTGTTATCTATTTGATGCAGTGCATTCTGAAGTAGCAGAGCACTGACTGATTGACGATTATTCAGATGATGTGGTGATTTTAAAATGATTATTGTAAAAATCTGTTCGCAACTGAAAATAATAAAATTGAAAAGTTCACTTGTTGTTACCCAAATTGGTGTATTTGAGAACATTGACAGACAAAATCAAGGAAACAGTGACACACACACACACACACACACACAGACAGTTGTTTCGATTCTCACCAAGCATTGCTGACTGCTTGCTGGTCACATGCTGAACAAACAGTTAGTACAAGTTAATTTGGCCGAACAAGCTTTGAACAAAAAAAAACAACAATTCTACTGATGATGATTTGAAGCGATGACAAAAATCGAATTCACTATTTAAATGGCCAATGAAAAGTTGTTGAAATTAAAAAATTTTCTTTGAAATATACTGTTGAAATAGAGCCAACGGATCTACGCATGTTAAAACCTGATATTCGATATACGGTAATTATCCGTAGATATATAGATAGATACGCGTGTGCATTGGTCAGATATATACGTGTTCCTTGTCTGTTAATAAACTCAGTCCTCTCAATTGTCTCTTTCTGTGTTTCTTTACATACTCTCTGTAGCTGCTGTGTTTGTATTTGCAAGTCTTACGGCTGCTATCTGGATTTACGTAATACACAGATCAGCTAACGAATATTCAACATATACATATCACTCATATTGGTCTTGTACTTTTATTATTCATAATTGTTTATGGATTGATTAAATCAAATCAATAAAACACCAATGCCATAGAGAATTAATTTTGTATTCACCATCGCCTGATGCATGCGTTCACCGTATATCATATGTATATGCGCGTATTTGCAGTGATAAGGTTCTTTTTTAAACAGATACACACACACACACACACACACACACACAGGACGTAAATTTTTAGAATAATCGATGAAATAAAAGTATAACAAAGAAAAGAAAAGAGAACCAACCAATAAAAATTGAAAAACAAACAAAATTACTTGAAAAAAGCAAAATTCTGTGATTTTGCGGAAATTTCCAAAAAGACAGCATCAAAAATATAATACATTATAAGATTTGTTGTACGTCATCTGAAAACAACACTACACGGTCTTTCGTGATGGTCATGGATCCTTGATTGGTCAGTCTGTTCTTTTGGCAACGGATGCTGCTTTGCTTTCTTTCAGCTTCTCTGCAATCCACGCGTCGATTTTATTTTTCAATTCCGTTGCTGCAAAAACAAAATAAAAAAAAAGAAATTCAATTAATCAATAATAATTCAGTTGCATTTCACCTGGAATTAGCATTGATTCATCCAACTGTTGTCTAGTGAACGGATCGGTAGGCTTGTTCAACAAATGCCTGCGTATACTGCTGACGTCGGTGATGTTGCCAGAAGGTAATAACACTGGATTACGCATGATGGTGCCCATCAGCGGATCTGTGACAAAGCAAAACAGTTTCACAATGCTCATTAAAAAAAAAGAGAAAGAACCAGAATTAATTGTAAAAAGTTACCTGTAAATTCTTCAGGAATGTCGCACAGGATCACCTCCTGTTCGCGTTTCATTTCCCAAATTTGCTCAACTCGCTCGGCCAGAAGCTTAAACTGCTCCACCTGGGAGACGGCTTTAATCTTGTGCCGAACAATACGACCGACCACATCTTCGAACAGCTGCTTACTGTAAGAACGCTAAACAACAACAACAACATTCTCGACATTGACAAAACAATAAAATAAATAACAATAACAACAATACCTACCTCATCGTTGGCAATAGCGGCCGCAAATTTATCATTATCCAAATGTAGATAAATTTGTGTAAGTTGGTCTAGCAAAGCCCGCGGATCCCAGTTGAATCGTTGTGGATTTTTCACACGCAGATGGCGACATTTCGGACCGCACAGTTGAGCTAAATTGAAATTCAACATTGCTGCCAGCCGATCGCCAAGTTCCTAAAAAATGAATCGATTCAATCAAGACAAATATATACCAGAGCAATAAAAGCAGTACAAAAGAGAAAATTTGAAAATGAACTCGACTTCATTCATTCATCAAGCTGTGAAATTATTGCATATATTTTTTTTTCAAATAAAAACAAGAAAATTAATTACCGCAGACAGAAACGGTTCCTTGATGTCTTCAGTCATGAAATCGAACATGTCCACAATAACATGGGCCAATTGCAAGGATGAACGGACCACCCTTTCGTCTTGTTGCATCTGTGACAAGATGCGTTCTCTTTCTTCCTAAATTATTAGCAAAAACCAAATTATAATTAACAATATCTGTCCGCGGTTGTAAGAAATCAAGCACTTGCGACCCGTACTTCTTGTACCGTATTCCACTGCGTCATATCGTCCATAATACGTTGCGCTTCGTTCAGCCGTTTCAGTCCTTCCAAACTCTCGTCCAGCAGAAACGTGGTATCGTTGATCAGCATGTTGACAAAACGAATAAAATTTGAATCCGCTTCACTGAAATGAGAAAAAATATTACAAGCTTTCAATAAATAGAAAAATAAAATCAAAAATTAAAATAAACAACAACTCACTTGCAAAAGTCAATAATGACAAGCTTGTGTTGGGCATTTTGCCACATCGACTTGAACACCGCTTGGATGTGAAATCGAATTGTAAATTTGTCAAAAAATTCCGTACTCGATCCCATCGATTCCACATCTGAAAAGAAGAAATTCATTTCATAAATTTCTTCTTCATTCAAATCAAATTCGACGAGATACCGGAATAAAATTTAACCAAACTGCGAAAAAAGTTTGCAGGAGCAAGTGGATGATTCAGAATTGCCATGTGCAAAGAATGTGCGGCCGGTCTCAAGTGTGGACAAGTGTAGAAGATCACCTCGACCACCTTGGCCACCAGATATGGATTTTTGAATTGGTCCGCATTGCAAACCAACGTCAGCAAACCATGGGCCAGTGTATCACAGGAGCAATGCACTATCAGTTCAGGCTTTTCACTGAGCAATAATGCAATGAATGAGAAGAAGAAGAAGAAGAAGAAGAAGAAGAAGAAGATAAAGCAGCATTATCATCATTATCATTATTATTAAAATTGTCATATAGAACAAAAAGAACAACAACAACAACAACAACACTATTGCCAACCTGAGTAAAAAGATCAACAAATCCATCACGTCTTCAACGAAGAACTCTGGGAGGGTTTTGAATAATTCAGGAACTTTTACTGGAGTCAGACCGTCCATTCTACAAGAAAAGCACATAAATTCACAACTGCCCAGTGAATATATGATTTTTCATAATATAACAACAAAACAATGCGCTGCTGCTAACCCGTTCAAGCATAGAATTTTCATGATAAAACTCAACTGAACATTGACAAACGTCAAAACGTTGCGCAGCAAGTTTGGATCAAAAAAAGTCGCTTCGGATAACATGTAGGCAGTGCAAAGACCCTGAATTTGAATAATAAATAAATGAAACAAAAGGGATTAAATTTTTTAAACTAAAAATACAAAAATCATATTCACCTGAACAATAGTTTCAATTTCTGATACAATGGACTTGGCGTGATTTTCGGCTTCCTCAGAGGAAGAAGTGTTGGGCACAGTGTTCCTTTTAGCTCTAACTTGAGCAAGCAATCGTTGCGCTTCTTGCAAATTACGCAAACGTCGCTTGTGCATCCGCAAGCCTGGTACCAAGCTCAAATGCTGTATGTAAACGGTGAGAAAGAAGCATTCTGTCGAGAATTTTGGATCTGACCATTCTTCTTCAAAAAATAAATAAAAATAACAGCATTAAATATGCAATAAGCAAAACAATAGAACTGTCACAATATATATATATATATATATATATATATATATATATATAACTAGTAAATCACCACGCACCATGTAAATTATTTATATATGTATTCAGTTCTTCTTCACTCATGTTGATTGCACATTCACGAGAAGAAATTTTCCTGCATTTCGGATGCAAGATAAACATAGGATCAATTTTATCCAATATAACTTTATGCGATAACTGATAAAAAGTGTACAAGAAGTTTAAAAAGAATCCATCCGGTGCTGTAGTCATATGTTCGACCTGAATAATAATAATAATAATAATAAAGATCTTTTATAAACAATGTTTAAAAATCAGCAATAAAAATTACCATTATGTTCCCTCTCCGTATATTGTGAAGAACAACATTATAGCTGTAGGTGATAGCCGCTTCTCGGGATTTTGCATTTGTCAATAAATTTTTCAAAATTTTGCAACAATGATACTAAAATTGTAAGAATGAAATCAACAACAGACAATTTTTTAAAATTAAATATATACCCTGCACGTGTCAAGACGATCTCGAACTATTTTGTACACGACTTCCTTCCTACTTTCAGACATGCTTTCTTCACTATGTTGCAGTTGCTCTTCTACAAATTCCTGAAATGGATCTTGCATTTATAATACAAGAGAATTCTAATATACTAATTCATTAAAACGAAATTAATTTGTAACAGTGCAGTCAAAAATTATTTACGCATTTGTTTCTTGATTTCTTTCAATTTCAAGAGAAAAATTACAATGATCAATAAAATTAAGTTAAATTAAATGTATTTTAGCCAGTTCACAGAAGCAGAAGAAACAAACAGCTCATCGTATTGCTTACGTGAGTTTCTTCGATGCTATCAAAGTCAAACCACTGGCCAACGGAAGAAAGCAAAGCCATTTCGCGACCCACCGCTGTAGTATACGGAGTATTTATAAAGTCTGCTCTCCTGCTTAGCTGAAAGAAAATAATTAAATACAATATTCAAAGAACAACAACAAAAACGTTTAAATAATTTATGAACTTGAATTATAAAAAGATAATTCAAATAAATAGACAAATTCTTACACTAGAACAAATTGGTCTTGAGGAACCAACTTTGATCTGACAAAGGTACGACATCGCTTTCAATGCTTGCGCAAACATACCGGATTTGGTCAGCTTGCCAGCACCGTTAGCAGTTAATAATAATGAAATTATTGGATGAAAAATCTACAACAAATTAGAAAAAAAATACAAAAATAAAAAAATGAATAAAACAGTATAATTATGTGACTGACTTTGTCAAATTTTTCCGACATCATTGAATCATTTTCAGAACTTTGTTGAATCACTTCAGCGATTAACTGAGACCAAAATGCATCGTGCGATTCCACTAGCAATGATTTGATCATCACCAAACGGAATTCGTCCAAACTAAATTTAAGCTAACATATTATACAGAAATAAAATTCATTTTAAAAAATATTTCAAAAATAAAGGTGTAAAATACTTAATCTGCGCAAACATGTTACCAGATAGAAGGCTGATCAGCAAAGAAAAGAAAATCTTTCTGAACGGTATAGCAAAACAACTTTTACTCTGCAATTGATTAATTTGTCATCAATTATCAAATCAATCATCACTATGAAAAATGCTAAATCACTTACATGATCAACACTTGCGTTCATATGAGCCACGATATTGTTGAAGCAAATAATGTTATAATTAAATATACGACTTTCGAATGTATTCGACTCTGGCCATACATGAGCAAACACTTCACGACAAGCGCTAAAAGTTGAAAATGAATATTAATCAAAAATACAATAAAAAGCAAATATATAAAAATCACCGCTGCTCATCAGCCACATTTGGGGCTAGTGTTTCTTCAGGAGCAAGAAGTTCAGCAAAGTTCTCCTTTCTGAGGCAGAACATCAAGTCGCAGAAGACTAATTCGCAAGCACTTTCCCATTGCGCTGAAAGAAAAAGTAAAAACAAATTTCCATTATAAAAATCGTAACAATTTGCATAAAATAAAATAAAATAAAAAATTAATTTACCCAAATTCTGGCAAGCTTCGTCACGTAACGTTTGCAGCGGCTGTAGAACAAAAGCAAATTCCGAATTGTTTCCTTTGGATACATTCAGAAGAGAACAAATTTCACACATTAAATCCCCACAGATGTTTTCATTTTCGATCTAAAATTAAAATTTAACTTCATTCATATAAACTGCCACTTTTTCACTTGAAAAAGTGTTCAAAAGCACTTTCCAGTTAATAAATTTTTCAATCATTCTTATACTATAATATTAACAACCATAATCATAGTAATAATTATCATCCATCCTGTGTAATTTTTTTTCCTTTTCTCTCATCTGAAGCAATGGTAATGTCACAGCAACATTCACATCAAACATACTCGCAATCATCATAATCAATCAATCAATGATAAAAATAACCACAATTTAGAGTAAAGAATCTTACGCTAGTGCTTATTAAAAAGAATTTCTTTTTATAAATGAAATTCAAATTTACTTCAGAAGAAAGTAAATTATTTGAATTTGAATTTGAAAAAATTTGACAGTAGAATTTGAAAAACAGTTTTAACACTGAAATACAACATAATTTCATCAAAATCTTGTGACACTAAATGCAGTGTAAATAAACTCATTCGAAGGGAAAAATTTTATTTCCTCATTAAAGAAAACTTAATTTAACAGATATTGAAAACAAAAATTTTCAAATCAATTGAAAACATTCAAGTTAACAAAGAAGTAATCAGTCAAAACTTATGACATACATCCTTGATTATCAATTACTATACTACTGTATTAATTCTCATGACATAACAACAATAAAAGTTATTGCTAGGAGGCATGCTGGTGTGCGTATTTAGCTAAAAAATTTCAAAATAAATAACTACTAAAAATTAAGAAAAAATTAATTCAATTATAAATGCGGTGCCACTTGAAGATAGGGAAAACGGAAAAACAAAACAAACTCTTCCTTCTTACCCATCAGTGCGTTTGCTCAACAAGAGAAGTGGAATACTACCTGTGTGATTGGAATTCAATTTTTCCCTGTCTGGAATGATCAACATCATATGGTTTAAGTTTTAAATAATAAAAAAAAATTCCCAAAATAACTTTGCTTAAGACACGTGGCCTTACAAGATGAGTAATTTGAATAAAAACGAAAAAATTAAATATTAAAAAAATACTAATAATTATGTTTAGACATTTTAACACGGTGAAACTTACGGCCGAATGAGAACAAGGATCACAATCGTCCATTTTCACTCTAAAGAGAACTGAACTGAAGAAGCAATTCACGGTGCCAAAATTGTCCCTTACGGTGAATTGGAGTCTGACGTGTCTTCAGAGATTTCGGCATTCCTAGTGCAAAGTTCCGCTTCCTGCTCAACATTTTCTGTTAATAAGGCAAAAGGATTGCTTTCCATTGCTGCGTTGTTTTCCTCTTGATTATGAGGCATTCTAAATCTGAAGAACACGTATACCTACGAGAGAGTAGTGCAAATCAACGCAGCCATATCAAAATGCATAACACTCCCTCCAATTTAAAGAATAACATTTATTTATTTATTTATTTATTTATTTTTTGTATTTTAAAATTAAAAATTAACAGTAAAATTGCTACTGCAAAATTTTTTTTTTTAGATACCTAATTATCACAAAATCATCCAATAGTAATGTCAAGGGGTGAATGAGGGCTGTTCAGGAAGTGAATTATTGTTAAAAAAAGTTTCAAGCTTGCATTCATTTCAAAAGCATACCAAAAATTAGGCAGGCTAAATTACATGCAAAAATCCTAAAAGTATCAATACACCGCAAACGTAGAATAATAAATTGTGCAACATGTTTTTGCGTTTACAAAACCTACAGTATATATTAAGACGGATGATAAAGTTTCAATGATTTGCAATAGGTTTAGTGCAAAGCACACGCGGTCTCAAAAAGGGACAACAGCATAATAATTTTCATCTTTACTAAGAGAACAGGAAACAAACAAAATCATATATTATATTAATTGAAAAGTATTGAAGTATCAGACTAATAAATTACATTGTTTAAATAGAAATAATTCAGACCTCAGACGAATTCAGCCATGCACAAATGATGATAAAGCGGTTTGAGTAATGTTGAGGAATATTTGTAAAAAAGAGTAAAAATTTAAATAAACAGATATAGCAGCAAATGTCATATGACAAAGTGAACCGTGCATAGCAGAAATGCAACTGAACAATAACTTAAAAAGAGCAGGAAATAGAAATAAATCAAATTTTACAGTAAGTACAAGAGGCACTGAATGCTAACTAATCGGACGCAGAAGTAGCTCGTTTCAAAGAGGATGTTTGAATACCAAAAGTTGTGCAGTAGTCATGCTTATAAGTGGACCGTCTATTGTCACTGCGGTGGGAATCTGACTGACATCAAAAACAAAAGCCATCTTCTTCAGTTGGTCATGTCAAGCATCTGGTGCATCTGGTCATCGTTGACCATCGGCAACTTGTGACCTTGGACAGACAGTCGTTTGTTTAATTGGGTCAAATTACATCACATCTCACATTACTTAATCGGTTTTTTTCTTAGAAGTTTCACGTTTTTTAGAAAATGCAATCAACAAGGTATTGCAGATTGAACTTTACAAGCCAAGTGCTACAATGCCAAGTGACAACTGGGTTGGTGAAAAATCAGTTAGCTTCAACATAATAATAATAATAATAATAATAATAATAATAATAATGATTGAAGCAGATGTCATCTCTATCAACGAACGAGCTGAACAAAAAGCAACATCAATCTGACGCCAGCGTCAACGCAGCTGAAAGAGATGCAAGCATATAAATAAATCATTTAAGCTTGATAAATGAAACAGTTGACAAATAACAAACAACGCCATCAACAATGTTGATAAAATGTAGCCAACAAAGAACATTTTTCTGAAAATGAAACTAATGTACAATAAGCAACAAGATACAAAAGCAAAAAACGTTTGTTCAAAGATGTTTGTTTCTATTTTTACTACATGTGCAGTGTTTGTTTTTTGACGGGCAGGGTGGAGCTGTAATATGCAAGAAAATTTGTAACAAAGCATTCACACAATGGTCTATTTCATGATTGCTGTTTAATTGTAAGTCACATGTAAGTCTTTTTTTTTTTTGAAGAAAAACATGACAATATACAGTCGAACTTGATTAAGTGCACATGGAATTTGCCAAGAATTTCCATGCACTTATCCAAAGTTGGAAATTATGCAGAGTAATTGAAAAAGAACAATAACTTTACATGTACAAATAAGTTCAATGGGGAAGGTGTCCATTTATTTTAAATTAAAATAGTCAAAAATGTAGGTTTGAATTGTATTTTTTGGTACCAGCGTTACTAGCTAATCTTCAACTTCACTTGGTTAAGGTTTGTCTGATTTATGCTGTTTTTGTGAAAATATGACCAAATTGTCACCAGATCTGCAACAGCTTCCTTGTGAGTAACTTCCTTGGTATGCAATGATTGTTTCAACTTTGGGCTAGCTCAAGTTGTCATTAATTAACAGTCATTAATAAATGCTATGTCTAATTAGCAAAGTCATTAATAAGCATGCTTATTTTGATGTAGCAAACAATAAACTTTGCCATGTATCAAAAGCTGTTATGGCTGATGATAAAGGTAAAGCGGCAGAAAACTCGCTTATAAGATTCACTTAGGTACTATAACTACTTACACAACAGTAAATCCCGTGAACTTCAGAAAAATGGACTATATATATATATATATGCATTATATTTTTTACTGAATGTGCTGCAAAAATGAAGACGACAAAACAAACTCAAAATTGAGCAATCAAATGGCTACCTACAAGCAACTACATTTAAATAATAAACGCAAAATACGTTTGGCACAGCAAAAGTTCGACATTGATTATTATTCAAAAAACAAATTTATTATTATTAATTTTCTTTTATTTGAATAAGCATACCTTTTTTTTCCATTCAAATTTTGCATTATTCTTTCACACATTTTCGCAAGTTTACTGTTAAATTTTTGAATTAAAAAAAAAACTTAAAACTGAATCTTTTCTTTGAAAAGAAAAAAGAATCCTTATCACAACAACAAATCGAAACATTGAATGAACATTCAAAAGAAATCAAAATATTGGATAAAACAAACAAACAAAAATAACGCATCACTTGTGTGTGTGTGCATATATATATATATATATATATAATGTGTTTGCATGTGGTGACGATCACTGTTGTAAATTTTCAAATAAAATTACCACAAAAACTATTGGCACGGTATTGGTAAAACAAAAAATTGACATATACAAAAGGGTAATTATTAAAATAAAAAGACACGCACGCACGTACGTATACAAAGAAAAAAATGGTAATACTTAAAATACAGACTATGCAATTAATTAATGCGCAGTGAAGCGTTGAAAATTGTATTTGAAACTTTCTTTTCTTGTCACGTTTCACACTTCACTTCCCACACAATCAAATGAGACCAATCTCGTCGACTTATCCCAGTCTGTGTCGTGTCCAAATCATCATCATCACCTGATTGATATTGAAGAAAAAAATTATTATTTTTTCATATTCATATTCACCGATAGATATATTAATTTTCAATGCAAGAAGCCACTTACCGACTCGAAAATCAATGTACCCTTCTCCACCAGACATCACTATCATTGTTTTCACATCGCACGTTGCCGGCTTTGAAGCGTCAACAGCTTCATCGGCAGTTCTGCTCGCTCTGTCTGAATTCCCCACTTCTACAATGCATCACATTGTGTAAAAGTATGCAAATTCAAAAGCAAATAAATACCGAAAACTAAAAAGAACTACTGACCAGGAACAGCGACGAAAAACTTGACCGCATCCCTGTGGCCATGGAAGGACAGTTGGGCAAGTACCATGTTGCAATAAGGAACAAAAGTCCCCGGGCAGATTTGATCACTGTTACCAGAACCATCACTGTACACACGAATCGCTTCGCCTGGCTTGCTTTTGGCTGCTGTGGTCGACGACGAGTCGGCAGCAACTTTGCCACAACGTTGAACAAGAATACCTTTTTTTTCAATTTCTGAAATAAATTATAATTTCAATGTTTTTCTGTTGACAACAAAAATGCAAATATAAGAAAAACAAAAATTACGTTCAGTCAACGGTACAGAAAGGACAACGCCGTTGCCAGTGCCGATCCACAGTCGTTTGCAAGAGATGAGCAACGAAGTGATGCGAACAAACGAGAAGCCCAGCTTGCTCGTTCCTGAAAATTCAAAAAATTACAGTATGAAAAAAAATCACAAACCAAACCAAAGAAACCAAAAACAAATTTGCACACTAACCGAGCATGTTGCTCACGTGAGGCTCAATGTCGACGTCTTGTATGTGGCGGTAAGTTTTGGCGTTGAAAAGACGCAACGACGAGTCGAGGCGAATTGAACACCACACCCCATCGCCGTACCAGCACAACTGGCGCACTTGGCTCTCTTTGCGTGGATGAGCATTGAATGAATGCTAATTTTTTGAAAGAAACAAAAATCCCAACTAATAATAAATAACACAGAATGACAACAACAACCTCAACAACCAATGTTTTCGGGTCGATTATGTAAATTTTGTTCCTGTAACCACACCAAATTTTGTCCAACACAACCGCCAAACACCGAACCGAAATTGAAGGCATTCCAATTGTTATCAAATAATATCCATCCACATTCCATTCACCATCTAAAAAACAAACAAACAAATCCCTTGTTCAGTATAGATGTTTCGAAAATAATCTCTCTAAATCAGCAATAGCAAAAGTGGTCTTTGGAATCGCTTAAAGAAGGCTTAGGGATGGAATGGAAGTCGACGAATTCCGGGATCGAATAAGAAACTTTGAAATCCCATCAAAGAAGAAATTTATTTCCTGGAGAACTATTTTGTAATATTAATATACATATATATATATATATATATATATATATATATAATTTTCTGAACTATCAAGGGACACCAAAAGAAAGGAACAAAGCAGAGGAACAGGCTGAACCTGGAAGAAATGCGTACTGACTTACGCCTAAAACTCACCAATTTCCTCTAGCCAAATATCAATGCCCTTGTCATCAATGACTACCTTTAACCTAATCATGAAGTTACTAACATTATTATTCACATGAATACAGCCATTACAGGAACAGATATACAAATTGAAGAAAGGATAATTAAACGTAAAGGTGAAATGAATCTGATCTAGAATCGAGTAAGGGTGAAAAAGGTAAAGAATACTTTATAAGTAAAGAAATTTAATAATAATAATAATATTTATATTACGAGCTTGGAGACCAACGAGGCATCAAGTATTCCACAAGGGATCGATAGAATAAAAAGTTTGCCTACCCCTGCTTTAAATGATCAGAATTTTGAAATATTCATTTATATCACAGATCACATAAATATGTGAAAAATTGATTTCAATTTAAGTTCTAAGAAAGAATTGTTGGATAAAAGTTGAAATTTCATTTTAAATTTGCCCCAGTTGATGTGCTTCATTTAGTGTTATTATCAGGCGTTCACACGAGAATCGAATTCGATAAAATGATGCGCAATAAACAAAGTCGAGCATTCAATTAAGCTAACAATAATAAATGCAATATGGAATAATTTGAAAATTTGTGTTCTTTTGATGAAAAGAAAAAAAAATCAATCACTCAATCAATCTTCTCTCTCTCTCTCTCTATTTATTTGTAATTTTTAAAAAAGAAATAATTTTTAAATATTTTTCTTACTCTTCTTTCGACAAAACACGCATACAGTTCCATTGGCAAGTGCGACAAATGCGCGTCCTTTGTGATGCCTTAAAATAAATAATATGGTATTTAAAAAGTAATCAAGTTCAACTTTAGCCGCTTGTCTCTTTGGAAAGAAAATCAAAAGAATGGCTTTTTGCAAAAAAAAAACAAAAATTAAAATTACACTATACTAAGGATGGCGTCGTCCAACTGTATCGCGTGCAAACATTTACGCCATTCCGACACTGCGGAGTGAATGTACAATCTGAGAAATGTTTAAAATTAAAATAAAAAAAAATTAAGCAAACAACAATAAATATTTTTACTGTCCACTTTGGGAACCCATCCATACAGTAGGCAGTACTGTCGCAAAAGACATGTGGTCAGAAAATTTTTGCAATCCATCTTTAACTTGTTCTGGCAAATGTTTCCAAATACGTTCCTTGTATTCTGAAATGAAAGCATATTTATCATAATCTTTGCTACACAGTAAAATATGAAAACAAACAAGAAAAAAATACACTAATCTATATCTATAAGTGTATGTATACAACACTGCTAGAAAAATAAAAAAAAAAAAAGAGAAAAAGTCAGCTTACACTGAATAACAATCAAAGCGTCATCAAAAGGCAAAAACAATAAAAAAAGAAATAAATAAATAAACAAGCAAAAATAGATTTTAACAAAAAATAAAATTAGAAAAAAAAGAACACTGTTGAAAAATAGAATTGTCAAACTTGACCACCACACCTAGCCTACCTTGGTCGTCGTCGGCAGTTGGAACAGCAACAAGTACCTCCTCCTTAGCTACCTCTATATATACATATATATATATATATACATATGCATCATATGAATAAACTGAATATAAGCAAATACGTTCCAGTCAGATGACCAGAATGCCATCTGGAAGTAAAAAAAACAACTAAACAAAAATTCCATTACCTTGCTTTTTCTTAGTGCTAGTACAAGAGGTTGAATTGACACCCTCTTCGCCGTACATGCTGCTGATCAAAATTTCCGATGCCACTTCTGAACTCTGCACTTCTGGTGCTGTTTCAGCTGATCCAGCTGAAAACAATAAATAAATAAACAAATAAACAAACAAAATAGCTTTTTTTTTCACTTTGCATTTCAGATAAACCGCCAGAATTGGAATTGTCAACTGCTGGTGTTGTGGGCAATGGATTCTTACGCACAAGCAAACGCTGCTGATGGTCCATGGTCAAATCAACCCAAACTGTTGGCGAATTAGCTGCTGTTGTTGCTGCTTCATTATGCAAATTTTGCTGGTCATAGTTCACAGTGGTCAACTCTTTCGGCTTGGTGGAACAGTCGTCAGGTTCGGATGATGAGTTGGCCAAATAGTCGCTGATGTCGGCTCCTGAAAATTCAAAAGAAAAACCGTCTTCAAAATTTACCAAAAACAACAACAACAACTGCATTGCTCTTGTGACCAGAAATGCTGCATACGCAGAGGATGTGCGACGAGGACACATCGAAGGTATCGATAATTTCGTTGGCTTTGTTGGCACGGATCACTGAAACCAAACTACGGCCCCTGGCCGAGCTGCATATCCAAACCAAATTCGAATGCAACCATTCTCGTTCTTGATGGCGTTGAATTTCCATTTGTTTCACCTTCAATAATAATAATAATAATAATAATAATAAATCTTCATTCAACAATTTAAACATTTAAAATCACGCAATTTACATTTTAAAAATATTCTTTCTCAACTAAATAATGTTACATTAAAAAAATAAATAATATATTCAAACAACCTTGAGTTCATAGTCAAGTTTTCCAACTTCGTCAGCAGCTTGTTGAATTGGCTGTTCGCAGAAATTATCTTGCAAATGCTCTTTGGAATAAAATACACTGCTCCCGACAATAAAGCCGCCATCTGGGGTAAAACCGCCGTTCAAGTCAACACCACAAGCGCACCAAATCTGAAATCATCCAACCAACCAACCAACCAATGTATAAATTCAAATTATAATTAAAATAATAAAAAAGAAAGAAATACCTTCAAATGTGGCTCGTTTTCATAAAGAGGCTGACAAGATACCGGCACTGGAACGGATGCTTGAGGAGCGTCGAGCACCGGTATACTCCAGCCGTAAGCTTGAAATCGACCAGATTCGTCCTTTTTCACGTGCGCTTTCACCAACTTGTATTGTTCCTTTCTTTCCGCAGCACGTCGTTCAGATGAACTGAAAAAAGACAATAATTATGATAATTATTTTTCTTTTTTTTGTTTCAAAAAAAGCACAAATTATTAATATTTATTTCTGTTTACAAATCTTTGTCCAGAAAATCAAAAGCTTTCAATTTGCCATTGGTGCTTTTGCGCGTCTTCTCCGAACCAGGAAGCAAGTTACGATTCGGTGCATTGTAACGTAAATTGACCATCGCGTGCTGATCCGAAGCAGCATTGTTCGAACCACTGCTGAACAATCCGTTGAAGCTGTAAAATGAACAATTTTTTGTAATAAAAAAAATAATAATAAATTTTCATAATAAATATTCTTCAATTTCAAAACAGAAAAAAGAAAAAGATCGACAAGAAGAAATCAATTTGAATAATTTCAAAAATCCCAAAATTTACAAATCCCAAATGCTGCCACGTTTGCGTTTCAACGACGGATCGTTCCTCGATGCGCGGATCATTTCCGTCCAACGAACCGCTTCTTGAAGTTCCATCAACTTTTCCTTGTACTGATTGCGTTCCATCAACACGCGAGCCATTTCAATTCGAGTGAATCGTTTTCGTTGAGCCATCGGCACGTCGCTCTGCAAACAAAACAACATTTTGCACTTAAACAAAATTACAGTACATTGAAAATCAAGATAAATTTAAAAAAAAACAAACAAACATTCTCATCACGATTGCGCAACTCTTCCAAAGATTGTTTGGATTCTTTCAATTCTTGTTCAAGTTCCCGTACACGTTCGTTCAACTTCGCTCGGACCATCTCCAAACTGCGTATCTCTTCGCGCAGAATATCTTGTTCACTAAACTTTTATGCAAATGACAAAACACAACAATATGCGTTTAACAACACAACTTCAAAACATTTTTTTTTAAAACATACCTTGCCATACCATCGAGCTGGGCAATCAGATCATTTTTGACCACATTCAGCGCGTTTTTCGTTTCCAACAGTTCCGTGTTCTCTTTGATCAAATTTTCCACCTCACGCCCCATGCCTTAATAATACACACACACACACATAAATATCCTCGGGCATATTGTTTTGAACAAGAAAGCAAAGATGCAAAGGCACGGTGGCCAGACATTACCAAACAAACTGTCGTTTACTGCAATTCCAAATCGTTGATCAGTTAGTTAACAGTTTTGAAAAAAAAAACAGATCCAATTAGTAAGTATATTATAAATTAAACTGTCAAAAATAATAATAAAACACAACAACAGCACATCTCAACAACACTGATGAAAACATGCGATCAACAATAAACAAAACGAACAACAACGCGTTTCACAAACGCATTCAATTCTACAATCTCTCTTCTATCTAAACTAGCTAGCTAGCTAACTGTTCTTGAGGTAATGTGAACAATTATTATTATTATTATTATTATTATTATTATTATTATTATTTCACTTTTACAAAAATTAAATTAATCAATCCGAAAAGCGTTCATTGATTTTTTTTCACTGAATGCTATCACTATGGAAATGGCGACGAAACTGCTTATAGCTATATATCTATAATGATGATGATAATTGTGAAAATGCAGAAAATTGTTAAGAAAAAAAAACTTTTCACTGCGTCAAATTTATTCCCTCTGTTGCGTTGAATAAAAATATATCGCTTTTACAATTTAATTCTCTACACCAGTTCTTATTAATACCATCAGAAATAAAACTAGACTATAAAAAATGCTTTACTAATTTCAATTAATTGTCAAAAAAAAGATGTGTTGCGCATTTGAAATGACATATCCATTTATGCAATGCTTACTGCTTTACAACTGCTCCAACTGAGGTGAAATTATTTAAAAATTAAATACTTGCTAATTATGGTTTATGAAAATATTAATGAATTATTTTTAAATCAGAATATTATTTTCGATGCAAAAAAAAAACACACTAGATAATGCACACCAAAACGGCAAGACAAAAACACGCTTCACGACAATTACGCTACAACAGAAAAACGTACATGCTTGAAAAGAACTTTGAATCATAATATACTAACCCGCTGAAGCGAATTCTGCAGGATCAACCAAACCGCCTTAATATAAAGTATATGTGTACGATGATGATAGTTTAACAAACGCGTGATGAAATAAACAATTTGCCAAGCCATTGCTCAAATTTAGGCTTGCCAAATAATTTGCACAGCAAGTAGAGAAATTATGTAAGAATAAAAAAATAGAATAATAATTTTCAAAATTCAATTAACCTGTCAAATCCACACCAAGAGCATCGTCAGATCCAGAATCAGCAGCGTTGTGCGTCGAAGTCGGTGGACTTTCCGTTTCTTCAGCTCTTAACAAGTGAATGGTGGTGAAAAAAAAAAACAAATTTTTTTTTGTCAAATAATTTAAATTTTCAGACAAATTACTTTTTTGTAGGTGTTTCGCAAAAATCTTCAGCTTCAAATTCCGCATCCGCTGGAACAGTACGTTCAAAACTCCATCCTGATGATAAAAAAATCCCAGCACAAGTTGTGAATCGATGAAAGCAACGAAAAGTTACCATCGACGGCAGAAGACCGACGTTCTGAGCGTCTCGGATAATTGCTCAAATCTCTTCCTTCCACGTTGTCGTCGTGAAATTGTGGAACAGTGAAACTACAACAACAACAAATTCGCACCAACAACCACCAGTAAGCATAATTTATTATTTTTATTTATTGCAAAAAAATATACTTTTTTCCCGTTCCACTAGAAAACACTCCACTGCTTGTCATGCTAACGTCGAATTTATCACTGCCCATGAGAAACTTTGTCCTCTCCATATAGTCCATATGGGTGCGAAATAATTCCGTATACCGATCGTGCAGTTTGTTGTACTCTTGCTTGGATTCCACTTCGCGATCTTCCAATCTGGCTACTGAACAATTTTCATGCGTTGTTTTTTTTGTAAAATCTTTGAAATGAAAAGCAATAAACCTTGATCAGTGCAATTTTTTGCTTTTAGCTCCAACATTCGCACGATCGATTCCAGTGATTCCAATTTTTCTTTCATGCCACTTCTCTCCTCTTCGAACACATCCTCAACTTCAAGACATCGCTGAAATATGCATACAAAAGTATGCTATTGAGGAAAGAGAAAAAAAATGCAAACACAAATTTCATACTTGTTCTGTTGATCTTCGCAACTGCTTTTCGCGTTCGTACTGCGTGACCAGTTGTTCGTTGTCTTCTTTCAAAAGTTCCAACTCAACTTCGTGCTCCTCTTTTTCCAACTGCGCCAAATCCAAAGCTTCCAACATGCTAACCACCAACGGCATCAAATCCTGACCAAATCAATTGAACAAGTTAGCAAAAAAAACAGAATCAGTTGAAGAACATTAATCAATCATCTGCTGCTCACTTTCACAGACTCTTCACCGAACTGTTGTATCATGCGTTCAAATTCTTTGTAAATCGAGCTAGCCATAGTCTGCACCTTTTCCGACATCACGCGAGATTCTTCCGTGCTAGAGCTGGACTCTGTGCCGAATATCATCTCACCGCTGTCGCTTTTGATCAGATTCGTCATTGTGAAAACAACACCTGTAGCATAATTGGAAAAGCAACGCATAATTTGCAAAAGCAAATTCAAGCAAACAACAATCACCTGCCTACCTACTGTACAACTGCTGCAAGTATGCGCTTCTTCAACTGCTCGTACAGTTGCTGGCGATGGCCATCAAAAAAAAAAAATAACCAAAAATAACCACAGTTCAACTTTCGCTTAAGCTGTGTCTGCAAGGATGTTGCGCGTGTTGCTTGATCACGTGACACTGCTTCAGCGCATGAAAAACAAATCAAATCAATCTGCCAGTTATTATTTAACAACACTCCTCAGCTAAAAGCACTCACTTATTATCAGCTGAAAATAGTCTGTAAATTTTTGATAATAAAGTACAAATTTGTATTGTTGGTATACTGTAATTCTGTAGTTTGCAAAAAATGTTCACATACGTAGATAAAACTATGTTGAAAAATTTTAATTGTCAATAATATATTAATTTATTAAATTTTTTTTAAAAATGAACTGTTAAAATTATTAAAAATTTTTTTATTTAAAAAAAAATTTACATTGTATATGGATGATGATGATATGATGACCATCGATCGATGCACACACACACACAAGCAAATGATGATTTAAAAGTATTTGCAATACAAATAATGCAAACTAATTTTCAAGTCACTTTTATTTATGTTTAAAGAAAGCACTGCACAACAAAACACGTCACGTTGTTGCTGTGCTGGTTGTTGCATCGTTGTTGATAATTGTTCTCTACTAGAGCATGTCGCGTATTCGAAATGTGAAGCATCAAAAATTTTTCAACCGGAATATAATGAACACCGATGTGCGAGAAGTGTTTTTTCAATCAACGCAAATTTTAAGTTCCAATTTCAACGTTTTGGAATCAATCACAAGCGTTCTGAAAATATTTCCACATTCGATGAAAACTGTTTCATAAGAGGAGGTTCGGCTGGACAATTCCTTTGAACTTCTTCAAAATCTTTTCTCTGGCGATAGTCGTAATAGAACAACGAAGGCACCCTGAGACATTGTTCTTCGTAAATTTTGCACATGTCTCGTATTTCTTCAACGGTCAAATCTGGCGCGGTCAATTTTGGACTAACCCTGGCAAAGCGCAGAATTTCATGGGAAAAGTCCTTTTTCAAAGAATCCGGAAAAAGTGTCTCAATGCCACGGATGCAATATTTATTTCTGTAGTGGAACAAATGTCGGCAGAACTTTTCCACAAGATCGAAATGATGCGAAATGATCGGCGTCACCTTCGGCTGAAACTGCATCACTGCCACATCGACATCCGGTGACGGAACACAAGCACGCCCTGCAATGAATGAAACATTTTTTTGTTATTTGACTTCCAAAAAAAAAAACGAGAAACTAAACATTTCAAAAATAAATAAATTTAATAAAACTGAAATAAAACCTGGAATTATAAATTTACGCTTGACATCGCTCAAATATTGACACATCACCGAGAGACGACACCTCTGCCGGCTGAAAATTGGAGCTAGCATGCGTTCACCGACTTCTTTTTGAAACGTAAGCGTCAACAAAGTACGACCATATGCAAATGGTCCTTCTTGTAGAGACATCGCCCGGAGCCATCTTGGAAAGATGTATCAAAAAAAAAAAAAAACTTGCCAGCAACAAAACAAATCAACTCACTTGATTATCAAATATGTGGAAACATTAAACGGCAAATTGCCAATAACATGCACCGGAGGTGGTTCTTCAATCCATTCGCGTTTCACATCGGCAGGAAATTCCGCTTCAATTTGATATTTCATCACGTCAGCTATTCGAATATCCATAATTCCACCAGTCGACTCGGCAATTAACTGAAGTTCAAAATTTCCAAAAAAAAAAACAAAATTTAACATAATACAACAAAAACAAAAAAGCTCATCACTTCAAGAGTGGGCAAAAATCGCGAATCCTTTTCAATGACTACAAGCTTTTTGGGATTTTGTTCCAAAATAGCTCTGGTTATTCCACCCGGACCGGGTCCCACCTCGCAGACGTAATTGCCTTCCAAATTGCCGGCCGTTCGAACGAGCTGAAAATAATAAAAAAAAGATCCTGAAACATCTTCTGCATTGGGTGTGGCAATGGGATGCTTGGTAAAAAAAAAAGAACTTTTCTCGTCAAATTCATGTCGAGCAAAAAGTTTTGAGACAATTTCTTATTGGCACTCAATCTGTAAATTCGAACCAAATCTCTGGTCGTAGGTAACGGCGGAAGACGGTAGCTCATGCTGTATCAAAAATAATTAAAAAGTAGCGAAAGAAAAAAAAGAAATGATCAAAAATTATCATCATGTGCATCTTGATCGATAGAACAATAACAACAAGTGCAAAAATTGAAGACGACAAGTGTTGTAACAACTGCTTTTTACTATTATTAAACAATAAATAAGCGATGCAAACATCAAAAAATATTGAACGCATTTTTTATGAAAATGAGCAAAATGCAACACAGTGCTACCTGCTTACTACAAAAATCTATAATAACTGCAGCAATAAGAGATGACAGTAAAATTAATCAATCACACAATAATTGGTCAGCACAGATTGAACATTTCATACATGAACACCAGTATATATTAATTCTGAATCAACTGAATAACACAGAAGGTGATTTAAGTAGATTCTCACAGCACGCAAATAAATGTTCTCTTCTAAAGTGAACTAATTCTGAACTAACTAACTGCTCTAACTTGCCATCCAAATGAACATATCATCCAACAGGTTGAAATGCCTCAAAATAAAAAGTAAAATTAAAAAAAAAACAAAACTACAAAAATTACCCTCAATTTCAAAGTCATCGTAATCGGTGAAAGATGCGGTCCGAGAGCCAGATGCCATATTTGTTGCTTCAATTCCATGTTGTTCTCATCTTTCAGTAGTCGAACAGGAATCACAACTTCACCCAAAGATCGACCGCTAGTTTTATCCTTTGCCTAATGCAGGCAATTAATAGAATACACAAATTCAAATTATCAATATATATATATATATATATATAATTCATACTTCCAATTTCAAGATATCGTGATGAACATTCTTCACCAGAAAAACAAATCTTTGCTGGAAAATAGGATTATTTGTCTTCATTTTCACACTAGTTTTACGCTGTTCATTTCCAAAAGTCAGAAGAATAAATGGTGACGGCTCAAAAGATTTTCTCACACTCTACAACAATGTCAACAACAACGTCAGCATAAAATTTGGATGAACAAAAAATTCACCGGAAGATTTTTTATACAATCAACGTAGATCATCAGCAAAGCATGATTGCGCGGACCGCTGCTGGACACTGAATGAGGCAAATTTTGCACATCATCCAACAATGATGCATCCGAAGACAGATTCATCCAATGCACACTCAAGTTCACATTGCCATGCTTGACACCATTCAAAGCATACCACTGAAAAGAAAATACTGCTATTGAAATAATCATTCGCTGCTGTTCAACTTACATCCGATATGTAGCCTTTGTTTCGTATAGAATCCATATCCAAATCAAGGTTACCCAAAAATTCATCCCGTGAACCAGGATCTTCATCGTAAAGTTCAATACCCAAGTATTGCCCATCGGCTTGGTCGACAATGGCATCAAATTCTTCATTCCAAACAGGATTCAAATTATTTTCTACCGTTTTAGTCTGATAAATCTGTCCTCCAACTAAACAACAATCAACAATTAACATAAAAACATTGTCATATTAAAATTATTTGAATTAATACTTTTACAATTTAACAGTTGACAATTAATCAATCAATATTTTCAATGTTTCTTTTGTAAAATTTGAAGAAAATTAAACAACGAATAATAATTAATAATAATAATAATATCCACCTGTTATTCGAACATACGGATCCGACTTTCCTTTGAGAAATGAATCTTTGTTTTCCAAATTTGTCGCTGCAATAATACCAACGCGGACAACTCCCTAAATTAAAAAACTTGTCTTCATTGAAAAAAAAATAAAAATTCCTTTTTTTGAATATCATCTTCAACAGTATATTGCAAAAATAAATGCAAAACCTTCAAAAATTTCACAGGTAAACATATTTTCTTTTCTATAATTTAAAATCCCTGCATTGCATTTTCGGAAACATGCGCAAAATTAATTAAATATCAAATAAAATAAAATTTTGAAAAAATAACCAAAACCTGTGGTTCAGACATGTTCAAATCGCACATTTCCGTTTCTGGAACCACCGGTATAACAATCTCGTTGGGCAAAACGCATATATTGGCCAACTGAGAGCTAATAACCGATCGCATCGCTTTCCTTTAAAAATATCAAATGCAGATATCTCCAAATCTATCTCCCAAACGTCGTACAACTCACATCAAACCCGGCATTTCCACTAGCTCACCTGCACCAGTGAGATCAAAATCAAATGCCTGAAAAGGTAGAAATTTTAAAAATTACTGAACATTAAGAAAAAAAAAGTTCAACAAATAATCATTATATATTATCATTATTGAAATTTATGTGAATTTAATTTTTGAAATAATTACCGGCTCATTGAGAAAAAAGATGACAAATCCTCCAAACCACGGTGGCTTAGAAATCAACGGTCTGAGAATGCAACGTAGCTTTCCTTGGAACTGTAAAACAAACCATGAACACAAAAGAAAAAAAAAGAATCCTGTGCTTCTACCTGCAATTGTTCCACACCAGCCCTGAAACATCCCACTCTGACAGACAGGGAACAATCGCCAGCATATCTGAACATTTTTCAAAGCGAATCAACTTTCTCGAAATACATCAAAATTTTCACACCACTCACGCGACATCCATGTCCATGACAATCCGATCTCGACCAACGTTATCCGCGTAGACTTTTATACCGCCAACACGGACCGGCTACAGAGAAATGACAGATGAAGGATCACAATAAATGAACAACATGTATATATATATATATATATGCATACAATATCTCCAATGTCGATAGATTCGAAACAAAAGCTGCGAAACACGGAAGGAAGATTATCCTTGATCTGCGGTTCAATGTTCTCTTTGAGAAAATCTTTGGCAAAGTTGGCTATACCAGGCCAAGTCTGAGCAATGACACGGTTGATCCATTCGACACGTTCCACGTCCGGAAATTGAACCCAAGTTGGCAAATCTTTCAGCTGAGTAACAATCACCTCCTTCTCTTGCAGGGCGGTCACTTGGTGCGCCCGTATGCGTCTGCTGCGTTGCCGAAGCAAATGGCTCCTCAACAACACCAGCCCAAGCAAGGCAAATATCCAAAATATTGAACAATCCGTCCGGCCAATTGCCCAACATGACAACACCAGCAACGTCGAGCCGACGCTGCTGCTGTAACTGTGCTCGGATGCTTCGCTGCGCATTTATTCGGTCGCCGTATACAAAACAGAACCAATGAGAGCCTTTGCAATATGAAATACATTTCACAGGACCATATTTTTGAATTTCGAATAAAAAAAAATAATTTCTCAAAGCAATGCAAAAGCAAAATAACATTTGCAATGACAAATACACTGATCAGAATATCAAATGACAACAACTGTTTTTAATGATTCATTTTAATTTTTAACAATCAAGCCTATCCGGTGCCGACGGTCGTGGAATTGAACCCACTCCGCTTGTAGATGGTTTCTCTGAAAAGTGGAAAATAAAATAAAAAAATAAATAAAACATTAAAATAATGATGAAATGAGAATTCAAACAAATCAAACCGTATTCTTCGTCTTCTTCTGAGTCATCATCCTGCAATCCTCGGAAACAAAATTGATCGCCGAAAAAATTCTCTCGCAACGACGCAATATCTTGAACAAAAAAGAAAAACAAAAATTTCATAATTTAGTGCACAGCAATAAAAAAAAATAATCTAGTCGTAAAATTAGTAGCAATAGAGTTCAGCAAACAAAAGTTTGTTCGTTGATGTTTGAATCAAAAATTATCAAATTTATCCACAGATTTCATCAGATTCATAAATTTCCACATCAGTACAATATACATAAAAAGATATGGATAAAATTCAAACAAGAAAAAAACTCACGGCTCTGAGGAGGATCCGAGGCAATGTCCAACTTCAAACGATTCAATCGTTCTGCTTGTTTTTCGATTTTCTTTTTATCCTGAGAAAACAATACAATCAAGATACTGATTATCATTGAATAAAAAAGATAATAAGATTTGTTCCAACGCTCACCAGTTGAAGTTTCCGTTGCTCCAACTCTGGTTTGTAGTCACTAAATTGAAATAATTATATTTCAAAGAGAAAAAACATCATCATTCACACAAATTCCATCATCATACGTTTCATATTCGAGCCTTGCTTGGTCGATTAATTCAAAAAATCTTTTCATGCCTTCGCCAGATAGAGCACTAACGCCTGTGCACTAAAATGAAATGGAAAATTGTTAATTGTTTAATAATTGTAATTATTTTGATGCCAGAAAGTTGTATTTATTCACTTTCAGTGTTTTGTAAAATTCTTCCAATCCAAGAGCAAGGCGACGAGTCAAATCGCCAGCAAACGATGTTTCACTGTCCAACGCTTCCAAAAAGCATTCAAAATCGTTAATCCAATCCAATGCAAAGTTGGCACTGATGATATCAGTCTGTAAAATAAAAATTAAAAAAAATATATGATTATTAAACACAACAACAACAAAGAAATTATTAACCTTATTCATTGCCACAACCATCGGCAATTGAGTTTTGTACATGATACTGCAAGCGTAGAGCATGTTCGAAGTGAACGTAATTGGACTTGAACTGCGTGCCACATCCATAACATAAACAATAACCGTGGGAAAGGAAGAAGCCTTGCAAAATAAGACAAGCATCAAACTGCTGATTTAAAAAGATTATGCTTTTTTAAAAGCGTACAACTAATTTCACTTTATAATTATAATCAAAATCGTTAAAAAAAACAAAAACAGAGTCAAGGAGAAAATAAAAATAATCTAAATATAAACCTATGAGAAAAATATTTTTAATATGTTATTCAAGAGTCAATTACCAATGTTTGGGAAATAATCGCGCCAGATGCAGACCATGTGAAAACTTCGATTTGGCCAGGAGTATCAAAGATAGCATATCTAAAATAGCAACGCTTCAGTTTATTTATTACCAAAAAAATCTGAAAAGCTTGCTCACTTGTAATTGATGCTGCTATTTTCCAAAAAATCAATCACCTGAATACAGTAAACATGAAAACCGCAGTCAAGTTCAACAACAAATAAAGAAAATCGACTTACTTTGCCAAAAGTAGTTGCGAAAATATTCATCGCCGTCATGATTCCTCCATTCGGACCAAGTTCATACCTGGAGCAACAAAATTCACACAGTTAAATCAATTATTTATTCACATTTGTATTAGTGACGTACTTTTGCATGATTTCTTTATAATTGACTGATTCTCGGATATCTAAATGCAATTTCACTCTTTCACTAACCAATCAATACAACATAAACCAAACATATATATAATATTACACAAATGCAGAAAGAAATTTTCAAAATTAATATTAAACAAAACGTATTTGATGCAACCAACCATTTTTCACTATATAAGAAATAAATTATAAAGAAAAAAATGTAAAAATTGAAAAAATAACTCGCATTAAGTTGAAATTATAATAATTACTAACCAACAGCAGTTGGATAAGAAACATAATGAACAGCTGGATCAAGATTAACAGGATACAGGCTAGTTTTTGTAGCACTCAAGTAAGCACAAATTCTCTGAAAAAAAACAAAATGCAAAGCACTGATTGCTTGAAAAAAAACCAAAATACAATCGAACCTGTACAAGTGTAGATTTTCCTGATCCGGCCATGCCTAGCACGATCATGCAGGTTGGCTTCAAATGGTCAGGCATAGGAGTAGCAACTGTATTGTCATTGTTAGCTGTTTTTCCAGTCGATTCCGTTTCTTCTGCAGTTTCAGTTTCAGTATTCATCGCACTGAGTAATAAAATAATTAAAAATAAATAAATAAACAAACAAACAACAACATCAATCACAACAAGTATGAATCGTCAAATAAACGAATTTCTTGTAGAAAAGAAAAACTTGCATTACTTTTTATTTCAACCCTGTTGTATTTTCCAAATTAAAAACAAAACAAAACAAAACAAAAAAACAGAGAACAAAAATAAAATATATATTAATAATAATAAAAATTAAACGCGTTTTCAAATATGGTGCACTTCGACATATTAAAATTATTGATTCTGTCGAGATTCAGCAGAATTCAACTGAGCAGTGGTGCAACTGCTGCTACCCGGCTGTTCTTGGCAATATTCAGTCACTTCAGCGGCATTAGCTATGGTTGTGTCAAATTTTTGAGAAAATAGCAATTCCGCAGGCTTTGGCGACTGACCCAAGTCAATGCAGCGCATTTCTTCCACAACTCCGTCAATATCATCCTGCTTCTTCGGCACTTCGTTCCTTGAATTTGTCGGAGACAGTTCTACTTTAGACCCTGATAATAAATTAATAAACAATATTTTCTTCTTAGTATTTGCATGCATCTATCATCAAACAGATTGAAATCAATTTCATATACCTGTAAATTTTGCCAAGCGAGAACGTCTCTTTGGCGAAAATGGTCGACTAGGGCCAGGCGCAACCGGCAACACTGTCTGCAAAATAGATGAACAAATCATTTAAAATGAAAGAAAATACACTTCTCTTTATATATATGCAGGTATTATTTGTTTAAAAATCAATAAACGCTGCTTATGGAAAAGCAAGCCCCTACCTCGTTGCCAGGATTGCCGCTAGAACCATGAACGACGACAAATCCTGGTAACATTTGATTAGCTTTGCCTACAAAATTCAGTGAACTTGTTTCACACGGTAGTGGTAAAGGATGCGGTGCTATTGCATTTTGTAACCCATGTAAAAAAATTAAAGCCAGGTAAATGCAAGCCAACGCCAACCCTACACGACTCTACATACCGGTTGTTAAATTATGAAATACCCGCGATGGTATTGGACCCGCAGGTTCTGGCACTTTGACGTGCAACATGTCACAAATTGTAGCCAATCGATACTTTCGACTCTGCGAACAACCCTGCAAAGAAATTTTTTAAATCACATATTTTAAAAAATGCAAAACAACAAATAAACCTTTGTCAGTCTCTGCTTGGCGGCCATACATCGGATGTGATCGTCGAAAAGCAATTTTGCGGCAAATGTTGGACTTTTCGCAGTATTCAACCTGGATTTCGTACTGTGCACCATTAATAACAGCGCTCGGTTGTCCTTTTCCGTGCGAACTTCACAACTCTTGGAACAAAAAAAAATTCAATATGATCAACAACATTATTGATTATCTCTGCTAAATACCTGAAGTTGTCCAACAAATCGAACCACACCCCAACCAACTTTACTCGAATCAGGTTCAACAAAAAATAACTGAGCATTTCCAACTACCAAAAATTGATGACATCGATTGCTAAGAGAATTCCAAAAAAAAACAAATTACCATAATAAAATATATGTATATAAATATATAAATAAATAAATATATATATATATAAATTGCTCACTTGTCATCGTGTATAACCGTACAAGCTAACAAATCACTGTTTGCTTAAAATAAAAATACAATAATACATAACAGCATGTTAAAAAGAAGAATAAGATGAACTTGCCAAGATTCATGCAATCGCCTTCTTTAACACTAAGCACTGGTTGCATAATTTTTTCAAGTTCCAAACTTTCAACGCGTAAATTAGCCAATAATTTACTCAAAATAAAACAAGATCGAAGAAGCTTTAAAAAGATATAGAAAAATACATTTTAAAAAAATTTGAAAATTTGCATTTTATTTTTCTCACCCGACGTACACGCTCGTATTCTGTACAAGTTGCCCGATTGGTGTAGTCAACAGTTGGAGGTATAAGTGAAGGTGAAATTAGAAACAACTCCTTTGAACAGCTTCTTGCCAAATTAAACGTGCTGTTCTGTTGTGTAAAAACAAAATAAATAAAATTTGCTTTATTCAATGTACTTTTTTTAAATTTATTTTTCACCATGAATACAGTCGCTTCATCTTCGAAAAGTTCAATAAACGTATCAAAAGCCTGAAAAGCATAAAGCTGAATTAAAAAATCCAATTTTCAATATCATGATAATTTTAAAATCAAAAAAGAAAAACGCTCTTACCTCTATGCAAGGAATCAATTTTTGCTCAATCAAATGTCGGCAGTGTTTCAATTGAGGAATCATTTCCAAAATTACCCTGCTGTGCATCCTGCTTGAATGAAACAGTTGCGTGATATACGTGCAACATAATTCCAATGTAGCAATTCGAACTGGACAATCTAAACTTTTTTCTTTATATTATTTTCTAAATTATATAACATTATTTTGAAAGAAAAAACCTTCATCATGCGAACGCAATATCAGCTGAAGTATCGGTGTTGCATAATTTCCAACATTACAGTTTCCATTCTATAACAATAATAATTCATTTTAAACAACTAATCAATGCAATGATAAGATGAAATTCAACTTTGGATTCACGATCGACCGGAGAAGAAATCTGAGTGCATTCCATTACTGCTGGTGAAATTCCTAAAAGTACATCAAATAACAATCATATTTTCACTTACATTTTTAATTTACAAAAAAAAAACACAATACTTCGTAAAACTAAATATTAATATTAAAATAAAATAAAAAATTCGATTGAAGTTCATTACAAGTAAACCTTTTGAAAACACATGCAAGAGCATGCAAAAACAAATTTGAGAACTGTTATTTCAGACTAAAAGCAGACTAATTATATTTGAAAAAAAATACATAAAAGCATAAAGCTAACCTTCGTTTTCACCAATGGCAAGCATAAGACAAAGCACAAAATATGCAATTTGGTCATTTTCTGCATTTTCCAAAGACGAAAAAATAATTGATGCAAATGTCCTGTAAAAGCAACAAAACAACAACAACAACAACAACAAAATATCCTTCATCAATTAGTTCATAGGACAAAAAATATTTCCAAACCTGTCGTCGTCTACTGACTGATCTGCGCAATTATCCACAACCGGTGCCAATTCAGTAGCTTCATCTGCAAAATTAATTGAATTAAAAAAGCAAAATAAAATACATTTCCCAACACAACCAGATAAATCACAGACACCATTTGTAGAAGCTGTTTCGGTTTTTGGAATTAGCTAAAACAAAAATAAAAACTAATAATAACAGTGAAAATGGTGCATCATCACCAGTTACTTTTCGTCGAAGAATTTTGGGACCGTTGAGCAACAAAATACGAGCCATACGTTCTACAAGTGCGCTGTAGGAAATAATAACAAACAGCTGAAGATATAAATATTAAAATAATTATATGTTTTTTCTTTGCAAAAAGAAATTATGAAATTTACTTGAGTGAGAAAAAATACAGTAACCAAAAGTGAAAACGGACGTTCATCATTTATCTAGAAAAATAATTTCTCATTTTGAATGAATAGAAATCAAAAGTAAAAAATCTTACGTCAGGAATAGAATATATAGAATTTAAATATACAGGCAGAAAAAGTTTTGACATCAACTGATCAATCAAAACTTTATTCAAATCTTGCACATCCAAACAAAGAATGTCATTTAAATAATGGATGTGATCTTGATGGTCAGCAATGAGATCTCTCATACGATCGACACCGGACCTTCAAGTTTAAATCAGTTTGTTAAGTTACATTTCAAAAAATCATTTCCAATAAAGCATCACCAACTGGCATTTTCAACCAACCCGTTAATTTCGTTAGCCCGTTGTCTTATAAACCAAACAAGATTAGAAAAATAAGGAACAGCAGTATTGTCCCGTATAAAACGAATCACTTGAGGATCGTTTACTAAAACACAGACATGTAAATTATTTGTATATGCATATTTGTAATATATAAGTAAATAAATGTACCTTTAAAAACGTTAAGCGTTAAAGTCCGAACAGCAATTCGGACCATACTCTCTGCATGATTAAAAAATTTAATCGCTTCCGTGTACAGAGGGAAATCTAATGTATGCTAAAAATGAACAAAAATATATGTAACGACGAACGCTGATAATAATATTTATATAATATCAATGTAATAATTTATTATACTGATTTAAAATTATTTGTTAACAATAACAATTTGTTAATCTTTAAATTAATACTTAATTTCAAAAATACAAAAAACACAGAAAATTAATTATATTTTAAATAAATTCAAAACAAATATTTAAAATATATCTCAACTAAAATTTGAATTTCAATTTTAACATTATAATTTACCATTTTCATTTCTAAACAAAACAAACCTTGAATATCAATTACAGTAAAACGTACTGCTGTTTGAAATTTACAAAAATAAACTATATTTAAAAAGTTAAGCATTTTACCAATTATTTAAAGCTAGAAAAAATTAGATTGTCAAAAAGAAAAAGCACTGCAACCAAGAAAAAGGGACTACAACTGCTAAACAATAAAAATCAGAACAGATTGAATAATACGATAAAATAAAACAGCATTAAAAATAAGTATACTGTACTTAACTTGAACTGAGCTCTGAAATATTTCACAAAAAATCAATTACCAATATAAAAATAACATGAACATGAAAATACAAGCATGAAAAGTATTATCTTTACGACATGTGCAACTGATTGCTAAGTCAACACATTCAAGAATCTAATCACAAAATTCGAAAACATGTACAAACAACAATGGAACCTTTTGAAGTATTGCATACCATTTTCAACTGATAATGATATAGCTTGTGTTTCGCAAATTTTTAATTAAAATGCAAAAAACGTATTACCTCGTTAAAAAAGAAATGCACTGTGTTGACGTTCAATTTAAAGGACAGCGTTTTCAAAAAAGATATGTAGTAAGCAAGAATCTGCAAAAATTAATTATTACAATAGCATAATGTTGTGTAAATCAATAACTCATACTTCTTCATCAGAAAAATCAAATCGGTACGTGATAATCGAATTCACATGGTTGTTTGACAACAAGTAATCTGAAAAGTAAAGATTTTCAAATACAACTTCAAAGTAGTGCATACCATGTGATGCAATTTGCAAAGTTGCAATTTTCTCGAACATGTTGATCAAATAATTATATATTTAGCACTTACATAAAGAAGTTTCATTACGAATGTTTTCAAAAAGTATGTTTAACGTTTGAAGCAGCTGTATACACACGAAGCGTCCACACTTTTGGCGCATAATGAAAAGAAAAAAAGAGAGCATGTTTTTTTCCAAGAAAAAACTAAAGTAATTTAATAAATTTCAGTGATTTATCTTGATGCTTCTGTCTATTTTAAATCTGCAGACTTACTCAAAAACTGAAGAATCATTCTGATCGCCCCAAATCAAAATTTCTGAAATCAGACGAAGTGCTTCCACAAGAAGTGAACGATTTTGTTCAGTTACAATTGCATTTTTAGTAAGCAAATCACAAAGATACCTAAAACACAAGAAAAAATTACAACTTTTACAACAAAAAATTCCAGTGCTGATGCAATTGGATCTTCTGATTAACCAAAGATATTAATATACTGCCATAGCAAACAATTTTATAACCTGCTCGTCGTTCTATTTATGTACAAACAGGTTCTTGCATTGCAATAAGTAATAAATATGTTCTCATAAGAAAACAAAGTCGAGCCATTTAAATTTGCATTAAAAGGACTTCATTAAATAAAAATAATTTTGAAATGAATAATGCATTAAAAATTCATAAATTATGTAACTTAACAATAGTATAAAAAATATCTATTGCAAAGTAGTCAATAAGCTTAGCGGTTGTTATTTTTAATGTTAAAATTTGAAAACTTATTTGCAAACTTGAAATAACATACTCAATACAGAAAACAAATAAGATATGCAAACTGTCTAAATTTATCTGTGTCATGTAAAGCTTTACATTTTTAATGAAATAATCAATGGTAACAGTTACTTTAGATATTCCAATGAATGCTGATTCTTTGGCTTCCACAGTCCTCCAGTAGAAAAAAGTTTTCCTTTCGGCATTGATTAAATGATTTGTATTTGACCAGATATGAAAAAAAATCCTTTAAAAAGGTTTGCGATATGAAGGCAACACAATTTTGAGCACGTTTAAAGGTAAAAACCGAAAAAAATAAACAAGCAACGTTCCATCACATAAACTTATTTTTGACTGATACAGTATATAAATATTACTGTAATGTTAAAATTCATGTTAGATGTGCTTTGCGGTAAATTTGGCATTGCACATTGTATGCATTGTAAAAGCATTTTATGAAATTAAAATTTCTTCACAGAAATAAATTTGTTAAATGCTTAAATATACTTAGTGCACTTTTATTCACGGTTGCATTTTCCAATTCAGTTTCACATTTCTAGCATTTCATTGTCTTTATTCTGCAGAAGAATAGAAACAGAATAAATAATGATAAAATGCTTGAATTTATAAAATCTTGTTGTTTTGCTTTCATTGTTTTATTCTAATTTCAGAAATTCTTTTTTATACATCTGCAATGCAATGTTCATTGTTAATTAAACTTGAATATCTTTAGGTATTCTGTAAACTCGAAGTATTTTTTTTTCTGAATTTTGTGGCAGCTTATCTACCATAAGATGTCACTTTTTCCTGCCTATGATAATGCTAATGAGGGTGCTGAATTATCAAGAAATTTAGTTGAAGAACCTCTAACAGCGCCCGCTTGGCTATCGAATACAAGTTATCAACCGACTGTAAGAGTTGAAGAAAAAGTCTCTGGTGAAAAATCGGAAAATGAAGTACATAAGAAGAAAAAACGAAAAAAGAAAGATCGCAAACATCGAAAAAAGGAAAAAAAGAAAGATAAAGAAAAAACGAGGAAATCTGATTATGAAAACAAAGTAAGGATAAAGTTTTCATTTACAACTTCAGGCTGTGCTGAAACAAGCATATTTTGCGATAAATTCAGAGACACTTCAAATTTTTATTACGATTCGTTTCAATCTAAATATGTTGCAAAATATGATTATCCTCGTGGATTGCACAAATGCTTGTGTTTAAGTGATAAAACTGAAGAATATGTAAATTCAATTAATAAACAACTTTTTGAAACATCAGCAAATAAAAAGAATGATCGATACTTTGGATCATCGAAGTCAAGGCGAAGAAAGAATAACGATAGTATGTTTACAATAGTGGCGAGTTCATATTCTGATGAAAGTGAAAAGTTGGAAGAATTCATTCCTCTAAATTCTACAATAGTTACTGATGAGGGTACAATTTGTCAGTATGATTATAAGTTAAAGATGTATCGTCCTGTTGAAAATGAGTTGAATTCTGCTCAATCACTTCAAAGTGAGGATTCTCTTCTAACTGCAGACGATTGCAAAATGTTCAGTGAATACAATGAAGTGAAACGGTTTAGCAAAGCTCTTAATTCTACGCCAAAAGATGCTTCTCTGTGGAAACAGTTTCTCACTTTTCAAGATTCATCGTATGAAGAAGCTGAAACTGCCAAACATCATAAGCAGAAAATTCCTCGATTAGCCTTCTTGGAGAGGAAACTCGCCATTTTGAATAAAGCTATAAGCCATTGTCCAAACGATGTAGAACTGCAGATAATGCGAGTAAACATTTACCGAGAGATGGGCTACAGTGCAGAATATATTAATAAAGAATGGCATCGGTTGGAATTTACTTTTGTCAACCGTGATGAAATGTGGATTGGTAAACTGCAAAATAATTTAAATTCATTTCTTACCTTTTCGGTTGATAAACATCTGTCTGCGTTGGATCTGTGTTTGTCGAAAAGTTTTGCTGTTTTGAGTGGTCATTTGGTCACTCATCCTCCTTTGGAAGGTGCTGCGGAATTTTTTCTGAATTGTCTTCTTGGAAAAGTTGAATTTCTTATGTAAGTATACTTTTTAGAAATAGAAACTTTTGATAACATAAAAATTTTAAATCGATAAATTTTACGGCGGATATTTATTTTAGAAAGCTTTGCTTTTAAATTAAATGATCATTGTTAATTTTCTTTATAGACGATGGCTTTCCAGTTTATTACTTGAAAATTTTAATTCTCTTAATACCTTTAAATATTTTTGGTCAACATTTTTAGATAGAAAACAGAAGACGGGGTAATCTTTTCCCCCAAATGCCCCCGCCTATTTTTTTACTAGTTTGGTTTGATTGGCTAGTGGCTTGAGTCTTATTTAGGCTGATATTGGTTAATTTTTCTTTCTCTGTTATTGGTCATTTTTTCCGTTTTAATTATTAAATGTAAATATAATTAAGATTATTAAATTTTCCAAAATGCTGTTTGTTGCTTTAAGTGCACGAGTTGAATTTGACTGAAATTAATCAATTTAATTTTAAAATGGAAATGCATTTTGTATCCTGAATGAAAAAATTCAATAATAATTCATAATAATCGTACAGTTTGTAAAATAATTTGCTCTTTGACGAGCCCAATATTTATTCTTATAGTTAAAGTTTTCCAACTTAATAATTTTTTTTCTTAAAAATTATATTATAATTGTTGTGGTTATCTCAATACCGAATGCCAATTGTTTGTTGATAATCTTGAGCAAGAACAGTAGCGCAGTAAAGTCAAGCTGTTGGAATTAGTCGATCCGTACTGATAATGAAAATTATTCTCAAAATTACGTAACTGGGAGATTAGATGTTGATTAGAGGAGAGAAAGCTTTTAGGCATTTTCAATTGCTGCAGCAATTCTGTACTTTGCTAAAACGAAATGTTTGTTATTTATTTATTAATAAACGCTTTTTGTTTTTGACTATTGGAGATTTTTATTAGTTTATTTGTCTTGTGCCTTTTCGGGTTGAGCTGCTATTTTTGTGGCCGAAGTTTGGAATGAAGACGGGGAAACGAGAAAGAAGGTCAAGATGCTGCTGGCAACAGCACTTTTATCAGTTAACAATGTACCGGCTGCCGTGTAGTTGCTGGGCAAAACTGTTACGGTTCCCGTGATAGCCTTGCTCTATCAGGAATTAGTAAGTTGCCCATGTGGAATGTATATAATGTAAATATACCCAGCAACAATAATTTAGAAGGTTGACATCTCAGAATGAACCGAATAGCGGGTAAGGATCAAATGATCATGTCAGCTTTTGTGAACAAATAAGAAACAGCGATTATGAAGAAACTCGGTGACTTACAGTTGCAATGACTGCTCAGGACGATGACGTACGTACGGGGTACGATGGGTAGTTCCTAGAAGTTGTAGCTTACCAAATTTCAGAGTTTCAGCACATCCTCCCTTCACGGCTTGGTCATATTCGATCAGCATTTTTGCCGCATTTCCATATTAGTTGTTAGAAGTCGAGTTCTCATTGGATGCTAATGGAGTAACTTCTCATTACATGCTCGTAATAATGCTACGTGATCAAAAATTTGGACCAATGAAATGAAAAATATTGTAGCAAATCAAAACAGAATAATTTCAATCAATAAGCAGTTAAACAAGAGAACCGATCTTAGTACACCATGAGCATGTAATGAGAAGTTACACGATTAGCATCGAATGAGAACTTGACTTCTAACAACCAATAAAAAGTCGAGGCAAAAATCCTGACCGAAGAAGACCATCCCTCTTCACTTTAAATTGTTCCTAATATTTATTCATTTGTTGTGTAGTTTGTTTTTATTTATTCATTCATATTATTGCATTATGATTTACTACTGAATAAATATTCATAGAATGAATATTCATAACTAGAGATTAGAAGATGCTATCTTGTAGCAAAACAAATTATCTGATTGATGGCTCATCACACATGTAACGTCTTAGCATGCAACTCTGGTCATATTGTCTAACAAAATTGCAACATATTGATTTAGATACATTGCTGAGGTGGATTTTTGACTGATAAAAGCAATTTTGTTCTCAATTAAATTTTATTAATTACATTAGATTTTTAAAAAAATGTGAGTTTTCAATAACTGTTGTGAAGCAGGAAAAGTGATGAACAATAGGGAAAAGAGTATTTAACCAATGGAAACTCAAAATGCGAAAGTAGGCAAGGTTCGGCTGGGGCAATTGGACTAAACTGAAAACAGGATATGATTTACTGTATTTTATGTTGACAGTTATCGTGGAGTCGTGAATTTAATTTAAAGCAGAATAAACATTTTTGTAAATGCAGTTGTAAAAATTTTGTAAAGAACTTTTACATATTGATGAACTTATTATTCAGGAATGTTGGTCAGACGGAAAAGGCTGTTTGCATGGTGCAAGCTTTATTGGAATTTAACCTCTGCATGCCTGAAGATGTGAGAAATTTGAATTTGGAAATGAAACGAACCTTGTTCGAAGCATACTGGAACAACTCGATGTCGCATTTAGGCGAAGCTGGTTGGCAAAGTTGGCGTGCAATTTCCAATGATTCGTTGACGAAGAAAAATTCAAATGTGGACGAATGTCAAGTTGTGGATTTGGAATCGAAAGTTGTTGAAGAAGAGAAGCGGTTGATTTTTGCAAATAGGGAGTGTTCAATGCGAAAGTGTTGGCTAGAGTTGGAACGACTGAGGGAAAAGAATCACTGGTTGCCATGGTCGCAGAGCAACGGCGAACCTGAGGATCCAGAGCGAGTGGTACTGTTCGAAGATTTCGAGTCGAGCTTGTACGATCTACCTTCTGAAGAATTGAAGTATTGGTTAACAATAGAGGCGTTGCAGACGTTGAAATTGGCAACGTTGCCTCGTTATCAGAGTTCTAACCGAATGTTGTTTTACGAACTTGGATGCATGGAAGAAGGAGTGAAATTTCATTTTCAAAAAATGCCACCAATGACGAGCGCCTGGGATTTGTTTGTCGATCGTGACCACAGGTTTGATGTGCTTTGTGACCAGTGCAAGCTGCTTTTGCCCGCATATCCGTGGGCTTGTTATTTGTCGTCTGCGCAAATTTACAATCGTTCGTTTCAAATTGCCAACAGAACGGACTTGAGCCCTGCGGCACGGATGAAGCTCTTCCGCCAGTATTGCAAAAAACTGTTGAGCGATACTGAACAGCAGAACAACGCCCTCTTGTATCTCGCCTATAGCATTGGTTTGGCCAGATTGGGCGACTTGGCCGAGTCGGCCAACAGTGCTCATAAGACGCTTGCCAGCGTTTGCGGGGTCGAAGGTGTGGCGCTGCTTCAGGCACCGTTTGACGACGTTCAACTTTTGACAACGTTGGTTTTGCTTTGTTGGGTTGCAGAGCGGTCCTTGGAGTTGTCTGTGGAACAAAATGCTAGCAGAGTGGTCGACTTGATCAGCAGCTTTTTCTTGGACGCTTGCACCGGTGTTCGACCACCACCGGCAGCTGCTGGCAGTGTTGTTCAGTTAAAAAGTTCATTCCAGCGTCTGGAACAACGACTGCGAGCTGAATACGAACAATGTTTGCTTGGAGAGATTGGCGTGGGACCGTCTTCGCGACACTTCTCGATCGGCTGGCTGGGCAGCAGTTACGTGGCTTGCAGACACGCCTGGGCGTTGCTTCATTTTTTGCTGGGCAGTCGACTCGAGGACTGTCAGCAGATTTATGAAGAAACTCGAGAGCAGCTGAAACGTGCTTGGTCGGCGGTATCCGGTATCGATGGTCGAACTAAATACGCGCTTCAGTTGGATGTGGAACGTTGCTGCGAATGGGAACTGTGGTTGGTGAATTTGCAAAGTCGACGAAGGTTAGGCTTGCACCAGCCGGCTGTTGTGATCGAAACTGTGAACAAGCTCTGGCCTGACTGTCCGAACAACGCCAGTTTGTTGCACGCCTACTGCGAGACCCAAGCCAAAGCTGAACTGCTAGTCTGGCTTCGGCGTTCGTTGAAGCTCCAGTTGACCGATTGTCCGTGGATGCGTTACATCGGCGCTTTTCATGTTGAATTTGGAAAATTTTTACAACTGCAAGATGAACACGATCACTGCTCAGATTGGATGTGGCGTCTTCGTGACTTGCTCGAGACCGCTGTCAAGCACTATCCGCAGTCAACACTGTTCTGGCGTCTGCTTGTCAAAATTGAGGGTCTGTTTGCGCGTTTCAACGGAGACTGGACTCGTGTGGAATCGGTCGCCTACCGGGCAGTGCACCGGTGTCCCTACAGCAAGGCGTTGTTTGTCGACGCGATGGAAGTGATCGTCAGCGATTCGACCGCCTCGGCGTTGGTAGATCTGATGTCAGAGAAGGGCATACGTCTCCGTTTGACAATGGAAGAGCTTACTTTACTACGTGCTCAGAGTGATCAGTAGATTTGATTTCATTTGGTTTGCACTGGATTAGATTGAACTTTTAACTTTTTTTTTTTGATTTATTATATTTTATTTTATTCTTGTTAATAAATTATACTTTTGCCAACTGTGGCAACTATGCAGTGCTGTGCCAAGAAGAAGAAGGGAATGAATTGCCTTCGAATTCGATGCTTTCTTGTCTTTTATAAATTTGCATTTATTTTTCTATTGTTTACTTGTTTTGCAGATTTGACGATTCGCTAGTCATGCATGACGATCATGAAGCTTTGCTTGAACCCAAACGACGCAGGTATTATTTTTCAACTGCACATATATATAATTTTTTATTAATCAGAAAGGAAACATAATTTCAACAAATTTTGGAAAAATTCTTTTTTTAATCCAAACAGGTAAACTGTGAAAACGAGATCCAACTTTGCGTTGATATCGCGTTTAACGAAACAACAAATTAGCCTAATTCTAGGCAGCCTGCAGTTGTAGCATTTCATTATTTGTTTCGAACTATCGCCTTGCTTGTCTACATGTTCAGTGAATGGGTTAGTGGCAGTTTCATCATCAGTTGCTTGTCTATAGTAAGTTTTTGGGGTTGTGAAATGTCCACTTTATCATTGCATATATTTTGTAGATTATATTTTCATCTTTGGACTTTTGGACTGTGAAAAATATAACTGGACGAAAATTGGTCCGTTTGCGTTGGTGGAATGTTGTCGATGAAAATGGCAATAGTGTTTGGAAATTCGAGGCAAAGCAGGTGCGAAATTTGATCCCAGAAAACAAACAAACAAAAATGATTGACAGTTTTGAAAAGTGGTTTGAATTAAATTTTGATATAAAAATTGAATTTCTTCATTTTCAGGATCCTGACAACATCAACCCAGTTGAATCGCAGTTCTTTTGGGCTGGCTTGCTTGTGTTCCCTCTGTTGTGGATAATTTTCATCCTGGTCACGTTTTTCACACTCAAATGGAATTGGATGGTCAGCAAAATGAACGAACGACGCAAAAATAAGCACCACCAATAAGTCGGTTGGAAATTTTTTTATATTTTCAGATGATCTGCATGTTTGCATTGTCAATGACTGGTACCAATTTGTACGGTTATTTGCGCTGCAAGTGGAATTCTCGTCAAGAACTGTCTTCATATTTGCGACAGGGCATTTTGAATAGGGTATATATGCATATGCTTTGTTTGTTTTTATATAATTTGCATCAACACGTGAATGTGCTGTTTTTTCCAACAACAGGCGTTGATCCATGATAATCCAGTGAGGAATTTGTTCAAACGACGATCAGCTGAAGCGGAAAGCACGAAAATCCAGCCACAATCTTCTTTAATTGAATTATAATTGATATGTTTTTTTGTTTTGTTTCAATTTCATAATTTTACCAATGAATAAATTAACATGTGGATTTTGTTTATTGTTAAAAAAATATATGTATTTATTTATCAACTGTTACTTTAACCTTTGTTTCTTTCACCTTCAGGAAGAGGTATATGCATGCAGTGGTAATTTTCAATTACTGCAAAACGTTACTTGTTCTCCGTTTCAATGAAATAAAATAATAATTGAAAAATTAACATAAAAAACACATGCTATGTATGAACAAATGAATATTCAAACAACGGGCAGAAATCGTTTTTTTTTCTTCTTTGCCGCCCTTTATTGGACGAAAATGGTGACATATTTCCAATTGAGCTTATAAATCATGATTGATTCAGCCACTTGTCGACGACAGGTTTGCTGTTGTACGTTGTTGGAAAGCGAATGGACTGTCATCAGGTATTGCATTTTTCTGTTTATGAGTTACTGAAAAAAAGCAGAAAAAGAAATAACACATAACAAAATTGGTAAGATAAACAAGCTTAAAAGTATGCATAAATTATGGATTGTTGTGCAGAGATTTTTTTCCTTGTTATCATTGGTGTGATTGTTGTGAAAGCATCGACTGGAACTGTGAAACAGTGTTGTTTCACAAAAATTAAATGATCGCAAAAAAATTTGTCCTCAGTGGTAGATCGATCAAAACGATCATGTTGCTTGTTAAGAAACGCAATTTTTGAAAAAATATTAATTAATCGATTAAATTAATACTTTAGATAAGTCAAATTTCAATTCTTTTTTCAAAATATATAATAAAAAATTGAAAGCAAATGTAAAAAGAGAACCTTGCGTGTAAAAATATTTTTTTTTCATTCAATTTAAAAATCATATGTAAAAACTGAAAACTGACACTTGTAAAACAACCATATCTTTTTCAAATAAAAAGACGATATGACTGATTTCATAACTATTCTAAAACAACAGCCGTTGTGCATTAAAAATTTGCATTATATCACGTGAAAAAAGTAATTCTGTTAATAAAGATTAAAATATTATGTGACTATCTTCAGTTTGAAATTACTGTAAAATTTCAATCGCCTCAATTCAAACACTAGTTAATTAGATCACTAATTACAGTATGATAAAAGAGATGTTCAAGTAACAAAGTGATGAGCATAACTGTGATGATGAATTTTACGATTTTGGGCTAGAGGGAAGAAAGAGCGAGAGAGAGAGAGAGAGAGAGAGTTGTGTGCAGAATCAATCGATCACAGAGACGAGTCTCAGCAGGGTCTGTGAAAATAAACTACAAGCCTCGTTTAAACGACTGACATGCCAACTGAGGCCAAACGAGGCAACGAACTACCAGGCTGGCTAACTGTGAGATTGGTGTGTCGTGTTAGCAATCAGTTGCGCAACAAGAACCCCGGTCGGTTGTTGTGGCAATTGATCGCTTTGCACAAACGTGCCAATCAAGTCGTAGCTGTCTGCGGCCACGTCCTCCAGCAGACATTGTTTACTCACCCATGCGATCGATCTCCTGTCCCAAAGCGAACGAGATGGCGACAAGCACAATGCAAATGACCGTCAACGAGACGCCGACCACGCAGACGATTTTTCGAATCTTCGCCCTGTGGCGATCCGGGGACATTTTTCCGGCATCCCGGAGCGACGGACTCGAATCCGCACCGCTGGTCGTGTCTCTAGACATCCTCGGGCCTGGTATGTACTCAGGCTCCAGCTTGAACGAAGTCGACTTCTTCTGAACCACCGGCTCCCGGCTCTGACTGCTCAGCACGGTCGGCTGATAAACTGCTGATTCTGTTTCAGCATCTGCCATCGAACATTCTAACATCTGCATCTGAAAGCCATCAATTTTTAACCACATTCAACGTTGTTGTTTTTTCTTGTTAATTTAATTTTTTCAGCTATATATTATTAAGCTTTCGTCAAAATAGCTAACAAGCTTACTTGGCGGTGGCTGTCCAAAGGCGCCACTTTCAAACAGTTCCCTTTTGACTGACTTTCAATTAGTGTCGTTTGCTCGTTCGTCATGCTTGCTCACTTTTCTTTTTGCTGCTATCTTCTGATTCTATTTTCTTCACTCTCTACCTCTCTTTGTCGCCTCTTTTTTATTCTCCTAACCAACACCAACACGTGTTTTCTTTCACTGGCTAGCTAGCTAGCTGGCTGGCTGGCTGGCTGGCTGGCTGGCTATACGAAACAACAATCTGCTATCTGAAACGTAAACAACAACAATATTTCAAGGTTTTTTGTTTTTCAAAAATGAAATTTCAGATGAATTAACTTTTCAAACTTTATGAAAAATATATAAATCTTTTCCCTCTCAAACTGTATAACTAGCTTATAAAACAGATTCTGTTTGGTCACGTGAAAAGCAAATCACTTGGACAAAATTGGAGGATTTTTGAGGCAATCACACGCTGTTGTTGTTGTTAAGCCGGATGTGCTGATTGATTGATTTCAAGTCATCTAATAGTACCAAAATTCCCTGATCGATCTGATCAACATTTGATAAATGAAACAAATACAAACTGGGCAGTAAAGGAAACTATTTAAATATTTTTTTAAAATATTAATTAATGTAAGCACCTTCTACTTTTTGCATATTCTATATTGAAACAACAATCACGCTAATGTGATAATATTAATAATGACAATAAAAAAATTTTTTAACTTACTAAAAAGAATAATAATAACATTGATCTGTTTGTTGCGTGCAAGAGAACAAAAGAAGAATTACAAATTTTCTTTTTATCAATTTATGAAGAACAGCACAGCATGCCAGCAAACGTTTCCCCCGAAACTAATATCAAGGCTATGCATGGAAAGCAGTGATGATGTTCGAGTAGTAGTAGTGCAAGAGCAAAATTAATAACACTGAAGTTGTGATAGTTAAAGGAAGTTCAACAAGTCGTAATTAGCTTCTATTATGTTGTTCACTTTACAAGATTTCTCAGATATCAATAAATTTGTCGATGTTTTTATTTTGCTCATCTCAGCGATAAAATTTCAAATGTATCTTCTAAAATTACGTGCAAATGACAAATTTTATTTTATTGTCCTCCCAACAGAATGCAAATATATAATCAAAACACATTTCACTTTGAATAAAAAAAAATTTTATTTCACATTACAAATTATGAAATAAATAATGTTTTTCCAAATATCACACACAGAAATATAAGACAGAAAATAAATTGATTAAATAATAAAAACCCAACACAAAGCAATATTTTATGCAATAAATTTCTTTTTTTACTCTCTTTTTATAATTGAAAATATAGCAGTTTCCCAATATTGACATGCAATGCATGTAACAATTTTTAAAAGTAAATCGATTTTAAAGCTGAAATTTGCAAGCTTTCCAAGTAAAGTAACTCTAAATTGCTATATCAAAAGACATTTCACCTACAAGGTATTAGATTTTATAATTAATCAATTGCAACTAAAAAATTGCACCCGTTGTGAATTTATTTTACAAATTTAAAGTACCGTAAAATAAAGAGAATAAAGCACAAAGAATGAATATTGTTTCTTTTAATATTATTCGCCTAACATATTTAGTATTAGTATAAAAAGTATCCATCGTTTCCTTGTCTTGAAAAAGAAGCTTACTCAAGCATTACTCGGATAGATTTACGCCCAACGAAGGCAATGCTCACTGTTTATTTAATTATAATATGTAAGCATTCATTTCAGACTTTCATTCTCTAGTTGTTACTCACCGGATTTGTCACAAACACTAATCGAAGAAATTAATTGTCAAATTGAAGCTTTTAAATAGCTCTCTGCTGGACGGATGAAAATAATACAGCGCAGTATAGTCTGAAATGGAAAATAAATTGAATCAGTTTGATTCTTTTCTGTTTTTCAATCATAAAATTGAAATATAAAACAAACGACTTGTCTATACATAATTTATTAGATTTGAAAATGCATAAGTTGAATAAAAGAAGCTGTGATGTAAGAAAAAAAAGAAGATACCAACCCCATGCACATCAGATCTGAATCCAATACAACAGCTTAGAGTTGATTTACTCATTTAAACGTCAAAAAACAGATCAGAGCTTGCAATAGATTTAATCTTCAAAATTGGCTTCCTACAATATTTACCAGCAATATTCCATGAGATTGAGCTACAACGCGGACACTTTTGCAAGAAATAATGATGCTCATTTCTAACAGCAGAGATGACGCAAGTTTCCAGTGTTGGATCGATTTTACCGATTAAACAGATAAATCACGGCGAACTTCAACTGCTAGCAAATGAAAAGCAATATTTCAATGATTATATAAATGTTTTCCTTTTTTTCATTATTTTACAATATTTGTTTAACTGACGCTGACAGTTTATTGCGCTCATATTTTAAAATATGCTACTTTTAATTAAAAACATTTACCACATTTCACCGACACGTCATAAGCAGAAATGAAAATTATGCAAATGCTTAATTTAATAAATAGTTAATTTTTTACAACATGACAGTGGTTTTTTTGGCGTAATTGCAAATTTTGAGACTACATTTTTTTAAATGAAAGCAGATCCTCAACAAAGCTGTTGGAACTTTTACAAAATTTATCATTGTGAAATATTCATAACAACCTTTTATAAAGTTATGCTGAAAAATGCACAAAACAAAACCCGCTTTCATAAATCAGTCACGCATAAAGGTGTCACAACATGTCATTATTGTTTTCTGAAGGTATTAAAAATATTCATAATTTTTGTCATTTAAATGTAAAAAATTTAACATCACAAAAGTGCTGTGTTGCACAACGTAAAGCTACTTCAAAATGGAAATAACAATTTAAAAAAATTCATCACACAATTAGTTTATAAATTGCAAGTAAAAAATAAATCAAATATAAATGATAAATATTTCAAATTTCTTTATTAAAAAAATTGTGCTGAAATGCGATTTAAAAGCTGACATGTGTTAAATAAGAAATGGAGTATTAATGTCATCAAGTAGCATTTATGATTATTAATCATAAGAATAAAATTTGACGAATCTCAGTATTCTTATTCAGATTAGTTTTGCTGCTGTATAATAATTTATAAAATTTTGAAAAATAAATGGGTAGAGTTTACATACTTTTTATTAAACTATGAAATAATACAAAATTAAAAATTGTTATTAATCTATATTTTCTACAAAATATATTTTTTGAAATATAAACTGAAAACTCTTCATATACGAACAAAAAGGCAATTATATTTCACTTAGAAATTATTAGAAAACGAATAAAACATAAATGAATAGCGTGAACAATTATTATCACAGCTTAATTATTATCTATGAATAAACAAAGTAAAAACTGCTTGATCATTCAGATGGTTTGCATTGAAAATTTCATATAAAGTGAAAAGATAATGTAAAATTGATTAATAAGAAGAATAAAATTGCTATATGCTATACGGTTTATATTTAATTAACGCTGTATCTATTGATCTTATTCAGCTTGTTAAAATTCATTTGCGAAACTTAAAATTTCTCAGAAAAATAATGAACACTTTCATCAATTAAAAAGAAGTAATCTAGTCTAAGTGATTAAAAATAAAATATACAACAGAAGTATTGTTTGTTTGTTGTAAAGTTACAAAACAGAATATTTGTAATAAATTACGAGATATATTTTCTTCACATCTGCCAATATTTCTAATTATGGGAAGATAGTTTTCATCTTTAAATAAAAGCACAATTTCAATACAAATGAAAAATGATGAATTGAAGAAGAATTAGCTGTTCTTAATTGCTAACCGTGAGAAACACTTGAACAATAAAATTCGTTTATTTATTCAATCTTTTATTAATTTTATAATATGTAAACTTCAGTTTTTGACAACATAATTTGAAGTGCCAATGATTGCCCTATTTTATACATTTTAAATAGATCTGAGAGTTTATAATAATAATTCAATAACATGCAAAGACGAATATCTCATTTAAATTCTATATAATTTAATTTTCAACGTAAACAAAATTTTATTTTAATAAAGATTGAAATAAAAAAATTCCATCTTAGCCAAAAGCTGACTGCTCAACAAATTCTTACTGTGTTTTAATAATGCGGATGACGGAGATCAGAAAATCAGCTTTCATTAAACAATTCAATGTATATTAATAAAAATTAAAAACAAAAGATGCAACTTATGATAACAAACGTTTACAACGTGTTATTGAATGTTTTCTTGGAAAAAGTGCAAAATAAAAACTGCGATAAAAACGATTATGAAAATTTCAATTTTACTCAAGAAGACACAAAAAAGAGCTTACAAAGATGCGATGCATTTGCCGACAACGGCATGCAGTGCAAGTGGGCAAACCGCTTTGATGTTCAAGTGAAAATTACTCTTGTAATTAATGAAATGCAAGTTAAAGATGATGCAGTTTTACTTGGAGAAAAACAACTCCTACCCCAGCTTAGATAATACGCTTTCAGAAAACGATGGCAACTGGCTAATGGCTAATTGAATACGTTTTTCACAAAGTGCTTAACATGCAGCTTAATATGATGCTTTATGACAGTGATCGCCTGGTTGAATTGATAGCGCTGACAGCTGTTGTTCACGTGACCAGCACGGACTTCTCTTACTCTGCAAGAGGTTTCTTCATTTTCTTTTTCTGACGTTGCTTTTATGCTTCACTTTTATAGTCTTCACATGTGTTTAAATATTATAATATTTATCGACATGACGTTAAATATTGCAGTTTAATTCCAGTACAGTAAAATCCTTTATAAAGGAAATTATGGAAGTGTTCTCAATTTAGAAAGAAAAGCTGAGTAGATTTAAAGAAAAGAATTTAAAGTTTCAAGAGAAAAAAGTTAAAAAAATGATGTATTGAATAGCATTAATAAAATAGTTATTATTGTTATTGTGCAGTTGAATCACAATCGCCATAAACTTGTAAAATGATTGTGCAACTACACAATTACTCTTTTGAGAATTACATTTTTTATATTTATTTTTTAAAATTGTTTTTAAATCAGCATATTCCTAACATAAAACAATGTTATAAGTTCTAATATTAATAATAATGAAAGATATATTCCCAAAATATTCATAATATAATTTCACAAATATAAAAGCAAATTGTAAGTTGTAATAAACTTTTGTTAGAATAAAAAAAAAAGAAACTTTTATCATTTAAAATCAAGTAAAACATTACAACTTGCTCAAGACTGTATATTAACAATGATTCAGGATGGATTTTCAAATTTAAAATTAAAAAATTAATAACAAAAAATATATGCATGTTTATCTTGTTTCAGATTATCAATAACTTAAATTTATGTGAACTGAATTAAAAGTGCATTTCTAGTGATTTATTTTCTTTACAATTGCAGAGTTTACTACTCATTATCAGGTCATTGAATGAACAGAATCTTCTAAAAATCTTCAGCATGCATGAATTTTATAAAATCTAAGACACATTACAATACATTTTTTTAATTTATTGTCATGTAAAATACACTAATTCATTCTCTTCCATTTAACATTTTTTATGTTCACCTAAATTTATGCATAAGAAATCGTAGCCAATCGTTTAATAAACTTATTTAATGCATCGTATCAATGCTAATTGAAATACGACTGTGAAAAATGCTTGGAATAGGAATGTTAATTGAATTTTTTGCCAATTTAGATCTTTCATCATTAATTTTAAATAACGCTAAATTAAAAATCACCCTGATTTGCTGCTATTTTTCAGCACTCTTTTCATAAATGATTCATTTCAATTTTTACTTTTTAATTATCTATTCTATTATACTTTATTATATGAGTTACCAAATACGACATTGCAGTGAATTTTTTATTTCTGAATTTAATAAATTCTATAATTTAATATAACTTTAAATATTTGAATCTTTTATTACATTGTTTGACAAAGACTTATTATAGAAAGAACAAGAAGCATTTTGATTGTGAACAACATAATTATTATTATTCCACTGTTCGTTAATATAGATCGACGTAAAGATCCATACATAAAAAAACTAAAAAATTATTTGAAAAACTTTGACTAAATTATTATTATGCAAAAAGCATTTTAAAATAGTACGAATGTTTCATTTTTAGGATGTAAGAATTTCTTCATCAGAATTTAAATTTCATAAACAAAATTCAAATTGTATAAAAGATTTGTGTTTTAATAAAGATGTAAAAATAAAATTAAAATTAAAAAGAAATTTTAATTTTATAATATTTCTTAAATAAATTCAACTAAAGGCAACTACAATGCCAAAAATACATTGTAATGAATACTCTTTGTTTGTATACTTTAATATTTCTACATTATAATTTTCTACTAATAGTGTTCTCATACTTTGCAAATGTAATTACAGTTGAATTAGTTTGTAGTTTGAGGCATATTTTCTGAAAAGTTTGAAAATACATGATTTGAAATTATTCAAAAATTAAATTAAAAATTTGAATATATTAAAGTGTTAATTAACATTTGTGAACCTCAATAAATAGAGTTTTTTCTAGAAAATAGTCTTTCTAATCTAAAGTTATGTCATATTCCGAAATACTTTTCATAAAAATAACTGCATTGTTTTTCCTAAAAATTTGAATACAACATTTACGATGCATCATGACGCATTATGCAAAAGAGCTTCCAGTAAAATAAACACTTTCAAAAACGTAATACTTATTTATTATAATATCTTTTTTGCACTTCCTTCTATAATAAAGCACTTATTACACTTTTTACATTTAATAAATTTTGAAAGCCCATTTTAAGTATATCAATGGATTAGTATTTACATTTCACCTTCGAGAAACAAGTTCCCAATTTTCATTGCTATTCTGCAATGTAAAATATTAAAATGTAGGAAATAAATAACAATGGGAGAGCAATAATAAAATTTTTTGAATATTAAATGTAAAGTTCTTATTGTTTACTTTTTTTAAAATAGAAAAAGAGCAGAAGACTTCTTTATTTCTTTTATTTTATCCAATCAATATTATGAATTGATTTCACTTTTAGGGGTTGCAACTGTTTGATAAATGAAGATAAGTGCTTTATCAGTTTTATTCGATGATCAAAACTATGACGTTGTTTATTTCACCACAAATGACATGCAGTTGTTACAAAATATATGTGACGATAATGAATTCAAAAAAAGTGTGCATGAGCGTTGCTATAAAAAAGCTTTTTAGCATAAAATGAGTTCATGCTTTCTTAATGAATAAAATTGTGCAAAACTGTTAAAATACCGTTAGAGCATTTTTATTTAGCAACTTTACAGATTTTTTCTTTACATTTATTGTAAACAGTAAATTTTAATTTACATTTAATTCATGAAGTATGATATTCACAAAGTCACAAAATAAACAGAGAACAAACAGTTCATTGCTATTTGAACTGCTAAAGTTCATCTAAACAGATGTTTCAAAAGCACCTTTTTTAATTATTATGTTAAACAAGAAAATCATTCAATTCAATTCAATTCAAAATCATTCAATTCAATCATTCAATTCCATTCGTACTATGCTGAATAAGGCTCAGAAATTTTCTGAAAATCCTTCCATTGTTACAAGCCCTCTGTAGGTGGCATCGTGATGGATTCTTGATGCGCCAGTGATTCTGTTGCATGCCTGCATTTTGCATCTTGCAGCCCATCTTGACTTGTGCCATGTGAGTGACGTGACTTGCTAGATCTTCACAAACCAAATGGTCATTTTGCTGTCTGGTTATCTGGCTACTATTTCTTAGGTTTAATTATAAGATGTTCTCTATAAAATTTTTAAATTTGATTTCATTTTTCCTACGTTTTCATTTCTAAATTTTTGTCACATATTATTGGCTTCAATAATTTGCCCACATAGCAGTTAAGTGTAATTAAGTTTAATAACTTGGTCTGAAATCACAATAATTTATTAAACATTATGCAGTATTATCAATTTAGATGACTTAAAGACCAAGAATAATCATGCCATATGGTTAACTGTACAATAAAATAAAAATCAGGTATCAGTGTAAACAGGACATTACTACAAAAACAAATCATAAATAATATTCAAACATTAGTCAGATATGAAGTGGCTTTTTTATGTGACATTTCTAGATGCTCTTTGAGTGGGCATATCCACTAACTAAATTAAAATGTAAAAAATGAGGAAACTGCTTCAAAAATGTTAAATTACTTCAATAGTTCTTAGAATACAGAAAGAGTCTGCATTTTCAATTTTGCGATGTAAAATGTCTAATAACAACACAAATATAGATATTACAAAGAATAAAAATATTTTATACTGTAAATGATTTAGGCTTAATTAAGTATTGCTATAAACATGATTGTTTTTATTTCTAAATTATCGCTACCATAACTGTCCAAATGATTGTAACTCAGCATTTTTTTGTTTATTTAAATAAATATGTATCAGCTGATCACACTGTAGTCTCTGTGGCGCAATCGGTTAGCGCGTTCGGCTGTTAACCGAAAGGTTGGTGGTTCGAACCCACCCAGGGACGACACTTTTTCACAAAATGAATTTTAAAAAATATGCTAGCATGTTTTTATATTACATGCTTATTTGCACATTCTTGACATTTTTGGTAAAAAACTGTTAGGATGTGTGAAATTTCAATCATTTATTGTTGGAAATCACACCGTCATCCTCTTATACCTAATTATCAATATACCGTACCGCCGCGAGATATATATAATAGTCGGTGTGTCTATATATATACCTTGTGTTCTTAATAAACTCAGTTCCGTCACTTTGCTTGTTGTGCTTCTTTGACTCCTTTCTCTAGCAACTGCGTTTGTGTTATTTGGTCTTACATCTGTTGTCTCGATTTACGTGATAATACAGATCAAACTCAGCAAATCTCAACATTTATAAATAAGCATAGTCTGTTACAAACCATTTTTTTCATGAGCACCAGTATTTATTAAAAACTGCAAAATTCAATTAGATTTAAATATCCATTTTTGATATTCAAATTTATGATTATTGATACGTACTTTGCCATTTCCTAAGAATATTTTTTAATATAATAATGACAGTAGTATGATAGTAATATAATAATGAATAATGCATATGTACGCAAGATGCGTGCAGTTGACATTAGTTTTAAAATTTAATCTTGATTGCATCTAATGAATAATTTAATTGTTTATAAAAATAAAACAACAAGTCTTTTCATCATGTATGAAATATTTCATCTAAATATCGCTTTTTATTATACAAAATAAAGTTTACATTTATACATGTGCATTAAATTGCTCGTGTTCAGTTTTAATGAGCTCTTTTACTGAACTGCATCATTACTTGTAATCCATATCGAAGAACTAAAGCTCATATACTGTCATCACGACTTGAACATTAAATATAAAAATGCTAGTAATTTTCTCCGGAATACATCTATTAAAAGTTTTTCCATACATTTATAAAATGCGAATTCATTTAAATTGAGCTTTTATACAATGTTAATCACGAAGAAGCATTCATTTGGTCTGTGCTGTTGCTAAGAGTCTAGTGGAAACCAATATGAATACATGTTGTATAAAAATATATTTTTGGAATTTAATGATTGGAAAAGTTAACACTATATTAAAATTATATTTTTAAGCAAGAAATTTTAAAAGAAATAATTTTTCTTTCATACAGGATTTGATTCAAACTGCAATTTTAAATTTAGACTTGATGTGTCTGCTTAATTTGTATTTATTTGTTGCGTGATAATTGGAAGATGAGATAAAAAAAATGCTTATTATTTAAAAATATTAAATTTTATTTCAAATATGATTTATAAATATGAACTGCATGACAAATGAATGGAAATAATTTAATAATTTTTTAATGTTACAAAACAGGTCATCAATATAACAACAGTTGCTTTTAAAGCAGGGCAGAAATATATTTTTGAATTGAGGTTTATTGTAATTATTAGATTATTTTACTTTTTGCTTCTGAAAAAGCAAAAAATTAGATAATTGTAACTGAATGTTTTAAAATTTTTAATTTATAAAAAATATTGAAAATAAATTTGTATAGCTGTATAATTAGTGAGCAATTTAAAAAGCTTGCATATTCAATAGTTGTCTGTCCAAGTACTCAATGATGACCTCAATTTTATTCATTTACAGAAAAACTGCATCAACATTGCATTTCCGGGTAAAGCAAGCTTAACTTGTCCAGCTAAATAATGTTCAAAATGTTGCAAGAGTGGAATAGAAAATTGCTGAATAGCAATAATTAAAATAACCAACTTGACATATAGCAAATTGATACTAATATGCATTTTCAATATTTACACTTTTCCACAGTAGTCGACAGCAAATGATGGCATTTTTACTTGTATTTTTATCTATTTTAAATGCTGCTGGTGAGTATTAGAAAAAATAACACATTATCCAACTAATATATTTGATTTCATATAAAAGAAATATATGAACTATGCTAACTTTTGCTTTGTAATAACTTTACCGTTTCCTTATTATATAATAAATTACATTTTTTCTATGAAAGCTTACTTTTGTTTTAGAATGGGATATAATTATTTTTTCAGTTAATTTGAAAATAATTTAAAAAAATTAATTTCATATCTTTTTTTCTTATCACATATTTTATAAATTTTTATAATTTTTAATCAGATTTTGCTGAGCCATCAAACAGCACTTTCGGTGTTTATTCATGGTGTGGAGACGATTACAAATGTAATGTAACTAACACGACATGCGAGTTGGGTGTTTGCGTATGTTTACCAACTTTTATAGTGAATGATGATGGAACGGCTTGCATACCTGGTAAAATAAGATTTTTTAAAATTGTATATTACACAGTATATATCACAAATATTTGAGACAGCTAGAATGCTTAACAAATTTAAAATCTTGAATTGTATTTAGTGAATGGAGTTCCTTTTTTCCCATATGTATTTGCATGCTTTATAAATTTTATTAATTTTTAAATAATTTCTCAATTGTTAAATTTAATTCAGGAATAGCATATCAAACAAAAAGAAGCATTAAGTTTCATAAAAATAAATGAATTTAAAGCCCGAAAATGTTCATTGTTTATTCTGGTCAAAATTGACCCGGCTTTGGCCATCTGAAGGACAAAAAATACTTTTGTCATCCGAAGGTTAAACAGCAATGATGGAATATAAATTAAATTTTATGACTTTATTTTTTAAATGAAAATTTTCATTTAATAACTTAAGAAATGTTTTTCAAATATTTTAGCTCCAAAATTAGGAGAACCTTGCAAAGCATTGTGTTCTACTTATAATTCATTTTGCATTGAAGAAACCTGCAAATGTATGACAGGATTTACAGAATCAAATGGAGAATGTGTGCAAAAAAGTATTTTACTGTTACGTCTTTTTTGTGTTTTAATAATATAGTTTCCTCGTTTTCAGTGACAGCTATTGGGGAAGATTGCTTTTCAGATAATCAGTGTTCTAGCGTGTATTCAAGGTGCTCGAACGGAATATGTGCATGTAAACCAGGATTTAAAAACGTTAATGGAACCTGCGTGCCTAGACGTTGTGCTTTTATTTTGTACAACATGTGCATTAATTAAGAAAATGGATATTTTAGATTACAGATGCAATACGCAATGGCCTGATGGTGAAGGTGATCATGAAATCACACCATGTGAAATAAATTTTGCTGAAGGCAAAAATACATGTCGAGAAGGCCTCTATTGCCAATATATGGAATTGAAGGAAGATTTAAATCAACCTGTGAAAGGTTTAATACGTTTTTAGTTTGTTTTGCTTTTTTTACAAAACATTTCAATATTATGTACTTGTAATAATAAAGATATTTACCATATCAGTATAATTAAATATAGTAATTTTATTTCAGTTAATCTGAAATTTAATGTTTTAAGGAATTTGTTGCAATTCTACAGCAAAAGAGGATTCTAATGTTGTTTATTGTCCGGCTGGTGATTCTGTTGAGATGGAGTTCTGCACATCTCAAGGATCATATTATTATTATTTTGATGAAATACGGCAGTTAGCAACATGCTGCGCAAATTCTTGTTCTAAAGAACGACGGGAAAATAACGGAACATGCTATTTTCCTGTTGGTGTTGTTGGTTCAGCTTGTACAATAGATGCTGAGTGTGAAACAAGCCAAGTTTGTAAACGTAAGTTCAAAGTTTATTTATTTTATTATACATAATGATCCTTTTATATTGCAGAAAACAGATGCACTTGTGATGTTGGATTTTTTGAAGTTGGAGAGCAGTGCTTGCGTATGTTATTTTGAAAAATTAACAAATACTGATTTAATGTTTAAGTTTTCTTTCAGTTCCTGAATGCTTTTTTGGAGAGCCATTAATAGACATGACCACAAATGAAAATGTACAATGTTCACAAAATTATGCATGTTCAGATGGATATTACTGTGTTCGAGAATACAACATCTGCTGTAAAAATATTGCATAACTAAACAGTATATGATAGCGATGGTTGAATTTATCAAGAAAGATGTCAAAGCAGCTCATCTTATGCTTATGAATTTCAACATCTTCAATATATCAGCTTTTAATAAGCAAATTTTTAAATTAAAATCAGCTTGCATGATATGAAAGAATATTGATCGCCGTATTTATTATACACTGGATTTATAGATTCTTTATAGCACTTTAAGCTCGTGAAATAAAAAAGAATGCTCATGTCTTTTTCATTTAATAAAGCAGTTATCAAAGTTTCCATCGACAATAAAAAACAGCCCATAATTTTAATTAAATTTCAAATAAAGTAAATAAATAAAGTTCAAATAAACCTTTTAACTAATTTTCTTTGTCTGCTTTTGATTTAAAAGCCTTGCTGTTAAAATAGTAACATTTCATGGTAAAATTTGAATTTTATTAGTCTTACATTTTAATTGATTGTACAAACAATATGATAATGAAAAGTAATATGATGATCTTTTATGCAAATTATCTTTTATACAGTAAGAATTTGATCTAAATTGCAAATAAATCTTAGTTCTATAAAGAAAATAAAATAATATTTATAAATAATTATAATTTAAATTATCATCTAGTTGCTTCTGCGTATGTTATTGAGCTGAAATGATTTATGCTTTATATTTCAAATTTGTTGTGGCATATACTTTCATTTCCTTATTTCATTCTGTATATACAGTATTGTATTAGTAGCACAGATTAGTTTTCATTTAGTCTGAATAATGTTGAATTTACAGAAGAAGTTAAAAGAGCAAAAGATTAATGAAAGTAACAAACAAAATGCTACAGTTAGAAAAGAAGCTGCGTCGGTTCGCGATCGTTTGCTGCAAGTGGAATTTCAAGATTTAGGCGCATCAATGCCCCCTGGTTGCAAGCTTGAATTTCCAACAGCTGAATTGCACAACTTTTTTGTTAGTATAAAACCAGAAGATGGGATGTACGTTGGAGGGGTGTATCGTTTTCAAATTGAAGTGCCGATGGAATACAACTTTGAACCGCCAGTTGTGAAATGCTTGACAAAAATATGGCATCCAAACATATCCGAAAATGGCTCTGTTTGTCTCAGTCTTCTGCGATCGCTTTCTATGGATGGATTTGGGTGGAATCCTACAAGAGGCATCAAAGATGTGATACTGGGACTATACGCTCTTTTTGGTGATTTGATGGACTTTGATGATCCTCTAAACTCCGATGCAGCCAAAATGTATCTACGTAATCCGGCTGAATTTAAATGCAAAGTTATCAGTTATATTAAACGGTATTGTTAGAAATAAGTCTGTTTTTATTTGCTACTTCTGTTTATACCTTTTTCAAGAAATATTTGTTTTTTAGACAGACAAATAATGTTTTACTTTTTTGACAAGTGCATTGCTTTCTTGTGAGCAAGATATGTTTGTTTATTGACAAATTTTGTACATATCAGATTTTTATTTTTAATAAATTTTTGCAAAAAATATTAATCGAAGTTGCTTATTTATATTTCAAAAATTTGACTTTTCAAAAGGTAAATAGTAAAAGTATATTTACAAGATTTGTTACATTGTGTACGATAATTTTAAATTTGCAGTTTTAATTCGTGCTGTGTTATTCTTTCATATTGTACGTATTTGTTGAAGCAACACTACAGTTGATACAGCTCTGATGAAATTGATTTTTATGTTATTATTTTTAATGCTGTTTCTTTTGATTAATAGGCATGCATGACGTCTAATTTGCTATATGCATTGCGATGCCATTTTATCACCGCATATGCATGATATTAGCAGCTGTTTTGGTTTTTGCCTTTTTTTTGAAAGTACTCATATTCAGATTACGAAACTTTAAAAATTTTGTTTATCCTTCTCAATTTTCGTGAGCACAATTTTACTGAAATATTGTTAAAATTAGGTTGTTGTACAGTATTTTACTTGTTGAAATTAATTAAAATGAGTGTCGGTCATTAAATTACGGTGTTGTCCTAGATTTTTCTAAACACCATTATTTAATACATTTCTATGAGATCTTGTGAACAACTAGAGTTTCTCTCAGGTTGTTATGTCTTTTGTTTGACATTTCTGCGGTAGAAATTTCATGAAATGTTTGAGAAAATATTTCAAAATAGTTTTTAAACTGCTTTGATTGCTATACAGCTCAAATTATAAATTACATTTTATAATATTGTTGTATTTACGATAATATTTTCATATGGAATAAGTAATAAGGGTATGATTATAAAAATCAATAAAAGTACATTTTATGTTTTATGTAATATTTTATATTATTTATTATCACAGAAAGGAACGATTTTAAATATATTTGAAATGTTTGAAATATAATTTCTATACAAGCAAGTAATAAAGTGGAATAAGTAATATTGCCAATTTGAATTTAGCGAACTTGATTGCTTCTAATTTTTTAATACTGTAGGTTATCTCCATCTGTTTAAACGCATTGTCATTGGCGTACTGCGCGAGTTGCAGCTAACCTTTTTATTTGATGGTGAAATAAATGCTTTTTGCTTTAATTAATGATGTCATTTAGCTGGATAATATTTGTAATTTTCTGTCGATGGTGAAAGCATATTGGACGATTGATGTTTGACCCTGGCGAGGTAAAAACAAATTGAGTGATTATGCCAAACAGATTAAACGTTTTGCAGTTGCAATGTTTGTTTTCACTTTTCAAGTTAAATGCACGTTATTCTTTTCAAACGATTTGTATATTAAAAGTTGCATTTAATAATTGTTTTTTAAAAAGAATTAAAACGGCCTTTTGCAGCTGTCAGCCGATAATTTTTGTTATTCTATAGCTATGCACTTTTTTTGCATATTTTGATAACTTTGCTATACTTTTGGCACTTTCTGTAGAACATTTTTTGGTTTAATTCAATCATTTTATTAGAAAAGTTTAGCTTTGATGTAATTTAAAAAAAATTATACTCCGACTTTTTGCTTTGGTTAAGAAGAATTCATTAAATTTTATTACTTGACATTTTGTTCAGAAAATTTTTCATTTTCTCTTCACTACAGTTATTATCATGAATCATTCATTAAAATCAATGATTCATTAAATCACCACTTAATCATTTATTAAGAGTATATGATTTGTCAGTATGTTGTTTAAATTGTTTATTACTCTTCATTTGTTCATATTGTTTTGAAAAATTTTACCAGTCAATTTTACTGTTAATTTTTGAAAGATATTGAAATTTGGGTTAATATTAAACTGGTGATCTTCGCAATAACGAGCTGGTCAAGTTGCAACAGCAAATTTGAAGGAAATTAAAATGCAATTTGTTTGCAATCAACTGCAATTTATTATCAGTGTGTTGAAGGTTAATATCACTTGTACCAACTGTAACAGTTGCAGATAACAAAATTTGAAATGTATGCAATGGCAAAATTGATTTCTGTTGCAATTGCACAAAGAAATAGGAATATGATTTAAGTATTGATTGAGTGATTGATTTGATTGTTTATATTAATAATATTATGATAACTTTAGCATGCGTTTCTTTAATGATTGGATGGTTAAAAAGTTTTTTTTTGCCTACTAATTTTTTTCACCGAATTGCATCATATCACGGAAAATGTATGATGATAGTTGTCAAAAAGTGAAAATCGGATGAAGTTTTCACTACACAGGGGAATAATATTTACTCATCTTGGTTGACAGAAATCTGGGAGCAATTAATCATTGAAATTAGCAAAGTTTAATGATAAAAGTATATTGTTTGAATTTATCTTTTTTGTTTGTTTCTTTAATTGCTTCAGATTTTTTATAATTTTTCTATTGTCTGCAATGTCCAAAATGAGAATACAACTGAAAAAAATTGTTTCAGTGTATATAAATTGTTTTTTATTATAAAGCGTGGGTTTGCCCACTTGGTTGATATGTATGAGTCATGGGAAAATTGCAATGCGTTTGGCGCGTTTATTTCGCCTTTTTCTCTAATTTTTTTCTTATCAAGGCGTACCATTTTAATATTTTAGGTCTAGTCGGCTGACAGTGTTGTTATTATTGTTGTTGTTGTTGCTGTTGTTGTTTGAAAGTGTCGCGGATGGCTTCCATCAAAAAGCGGATGTACTGTGTGATGAGGCATTTTTCCAGCAGCGTTGGGTCGCCTTGTGAATTGGAGAAAAAGCTTGAAGACGTGCCATCGGCTGGTTCTGCTGTTGATGACGTGTCCAAAAATCGACAAAGAAGCTGCACCGCTCCATCCTACCTCAAACGTTATTTTTGCAGGTTGCTTTTCTGGCATGCGATTTATTTTTTGAATTAATTTTGCGAAAAAAAAATTTATTTTGTATTTTAATCTTCAGTCAGATGGCCAAAAAGCGAACGCCGGAAATTTATTACGGAAAAACTGGCGCTGATTTACCAAATTTTAATGTCATCACTCTATTGGAGACGCCAGTGATTGCTTCTTATACAGGTCCAGATGGCGGGCTGACTGAGGTGAAAATTCTGATGAAAAATGATGATCATACTTTTTTTTACAAGTTGGGGGTTTTTCTTTTTGCGTGAAACGATACTGTGACTTGCCTGACAGTTGTCGCCAAACCCAGCGATCATTTCGATAAATTTATATTTTGGGCATTTTTATTGATCAATGCAATAATAATTTTTCACGTTTCAATGAACTTAGTCAAGGTTGTGTAAAAATTGTAGAAAGTTATACCTGTAATTTATATTATTAATACTTGTAAATGTTCAAAGTATCAGAAATTTTGATGAAAATGTAATACTTTTAAAATTTATTTCATAAATAATCATTGATATTTAAATTATTTTTAAATATTTTTGTTGATGCAGATTATAATTTTTTGTAAATAGGATACTTTGATTTGATTTTATGATGCGAACAATCAATTTGTTGCAATAATAAATTAATTAATTGCAATTACTTTTGCATTATTAGCAGGGAGACTTATTTTTTTTATATTGAAGCATTTAAGAAATTATTTTGAGATTTCAATATGGTGTAATTATTGATTTGATTTCACAATATTTCTTTTCTTTGACATATTTATCTTTTAATTTTGTTGTGGAAGTTAGTGTGAAAGTTGAGAATCAAACTATGATGATGAAACAGTTGACTTTTTTCAAATGGAGGAGAGCGATTATTATTTATTTGCAAAGAATATGTATCTTTTTTTTAAAGGAAAGTTTTAAATTAATAGCAACAGCTTTAATAATGTATATATATATATACATATAAGTTGGGGAGAAAATGAATGTAGAAATTTCATTGAAAAGCTTTTATTAACATCAAATCAAAGAATGAAATGTATGCTAAGAGTAATAATTAAATTGTATTTATATTTTCAGGCTCCACCACTGCGAGTCACTGTACCTGCAGGTATTGCTAATTTGGATGATGAACTCAGCTTGAGCATGCACGCATCTTCTGAAAGTTTGACAATTGATCGTTGCACTGATGCATCACTGGGTGGACTGAAAGCTGATTTATTGTCCAGTACGTGCATGAATATTTTTCTGTTAATTAAAAAACAGTACATCCAGTTTTTTGCATATGTAGAAAAGAGAATTGTCAGATTGTGCGATTGGATTTCACCGGATGATCAGCATTCTTATGGCAAATCGGTATCGCTTTATGAGCGCAATCCGATCACGTCCAAATTGGCCGGTAATTTAAGAAAAATAAACAATAAAATATGCAAATGCAAAAAAGAAAATACATTTTTGAAAATTTATTATTGTTTATTGTTGTTGAATAATTTTTTTTAGGCAATCCAGTGGCGGATGTGTTTGCCGTTTGCACGCGTCGCAATTGCAGCATTTTAATATTGGCCGATGGGGTGAATTGGGGCGAGAAGGCGCGTTTGGCTGCCCGATGCGCTGTCCGAGGGTCGATGGACTTTTTGAATGCTGAACTGTTCGACCGGAGCCAGCCAATCACAAGCACATCGGTGAGTTTGAAAAATTGCTTTATGTTTGTTTGTTTGTTTGTTTGGTTGGTTGGTTGGTTTAATTGAATTTAATTCGAATATGAGTAATTATTGAAAAATTCCATGAAATCATTATTATACTGGTGGTGATGGTGGTTGTGAACAATGCAATTTATAAATTTGTAAAAGAAGTGATACTGTTTTTTTCCAGTTTCAACTATTATTTTTTTAATATTTATTAAGCAGTGAGAATATGTAGTGAATTTCTCAAATGTGAATGAATTGCACATTTTGCATTGTTCTTTATATTTTCTTTCTTCTTTGAACTCTTTTTTTTAATAGTATGTTATGTGAATTTATATGATTGTTGGACTCGATTTGTCACCGATCAATAAATTCTCACTTGGAAAGTTGAAGACGTTTTGATAATTAGAAATTTGCATTGCATTCAACAGATTTATATCGAATTTTTTGTTATTCTCTGAAAGTTGTCATGTTCACTTGTGAATTATTTGCTGTGAATATTAAGTTTTATGATATTCATCTTGATAATTTTGGTTTATAATTTTCAAATTTACTTAGTTTTTAATTTTTATTTTTTTTTGTTTTGTAGTTCATTATATTTCATTTTGCCATAGTTTACTTTTTACTCAACAACTGAGATACTAATTGAATTTAAATTGATTTTTTTCATTCATCTATTATTAAATAAATAATGTGGTTTTTAGTGGTCTTTTTTTAATTTTAAAATTTACTTAACTTGACAAAAAATTGCAATGCAAAAGCAAGTGACATGATTTTCATATGTATGGAAAGCAGTGTCATCAGTATTCAGTAATGTATCAGTAATTATACAGTTGCGGTATTTTTTAAAAATAAAAGTTAATTTAAGACATTTATTGATAGAATGATTTAGAATTAATATGATCGTAATCATTTATCCTATGCAAGAATGTTAACAAATACAACAATTTGCAGTGGTTAACTTTTTTTTCAATATTAAATTACTGTAATTACTTTTAATGATAGTCAGGTATTGACAATTTTCCACAAAATTGAAAGTACACAGTATGAAAATTGTGTAGTCGCAGTTTTGATTTTTCTTTTTCATCAAGTATTATGTTTTATAATTTATCCATGTTGTACTACAATTGAAAGAAAGTTTTGATTTTTGTTTTTCACTTTAGGAAATTTTTCAATCTCTGCTTCGTGCATTTCATTCCGGTCACAGGTTAATTTTGCAAGAAGAAGGATCATTCACGACGTTGTGCGTTGTTGTAGTTTGTCCTCTTGAAAGCAGCGAACATTGGGTTGCTTGTGCGTGCAACGTCGGTGATTCTTTGGCTTTTATTTTCAGCGAACAGCACGGTGTTCGAGAGTTAACTTCAGGTGTGTATTTTTTTGAAGGAGGAGACAATCATTTATCCTCTCCCTGTTTTCCCTTTTCTTTTCAAATTCAAATCAATGAAATACATTTTTTAGGTTCTCACGATATTCGTCAAATTCGAAACATGCGAGACGCCGGTGGTGCTTTGGGACCAGTGTATGGAATCAGTCCGGATTTGCAAAATTTCACCTGTTCATTGTCCATTGTCGATCCAGGCGATATTGTGTTCATCACATCTGACGGTATTTCGGATAATTTTGATCCTGTTGTTGGCAAATTTTGCATCAACGCAGAGGTGCAGTGTTTCGTTGTTTCTTTATTTCAGTTGTTGATTTCAGTTTGTTGTTTTTTCTACTTTCAGGAAGGCTTTGACATCAACGGTGGCTTTGATCCGACATTTATTGGCGCCAACGGTTTGTCGCCTCGTTATTTCGACTCGGCCGCCGACGCCCCTCGACTTGCCTATCAGTCAGCCGCGAGTCCGACCAACTGTTTGGACAATGCAAAGATGCCTGAGGTGGTGAAGAGCTGTTGGATTTTATTAATTATTCTCTGTTCTGACGATTGCAGTTTGCATTATAGATGGACGCGAAACCGTTGTCCGTTACGGCTTCACAACGGCACGAGTTGATGCTTCTTCGAATGGACGACATTGCTCGCCACGGATGTGGTGGTCAGTCAACGTTGAAATCTGGCACCACTGCTCGTCAGCTATGCGAAAGTTTCGTTGAATTTACTAAACTGTTGACAGTGTGAGTATTTTTTAAATAATAATTTTCTATGTTTATGCATTTTCTTTTCTTTGGAACGTTTTTTTACACTTTACATTAATTCATTTCAGAAAATTTAATTAATTCCAAAATGCAATTTCTCACATCACATCTAGTTGTATTATTTTTTTTGTTCATTTTTTATGCTTCAGAGCGAAAAGAAAGGTGCTTCAAGATCCTGATTTGTACAAGTCAACTGGCAAGAATCCGTCGAACGAAATCAAAGCGATACGGCGTATGGTGAAGTACAAGTTGATGGAACTGCCCGGCAAACTCGACCATGCTTCTGTAGTTGCTTACCGTGTGGGCTTTGTTGAAGCTCAACCTGAAGTCGGTGAACTGTCGTCTGCTAGAAGTGAATAAGATTTTTTGCTTTTATTTTTTAGTGAATTTTTATGAATATAGAAAATAAAACTGATCGAAATGTATTTTTTTTTTTAGATGATCAGATTCAGTTTCCGGTCAGGCCTAGTGTTTTGCCTTTGAAAACGAAAACTGAAATTATTGTGCAAAATAAAATGCTCTTGTCAAGTGAAGCTGACGACTCATGCGAAACACCAAGGGCCGAAGCGCAGTTTGAATTTCAGGTAAAATTATTTTATGATGGATTTATTTAATTTGTTTATACATATATATTATATATGAATTTTTTTAGCGAGGTACTTTTAACTTGTCGTCATTATCATCATCGTCGTCGTCGTCGTCGTCGTCGTCGTCGTCGAGTTCAGTACGTCCATTGGCAAGCTCAGTTTTGGAAAAGATAAAGAAACAACGAGCTGATCAAAATTCAACAGCATCTCCCAGTATGCGTGCAGTTGTTGTTGCTTTGCCTTGCTACCTCAGATTGATTGTCGTTGTTGAATTTTCTTTCTTTTATTACAGTACGCTTGAACAGCCCGAGACCATCGGTTGAAGAAAAATTGGACGTGATGTTCAGCGTTGTGTCGAGATTTGCTCAGTCGAGCAGTTCGAACAGTGCTGCAAGTGGTTGTTGTTCATTTACGTATCAAAATGCGCAGCACACTGCTGCACCGTCTGAGCAATGCTGTATGTATTGATTTATTTAAATTAAAATTCAGTTGTGATTTTTTGTAAAATAAATTTGAATTGAAGATGCGAACGATGTTGCTTCGGCAGACGGTTGTTGTAAAGTGGTCAACGTGGGAAAATGGAAAAAGCATGGCAGGACGAGTCCGACAAGGCATACAATTGCCGTTGACCAAGCGGATTTGCTTGAACGTTGTTGCACGTTGGGACAAGAGCAACAGAAAGCATCATCGCCAGGAGAAAGCGGCTTGGAGCAAGAGTTGGACAATGAAGAGAATGTTGTCGCTAGATTAATTGGCAACAAAGAGACTCTAGTTTGATCTCATTTGTTCATTCGTTCTTTTTTTTTTATTTTGGTTCATCTTTATTGAGCGCGTGAAACAAATTTCGACGAGAAGCAGTCGTGCTTCAGGGAGCTGGACTTGCAGCTGAACATTGCTGTTGATTGATTATTGTTGTACAATTTTCACGCACTTATTCATATTCTACTTCTTCTTCATCATCTTGCTGTTCTTTGTTACGTTTGTATTGTTATCATTATCATTTGATATCATCAATGTTGGCAAAGTTGTTCTTCTTTCGGATTGCACTGCCCAAATAAATTGTATCAGTTGGCACGAATAATTAAAAAAAAATATATATAAATACGGTTGGCAGCTTGCAAAGTTGAGTGTTTTTTGCTCAATTTTGAAATTTGATTTTTCAATGGTCGTGCGAAAGAAAGATTTGAAAGAAAAACCAAGAAATAATTATCGTCAATTGTGTGTGAATGGACAAGTTCGAGAGGGAATAAATTTTTCGTCAAATTTTTAATTGAACAACAGTTGATCATCAAAGTGTGGAAAACGTTTCCAAAATGAATGCGCACAAGCACAAATTCGTGATAAATGTGGTGGTAATTTCAAAAAAAAAATATTTTACTACAGTATACTTTGAAATAATCAAGAACAATAAGAATAATTGTTTAAAGAAATGAAATGATGAATTTGACGCTTGGTTTTTGGAAAAGGAACTTTTTCAAATTAAAAACATACACATATATGATAAACATGTTGCAAGATAGAAGAACTTTTACTTATTAATTGAGAGTGAAATTTATTTTTTAAAATTCATTTCAACAAATTGAAAACAATTCTTATCATTTGTACTTTTAGGGATGGGTTGTTGTTGATGAAACAATTGCATTTTGTCTACAAACCTGCAGAGAATAATAAATAATAATAATAATAATAAGTATATTATTTAAATTTAGCACATGTCAGTGACGCCATCTAGCGGATGACGATCGATCGCGCCTGATTGGATCCGGTCTTCTTTGGCCAGACTGAAAGAAGACAGTTTGAGCGGTGGCTGAGGCGGCGGCATTGTGGCGCCCGTCTGACGATCGATCGGTCGGTTAGGCAGTTCGTCGTCGTCGTCTTGCTCGAGTTCCAATCGTTCCTAGGCTGTTTCAATTTTCTGTAAAAACGCGCAACACTCCAAAATGCTGCTGGTGCTGCGATGTTGTTGCAATTTGCCGGCTTGGCTTCCACTGTTTCCGTTTTATTGCACATTTCTGTTCGAAATTACAAGTAACGATCAGAAAAAAACTTTATTTTTTTTCATTTTTATCATCCTCCCACGCATAATAATTGAGCTGTTGGTTTGTTTTCTGGTTTTCAGAGGCGTTGCAAGTGAGATTTTTGAAAAATGAAAACGCCTTCACAGTACGCGGTCAAGATGCACTGGACTGGGATGCGGTTGACGCGGACGAACGAACGGCGGTCGACTTTTGGCTTCTCGACGACAGTCTCGAAGAGACGGACGTGGTGGTCGAAGATGCGGCCGGCGCGTTTCTTCGACAGTCAGTCGGTCGTCTGGTGAACAAAACCGATGCCGTCGCTCGAGTTCGACCACTGTCCAGGACGGTCAGCCGTGAACAGCCGAACGTTCGTCTGGTGGTGGAGCGCGTTTCTGGCCGCTGGTCGTCTGGCCGTCCGGCGGCGCCCGCCGGACGACGTCATTTTGACCAGACCGCGGAAAAGAGCAGTTCCACACTGTGCGTGACGGTGTTCGTCGGCACGGCCGACGAGCAGATATCCGCCTCGTGCGCGCCGTCTACAGCCGACGGCTTGTGCACGGTCGACGTGCTGGTGCCGCTGTCCTGGTGGCCCGAGGCCGACCTGCGCAGCACCGTCACTCCCGACAAACCCAAACGTCCCAGACGAACCCTGCGTCTTGCCCACGTCAGCCGTCGGCTGATCGGCGACGACGCCTCAAATTGTCCTACGGTGGCGACGGCGAAAACCGCGGCCGTCTGGCCGAGCCCGCCGACGCCCACGACGGGCAACCGTGCGATGGTCCGTCTGGCCGACCAGTTGCAACTGCACCACCGGTCGAGCGAGTACACCATGCTGCCCATTGACCACACGCTCGGACTGCTCGTTCCGAACATTCAATTTCACCCTGGCAGCGTTTTCACTATATCGCTTCACTTTCAGCGCAGACCACAACAACAACAACAACAACAACAACAACAGCAACAGCGTCCCGTACGAGCCTTTCGACTCAGGTACTTCAATTATAATTTGTTTATCATTATTATTATTATTATTATTGATATTATGATTGATATTAACTGTTTTTCTTCCACAATTGTAAAGATGCAGTCCAAGTTCGAATTTGCGAATCTTACTAGCGCAACCAATTCCTGACGGTGCGTGGACGATCAAATCTACCCTGATTCCGACGGTTGATTCCAATCAACCAATACTTATTGAAGCCACATTCAAGCAAAATTTCCTCAACGACACCAGGTGAGAAAAACAATGTAAATTTTGATTATCACTTTGTTTTTTTTTCTTTCATTTTCTCTCACTCAGACATCAGCATCACAATCATTTTTCACACAAATTTTTAATGATAAATAATAATAAAATAAACAAACAGAAAACAACAACCTTTTACACATCGGTTTGTTCACTTTTTCTGCTTCAATTCTGCATGCAATATTTGTTGTCATTTTTGCATTCAATTTTCATCAGATCAATTTAAAAATAAAACAATCGATCCACTTCAATCATTTAAGCTGATAATTATTGTTTCAAGTTGCAAATTTATTATCATCATCATCAGCCAGCCAATCAGCCAACTGTACTGTATATTATCATATAAAGTTTATTGACGAGAATTATTTTAATTTCAACAATTGAAACATCTAACAAAATGAATAAATAAAAAAGAAACTTTTTTGTTATTAAAGTTCTCAGTTCAGTTTTTTTCCTTCACACTAATAATAATAATAATAATAATAATAATAATAATTGCAATTTATTATTATTGTTTGGTTTGAAAGTTTTGTTTTTTTTTGCTTGAAATTTCCTGTGAATGAGTTTTGTGCCACAGTTAAGGTTTTTGACTTTGACATTATGACTTTTGAAAAATAGCAGCTAGCTGGCTTGCAGTTGTCATTTGATATTTTGCAAAAGTAGAAAAGTGATTAGCAGATAGAAAAAAACGTAAAATTATAATCAAACAGTAAGGCAGGCAATAGCTGGCTTTTTCTATTACTTAATTACTACTTCCTTCACTAATTATTATTTTGCCAACTTTGCAAAACCGAGAAGAAACAAAATGTAATAATAATAATAATAATAATAATAATATTTTTTGTTGATGTTTGTTTTTCTTGAAATTGTTTTCAATGAATTTAATTTTTCAACAAAATTCCACTGGTTGATGAGAAAATTATTTTTCTCACGCTTTTGCTAATTGATCAACAGCAGAAATTATCAAAAGACTGAGTTGAAATTGTTGGAAACTTTTTTTTATGGGAAAAATATTCACTTTGTTTTTCCAAGTTGATTTTCTTTTTTGAATTTTTTTTTCTGAAATTTAAAATTTCCCATCAAAATATTTTTAACTTTCATGAATATATGCATATTAATTTTCTTTTTTTTTGATAATTCAATATTATCAATTGCACAACAAACAATCAATCGATTTCTCAAGTGAGGCCAATTTTTGAGTAGCACTTTCAGTAGCAGCATGTGGAGCAGAATTATGTTGAAAACAAGTGCAATTTTGCAAAGTCAGATTAAAGCATCAACATTGATTGTTGTTAACATGTGCACACATATTTATTTATTTATTTATTTACTTATTTGTTCAATGTTTTCATCATAACAAAATTATTCAAATATGCAAACAATGTGAAAATTTTCATAATATATCTATTTTTTTTAAAAAATATAGAATAATTGAACAATAAAAATAGTTTAAAAAATTTCACAAGTTATCTTAATATTAGATATTTTAAAATTTTGATTTGAAATCATCATCATTATCATTATTATTATTATTATTATTATTATTCATTTATGACAATTTTCAATGCTTCATCTTTTACGCTTGTCGACCTGGTTTTGGGTTTTTCAAAACTCGTTTTCAAGCATCACTTGAAAATTTCGCCTAGCCGTTTCCAACAATTTTGTGTTCAATTTAATTCAAAATGGAATTGTATAGTAATAATAATTTGTGAAAAAATTTTCTCCAACTTTTCATCCTCGTCCAAGTATATATATAATTTTGTTGTTCTCTGTTCACAATTTTTGGAAAAATAATAATTCACATCCCATTCATAAGCGAGGCGTTCAATACAAATTTTGCAACTTTTGCTTTCGGTTAATATGCTGATTCTGGTTGTCTTTTCCGTTTTGATCGACTTGTGCCAGGCAGACAGAGACTGCCGGCTAGTTGGTTTTACTTCCCCCTTTGTCATTGATCAAAATTGATCATACATACATACATACATACATACATACATACATACATACATAAATATACACATAAGTCCGTCCGTCAGTCCCGTTCACTTTTCGGATGTGCACATTTGAATGACTTTTGCGAATGGGTCGAATCGCTGGTATTGCTGCATGTTGCACATACGTATCTTGAAAGCTGTATGTGATAAATGGATTTTGCTTTTCTCCCTCTCTTTCAGTATGCCGTAAACGGCTAATTATGTTCAGATTGAATTCTGCAGCTTGGCAACTTGGATGGATGGATGTCAAATCTGATCAAAGCCCATCGATCTATTTACAACAACAACTACTACTTTTTCTCATTATATTATACATATGTAAATGTATATTCTCACCTCTTTTTGATTTTGTATTCTATTTATATTTTAATTTCTTCTATTTTTGAACTTTTATTTATTTAAATTATCAGAGCGCGGTTGGACAATCACACACACACACACACACACACACACACACACACACACACGACTGGTGCATCATCATTATAAATTTAAGCAATGAAAATTTCCAATTGCATCTGATCTATTTTGCTCCACTGCTTTTCATCAATTAAAACCCCAAACCTACGTTTTTAGCATTGTTAATTTTGCATTATTTATTACTTTTTTTTAAACTTGTAATTCACTTTCTTCTCTTCTTTTTCATACTTTTCTTAATTAAAATTTATTACAAATTTTAAAACTTGAAAAAGTACACAACTTTTAAATTTGTACAATTTTTGATTATTATTAATTAATTAATTATTTATTCAATATAAGAAAAAAACAAAAGTATTTCCAATATGTGGAACGTCCGTCTACGTGTACAACTTTTTGTGGGCATTTGCTGATTTTGAAAATATCAAAATGTTATATAACAGCGGAAAGAAATTGATTTTTTCTTATTTTTCAATAAAATGAATGTGTATAGTTAAAACTGGTGAAACAGGTGCTTTATTTGGTTTCATTAAAAGTATTTTGCCAAGAGATGTTGCACGCATCCGTTCATACTTTGCTTTTGCATTCAATTGCATCTGAGCAAGTGAAATATTTTATATAATAATCAGTGACTTAATTTTAAAAGCAAATATTTCTCTGTAAAACTTTGATTGGTTCTTTGAATGCTACTTTATCAATATAATGAATATGTATAATAAATGTAAATGAGATGGTATTTATAATTTGAATTATATTACAACCAACAGCAACAACATCGTTTATGCTTCTTCATTTTATAATCTTGTGAGTAGTAGGAAAAATGATTGAGTGAAATTTCGCATTATTTCTTTTGATACTTAAAAAAAGGCAAGCAAGCTGAAGCTTTAGTAAAAATTATACGGAACAACGGTTGGATAGAAGTTCGATTTGTGTTGTGCGGCAACACTGAATCGCTGAAATGGAAAGATAATGATGGCAACTTTTGCAAGTGGAAGGAAGTTTTCCACTTACTCAATTTTCTCTGAACGCAATCAGCAAATTTTGATTGTTTCAGCTATTTTCAGCACCTTTAATGGACATTTCAATTTTTGCCAATTTTGATGATTAAGCAAGAAATATTGAAATTTCACTGACAATGCAGAAGCTGAACCAATTTTCACATTTTTCATCCGTCGGGAAGTTTATTATTTTTTCACAATTGCTATTATTTGTCATCTTGTTTTTTTTTTTTGAAAGTCCATTTGCAAAGACAAGCAGCACATTGAAAATATTAATACTAATAATAAAATACTTTTTTTTAAATCCAATTTTGTATCGATATTTCAAAAAATTATCAAACTTGCATAAATCACGCACTGATGGATGAGTTGATGATTTGAATGAAAATTTTTTTTAATAATAATTTCATTTTTCAAATAACATTATTTGTTTTTCCAACTATACCATTATCATATTTTTGTTGCTTTTGTTGAAAATGAGGTTTCTGTAAAAAATAATACATCGATGCTGCATGCACTTACACTACTTTAAGATGAGGATATTAGTTATTTTTTTTTCTTTTTTTTCAGTGTTGCTAGTAATGAAGTTCTAATTTTTGTAATATCCGTTTCATCAGAGCAAAGAAGTTCCAATGGTCTTGCTGAACTTCTTTGGACTGTTGAATATTTCTATGATGGTGATGATGATGGTGGTGGTGGTAGTGATGGTGAATTGTCAGATATTGGAATGTTATCAGAAAAAACTAGCGAAGAGGAATTAGCCAGACAGCGAAATCTGAACACCAGATTTACAATTCAGAAAGACACTTTGATGGGACTTTTCACAGTTGGAAAAGTAATAATCTTAATATAATATAATTAATGCCTTTGGGGGTTATTTTTTTTTAATTTTTGAAAATATTTTTCCAAACTAATTGATTTGCTTGTTTTCAGACTGCGTTGGTGAACACTGCCGTTATGACGGGCAAACAGATTGCCATACCGATGAAAGTATTTGGCGTCAGTTATGCGGGCGTGATTCGTGAAGTTACTTTGTCAGCAAATTGTATTTCAAAAGAAACTTCAGTTTTGAAGGTTTATAAATTTGAATTTAAAAAATCTTTTTCTTTTGTGTTTTACCTTGCTGTTAAATTTTAGGTAACACCGAGTTGCACAGCGGTATATGTAGATGGATCAGAAGTCCGAGGTTCAGCCAATGCCATAATACAGGTAGAATTTTCGGAAATCAAAAGCACAGTTCGATACACTGTTTGGTTTCCTGAGCTTCCGGTAAACATCTATTTGAAAGATCCAGTATTGCATGCAATTAAAAATTGGCATGTTCCTGTGATGGATTCAGCTTTGTTGAACAGCAACAAGTGACAACTGAAAAAATTTTAATAATAATTATTATTAAAATTTAATTTCATAACAAATTTCCTTTTCAGACAGTCAACCTCCAATTTCACTTCACATTTGATGAATAAACAATTGTTCGATAAACCGAACTGCCGCAAACGATACCAAGAAACAGAAGTGAAAATTTTTGCTCGTTTTCGTGTTGACGACATGCTCAGCGGTTGGCATTCTTATTTGGGCAGGCGTGGTCGGCAATTATTGTTCGATTTGACATTTTTGACAAAAAATTATTTAAAAGTCACCGACAGTGAAATAGCTACCATACGTTTCAGTGCCGACGGAGCCGTATATTTGCAAGGTTTGCAAAGTGGTCGGACGGAAATTCAAGTAAAATCTTTCACTTATTAATTTAATTTAACATTAATAATAATAATAATAATATATATATGTAATGCAACCATTTTCAGGTATTGTTGCCGTTTCTACGTTCGCCGTATGGAGTGAGTGAAGTTACTGTTGTCAATGAATTGGTCAACATCCGCAGTGTTCAACTTCAGTCTGTCTGTTTTCTCAACGTTACCGCCGCAAACACTGACGGATCAGACAACATCCATCGGCTGTACGTTTCCAGAATTAAAACATTTTCCAAACGCCTTCAAGTATGAATAACAACATATCTTTATTATAATTTGCTTGCATGTTTGTTTCCTTTAAGGAATGTTTTTTGGATATAACATTGGAATATTCAGATAGTACGAAAAGCAGTGTACAAAATTTGCCAGAAGCGGACTATGAGGCGATTGTTCAATCGGATGAACGCAGTTTGTTGATTTTGGAATCAGATTTGGGTTTTCCAGCTTTGTTTCGTTATTTAAATTTGGACGAACAGAAAGCCGGGCATGTTCGAGCCAGTCTCTACGGAGCTGCCACTTGCGGAAGACCGTTACTCGGTACTGGCATGGTACTGGTCAGTCCACAGTACAGTTCCACAAAGCCACATTTCTTTGCCAACAGTGGACGTCTTCGCTTTTATGATTCATATCAAAATCACGATTCAGACAGTACTAGATACTTTTCTAAAAAGGACAGACATGCAAAATTGAATGGACTGTCTTCACCTGTGCAAACCCAGCGCAAGCTGATCACTACCGCCGATGCTGGAAGTGATTCGATGAAAACACCAGAAATTGTGATGTACTGTTTGATTGGGGTCTGTGGAATAGCCGGTGCAGTGCTGTCGCTCAACTGTTTGATCAGATCACCGACGCCAAAGCTGGTGCTCAATTCCGCAATCGCCCAGGCTGCCTGCTTCCTGAGGCGACCGCAGGTATTGCCGGCTGGTCAAGAATTTATATGGGTCCAGGCAGAGCACGCTGAACACCGGCGACAGAATCATCTGCAAGAAGAAACTGTACTATCTTCTACAACAACTAGCACTACCAATAACAGCAGCAACAACAACAACAACAGTAGCAGAAGTAGCATCGGAAGCAGTATTCAACATTTAAAAAGACACATTGATGAAGACGAAGAAATTGAAGTTGAAGAAGATTATGATGATGCACCGCACACGTTGAACAGTCGACACTACCACCAGCAACCACAAGTAGCCAATTCGTATCTCGGATCTGAGATCAGTGTGCACATATCTGATCGACCGGCAATTGAAGTGCACGAAGATGGTCGTCGAGCTTCAAGCTGGAACATATCACGATCCCGTAGCCGTTCCCAACACGGACTGGTTGACAGCTCCTCAGAGAGGAACATTTCCCAGTACAGTTTCACCAAACCAAAGGCAGCAATAGGAGACATACATTGGAACAGCCAGTCACTAGGCATGAGCGAGCTACAACTTCGTGACTACATCAACAGTTTGCGAGAAACAGTCACGTGAGAACAAAATACAATTTTTCGTTGCTTATTTATTGTATAAATACCCTAACCTTCTTCTTTTCACTACATATATATTTCGATCACAGCTTCCTCAACAACGCTGTACAATTTTGCTTCGTTTATTGAATTTGAAAAATTTACAAATACAAATACGAATAAAATTGAAATGTACAAGACTAACATTCATTGAAAAACACAAACGTAGCCTTAATCCAAACGTGCTTTGATTGATTTCACATCAATTTCATCATTTGAAATTGTGTAAACTACCGCACCCCAACCACTAGCTGCGTCTCGCTCAATACAAGCCAATAACGCCTGTGCTGTAGCTTCGAATGCCGCATCCCGATCCTATAAATAGCAATAAAACATTATCAAAAGAAAAATGTGAAAACACTCGAACATTGTTAATAAAGCATCAAATGTACTGCAATCAGATTATATAACAATTTTTTACCACATGTGCTACGAATAAAAAGCTGTTGCTTTTTTTCACTTTTGTAAACATCATTGATAAGCTTACCATATTTTTCTCCCAAACACTCTCACACATGCCGTACATTTGCAAGTCACCAGTGCCAGAAAGGACAAAATCATTAGGCTTGCAAATACAACCAATCAAATCCATGTTGGCAACGTACGGTTCAGATGTTTTCCAATCAATACCAGCTACCACTGGCTCACAAAAGTAAGGAGAAAATCTGAAAAATTCAGCCGCTGTAATGTAAATTAAAAAATTTCAAACTATCCCTAATGTATTAACATATATTACCCATCATTACCTGTTCTCGTATAGCATATTGCTGAGCATACGACAAAACACTTCCGGAGTAACATCGTGATTTTCTCGCAAATTATATATACTAGTTCGGTATAACATTCTTTCAACTCTAAATAACGTTTCTATTCAATAAAATAATAAAAAAAAATAATTTCATTCATCAATCGAGCATCTCTCATACTCATTTCTAAAAATGAAATCAACGACAGAAAGTGAAATCAATAACAACAAACTTGCATAGTCTGGGCATCAGTTGCTAAACCAGGAATTCCAACAAACAATCGACGAGTTATTTGGTAAATCTTCTCTTTATCATTCATGATTGTCAAGAATCGACTGCCCAGTCGTAAATCGCATCCAATAGTGACACAATCACCACCACGCATTGCCAGCACAATACCACCATTGTGATCCATGATACTCATCTGAAAATTCAACAAATATAAAATTCAAATTTCAAAAATTATTTCAGGCACACTTAAACTTCATATATAAAATATCTACAACCAATTTGAGGTAAACTCAATACCAACTTCAAAAACAATCAAGCATATTATAATAAATAATACTTATTTCCCAATATCAAATTGAATAAGAAACTAAATTTCAATTAATAATGTAAAACATACTTTGACAAAGCTTCTCTTACAACAGAGAACAATAAACGTAAAAGAAATAAATTCCTTATTAACTCACGCTGTAACAAGTTTAAGTATTTGCAGGTACAATTACAACAGTAATGAAAATATCTTCAAATTACAATTTCAAACAGTAGCATTATTTTTAATTTAAACTACTGCTCTGTCTTTTGTGTATTTTTCAAAAGCAATAAAATGTGACTGTATTGAAAGTTGAGTAAATTTCAAATGCTTTTTTTCAGAAAAAATAGAATTTTAATGAAATAATTTTTAATAATGTAGAATAAAATTGCTTTTAATTCTGTGATATTTTCGTAATATTAATTACAAATATTTGTATAGTACACTATCTCACAAATAATGCCTACTTTTCTTTTATCATACGGGAACTGGAAGCACTTCCTTCCAGATGAATGTGTTTAGTTGATTTACAAAATTTACGGTTTAATGGACAAATTGCCAGAGTTATTGATCTTCAAGTTTTCTTGTTCTTCTGATGTCAGAAACTGACCTGTTGCTAAACGAAGGTGTGAAAAAATATTCAACCCCATCCAGTCGAATTATGGCTGCTGAAATTCAAGAGAACGGATCGTTTGGGTCATCAGCTACAAGAGCACTTGGAATGAAAAATATGAGAAGAGACGACGCTGCTGATACGAGCGTATCTTATGGTAAATGATTTAATAAAAAACACATTATTAACAAGCGGTTTATGGTAAATATGAGATAAAAATGTTTTGAACAGTAAATATGCCATATATTTTGAAGATTAACATTTAAAATGTTTTGGAAATTACTTTTTCAATTCATCATTTATTTCAGTAATAATGGCGATATAGACGTAATAATATACAATACTCTTTTCTGTTTATGTTTACAAAAAGGAAAGAATTTGTAATTGTTTCCTTTTTCTTGTGTAATTGTGGTGTAATTGTTTGTGCGTGTTGGAAAGCAGATTTTCATATTAAATGCTGTATTTACAATAGCATTGAGAAAAAGCATCAATATAAAAGTTCTTTTTAAACTGTGATTAGTTAAGCATTTAACTGTTGAATGTATTTTGCTTGTATTTAAGATGTGCCTGCCAACCTGGATTGTGAAGAACCTTTACCAATTGTCCTCAGCCAGTACGAAGATTTCCATACTATTGATTGGCAGAGAGATTTGGCTCGAGACCGTCTTCGACACAAATTTATTAAGAAAAAAAATCGAGAGTCGATTGGCAGTTTTTTGACTGGATTAGTGGATGCTGGATCAGGCTGGATATGTGTGCTTTTTGTCGGCTTGACGGCCGGTAAGTTAGTTCAGCATAATACAGTTTTTCTCTCTTTACTTTAGCACTTATAGAATATTATCGATTAAAAACAGAATTCAATCTTCTAAATAATATTTCATTCGCAAATATATTTGAAATATATATATCTAAATCGTAAAATGAATATAAAACATAACTAAAATATGAAATTTTTTAAATACATAAATGTGCAAGAGTGAATATTACTGAAAAACTGGTGAGTTTGTGAACGTAATACCATGCAATGGTTACAGTATAAGTAAGAATTATTTAACACGCAGAGAATGCAGTGGATGAAGCATGATAATGAATTCGTCAGAAATAAAGTCAGCTATAACACATTACAGTACTAAATATAGTTTATGTGAATTAAGTTCCAGTGGTGCTGATGGTGTTGAACAGGTCGAATATTATTGCACTTGACTATTACTTAATGACAGTATGTTTTTGATCACTTTGAAATATTTGTATTTTCATTGTTTGTGTTATGAATATATTTGAAGAAAATAAAGAAAGTTTTGTTATTGTTTAGTTATATTAATGTAAATTTGTATTTAGGAGTTGTGGCAGGTTTGGTTGACATTAGTACGAGATGGATGTCTGATCTAAAAGAAGGAGTTTGCCCTGATGCATTTTGGTTTGACAGGGAACACTGTTGTTGGTCAGCTAATGATACACTATTCTACGGGGATAAATGCAATGCGGTATGTGAATTTTTGTATTATATTTGTTGTTGATCTGTAAATAAAACTTTTGAAAGGTTAGAATGGTTTCAATAATAATTGGTGAGATGAATTTTTCTATAAATTTATGCTAGCAATGGAGTGAAATAAACTGATTATTGAAAGTTGCTGTCTATTTTATAGCAGTTTTGTTTTCATGCATTTGTTATAAACAAATAATATGCCATTCTGAGCATGATTTGTATTTCATATATTTATTTATTTTGTATATTTGGGATTTTCAGTTTAAATGTAGGGAACATTACAATTAGTTCTTCTTTTCTAATTGAAATTTTACTTGTTTAAATTTTGGTTACAAAAGGAATAAACAAAGATGAAAATGATTTGTGAATTGATAGTGGCATACATGGCCTGAGCTGTTTGGTCATTATTCAGAAGATGGCTTTGCGTATTTTGTGGAATATTGGTTTTACACATGGTGGGCATTAGGATTGGCCGGTTTGGCAGCAATTTTTGTGCGTATTTTTGCCCCTTATGCATGTGGTTCAGGTATACCAGAGGTAAGACGAAAATTTAATTGGATTCGAAGGGTTTTATATCGTTCATTGCAGATAAAATGCATGCTGAGTGGTTTTGTGATTCACGGATATTTGGGCAAGTGGACTTTGATAATAAAAACTATTGGGTTAGTGTTAGCTGCTGCATCTGGTCTTTCACTTGGCAAAGAAGGTCCTATGGTTCATCTGACTTGCTGTATTGGAAATATACTGTCATATTTATTTCCGAAATATGGAAAGAATGAAGCGAAGAAACGAGAGGTAGTGAATGAAGGTATTGTTCATTTGAATGCAGTTTTAATTTTATTAAGCAAATTTAGATATTGTCTGCATCCGCAGCAGCTGGCGTATCTGTTGCTTTTGGCGCACCAATTGGTGGCGTACTGTTTAGTTTGGAAGAAGTATGTTGGTTAGTGTTATGTGATGAAGCTGTTTGAAGCTGTATAAATGTTGTAATTGCAGGCGAGTTATTATTTTCCGTTGAAAACATTGTGGCGTTCCTTTTTTTGCGCCTTGATTGCAGGTCTTATCTTGAAGTTTATCAATCCTTTTGGCACTGATCAGACTTCACTATTTGCTGTTGACTATCCAATGAGATGGTCTTACATTGAACTAATCCCATTTATATTTCTTGGCATACTTGGAGTATATATTGAAATATATTTCAGTTTTTGAGATTTGGTGAAATTTTAATTTTTCAGGGTGTCATCGGTACAATATTTATTAAATGTAACATTTGCTGGTGTCGGTATAGAAAGACATCCAGTTTGGGTCATTATCCAATAGCAGAGGTGAGTTGGAAATTTGATTGAAATTGGATTTCAACCTTGAAAAAAAGTTCAATATTGACAAAAGTGTTTTCATTGATAGGTGCTCATTATAACCTTTATAACAGCTTTGTTAAGCTTTCCGAATGAATATACGAGGTAAGTTGAAAAGGTGAAAGTGAATTATTGCATTAATGTTGATGTTGAGTGCATATTTGCGAAATGATTTTTTCAATTGTATTGCATTTATGCAGGAAAAGCTCAAGCTCGCTGATTAGTCAACTTTTCAACCGTTGTGGGCCAGAAGAGATGTCAGAACTTTGGTAATTAATTCTTGATTGTGAATGATTTTTTTTTGAAATGCAAAATGATTTTGTCATCTCTTAGCAAATACAGAGAAGTAATTGGCGTCACCAATTCGACATCCGATATCTCTTTTGGTTCACTGATGAATGGAACAATATGGAAGTTGGTTTTGTCTCTTATATTTAAAATTGTGATCACTATTTTCACGTTTGGTATGAAAGTGCCGTCAGGGTTGTTTGTGCCAAGTTTAGCCATTGGGGCAATAGGGGGTCGTTTGGTTGGCATCACTATGGAATGGATGGCACTGTATGTAATTTAATTTTGTATATTTTATATTTGTTGTAATTTTCTGTATATATGATTGTTTTAGTGATTACAGAGATGCGTGGTGGTGGGGAATTTATTGTGAACCTGGAAAAGTCTGTGTGCAGCCAGGTTTATACGCCATGGTTGGTGCTGCAGCAGTGCTTGGCGGTGTGACCCGCATGACTGGTAACGGATGATGAATAAATTTAAATTGATTAAAGTGTATTAATGTGTATTTCATTTAGTGTCGTTGGTGGTGATCATGTTCGAATTGACTGGTAGTTTGGAGTTCATTGTACCGACCATGGCGGCGGTGATGTTTGCTAAATGGATCGGCGATGCCTTTGATCGTCGTGGTATCTACGACGCTCACATCGCCCTCAACGGGTATCCATTTTTGGACAACAAAGAAGAGTTTACGTTAAATTCAGTTGCAGCAGATGTGATGCGGCCCAGGTAATAGGTTTTTTAATTATTATGTTGTAATTTATTTTGAAATTATATTAAAAGATGATTAATAATAACATTGTCGTTCTTATTTGAAGACCTGGCGATTTGCCGTTACGCGTGATAAGCCAAGAAGGCATGACTGTGGGCGATATTGAAGAATTGCTTCGGCTAACTGATCATAATGGATTTCCAATTGTAGTTTCTGAAGATTCTCCAAATTTGATCGGTTACGTGACAAGACGTGATTTGTCTTTAGCAATTTGTAAGGGAGGGAATATTTGTTGATTTATTGCGTATTGTTTATGAAATTTCTGTTACAGCTACAGCGAGAAAAACTCAAGAAGGTATCGTCACTGATTCGTTGGTTTACTTCAGTGCAGTTGCTCCTGTGGGCCCTGAAGGACCTGGTCGTCCAGTGCCTTTGAGATTGCGGAAACTGTTGGATTTAGTAAGTAATTTTTGTATTTTAATACATAATAATGGATTTTTATAAAACACAGGCACCAATTTCTATAACCGATCAAACGCCAATGGAAACTGTCATCGATATATTCCGGAAGTTGGGTCTCAGACAGTTGCTTGTCACTCACATGGGGTATGTGTTTATGTAATTTGCATTGTTGAAAAATTGTTTTACTTTTGTAATTACGTAATTGTTTGTTTATTTTTATGCTTGTTTCAAGGACTTTAAATGTTAATTTTCATTTTTAGCAAGCTGTTGGGTATTGTTACAAAAAAAGACGTTTTGGTGCATTTAAAGGAATTGGAGAATGAAGATACTTCGACAATGTTGTTCATCTGAAAGGAGCTTTTCGAATACGCGTGGTCATTTTTGTAATGATGTCTACTTCATTTTAATCTTATGGTTCCCATTTTTCTTTCTGCTAATCACTTGATGATGGATTCGATTTATTAGTTTTGTTAGTGAATATGGTCTGCTTTTTATTATTTATTGCTGTTTTTAATGCGATTGTAGATTTTTTATGTTCATCGATGTGAGTAATTTCAGCTGTTTGTGCATTAAAATATGTATTTAATGAGTTATATGTTTACTATTATGTTGTAGATTTTACAAATGTGATATCTTTAAGAGAAGTCAATGATTGTTTTATTTTATAATTTTGCTTATTGTATAATTTGAATGATAGAGCAGCATGGAAGAGGATGATCCTAATCTCAGTTCGAAGTTCAGACTATGTAAGTGTTGTTGATTTGATATTCTGTTGATGAATTGCAGGTTTGAAGCAGAAGCTCTATGTATTTTTGTTTAGGTTCAACATTTGAGGAAATGTATGCATCTGATGATGATGATTATGACGATTCTTCTGAAGACTCTGCATCTGTGAAGAAAGGTCGGTCAGGGATTAAGGAAGTTAAAAGTTTGAAGGAGCGCAGCAGTAGGAATAAAGGCAGTAAGAAAGCAAGCTTTGTGAACCAGCAGGATGGTTTCAACATTTTTGCTGCCATGGGAAATATCTCCAACAACGAAGGATCAGTGACTGGTGATGATTGGGGTTGGAATTGTGAATTTGATGTTGAAGGAGAACAACCGAACGACGTCGGAGAGGTGGATGATGGCTACAAGAAAAGTGAGTACAAAACTGACGCTGGTGAAGAAGTAGTGGAGTCAAGAGAAACGCTGGATACTTCGGAGAAGGTCGGTTCGGAGGAGATGATCACTGCTATGAAGGGTGAAGGACAGAACGAAACTGATCAGGGCTTGTTCGGCGGTTTCGGTTCGTTGGTTTTCAAAGCTGGCTATTCTTTGCAATCATTGGGCCAAATCATAGGTTTGAGCGTTGAAATGATAGGATGTGTGTCATTGTTCTGAAGTTGTCTGTTTCAATTTTAGGCGACAGAGTTGTTACTGCAGTGGAGACTGTTGAATCTTCATTGGGTGTGGTGAGTCCTGAAGAAATGGCGAAAAGGAACAAAGAATCTGAGAACCATCCTGAAAGTGGTGATCAAGAAGAACAAGAGAATCCGACTGGTTCAGGTGAATAAATTTACGATTGTTTTTTATCATTTGAAAAAATTCAGTTTTTTGCGACATCCGTGCGTGTTGTCTTGATGTAAGGTTGTTCAATTTTCAGATATTTCTCCAAGTGGCGGTGTGGTTGGAGATCTTTTTAAGAATTTGAAAAGCACGGTACGTGTGTGGAGTTTGTTTGTCAGCTTTGTTTATCCGCTGTTTGCTTGTTGTAGAGCATGAATCTTGTGGACTCTTCGCTAGATGCTTTGGAATGTCTTGGACAAAAGACGTACGAAGTTTTGACTGAACGCGACGATGCAACTGGACGTCGAAAGCTGAAATTTGAACGCTCGGAACCGACGCTTTCTGAAATGCTTCGGGAATTGCGTGAAAAATCTGATAAAGAGGATCCGTTGCAAGATGTGACGATGCCACCTGTTGAAGAGTTCACTTTTAATGGATTGAAATTTTTTACCGATAAACTCGAAGAGAAAGGCAGTAAGCGGGAAAGATATTTAAATATTTTATTTTTCATTTTTGTACTTGTTTTACTGGCGTTGTTTCTTTGAACCCATTTGTCGGTGATGTTCAATTTTTAGTTAATTTTATTATGAATAAGTTGGCATTTTTGAAATTGAACGCCCTGAGAAAGATTGACTCGATGAAGATGCAATTGAAACCAGAAAGACTTGGTGATGTAGCCGAATCACTGGACAAATATGAACAACAATTTATGGAAACTGATAAATCATTTTCAGACGGTCTGCTAGAAAAAAAACCCAACCAACGAAAACAAGGAAGTAAGAAAGAACAGGCAGCTTAACAATCTATTTATTCGTTTTTGAAACATTTTTTTCTATTTGTTTGTGTGTAGATTCAAATGACAATGATTTTGAGATTACTCAGTTTGAAATGAACCTCGAATTACCAATCACATACACGACTAATTTGAAAATAGATTCCATTAAAAATTCTCATCGTCGGTGTTGTGATTTGATAGCCTTCTTGAAGAACGAAAATGCTGCTGAGTTGAGCGAGGTTCTGTAGCAATATTTGTAATTTCTTTTTGTCTAATTAAAGATTGCTGATTGAAATTTGCATGTAGGTTGTGCAAATGACTGAATCAGGATTGGAAGCGTTGGCAGATTTTACCTTTCATTGCGCTAACGGTTGGTTGGAATTAATTGAATCATTGAATACCACGAAACCACCGCCAATGGCAACTACGTTGGCCAAGTAGTCTTTTGTTTATTGAAATTATTAATTTCGAATGTGTTATTTTAAAAGTTATCACTTACCCAAGTTGTAACTAGCCGGTCCGAAGGGAAACATAATTAATGATTTGTTAACGATATGTTCTCAGATTTTGTTCTATTTTCTTTTTTTTTATAAAACAAGATATTAATAATCAGTAGAACGCTGGATTGTAAATTTGATGAAGTTTGATAGGTTGATTGAGTTGAAATTTTGTGTTTTAGTGTTGTGTCAGGGATGTGTTTGGAAGTGCAAACGTTCGTTACAGATCTTAATTGTGAAATATTGAAATGTACCAACCAAGAGGTATTTAAATAGGAAAAATAGCATTGTTTGTTGTACAATATTGTAATTAATAGGTTGAAGCCCAGGTCTGCGCAACTGAAGTGTTTTTGCAAGTAAACTTTTTTGATTTTCTTTGACTTAAATGTAACATTCGCTTATACATCTGTTGTTTTATTAAGGCAAACAAAAGTTGTTCACTCATTCACGAGGCCTACAATTTAGTGCTGCCTTACATGCAATGGTTGCAATTTAAGAACGTTTTAAATCGATGATCCGTTGTTAAACATGTCGAGATGGTGTTTTTGAAGATGCTTTGTCATTGTGCGAAACTGAAAACAAGCTAGTAACGAAGAAAATGTTTTTTGGCATTTCTATTCCAATATGCGAATGTTTGTGTCATGAAATTATTGGTTTTCAACCATTTTTCATGAAATGGAAATTAAAATTGCTTAAAAATGGCTGTGGTGTTTGAAATGCTCGTCATTTTCTTTGCATGCATCCCGTATAAAAGTATTTTTAATACTATAAATAACAATAAATTTTTCTTTGGACTTATTAAAAATTGAAAAGTGACGTGTTACCACCTACTAATAACTGCCCAAGTGAGCTGAAACAGAACGTTGACAAGAAACAGACTAGAGATAACTTTCATCTTCAGTGAAGGCTCAAAGTACTACTGCGCCCGTTGACACCAGCAATGATTGCGCGTGAACCATCCTCACTACTTGCGCCAGTATCAGCGCATTAAGTATGTAGTTGAGGGGCCACAGGTGATACCAAGAGCAGATAACCCAACGGTGGAAGGGATGCGTCAGTATAAAAATTTCAGTTCTATTTTTCACTGATTGCACCACTGATTTTTCATCATCATTGTGCTATTAAAAAAAGTCACGTATTTATTTTTTTAATAATTTCCGCCGTTTTAATGCTTATGTAGACAACGTTTATTTAGCAAGTCACATTATCAAGGTATCAAAATTTCCATTTTGTGCATGGTTATCAACTACAGCAAGAGGCTCAGAACTGACAACTCGCTCAACTTCGCAAAAGACAGCCATCGGCTATCATAATCGTACTTTCCAATAAACATAACGCGCAGCAATAGCTTTTTCAATAAAACAAATTTCTAATTTGCTCACCAACTCCATTAAAAGTTCAACTCCTCAGATTCTTAGTTCCTTTTCGCCATTTCTTCAGGACTCACCACACCCAATGAAGATTCAACAGTCTCCACTGCAGTAACAACTCTGTCGCCTA